>JAAOZV010000015.1:0-600000 GCA_023653515.1 Trichoderma orchidacearum
TATTAAATTATTAGAAATTTTAAATAAATTATTAAAATTAATTATTTTAAAATTTTTATATTAATAATTAAATTAATAATATATAAAGCTTTATTTATAATAGTAATAATATTAAATCTAAAAATTAAATAAATAAATATAAAAATAGTCTTTTTTTATAACTTAATAGAAAAAGAAATTTATATAAAATAATTAATTAGCTTTAATAATAAAATAAATAGAATCTATAAATTAAATAATATATTTTATAAATTTAAATAAATATTTTAAATATAATATAAAATATTTATAGATTTTCTTATTATATTAAATTTCTAGCCTATTCTATTAGATAGTAGAGTATTTATAAAAAATAAAATTTATATTACTTTTTATATTAATAATCTTTTAATAATTAATAAAAATAAGAATTATATTTTAAATCTAAAAAAAATATTATATTATTAATTCTAGATAATAGACTTAGAGCTTTATAGCTATTATTTAGAGATAAAAATCTAAAAAAATTAAATAATAAAAATAATATATTTTAATTAATAAGATTATATTTAAAAAATCCTTTAATAATCTAATATAATAGAATATATATATATATATCTATTCCTATAATAGAGATTTAATTATAGAAAATAAAAGATAAATATATAAATTCCTTAGAAAATAAAAAGAAATATTAATTAATAGTAAGTTTATTAATATATTTTATATTAAAAATAAAAATAAATATTACTTATATAGTAATAATTATTAGCTAATATTCTAATAATCCTAATAAATTATATTAATAAGCTATAAAATAAATCTTCTATTATCTATGAAATAAAAGACTTATATTTAAAATATAAAGGGAAATTATAATAGCTCTAGAATTATAATAATTTTAATTAGATTAATAATCTAAATATATATAAATTAATCTCTAACTATATATTTAATATTAGAAATAGAAAAATTAGCTAATTATTAAAAAAATAGACTATTATAATACTATTAAGCTATAAAATTAAATATATAACTTAAATAAATATAATTAAAAAAGTAATCTAATTATAAAGGCTTTTTATAGAATTATATAATAATTTTTAAAGAAGAGATATAATATTAGCTAATATAATAGCTTTAAATATAATAATAATATTTTATAATAATTAGAATATTATTATATTTATAAAAAACTTAATAAATTATAAAAATTTTAAATATATTAAAATATAATATTATTTTATTTATAAAAAAATAAAAAAAAAGAAATTTAATTAGAATATATTTCTATAAATAAAATAATTATAAATAGATTAATAAAACTATTAAATAGAAAATATTTCCTAAAATTCTAAAAAGCTTTAAATTTTAAAAAACTAATAGATATAGAAAATAATATTAAAGCTATTTAAAATCTATTAGAAAAAACTATATAAAAAATTAAACTCCCCTATAATTACTATTTAAGAAATCCTATAATTTAAAGCTCTTATTATATTAATTTAGCTTATATTCTTTTATATAATACTAAAAGTAATAAAATTAAAAAAGCTAAAGCTCTATAAAATTAAAAATTTTTATTATATTAATTTAGCTTATATTCTTTTATATAATATTAAAAGTAATAAAATTAAAAAAATTAAAGTCTAATAAAATTAAAAACTTCTATTATATTAGATTTTCTTATATTTTCTTATAGAATATTAAAAATAATAGAAATAAAAGAAATTAAAAATCTCTTAGATTAAAGTTTATATTATATTAGCTCTAGCTCTTATAAATTAAAATTCTTATTATACTAGCTCTAACTTTTATAAATTAAAGCTTTTATTATATTAATTTAGCTTCTTTAAAATAAAACTTTTATTATATTAATTTAATTTATATTCTTTTATAAAGGGCTAGAAATAATAGAAAAATTAAAATTTCTATACCTTTCTATAAATAAAAGCTTAAAAAATTAAAATAATAATACTTTTTAATTATTTTTATTAATAGAAATTTAAAAATATAAAATAATAATATTTTTTAAATATTTTTATTAATAAAAGCTTAAAAATTTATTAATAATAATATTTTCTAAATATTTTAGCTAATAGAATCTAAAAGCTTATTAATAGTAATATTCTTTAAATATTTTAGCTAATAGAAATCTAAAAACTTATTAATAGTAATATTTTCTAAATATCTTAGCTAATAGAATCTAAAAGCTTATTAATAGTAATATTTTTTAAATATTTTTATTAATAAAAGCTTAAAATTAATAGCTAATATAAAATATAAATAACTTTATATTTTCTAAGTAAGAGTATTAAAAAGGAATAATAATTATAAAATATTTATATATTAAAAGATTAGAATATTTCTAATAATTAGAATAAATAAAAGGTCTCTATTTATTTTATTCTAAGGGAAGATAAGTTAATTAATTATATATTTTAATAATTATATTAAATTATTAAAGGATTTTTTAAATATAATTTTATTAATTAAAATATATTATTTTTATTTTTTAATTCTTTTAGATTTTTATTCTTAGATAATAGTTATAGAGCTCTAGGTCTATTATTTAGAATTAATAATATAATATTTCTTTTAGATTTAAAATATAATTCTTATTTTTATTAATTATTAAGAGATTATTAATATAAATAGTAATATAAATTTTATTTTTTATAAATACTCTATTATCTAATAGAATAAACTAGAAATCTAATATAATAAAAAAGTCTATAAATATTTTATATTATATTTAAAATATTTATTTAAGCTTATAGAATATTTTATTTAATTTATAGATTTTATTTATTCTATTATTAAAATTAATTAATTATTTTATATAGATTTCTTTTTTTATTAAGCTATAAAAAAAAGCTATTTTTATATCTATTTATTTAATTTTTAGATTTAATATTACTATTATTATAAATAAAACTTTATATATTATTAATTTAATTATTAATATAAAAGTCTTAGAGTAATTAATTTTAATAATTTATTTAAAATTTTTAATAATTTAATATATTTTATATTTAATTATTTAATTATTTAAATTTTATTTAAATTTATATATTTATTTCTTTCTTAAAATATTTATATTAGGATTTATTTCTATTAGAATTTAAATTTTATTATTTTATAATATTTTAATTTTTTTTAATATTTTTTTATATTATTTTTTTTAAAAGAAATTATATTTTATTTTTATAAAAGATTTTAATTTTATATTATTAAATATTATTTCTATAAATATAACTAAAATTAATATATTAAAAAATAAAAAATAGATTTTTTAAAAATATTATAATTTTAAATATTTTAATATTTTATTTATTATTTTTATTTATTTAATAATATTTTTATTTATAAATAATATATAAATTATAAATTATATTAAATTTAATTTTTAATAATATTTTAATTAAGCTAGCTTTTTTATTTATATTTTAATTAAATATAATTTTAATTTTTATTTTATTACTTTTTCTATTTTAAAATAAATATTAAAAGAGCTAATAATTTTTTCTCTTAAAGTAAATAATTAATAAATTATATTATTAATAAAGCTAAAAAAAATATATTTAAATTTCTTTTTAATTTTTTTTATTAAATTTAGAAAATTAAATATTAAATAATTATATTAATTATTTAAATATTTAAAATATTTAATTATTAATTAAAGATTATTTTATAGAAAGTTTTTTTAAAAGTATTATAGAAATTATAATTTTATAAATAATTAATTATTTTAAATATTTAAATTAATATTATTATAATATTCTTTTTCTAATTATTATAGAAAATAATTTATTATAAATTATAATATTAAAATTCTTAATAATATTATTTAATTAATATTATTTTATAAAAAAAATTTTAAAAGTTATTTTTTTTCTATTTATTTAGAAATTAAATTTTTTATTATTAAATTTTTTAATATTATTTATATAAATTATATAATATTTTTATTTTTATAATTTTTTTTTAAGAAATTATATAAATTTATAAATAAATTTCTAAATATTTTTTTTATTTTTAATTATTTTATTTCTATTAAATCTATTATAATTATTAATTAGAATTATTTAATATTTTTTTTATAGTTAATTATATAAAAAGATTTATAGATATTAATATATATTATATTATTAATATATTTTATTTATTAAAGCTATTTTTAATATAGTTTTTCTCTTATATATTTTTATATATAGACTTTATAAATATAGAATTTTTAAATTATATTTATATTAATAATTATATTTTTTAATTAATTTAAATTTTTTTTTTTTAAATATTTTATTCTTTTATATTAGATTTATATCCTTAGAATTATTAAATAAAATATAAAAACTTAAATAAATAGAAAATCTATTTAAAATATAAAAAAACTTTTAAAATATTAAGCTATAAGTCTAATATTTATTTTTTAAATTATTTATATATTTCTAATAATAATTATAATAATATTTTAATTAAAAAATTATATAATTAATATAAAATTTACTCTAAAGCCTAAAATATAAAATATATTTATAAAAATAATTATAATAGAAGACTTTAAATTAGTATAATATTTTATTATTATATTTATTCTATTAATTTTTATTTTAGAGTTTTTAATTTCTTTTAATATATTATTATATAGCTATAATAAGCTAGAATTAAATTCCTTTTTTTAATATATAGTATATTATTTATATTTTAAATTAAAAATCTATATAGCTTAAAGACTATAATATAATATTTAAAATAAAATCTAATAATTATTAATAGCCTTTTAATTAAAATTAATTATAAAAAAGTCTAATATTTTATTTAATAATATTTTATTATTTATATTTATTTATAGCTTTTATTTCTTATAATTCTTTTATTACCTTTTCTTCTTTAAATATAGATTCTAATAGCTATTTTTATTATATTCTTTTTTATTATAATAAATATAATATAAAATATAAATTATAGTCTTATCTTTTAATTATATATTAATTACTAATTACTTTTATAAATTAATATAAAAAATATTATTTAGAGTCTTACTATTTATATAATTTAAATTAGATATCTATATAATCTAATTATATATTACTAGCTATTTTAAATTAATATAGAATTTCCTATAATATAATATATATTTTATATATAAGTCCCTAATAATAATAGAATTAATATAAATTAATAATAATATACTATCTCTTATTACCTTTTTATATATTTTATTTATTACTATTTACTTTTTTATACTAATATATATAATTCTCTTATTATCTTATCTCTTACTATCTTATATATAATTCTCTTACTATCTTATATATAATTCTCTTACTACCTTATATATAATATTCTCTTATTATTTAAAAATATTACTTAATAATCTAAGTAAAGGTTTAATTTTTATAATTTATATAGCTATTTATAAAGGGATTTAGAAATTTTAAAAATATTAATAAAAATTAGAATTAAGAATATAAAAAAAAATATAGCTATAGAAGGTTAAAAGTTTTATAATATTAAAATAATAAAAATAAGCTTATATAGACTTTAATTAGCTATTTTAATTATATAAGTAGCTTTAAGGCCTTAGATAGAAATTAATTTATAAGTATTATAAGTAATAGAATTCCTTTTATTTTATATTTCTTTATATACTATTATAAGCTAGAGCTTTATATTATAAATTCTATATATATAATAGTAATAGCTTTAATAGAAGAATCTAATTAATAAATTTTATTTAAGGTTATATAAGTATCTAATTTAGATTATATAAATAGTAAGATTTATTATTTATTATTATATTATTCTTTTATTTAATTCTCTTTATTTTAATATTATATATTATATTTTTTAATTTAAATATAATTTAAATATTATATATTACTTAAAAGCTAATATATTAAATAGTATAATTCTTATTTAAACTATTTATAAATTTAAAAATAAAATAATTAGCTAATAGCTTATAATTTATTTTAATTTATATAAATTTTTCTTATATTATTTTAATTCTTTAAATAAAGTTTCTAATTAATATAAATTTAGAAAATAGATATTTATTCTATTTTTATATACTATTTAAAATATATTTAATTTAATTAATTAGAGTTCTTTTTTTATTTATTAGAAGATATATAAAACTATTTTTTCTATATTTATTAAATTATTTAAAGAAAATAAAAGAATTTTATTTAGAATTTTTATATACTAATATTATTTATTATATTAGTTTTTTAATTAAATTATTAAAATCTTTTCCTTTATATTATAAATAATTATTAAATCTATTATATTAATAAAATCTATAATAAGTTTTATATAATAAGTCTAATAGAAATAGTCTTTTTATTTCTTAAAGCTTAGAAAATTATAAAAGTTAAGGATATTAATTATAATTAATTTAATATTTAACTTTAATATTAAGCTAATACTCTAAATAATAATACTAAGCTTTTAATTATTTTAATATTAAAATATATTATAAAGAAATTAAAAATATTATAATTATAGTATTTATATTTTATAATTAAAAATAATATTATTATTTAATAATAAAAGAATATTTATAAGGATTTTATTTTCTTTAAATTTCTTAAAAATTAAATTTATTATTAGCTTTATATAAAAATTATTATTTAATCTATTTTAATTATTATATTTAATAATTATTTAAATTTTCTATAATATTTCTACTATTAATAGCTAATAATAATAGATTTAGAAAGATATTAGTTTTATAATTAAATCTTTAAAAAATTAGATTTTTAGCTAGTAAATCTATAAACTTTTTAATTAATTAATTAAAGCTATAAAATTTTTATTTATTATTTTAATTAAAATATATATAATTTCCTCCCTTAATTAATTAATATTAATTTATTATATTCCCTATTAAAATATATTAGCTATTATTTAATTTAAAATAGAAATATTTATCTATTTTATATAAATATAAGCTTATAATCTATTAAAATATATAATTAATTAACTTATTTTTATCTAAAATAGAATAGGTAAAGACCTTTTACTTATTCTAACTATTAGAAATACCCTAGTCTTCTAGTATATAGGTACTTTATAATTGCCACCCCTTTTTAATAGTTAATAAATAATAATTAACTACTAATAAATTTTATAACCCTAGATTAATTTTACTTTATCTAATATTTTCTATTATATTATTTTATATTCTTTAATATATTATATCTTATTTAATAATAATATATTTAAGTTTTTAATATTTTCTAATCTATCTATTAGATTAAAAAGTCTTTAAATATTATTTAATTTAATTAGAGTAATTTATTTAATAAGCTATTTAATTTTTTTAATTTTTTAATTAGTATTTTCTTTTTCTTTAATATTATATTCTATATATATTATTTCTACTAATTTAAAGTTTTTTTTATATAGATAATTATTCTTTGAATTATAATATAATATTTAATTATAATAGAGAGGAGATTTTATATATTATAAATATAGAATATAATTATTAAATTATCTATATTTATTAGATTAATATATTAGATTTAATATAATATAATTATAATTAAAAATATTAATATTAAGGGATAGTAATATAATTTATATTTATTAGCATAGTGAAGCTCTTGAACTATAAAAAGAAGATAATAATAAATAAACTAAGCTAAGCTAACTAGTGGCTATTACTAATAGTCTATTAATAATAGTTAATAACTAAGTATATTAGGGCCTTATTAAGGCAATTACTAGGGCTAGAGTAAAAGATACTATTTATAGTATTAAACTATTAAATATTAATATTATCTTATTTATTATTATATTAATTAATAATCTTATTTAAAGTAGATTATATTACCTATTATTAATTTTAATATTAATTTAAATAGATTATAAATATTAATAAAATATATAATAACTTATTCCTTAATTCCTATAAGATAGATTAGGCAAAGGCCCTTTACTTATACTATAGCTATAGGAAGATTCTAATTACTCTTATACTATTACTTAGGTATTACTATTCCTTTTAGTACTCCTACTTAGAAATATTTATAATATCTTCTAGAAGTTATTAGAAATAGTTAATCTATAGCTTTCTTATTAAAGAGTTAAAGATTCTTACTATCTAATTATTCCTATAATATTACTCTCTAATTACTAAGAAATTATAGAAATAGTTAAGTAATAGCTTTTTTAAGATTTAAGGATTCCTATTATTTAATTATTTTTAAGTTATAATTTCTTAATCTTCCTTTTATAGCTTTATCTTTCTATTTAATAGTATTAAAATTAGATTCTTTAATTTCTATATCTTTCTTTAATTCTAATATTTTTTAGAATCTAAGGAAATAGTCTCTATTTAATAGCTTTATTAGACTATTTATAACTATTTAGTCTATAGAAATATATTCTAATTATATTAGTCTTTTTTTTATTTTTTTTTAAATAAAATATTATTATATTTCTATATATTTTAATTTTTTATAATTTATTAAATTCCTTACTAATATTATTATATCTTAATTATTATAAAATATAATAATAGTACTTAGAATAGATTCCTTTCTTTTAATTATATTTCTTTCTTAGAGATTAATTCTTAGTTCTATAAATAATCTTTATAATTAAATAGCTTCCTTTATTATATTTATTTATATTATATATTTAGTTTTATAGCTTAATAGTATTATTATAGCTTACCTTTTTAAAGACTAGCTTATTTTACTATTTCTAATATTAAAAATATAATCTAATATTAACTTATAGATATTTAAATTATCTATTTAATTTATATTATTATATTCTTATAATAGTTAAAGGTTTTCTTAGTACTTTAGATATAAATCTATTATACCTTTAAAATATTAAAAGATTTACTTTACTATTATTTTATATAATTTATTTAAATTATTTAAGTAATAGCTAACTATTAAAATAATATAAGTAAAGTCTAGTTTTATATTTAGTATAAGATATATTAAGAATTCTATAGCTAATTAATATTTCTATTTATTTTCTATATTATATTTATAATCTTTAAGAGCTTTCTATAGTCTTATTTTACTTATAGAAATAGATATATTAATATAGTCTATTATATAGAATTATTAGAAGATTTTTTAAATATATTCTTATTAATTAATAAGGATCTTTTTACTTATTCTATTTCTTCTAATTTAAATATTTAAATAGTAGTTATAGGATTTTAGATCTATTATTTAAAAATATTAATATAGAGCTTTTTTTAGCTTAATAATTTTTACTTTATCTTTTATATAAAAAAAATTATAAAAAATTTATTTTTTTATTATAATAGATAGTTAAATTTAATTTAGATAATTTTCTAATAGTAAGAGTTAGTAAATATAAATATAAGATATTTTAAGAAATCCTTTAATTTAGAAATTCCTATCTCTAAAATAACTTTATAATAGATAGAGATATAAGATTAGACTCTCCTTATTAAATTTTATTAAATAAATATAAATTAATTTTTTTTAAAGCTAATAAACTTTTAGTCTATTTTTAGCTTATATATTATTATATATTTCTAAATAGAGAAAGTTTATTAATTACTATTATATAGGTCTTTTAATAGGAATAGCTTATATTTAGATAGTATTATAGATATTTATATATTATATTTAAATTTAATTAGCTCTAGATCTATTCTATTTAATATATAGATAGTAATTATAGGAGTATTAAATACTAGCTATTATTAATTATTTAATCTTTTATTAAAGGAAATAATAGCTAGTAATAGTAATTATAATATATCTAGAATTTATAATATTATTATATCTTATATCCCTTAGTAGGAATTAAATTCTATTATTAATTTATCTTCTATTATAAAGAATAATAATTATAATAAACTAGCCTTATAGTAATTATAAATAAATATTTAAATAAATAGAATTATTATTCTTAAGGAAAAAGGAAATATATTAAAAGTATATAGCTAATATTCTAATTAATATATTATTAGATATACCTTAGGTTTATTCTAGACTTAGGTTAGGCCTAACCTAGGCTTATATAAGTTTAAGCTAGAATTAGAATAACTCTAGTCTAGGTATAGCCTAGATCTATAATAACTATTAATTAATATTTCTTTCTATTTTCTAAGGAATTTATATAGTTATTTTTTATTTTTTATAATTAAATTTCTATTATAAGAATAGATATATATATATATTCTATTATATTAAATTATTAAAGAATTTTTTAAATATAATTTTATTAATTAAAATATATTATTCTTATTATTTAATTTTTTTAGATTTTTATCTCTAAGTAATAGCTATAAGGCCCTAGGTCTATTATCTAGAACTAATAATATAGTCTTTCTTTTAGACTTAAGATATAGTTCTTATTCTTATTAACTATTAGGAGATTATTAATATAAATAGTAATATAAATTCTATTTTTTATAAATACTCTACTATTTAATAAAATAGGCTAGAAATTTAATATAATAAGAAAGTCTATAAGTATTTTATATTATATTTAAAATATTTATTTAAGCTTATAAAATATTTTATTTAATTTATAGATTCTATTTATTCTATTATTAAAATTAATTAATTATTTTATATAGATTTTTTCTTTTATTAAGCTATAGAAAAAGGCTATTTTTATATTTATCTATTTAATCTTTAAGTTTAGTATTATTACTATTATAAATAAAGCTTTATATATTATTAGCTTAATTATTAATATAAAAATCTTAGAGTAATTAATTTTAATAATTTATTTAAAATCTCTAATAATTTAATATATTTTATATCTAATTATCTAATTATTTAGATTTTATTTAAGTTTATATATCTATTTTTCTCTTAAAATATTTATATTAGGATTTATTTCTATTAGAATTTAAATCTTATTATTTTATAATATTTTAATTTCTTTTAATATTCTTTTATATTACTTTTTTTAAAAAAATTATATTTTATTTTTATAAAGGCTTTTAATTTTATATTATTAAATATTATTTCTATAAATATAATTAGAGCTAGTATATTAAGAAATAAAAAATAAATCCTTTAAAAATATTATAATTCTAAATATTTTAGAGTATTACTATTTAGGCAATAGATTTTTACTATTTAAATAATATATATAACTTACTAAGCTTAATTAAATCTAAGTTTATATAGCCTAGGATTTTATATTAAATTATAATATAAAATTCTAATAATTAAAATAGTATATAAAAACTAATCTATAATTAATAAATACTATAGCTAGAAATATAAAATAAAGCTATTATAATTATTTTTTCTTAGAGCTCTATTTATATTATTAGAATAACTTTTTTAATTTTTATAATAGCTTTTATAATATTACTTTTTTCTATAACTATAAGACTTTAAGTACTTTAAGTACCTAGAGCTAGGCTATAGCTATAGCTATAGCCTTAGCCTTATTCCTTTTAATTTTTTTATTTTCTATTACTTTTTATAATTTATAATTTCTTTAGCCTTACCTATAAAAATTCCTAATTAATAGCTTTAATTTCTATAGCTATTTAAATATACTATATATTTAAAGTTAATTTTTAAATATTTAATAAATTAAAGATTAATAAAAAAGTTAGAATTAGCTATAATAAATAATTAATAGAAATTCTATTATTTTAAGGTAATTTTAGCTAGTTTTATAAACTTTTAATAATATTTAAATTATAGATTTAAAGTAATAATTTATTTAGGTTTTAAAATATCTAATTAATAAGCTTTATATAGAAAATTATAAGAAGAAATATTAAAGGCTTATTTAACTATTAATATAAATAGATAATTTCTTTTATTAATAGTATTTTTTTTAAAATAATCTTTTTAATAATATAATATATATAAAGGAAGGTATATTATTATATAAAGTAATATAAAATTAATAAATATAATAATAATATTATATTTTCTTTTATAATAGCCTTAGTATAATAATATTATTAAATAAGAAGATTAATAGTAATATAGCTAACTTATATTAGAAATAATTTTAACTAAGCCTAGCTAATATAATCCTACTATAGCTTAATCTCTTATTTTATTATTATTTAGAAATAATCTTATTTTTTTTTTACTATTATTTAAATAAAGGCTCTATAAAAAAAAAGGAAATTACTTATATTAGTTAGAAGATATATTTTAATATTTTTATAAGCTATTTCTATAAAACTATTTATTCTCTAATTAAAATTATAATAGTATTTAATATAATACTATAGAAATTAATTAGTAATAGGGAAATATTTATTAATAAAATAATTAATAATAGCCCCTTAGTAATTACTATAAATAAAAAGGATTTATATTTAAACTATCTTAAAGTTATTTTCTTTCTTAATATATATAATTTTATTTTACTATCTTTTAAAATCTTCTTTATTATATTTTTCTTCCTTTTTATTAGAATCTAAAGTAATCTTTTAGATAGTCTCTATTAGCTTAGGGCTAGTAAGTTTATTAATATTAGAATTAAATATCTTATTAGCATTATTTTTCTTTTAATATAAATTAATTTTAATATAGATATTTATATTAATATAATAGAGGTAAAGTTACTATTATTTATCTAGAAAAATATATTCTAATATATTTTTTAATATCTTTTTCTTATTAATTATAATAATAGAAAGTAAAAGAATCTAAAATTACTATTAGAATTTATCTAGATAATTATAAAGCTAGTTATAATTTTTTTAATATTCTATTTTAATTAATCTAAAAGTAAAGTTTATAATAGATTTCTAATTTATAATACTAGTAACTTAAAATAAATATATTTTAAATCTATTTATCTTATATATATTATCTAAATTAAAAACTTTAGGAAAATACTTTTATATTTTTTTATATTATAAATAAATTTAAAAGGTTATTTTAATTTTATAATTTTTATTATAATAGATAAAATAATAAAAAGTTTATTATTATAAGAGATTAATCTACTATTATATTAGAATAAGACTATTAAGCTTTAATTTCTAGATTATTTAATAATTATTATAGATATCTTTAAATTAAAAATATAAAATACTTTTAGTCTATAATTTAATAATCTCTTTTATTTTATAGATAAGTAGGGCCTTATATATTAATAGTAATTTCTTAATTTCTTATTACTTCTCTATATAATAGTAATAAATACTATAAGCTAAAGAATTAAAGAAAGCCTTATAATTATAATAATCTTTTATAATATAAAATATTTACTTTTAGTTAGCTTTTTTTAAAATAAATATTATAATTTTAAATAAATAGTTAATTTTATTTATTAATATTTTTCTTATATTCTTACTTTAAGAAATTTAATAAATATTATAATTATATAATATTAAATAGAAAATTAAAATAATTTTACTATTAATATTAATTTTATTATTAGATAATTTCTTAATAATAGTAATACTATTATTATAATAATAGCTTTATAGAAAGTTAAAGAATTTATTAAAAGATTTAAATTATTATACTATTAGTAATAATAGGATTTCTTAAATAAAGGCTTTTATAAGACTTATAATAGCTTTAATTTTATTTTCTAGACTTAAAATAATCTTATTTTTCTTATAAACTTTAATATTAAGCTTATTAAGTTTATTAGAGATATTAGAAAAGTTAAACTTATTATTAGCTAGCTAAGGAATATTTCTAATAGTATTAAGCTAAGTAAAATTATTATTAAAGCTATTAAAGAAGTCTTTAAAGGTTAATATACCTTCTATTATAATTCTAATTAATCTAAAGTTATAATATTATAGTTATAAAGTTATAATATTTATTTATAGCTAATTCTATATTTCCTAATATATTATATTATATTTTAGCAGGCTAGTATAGGCCCTGCTAAATCTAGCTAGAAAGGTTATAGTTAGGTAGAACTACTGCCCTAATAGTAAAAATCTACTACTTAAATAGTAATATTTATATTTTAATATTTTACTTATTATTTTTATTTATTTAATACTATTTTTATTTATAAATAATATATAGATTATAAATTATATTAAATTTAATTTTTAAAAATAATTTAATTAAGCTAGCTCTTTTATTTATATTTTAATTAAATATATTTTTAATTTTTATTTTATTATTTTTTCTATTTTAAAGTAAATATTAAAGGAATTAATAACTTTTTCTCTTAGAATAAATAATTAATAAATTATATTACTAATAAAATTAAAGAAAATATATTTAAATTTTTTTTTATTTAGCTTTTTCTATTAAATTTAAGAAATTAAATATTAAATAATTATATTAATTATTTAAATATTTAAAATATTTAATTATTAATTAAAAACTATTTTATAAGAGATTTTTTAAGAATATTATAAGAATTATAATTCTATAAATAATTAATTATTTTAAATATTTTAAATTAATATTATTATAATATTTCTTTTTTAATTATTATAGAAAGTAATTTATTATAAATTATAATATTAAAATTTTTAATAATATTATTTAATTAATATTATTCTATAAAAAAGATTTTAAAAATTATTTCTTTTTTTATTTATTTAGAGATTAAATTTTTTATTATTAAATTCTTTAATATTATTTATATAAATTATATAATATTTTTACTTTTATAATTTTTTTTTAAGAAATTATATAAATTTATAAATAAATTTCTAAATATTCTTCTTATTTTTAATTATTTTATTTTTATTAAATTTATTATAATTATTAATTAGAATTATTTAAGAGTCTTACTATTTATATAACCTAAGTTAAATACCTATATAATCTAATTATATACTACTAGCTATTTTAAATTAATATAGAACTTTCTATAATATAGTATATATTTTATATATAAATCCCTAATAGTAATAGAATTAATATAAACTAATAATAGTATACTATTTCTTACTACCTTCTTATATATTTTATTTACTAATATATATAATTCTCTTACTACCTTATATATAATTCTCTTATTACCTTATATATAATTCTCTTATTACCTTATATATAATTCTCTTACTATTTTATATCTAATTCTCTTATTACCTTATATATAATTCTCTTACTACTTAAAATACTACTTAATAATCTAGATAGAGATTTAATTTTTATAATCTATATAGCTATTTATAAAGGGATTTAGAAATCTTATAAATACTAGTAAAAATTAGGGTTAAAGATATAAAAGAGAATATAACTATAGAAAGTTAAAAGCTCTATAATACTAAAATAATAGAAATAAGCTTATATAGACTTTAATTAGCTATTTTAATTATATAAGTAGCTTTAAAGCCTTAAATAGAAATTAATTTATAAATATTATAAGTAGTAAAATTCCTTTTATTTTATATTTTTTTATATATTATTATAAGCTAGAGCTTTATACTATAAATTCTATATATATAATAGTAATAGCCTTAGTAAAGGAATTTAATTAGTAAATCTTATTTAAGGTTATATAGGTATTTAACTTAGGTTATATAAATAGTAAGATTCTTATTTAATATTTTTCTTTCTTATAGCTAATTATATAAAAAAATCTATAAATATTAATATATATTATATTATTAATATATTTTATTTATTAAAATTATTTTTAATATAATTTTTCTTTTATATATTTTTATATATAGGCTTTATAAATATAAAATTTCTAAATTATATTTATATTAATAATTATATCTTTTAATTAATTTAAATTCTTTTCTTTTAGATATTTTATTCTTTTATATTAGATTTATATCTCTAGAATTATTAAATAGAATATAAGAGCTTAAATAAATAGAAAATTTATTTAAAATATAAAAAAAACTTTTAAAATATTAAACTATAAGCTTAATATTTATTTTTTAAATTATTTATATATCTCTAATAATAATTATAATAATATTTTAATTAAGAAATTATATAATTAATATAAAATTTACTCTAAAATCTAAAATATAGAATATATTTATAAAAGTAGCTATAATAAAAGATTTTAAATTAATATAATATTTTATTATTATATCTATTCTATTAACTTTTACTTTAAAGTTTCTAATTTCTTTTAATATACTATTAGAGTATTACTATTTAGATAGTAGATTTTTACTATTTAAATAATATATATAACTTATTAAGCCTAATTAAGCCTAGGTTTATATAGCCTAGGATTTTATATTAAATTATAATATAAAGTTCTAATAATTAAAATAATATATAAAGATTAATCTATAATTAATAGATACTATAGCTAGAAATATAAAATAAAGCTATTATAATTATTTTTTCTTAGAGCTCTATTTATATTATTAGAATAATTTTCTTAACTTCTATAATAGCTTTTATAATATTACTTTCCTCTATAATTATAAGACTTTAAGTACCTTAAATATCTAGGGCTAGGCTATAGCTATAGCTATAGCCTTAGTTTTATTTCCCTTAATTTTCTTATCCCCTATTACTTCCTATAACTTATAATTTCTTTAGTCTTATCTATAAAAATTCCTAATTAATAGCTTTAATTTTTATAGCTATTTAAATATATTATATACTTAAAGTTAATTTTTAAATATTTAATTAATTAGAAATTAATAGGAAGGTTAGAATTAATTATAATAAGTAATTAATAGAAATTTTACTATTTTAAGATAATTTTAGCTAATTTTATAGACTTTTAATAATATTTAGATTATAGATTTAAAGTAATAGCTTATTTAGATCCTAGAATATTTAATTAATAGACTTTATATAGAAAATTATAAGGAAAAATATTAAAGGCTTATCTAGCTATTAGTATAAATAAATAACTTTCTTTATTAATAGTATTTCTTTTAGAATAATTTTCTTAGTAATATAATATATATAGGGAAGGGTATATTATTATATAAAGTAATATAAAATTAATAAATATAATAGTAATATTATATTTCCTTTTATAATAGCCTTAATATAGTAATATTATTAAGTAAGAAGGTTAATAGTAATATAGCTAACTTATATTAGAAGTAATTCTAAAAGATTATAATATTATAGTTATAAAGTTATAATATTTATTTATAGCTAATTTTATATTTCCTAGTATGCTATATTATATTTTAGTAGGCTAGTATAGGCCCTGCTAAACCTAGCTAGAAAGGTTATAGTTAGGTGGAACTACTGCTCTAATAGTAAAAATCTACTGCCCGAATAGCAATACTCTACTATTATATAGCTATAATAAGCTAGAATTAAATTCTTCTTTTTAATATATAATATATTATTTATATTTTAAATTAAAAATTTATATAATTTAAAGACTATAATATAATATTTAAAATAAAATCTAATAGTTATTAATAGTCTTTTAATTAGAATTAATTATAAGAAAGCCTAATATTTTATCTAATAATATCTTATTATTTATATTTATTTATAGCTTTTATTTTTTATAATCTTTCTATTACTTTTTTTTTTAAATATAGATTTTAATAGCTATTTTTATTATATTTTTTTTATTATAGTAAATATAATATAAAATATAAATTATAATAATCTTACTTTTTAATTATATATTAATTACTAATTACTTTTATAAGCTAATATAAAAAGTATTATTTATTATTATATTATTTTTTATTTAATTTTTTTTATTTTAATATTATATATTATATCTTTTAATTTAAATATAATTTAAATATTATATATTACCTAGAAATTAATATATTAAATAATATAATTTTTATTTAAGTTATTTATAAACTTAAAGATAAAATAATTAGCTAATAGCTTATAGTTTATTTTAATTTATATAAACTTTTTTTATATTATTTTAATTCTTTAAGTAAAATCTCTAATTAATATAAATTTAGAAAATAAGTATTTATTCTATTTTTTATATACTATTTAGAATATATTTAATCTAATTAATTAAAACTCTTCTTTTATTTATTAGAAAATATATAAAATTATTTTTTTATATTTATTAAATTACTTAAAGAAAATAAAAAAGTTTTATTTAGAATTCCTATATATTAATATTATTTATTATATTAATTTTCTAATTAAATTATTAAAATGTTTTTTAATATTATAAATAATTATTAGATTTATTATATTAATAAAATCTATAATAAATTTTATATAATAAATTTAATAAAAATAATCTTTTTATTTCTTAAAGCTTAGAAAATTATAAAAATTAAAAATATTAATTATAATTAATTTAATATTTAACTTTAATATTAAGCTAATATTCTAAATAATAATATTAAATCTTTAATTATTTTAATATTAGAATATATTATAAAAAAATTAAAAATATTATAATTATACTATTTATATTTTATAATTAAAAATAATAATATTATTTAATAATTAAGAAATATTTATAAAAATTTCTTTTTCTTTAAATTCTTTAAAAATTAAATCTATTATTAGCTTTATATAGAAGCTATTATTTAATCTATTCTAATTATTATATTTAATAGTTATTTAAATTTCTTATAATATTTCTACTATTAATAGCTAATAGTAATAGATTTAGAAAGATACTAATCCTATAATTAGATCTTTAAAGGATTAGATTTTTAATTAGTAGATTTATAAACTTTCTAATTAGCTAATTAAAACTATAAGATTTTTATCTATTATTTTAATTAAAATATATATAATTTCTCTCTTTAATTAATTAATATTAATTTATTATATTTCCTATTAAAATATATTAGTTATTATTTAATTTAAAGTAGAAATATTTATTTATTTTATATAAATATAAGCTTATAATCTATTAAAATATATAATTAATTAATTTATTTTCTCTTAGAATAGAGTAAGTAAAGACCTTCTATTTATTTTAATTATTAGAAATACTCTAGTCTTCTAATATATAGGTACTTTATATTTACTGCCCCTTTTTAATAAATAATATAAAGTAAATAGTAAAATATATTTTATTTATAATAGTAATTTTTTATAATATTTATAAATATAATATTAAGCTAGACTAATATAATTTTAGAAAGTTTAAACTATAAATTTTATAATATTAATAAATATTCTTTTTAATTTTCTTTAAATATATTTATTATTTATTTCTAATATACTTTAATAGTAATAAGGGTATAGCTATACTATAAGTAATTATCTATAATTAATATATTTTTTTAATTTAATCTAGATTAAAGGAAGATTTAGATTTAAGTATAGATTATAGATATTAATTAAGATTATTATTATAGCTATATTAATTAAAGAGATTATAAAATAGAAAAAAAAGAAAGTTTTAAAAGTTCTAAGAGGGGGAGGAAGTATATTTATAATAGATAGTAATATATATATATTTTATTATTAGCTAGTAGTTATCCTTTACTAGCTAATATATAGCTATTAGATTCCTTACCTTTATATTAAATAGTATATATTAAATTTATTAACTAACTCCTAGATATTAATAGTAAGTAGGTCTTTATTATATTATTTATTATATTTAATAGTCTAATTAAATTATTTAATTAAATATTATAATTAATTATAATTAAAATATTTTATAAGAAGTTTTTTAATTTTAAATAATTACTACTCTTTATTATTTCCTTTAAGATAAAGAGCTTAAATAAAATTATAAAATAAATAATAAAATAGATTATTATTATTTAATACTAGCTCTAATTATATAATTAAAATTATTAGATAGATTTTCTAATAAAATAGTAAGTCTAATTTATAAATATATATATTAATTTTTTATTTTATAATTAGTAAATTAACTTTCTATTATTTAAATTTATAGATTTATCTAGGAAGTTTATAACTATAATAAAAGTAGAGGTAAACTTAATATCCTTTATTAAATTTAATTTATTTATATTAGTTATTAAAATAGTATTTATATTAGGTATTAGTAAAATTAATTACTAATTAAGTTTTATACTATTAAAGTTTATATAGAAATTTAATATTTAAAGATTAATTATTATTAATTTAAATAAAACTATTTTTAAAAATAGTTAAAGATATCTATAGATAGAAGCCTATAATAAGCTTATTAAATAAGTAATTAATAGTATCTATAAATATATTATTTAATATTAATTAAATAGTAGGTAGTACTAATAGCTAGTAGCTATTTAATTAAATTAAAAAGTAATAATAAATAGTAGCTTTAATAATAATATTTATTAATTTAACTTAGCTATTACTTACTAAATACTATACTATTATTATAATAATATATATTTTTAGAATATAAAAAATTTCTATCTAAAAATTATTAGTTTAATATTAATCTCTATTTAAAATTATAATTAAAAGTAGTCCCTAATTAGCAGGGTTATAAATTCATTACTAATAGTTTCGTTAGTGGGTTGAAGAAAATAAAATGAATTTTTTAGTTACTAATTTCTTTATTAGTAGTTTTATTAATAAGCTAATGAAAATAAAATAAATTTCTTTATTAATTTATTAGCAATTTTTAACTAATAATAAATAATAAATAATAAAATAAATTTATTACTAATTTATTAATTTTAACTAGTATAAAATTATAAATCTCAATTTATTTATTTATTCTATTAGGAAATATATATATTTCTTTATATTATTATATTTATTATTTTATATATTAATATTATATATTTTTATTTTATTATATAAGCCTATAATAGCTATATTATAAATAGGTAATCTTTTTAAGCTAATTGAAATATAATAAAAGTAGTATATGCCCTTATAATATATTATTTTTTAATTTTTCTAGGCTTCTAGTAGTATTTTTATAAAATAAAAATTATTATAGTAAACTAGATATTATATATTATATAATATAATTATATAATATTATATAATACTATTAAATTAGCTAGAAATAGTTATTTTTAATATAATTGAGTTATTTAGATAATTTTAAATATAGTAAGATAAGAAACTTATATATTAATTTACTATAAAACTAGATAAATAATATATACTATTCTTAACTATATAATAATATATAGATTTTGCGCTATAATATATACTAAAAATATATATATTAAAAAAATACTATAACTAAGAAAGGTTAACTTAAAAATTAGAGAATTACTTAAATTAATTTAAAGCCTTAAAATTAAGTAATAGGTTTTCTAGCTTATATAATTAATATAAAAAATATATTTTAATTATATTATATACTATTTTTAGCATACTATAATATATACTAATTTACTACCCTATAGCTATTTTATATAGCCTAAAAATAGACCTTTAAATTTTAAAGCTCTATTTAGCTTATTTTAAATATAGTAAAGCTAAAAATTTAAAAATAGAATATTAGGTCTATTAAAAATAGTTATATATAGATTTTTAGTATATTATATAGAATATATATTATTAAATAGTATATTATAAAAAAAAGCTATATATTATTTTTTTATAGGCTAGAAATCTTATTTTTATTATAAGACTACTACTTAGATTATTTTAAGATAGTTAAATTAGATATTAGTATTCCTAGCTTATTATATAATAAAATAATATATATTTTTATATTACTATATACTATTTTTAGCGCGCTATAATATAAGCTATATTACTATCCTATAGCTATTTTATATAGCCTATAAATAAGCTTTTAAAGCTTATAGCGTCTATTTAGCTTATTTTAAAGGTAATAAAGCTACTATTATTTTAATTATTATATAAATAAGCTATATAATTTAAAATAGTATTTTTTTTAAATTAATGAATTTATTACTAATTTCATTAATATATTTATTATTCATTAATAAAAACTAATTTATTATTCATTAATGAATAATAAAAAAAATTCATTTTATTAGCTAGCTGAAGAAAATACATTAAATTCATTAATTATTAACGAATAATAAGTAGTTTTATTATTCGTTAACGAATAATGATTAACTACTAACGAATTTTATAACCCTGCTAATTAGCAATAAGTTAGAATATAAAAACTATTTTTATCTAGTTAAATGCCTTATATATAGACAGGGTTGTAAATTCATTACTAATAGTTTTATTAGTGGGTTGAAGAAAATAAAATAAATTTTTTAATTACTAATTTCTTTATTAGTAGTTTTATTAATAAGCTAATGAAAATAAAATAAATTTCTTTATTAATTTATTAGTTATTTTTAAATAATAATAAATAATAAATAATAAAATAAATTTATTACTAATTTATTAATTTTAATTAATATAAAATTATAAATCTTATTTTATCTATATATTCTAATAGGCAATATATATATATTTTATATTATTATATTAGTTATTTTATATATTATATATAAGGACTATATACTATTATATAATACTATTAATTAGCTAGAAATAGTTACTTTTAATATAACTAAGTTATTTAGGCAATTTTAAATATAGTAAGATAAAAAATATATATATTACTTTACTAAGAAACTAGATAGATAATATATATTTTTTTTTAATTATATAATAATATATAGATTTTGCGCTATAATATATATTAAAAATATATATAATAAAAAAATACTATAACTAAGAAAAATTAAATTAAAAATTAAAGGACTACTTAAATTAATTTAAAGCTTTAAAATTAAGTAATAGATTTTCTAGCTTATATAATTAATATAAAAAATATATTTTAATAGTATTATATACTATTTTTAGCGCGCTATAATATATACTAATTTACTATCCTATAGCTATTTTATATAGCCTAAAAATAGACTTTTAAATTTTAAAGCTCTATTTAGCTTATTTTAAATATAGTAAAGCTAAAAATTTAAAAATAGAATATTAGCTCTATTAAAAATAGTTATATATAGATTTTTTAGTATATTATATAGAATATATACTATTAAATAGAGTATTATAAAAAAATATTATATATTATTTTTCTATAAGCTAGAATTCCTATTTTTATTATAAGACTACTACTTAGATTATTTTAAGGCCCTTAAACTAAGTATTAGTATTTCTAGCTTATTATTTAATATAATAATATATATTTTTAAATTTCTATATACTATTTTTAATACACTATAATATATACTATTATACTACCCTATAGCTATTTTATATAGTCTAAAAATAGACTTTTAAGTTTTAAAGCTCTATTTAGCTCATTTTAAATATAATAAAGCTATTATTATTATTTTAATTATCAAATAAATAAGCTATATAACTTAAAATAGTATTTTTTTAAAGTAATAAATTCATTACTAATTTTATTAATATATTTATTATTTATTAATGAAAACTAATTTATTATTCATTAATAAATAATAAAAAAAAATTCATTTTATTAGCTAGCTAAAGAAAACAAATAAAATTCATTAATTATTAATAAATAATAAGTAGTTTTATTATTCATTAACAAATAATAATTAACTACTAATGAATTTTATAACCCTACTAATAAATAATAGCATTTAGCTACTTATAGTTCTCTTATAATAATTAAAGATTATATTAAAGTAATACCTATTACTTATAGAGATTATTTTGAATTCTAATTCTATACCCTTATTAATATTACTAAAAAATATAGTTAAATATATAAGAATCTTTAAATATTATATTCTTATAAAAAGGCTTATACTTTTCTACCTTAGATTTAATATATTACTAAACTATTATTCTAGTATTTAAAGGAATACCTTAAAGCTAAGAAGGAAAATAATAATATATTTAGTTAATAATTATAAAATTTATTCTCTAATATAAAAAATAAGGCTCTAATTTTTATAATTAAAGCTAAAAGTATTAAATTATTTTTTCTAAAAGAGTATCTTTAATTAGAAATATATAATAAAAAATTATTTACTAATATATTAAGTATCTATAAGTAATAAATTTACTTTTATTAAAATAAAAATAATATTCTAATATTAAATAAATTATAGAGTAATTATATTAAAAGTAAAAATATATTTTAGATTAAGGCTAATTTTACTATTATTAGAGAAAATATTAGTAAATTAGCTATAAGAATTATTAAAATTATTAGATTTAGAAATATAGCTAATTTATAAAAGTTATTAGCTAAACTTAAAGTTAAAAATAGAATAACTCTCTCTATTAGTAAAATAATAGAAACTTTAAAAATATTTAATAATAATATTAATAAGTATATTAAGAAATTAATCTAATAAGCCTTAGTTAAAAGTAAAATATTAAAAATATTCTATAAATAAAATTTTATTAAAATTAATTAAAAGTTTAAGTCTAGCTAAAAAAAAATCTCTTAAAAATCTTTAAGTAAATCTATTTAATTAATAAAAAAGAAATATAATATAAAATAAAAAGCTATCTCTTAGATTAAAAATAAATATATATAGAAAAAGTTAAAGATATATAAGTAATTTAATTATAAAAGAAATTCTAATAAAATAATTTATTAATATATTTAAATAATATATTATATATATTTATTTAAAAAATAAAAGTAATAATTTTCTTTAATATATTAATTAAAATATTAATAGCTAGAAGTATTAAGAAAAATATTTATATTTTAAAAGAAATAATTATATTATAAAATATTATAAATAATCCTATATTAAATATATATTATTTATTATATATTAAATTTAATATTATTATTTTTTCTAAAGTATAGAATAACTTTAAAAAATATATTTATTAGAAATATTATTTTAATAATATTAAAAATAAACTCTATAATCTAGATTATAATATAGAAATACTTTCTAATAAAGAGCTTTCTCTAATTAAATATTATATTAAATAAGGCCTCTAATAAAGGAAATTTAATCTTTTAAAGTAATTAAAACCTATTAATAATCTACTAAAAGTTATTAAAGATAAGGCTATAGTATAATATATTTATAGATTTCTAGCTAATAATTAATTATTAGCTATAATATATAATAAAAATCTAGAAATTATAGTTATATTTTTATTCTAATATTATAAAAAGATAAGAGAATACTTTAAGTAAAATTCTAAGATATATAATAATATATTTTAAAATAATATTTTAGCTATTAATATTTAAGCCTAATATAATATTTAAGTAATTTTAAATATTAATCTATTATATTTATATAATTTATATAAATTAATTAAATAAAAAAAGTAATTTTTATAATTATTTAAATAATATAAAGGAATCTTTCTAATATTTATTAGATTATTAAAGATTTATAAAAAATCTTATATATTTAGATCTATTATATCTTATTATTTAATAATATATAAATCTACTATTAAAATATTATTTAAACTATTAAAACCTACTATTAAAGTATTTCTATAAATTTTTATCTTTAATAAATAAATTTATAAAATACTTTTATTATTATAAATATTATATAGAAAAACTATCTATTTATATATAATAGATATTATTACTTATTATATAAATATTCTATTAGAAAACCTACTAATAGTTTATTCTTATAGTATATTTAAATACTTAGAATTAAAATAAAGCTTTAAAAGAATTAAATTTATTAGAAAATTATATAAAATTATAAATAAATTCTTAATATTTAAATATATTAATAAAAATAATATATTAGAATATTTTTATTAAAAAAAAAGCTTTATAATAGAAATAATATATTCTCTAAATATTACTAATCTTTATATTAATAAATATTAATAATATATTAAAAACTATTTTAAAATATTATATTATAGAAGATTTATTAATAATATTTTTTCTATTATTCTTATATACTTAAAATCTAAAGTAATAAAATTAATTAAAAAAATAATTAAATCTACTCTAAGATTAATATATAAATAGAAATATAACCCTTATAGAGCTATATTTTTAAATATTAAAATATTTATTATTAATAATTACTTTAAATTTAAATTATATTATAAATTACTTAACTATTTTAAATAAATTCTATAATCTTTAATATACCTTTTATAGATAAAAAGAGATATATTTATTAAAGAATTAAATTAAATTATAAGTCTATTATCTAATATAACTTATTATTATATAACTATAGAAGATTTAAAAAGAATCTATATTATATAAGATTATCTAATTAAATTAATAAAAAGCTAGATTAAGAATTATACTTTAAAAAGATAGAAAAAAAATATAATAATAAAAAGAAAAATAATAAATTAATATTTTCCCTTTTAATTTTAAAAATTAAATTAAATATAATATAAAATTTAATAAATATAAAGAAAATATTTAAAAATATATAGGATTACTAAACTATAGAAAAAGATTCTATTATACTATTAGTATTTAAAAATATAAGTAATTTAATTCTTTTAAAAAGGAAAATAAAAGTTTTTAATAATTTACTAAGAATCTTTAATATTTTACTTATAAAATACTAATAATCTTTTAAATTAATAAAAAGTTTATATTAAAATATTATTAATAATATTAAAATTTTAAATTTTATATAATTATTAGAGATTCTTTTAGATCTTTAAGCTAGAATAGTATTTAAATAATAATAATAGTACTTCTAAAAATTTCTTATAATAAAATAATTTTCTTTTTATTTTTATAAGTATAAATTAATATTATTTACTTTTCTTTTAAATAAAAGCTCTTTTCCTTTATATTATTTCTCTTTCTATAAGGGGGCCTATTAAAACTCTATTATAGCTTAGAGCTATTATAGAATTTTAAAGTAGGAAATTTAAAAGAATAATATAAAGACTCTATATTTATTTAATAATAGTATATAGACTTTATTTATATTAATATAAATAGAAATTATCTTATATTATAATAATATTTTTAAAAAGCTTTATACTTTTAATAGATTAAAATATTATAAAATATAATATTTTAATCCCTTATATTAATTTTAATAGAGAAAGCCTATTATTATTATTAATTATAATAAATTTATATTAGTAATTATATTAGCTATAAATCTATATAGGAAAAATCTTAGTTATACTATAATAGTCTATTAATACTATCTAATTATAATATATAAAAATATATTAATAGTAGATATATAGGGAAATAAATTAGCCTATTAAAGAGTTATTTAATATAATAAAATATAATTATATCTAGTTTATCTAGATTATTATCTAGTTTCTAGCTAATAACTCTTCCTAATTTTATTACTTTTTAAGCCTATAATAGACCTATGGCCTATTGCTTATTATAAAGCCTTTATTAGGGCAAGCTCCTAGTCTATAATTATAACTATTAAATAAGGAATTTTAAATTAAATAAAAAGGTAATAAAATATATTAATTGCCTAGTTATAATAGCTTTAGATCTTATTAGATAGAAAAATAGCTATTATTTAGAAGTTTTTCTTTATTAAGATAATCTTATAGATATTAAAAAGTAATATATTAAATTAATTAATTTTATAAGTATTATTTATTAAGATAATTAATAAATACTAATAGTATAGTTTAATTATAGACTTTAATAAGATATATAGTATAATTAGGTAATTCTATTTATTCTAATAGTCTTTATAGATATATAATTTAATATTCTAAAGCTAGTTAAATAGCTATTATATTAGTATATAATTACTAAGCTCTTATTAATAATATTATAATATAATATTATAAATATTATAATAAATTAATTCTTTAATATTATATATATTTTTAATTTAAATTTATATAAAAATCTAAATAGATCTAATCTTAGAATTATATATAGAAATAATATTTAATTTTCTCTTTTTAATAGTAATATTTCTATAATAAGAGTATACTAATAGGCTAAGTAATTTATAATTATATTAATTTATATTATTATTTTTACTATATTAAATTTTCTAAGGACTTTTAATATAATCTTAATAGATAATAAGCCTATATAAATAGATTATTATTTATAAGCTAGTCTTATAGTACTATAAGATAAGAAAATTAGAATTTCCCTATAACTTAAATCTCCTTCCTTTACTATAGTAAAGTTTAATACTATTAGGCCTTAATTAATATTTAATAAGATTATAGCTAAGGGATAAGGTAATAGTATTAAGGGTAGTCTTAGCCTTAATTATAGAATTAAAAGAGTAGCTAAATAATAATTCTATAGTTACTATTGCTATTATATATTTATAGCTTATAGATAGCTTTAACTTTAGCTATTAATTTAATACTAATTTTATAAAGATTATATTAGAAGACTACTAAGGGATTTATAATATATTTTTTTCTATATAAAACACTAGTAATAACTAATATTAGTCATATCCCTTAAGTTATAAGCCATATAGCTATAGGACCCTAGTTAAGTGGATACTTATAAAGCCAGGATGGATGCTTAATAAGCTGTCCCTTTATAGAATATTATTTAAAATTATTCTATTTAATTTAACTTATAATTATTAATAATTTAAGAGAGAAATTTATAAAATCTCTACTAATAATTCTAAAAGTACTCTATATATATCTTTATAATTATTAAATATATTACCTTTAATTAAATATATTTTAATAAATAATCTATAATAATTATAAGATATTTTAAATTATTAGTTATTTTTATTAATAGATTAATTATAAAATTAATAAATATTTATTAATAGTATTAATCTAAGATTAATAGGAATTATAATAAATTTTATTTTTAAAATTATAAGAAATAATTATTATAATAGTAATAATTTTATATAAATTTTACTATTAATTATAATATAAACTTCTAATAATAAAATTTATAAAATAAATAGAAAGTTATATTATAGCCTAAATATTTTATTATAATAGAATTATAAGTATATTAAATTATTATAATAATTAGAGATTTCTAATTTAGAAATTAAAATTATTTTTAAGAAATAAATATTTCTTATATATTAAAGCTATAATCTACTATTTATTTATATATTTTTATTTTTAGAGAGAATTTCTAAATATTCTATTATATAATTTCTAATTAAATATTATATTTTTTATTCTTAAAAATAGCTCTATTCTATAATAATTATAAGTAAATATCTAGAAATAATATACTCCCTTAAAATAGTTTTTTTTCTTTTTATATTATATTATAGATATTAATTATTATAGATATAACTTAAATAACTATTAATAGAATTTAAAATAATTATAAGATTCTATTTATTATTAAGATATTATTTTTTCTATTTTATTTCCTATATAAAAGAGTATTTAGCTATATTATTTAATAATCTAGCTAATAATATAAATTATAATAGAATTTAAAGAATAGCTCTATCTATTATATTTATTATTTTAATAATAAATATAATTTAAGAAAATATTTAAGATTTTTATAATTTATAAGAATTATAAATAGATTTATAATTTTATATAATTTTAATTTTTATATTTTTAAATAGAATATAATAGCTAAGAGTTTTTTATTATAAATAATATAATTTCTTTTTATTTAGCTTAAAATTATAAAATAATAGGCTATAGAATATAATACTCTAGTTTTATTAAATTATAAAAGATAATCTTTAAATATTTAATTAAAATAATCTATTTTTAAAATTTTTTTTTTTAAATTCTATTAAATTAAAATTAAATATAAAATAAATATATCTTTAAATTATTAAAATATTAAATTTCTTTCTTCCTTTTAATAAAATAATATATTTTTTTATATAAAATAAATTAATAGTATAATAATTTCTATAAAATTTAAAATAAATTTCTAATAGAAGTTTATAAATCCTAAAAAGCTTTAGATTTTTTTAATTTTTATTAGAAGCTTTTAATCTCTAATTATTATAATCTTAACGAAATTAAAATAAATTATTATATTAGCCTCTATAATATAATCTAAATATTTAACTTTTTTTATTATAAATTTATATTTTTTTATATTAATATTTAATCTAGCTATTCTTATATATTAGAATATTTAATATATTTTAATAATATAATTTTAATATAATTTTCTAAAATAAATAAATATATTATTTAAATATATTATAATAAAGTCTCTTAATATATTATTTAATATTTTATTAATATATTATTAGAATATAATTAAAGCTTTTATAAAATTAAATAATACTATTAGCTATTTAAAAAGGCTAAAGTAAATTTAAAATATTATTAAATATTTATTTTCTTTAATTATATATATTCTATAGAAGGCTAATTTAATATTTAATTTAATAAATTAATAGATATTTAAAAATAAATAGAAAATTTTATAAATAAATAGAAAGAAATATTAATTCTATTTTATAATTTTATTTAATATTCTATAATTTATATAAAATCTCTACTTTCTATTTTCTTTTTTTATAAATAATATAAGGGCTATTATTATAGAAAAATTAGCTTAGATTTAATTTTTATTTATTAGATCTATAATTTATTTCTAAAGCTCTAGTAAATAATCTTAAAATATATTATATAATAGGCCTTAGAGAAGCTTAGAGTAATTTTTATATTTATTTAAATATAATTTAATATAATAATTTAAATTATCCTAATATAAAAGAAAGCTATTAGCTTTTTTTTTTAAAATAATTCTTTAAAATTATATAAAGATTTTAAAAATTTCTTTAATATATTTTTTCTTTTAATATTTAAGAAAGTTATTAATTTAAATTAAAATATTTTTATAATCTTTTAAAAGCTTATAGAAAAAAAATATTTAAAATATATTTTTTTAAGATATTTAAGATTAATATTATAAATATTAAATCTAAAATAAATATTAAGAATAATATTTTTTTATATTTTATTAATTTCTTAATCTATAAATTATTTATTTATTTAATTTATATTTTCTTTCTTTTTAAATTTAATATTATATTATATTATTTTATTTATAATCTCTTTAAAATAATATTTTATATAAGCTTTAAAATAATATAAAATAAAATAGAATATCTCTAATTATTTATATTAATTATTTCTTTTATAAAGTAATATATTAGAAAAATATTTCTATTTTCTATTATAGCTTTTATTTTTTAAAATATATATAATTAGATTTATTCTAGATCTAATTTTTAAATAGCTTATTTACTAATAGTCTTATAATAATTATATTTACTATTAATTTAAATATTTATAAACTTTTAATTATTAAAAAATATTAAAATTAAAAATAAAAATTTATTTAATTTTTATAATATTTCTATTATTTTAAATTCTAATATTTTCTTATAGAAATTATAATATTATAATAAAAATAGCTTTAGCTCTCTAATAGAATTTAATTTAAAAATAAATTATTTCTTTTTCTTTCTAATTTAAATTTCTCTTAGAAAATTATAATCTATTAATTATCTTTAAATATTACTTTAATCTCTATTAAATATATATAAATAGCTAGAAGGAATAATATATTATAAAATATATATTTTATTTATAATATAAATATTATCTTTTCTAATATTTTTCTTAGATAGTTTCTTTAATTATCTATTTAATTTATATAATATTTTAATTCTAGATTTATTTTAATCTATTTAAAAAAATATTTTATATATATATAATTTATATTAAATTTATATTTAATATATAAATATTTTTTTTTAATTCTTATAGAAAATATTTTAAAGTTTAAATTATATTAATTTAAAATAATATTTTTTTAAGCTTATAGATTTTAATTTCTATTATAATATTTCTATATATTTCTATAGCTTTTAAATAATTAGAATAAGAGATTCCTTAGCTTAAGCTATAATTTTATAGTTTTAAAGTTAAAATATATTAGAAATAATTTAATTTAAATCTATTTAATTATTAAAATCCTTTAATTAAAGTTAATTTCTATTTAAAGTATATAAAAAAAATTATAAAAGGCTTATTTCTTTATTATAATAGATAGTTAAATTTAATTTAGATAATTTCCTAGTAATAAAAATTAATAAATATAAATATAAAATATTCTAAGAAATTCTCTAGCTTAAAAGTTTATACTTTTAAAATAATTTTATAATAGATTAAAATATAAAATTAAATTCTTTTTATTAAATTTTATTAAATAAATATAAATTAATTTTTTTTAAAATTAATAAACTTTTAATTAATTTTTTAACTTATATATTATTATATATTTCTAAATAGAGAAAGTTTATTAATTATTATTATATAAATCTTTTAATAGAAATAGTTTATATTTAGATAATATTATAAATATTTATATATTATATTTAAATTTAATTAGCTTTAGATCTATTTTATTTAATATATAAATAATAATTATAAAAATATTAAATATTAACTATTATTAATTATTTAATCTATTATTAAAAGAGATAATAGTTAGTAATAGTAATTATAATATATCTAGAATTTATAATATTATTATATCTTATATCTTTTAGTAGGAATTAAATCCTATTATTAATTTATTTTCTATTATAAAGAATAATAATTATAGTAGATTAATCTTATAATAATTATAAATAAATATCTAAATAAATAGAATTATTATTTTTAAGAAAAAAGAAAATATATTAAAAATATATAATTAATATTCTAATTAATATACTACTAGATATATCTTAGGTTTATCTTAGACTTAGATTAGGTCTAACCTAGGCCTATATAATTTAAACTAGGATTAGAATAACTCTAGTCTAGGCATAGCCTAGATCTATAATAGTCTATACTAATAATTATATTAGCTATAAAATTTATATAGGAAAAATCTTAATTAAATTATAATAATCTATTAATATTATTTAATTATAATATATAAAAATATATTAATAATAGGTATATAAGGAAATAAATTAGCCTATTAAAGAATTATTTAATATAATAAAATATAATTATATTTAATTTATTTAAATTATTATTTAGTTTCTAGCTAATAACTCTTTCTAATTTTATTACTTTTCAAGCCTATAATAGACCTATAGCCTATTACTTATTATATAGACTATTTATATATTTAATCTAATCTATTTACTAATATAAATCTATAAATCTTAGGTTTATTCCTTAGAAATTATCTATCCTTACTAACTATAGGAATCTAGTTTACTATAATAAAATAAATTAGCCTATTGAAGAGTTATTTAATATAATAAAATATAATTATATTTTATTTATTTAGATTATTATCTAATTTCTAGCTAATAATTCTTTCTAATTTTATTACTTTTTAAGCCTATAATAGATATTTAGTCTATTACTTATTATAAAGAGTTATTAATATATAATAACTTAAATTCTTATAATTAAAAGAAATAATCTTTTAAAAGATAAACTATAAGTTTATTAATAGCTCTTATAATAAAGTTATTTATATTTATATTAATAGAAGGCCTAATATATTATAAGTAATTATTAATATTAATAATTATATAGCTAATAGATATAATATTTAAATCTAATTTAATTTCTATATTAATAATCAATTATTCAAAATTCTATTTAATAAATATAATAATTAGTTTTATATATTAAGTTATATCTAATAGCTTATAACTTTAAATTATAATTTATCATATGAGCTTATACTTATAGGGGTTATTTATTCTTACTAGCCTTAGAGTCTCATATATAATTCTCTTATAATTAGTTCTTTTAGCCTATAATATATCTAAGAATATATATATTATAGAGCTTAGATTATAATATAATATATGAAAAATAAATATATTTTCTAGAGTTATTAAGCCATTAGTATTATTATTTAATATTATAAAATTTAAATATATTTATAATAGTTATTATTTTAATATACTACTTATAATTATTACTAGTTAGATTTAAATATCTATAGATAGTAAAAAATATAATTAAATTTAAAAGGAATATTCTATTAATTATTTAATATTAATAAGAGATTTATTTTATTTAAGATAATTATTTTTTATAATATTTATAAATTCTATAACTATTTAACTATATAATAGCTATTAATATAGTCCATCTTAAGACTTTATAAATATAAATATAAATATAAATAAATATAAATAAAATAAATAATTAAAAATTAATTAAAAAATATCAATAATTAAAAGATAAATAATTCTATCTCTATCTAATAATTAAGATTTATAAGTATATAATACTATTAGATGTAAGCTTTTATTTAACTAATAAGAACATTTTTATCTACTCAAGTATAGATCTATATAAATAGCCCGACAAATCAATTAAAGCTTGAATTTGAGTTCTGGAGGAGCAAGTGCTATATCATGTATACTGATCTTTGTCTCCCCTCTCTGTCGCTTCAATTGTAACCATGGATCTTCCTCTTTTTGTCGCGATCTTTTAGTCCCTTTCTTTCTTTTCTTCGTTATAGTGTTCTCATCTTTGAAAGCCACAGACGTAAGAATACCTGCTGCATCATCTTCAAGATCGCGTTCGGCGATGCGTTCAAGCTCTTCCTCCTTCTTTTGCTGTATCTTGAATTCTTCTGCTCTCCATTGATCGTAGAGTTTATGCATCTTTCGCTCTTTGCGGGTGCGATATACTTTCAAGCCTAGCTTGTCTGTATCCCCAGATGTAGTCTTTTTCGTAAGCCCTGACACTGGCAGAGCGGCGTCTACACGGCTGGCAAATGACCCTAAATTTTCTCCCGGGCGGATCTGAAGATTTTCATCTGATGGCTTGGCGATCTCCTTAGCATTCATCTTTGGTGTATTGCCGTCATCAAGGCCTGATCTTATCCTCTTCCCTCTTGCAACTGCCATGAGTCTTTTGAAAGCACGTGGTGTGTCATTATTTTTCTTTGACTTGTTAACCTTCGCGGAGCGCCTGTCCAAAGCTGCAATTTGACGACGTCGGTTGACGGGAAGAGAGCGAGCGGTCTCTGTTGGAGGAAGATCAAATCTAATTAGATTATTAGTTTTATGGTCATTCTTTGAATAATCTGGATCACGGACTCTGCTTCGAAATCGGCTCGCTTAGAAGTATGTTTGTGAGGCATGCTTGATGTATTAGGATGAAGGAATTTGTTTGATCAAGTGCTTATCCCATGTCAACTTTTGCTAGAATATTACTTGACCTTAGTCTTAGCCTTAACCGGGAAGAATGTTTCCCTTTACAGGTTAAATCACTCTTAGTTTATATGCTATAAATAGCCTGATTTTTCCATTATAGAATATATATAAAATGCGAGTAATAAATAGGGAAATGAGAGCGGAGTTAAATATAATTTACTCTATATTCTAGTCTTTTAATAAAATAGTCATTACTGTTATATTAACTTTAGAAAGTACATATATTCTATTTAGCTGGAATTTGCATTAACTAAGCATTTTATGGAGTACTTGTGAATAGAAATGGTATGAAGCATAGGGTAATATGTACCTTGAGATCTCCTAAGCTTACCAATCTTTTCGGTGCTTGCCATACGGCACTATACTATAGGCCTTTGCCATTTGCGCATCTTGTTGAGACTTGACCTTCCATCATCATCATCGTTGGGGCGTTTCTTTGTCAGGCCTACCGTCATATTGCGCGCCTGTCGAAAAAACACAGCGAGACGCTTGAGACGATTCGCCTCTTCGCTTTCCTTCCTGCCTTCTCCCCCTTAGTTATTCCGAATTAAGAGCGCTTATGGAACTCGCCCCTCGCCCAAATCTCAGCCTGAAACAACCGTCAAGCTAAGGATCACCACATTACCTCATTAACTACCGTCCTGCATCCCTCCCGGATCTTCATCTTGCATATAGCAATTTTCAAGGGATCACTCCTGCAGTTTGGCTGAATTCTTTTCTTTTGTCTTGCTTATTGCGACGGAATTACTGTTAGCGAAGGACGATCACACGATCTGAGCCTTCACACTCAACTGCACCGTGGCAGTCTCGTTCATTCTGTCGACTTTTGGCGTTTTCTGGCTTGAGCATTCTACCTCCCGCTTGCTGAACGAAGCCACCTCCCCCTCTGATACGCTTAACAACCAAACCCTCAATTTGGTTATCCTCTGAAGTAGCCTGTTGCAGCATTGTCTTGGTAATCGGTTCTTTTTGGTTTCATCACGCTTCGCACCTGTTCGTTCATCATGAGAGAGGTCAATTTCAGTATTCCCAACGTCAATAAGGCGTCTGTGGGCATCACTACAGCTTTATACGATCGCCGAGCTCTTGACTGTACCTCCACCCTACCTCTCATTAACTCGCTAAACCATCTTGCCTATTTAACCACCTCTTCGGCACGCATCCGCGATATTCTCACAGTTGACGGAGGAATTGAGCGCTTGGTCTGTATCCTCAAGCAGGGACGAAATGGGGATATGATGAGTGTTTGGAAGTGGAATTTAGCCTTCCAATGTGTGGTTAATATCGGCGTCCGAGGAACGGAAAATGTGCGCACCAGAGTAGTGGAAGCGGACATGGTCCCTGTTATTGCCACTATCCTGGATAACTATATCAAGGTTATTGATCGATGTCGCGAAAAAGCCGATGAATTAAAGCAAAAGCATGTACAGGATCATCATCACCGCCATAGGAGCCATGATCACCGGCATACATCAAAAGTCTCGCCTTCCGTCACGGGTCGCTCTACACACACTGATAGAGAGACGAGACATGCAGCACGACAAGAATATTCCTCTATTCTCGATGCCCCGGAGTCCGTGGCCGGTCCATCTATTTCTGCAAACGGGCAGACCCTCGATGCAAACTCTACGGCCTACTCGCATATTAGTACTACCATTGAGCGTCCAGCAATGACGCAGAATCGCCAAATCTCCAATTTTCAAGGGGCCGATACATCATACACCACCACTGTGCCAAGACAGGGAATACCTACTCTGACAACTGCTACTCAGACTGTGGATAGCGTCGATGGCTTCACGCGGACGTTGCGTGATGTTGATCGCCTAGCATCAATAAGTGCCTTCAGAACGGTTGATTTAGTATCTCAGCCTCTCTCGCCTACCACGCCTGTGCCTCTGCTCCAGCTGCGGCCACCATCAGGAAGATCTACTACGAATCTTGATGCTCCGGTTGGCCGCTCGCGACGGCGGCCGTCGATCAGGCATCAGAATTCGACAGCCGAGTCTGATGATTTTAATGGAGATAGTATGCCATCTGATGAAGCCCCAGATACCGAGATGACAGGGGCGGCGGAGATACAGTCGGCTGTAGGAATTCAAGATATTACAATGGACGACAACGAAGCCATCCTCACCGGGGATACGTTGGATCTCAATAATCCTACTGCATCTGAGGCTCACCAAGATGCTGAATCTTTTAATATTGCTCATCGCACGAACCTCGACGGAAGCATTAGCGATAATATGACGCACACTCCAGTAGCTCCGGTTGGCCTCTCTCCTAGTCGTCCAGCTTTGGTCGCTGCACCACATCCGCCGACCGCAGGCTCGGCTATTCCTCGTTACCTGCTTGACCGGCATTTTATTCCTAATGCCCAACTGCTATCCGCTATGCCCCGTGAAGAAGATGTACTCATGTCTCTTCAGCTCTTGGCATATGTGTCCAAGTATTGTTGCCTACGTACATACTTTCAGAAAAGTCACTTGGTGCCGACTCTTGCGATCCGCAAAGCTCTTTTTTCCCTTGACGGAGAAGATGAGGATATCCCTTACATCGACGACAGCCAAAGCGATGACGAGTATCTACTTGAGGATGACTTCAATCTGTTCCCCTTGGTCGAAAAATTCACGGTTAGGTACCATAGCACAGATATGCAGTATTGGGCAGGTGTGGTCATGCGTAACCTGTGCCGAAAAGATGATACACGTGGGGGAATTCGACAGTGTGCATACTATCAATGCGGCAAGTGGGAGGAGTTCACTCGTCAGTTTGCTAAATGCCGTCGATGCCGTCGGACGAAGTACTGCAGTAAAGATTGCCAAAAGAGCGCCTGGGCATTTCATCGGCATTGGTGCGTAGCTGCATCGCAATGAGAACTATTTGCGTCGCAACGAGCCGTGCTCTCATATATTGATTTGAGAAGCAGCGTTTGAATTAAACCCTTATTGGAAAGTCGCGACTTCGTTATACAACAAAGCGTCTGATTATCGCATAGCATTTATTTTCGATACCATTGGTTTTCATGGCGTTTCGGGTTTCTAGTCTTTGAGCATTACTTGTGTCTGGTGTTTTTTTTTGGTGGGGGGAGGATTGGTGATTCGAAATGTATGGACCTCTAAAGAAACAGACTATTACAGTGTGCACTCCATGTTACCCTGTCATTCTTCCTGAGCGCCGAAGAATCCGGGATATATGAAGTTCATGCATTGACTTACTGACCTCAGTGTATCATTGGACGGCTGATTAAGGAGTTGGGTCTGCATTGGGTTATTTATGAACACATCGAAACTTTACAGCTCATCAATCTAGATATGTGTATAAGCTAAATACCTCTATCGCTAAGGTACCACGCAGTAGGATGAAGATACCCAAAGAACTGAGTTCTAAATAGTCCATTGACGACCCACATATCGTACTATCGTCAGCGTGGTATTATTTAGTGTACGCTACTCTTGCTTTGAGCTCCTTTTCAACTTGGTTCAAGCCTGTGACCGTTGCCTCATTACATTTTATGCGTGTGATAGGACATGAGGTAGAAAGTAGCCTAACTCCAGGTTGGTGCGATAACACCCGGTAGGGCGTGAAGGCACTAGTAAGGAGTTGAACGCAAATTCTACGGTTTTTTGAGGCTTGTAGCAAAATATGTTCATTGAACTCATGTGACTCAGAAGGTACGGTTGGCCTTTGATGAGTTCTACAACTATAAGTGATGCTAGGATGATCAGTCCCTGCATATGTGGACAAAGGAGTATAAGAACAAAGAACAATAAAAAAGATATCGGTAAGTTGAAACAGGTAGTGTATGTGCATTGCTAGCGGCCACTTGACTCAATATTCCCTACTGCCTTGGCTGCAAACTGAAAGGAGGCTGATGCCTCTGAGTTACTTAGAAGCGATAGCCTTTCTCCTATTTTTGCCCGGCCTGAGTGACTTAGCTCCCTTTGCCTTCATTCTCTTGACATTAAACTTGGAGAGATCGCCAGAACTGATAGCATCCCCCGATTTAGCAAATCTTTTCTTTCCACCAAACCCGTACTTCTCGTTTTTCTTTTGGCGCTTGACATTCGCAGTGCGAGACCCTTGTTGTTGCGGAGTGCGACTAGAACGTTGCGAGTGCTTAGCAATTTCGTGGTCCACGCTCACATCGAAAAGATCTGCTTCATTAGTGCCAACATCCGAACTGTATTCTTGGCGTTCTATAAGAAAGAGAGGATCAAAATTAGCTATGGCGCAATGTATTGGCTAGGCCGTAACGTACTTCTCTTCAGAGATTTAATCTTTTCTAGAGTCTCTCGCTTGGCCTTTTGACGCTCTTGAAGCTTGGAAACTTGAACTTGTTTGCCAAACTTTTTCAAGTCTCGAAGCTTGCGCGCTTCAGCCGCTGCTTTCTTGGCAGATGCTTCCTCGACTAGCTTTGCCTTGATTTTTTCCATGTGGGCGTCCTCTTTGACCATTTCGGCGAAGTAATCCTTTGGTCTAGAGAATGGCACACCCTCGCTTATTAATCTGGAGCGACCTAACTGTGCAGCCTCTAAGCATTGGGAATAAAAAGCAAGTTCTCGTTGTAGATCATCCGAAACGTCTGGTATAGATGCCGAGGTTTGAGCTGAGGACACTATGGATTGATGAGATGCAAATGGAACTGTTTTGTCTGTCTGAATCGATATTCTGTCGAGAGATGCAAGAAGAGCAGATGTGTTATTGATAGTCAGCCTCGTATGAGGAATAATATCCTGTGTCTCCTCTTCCTCAAGATCTTCAATGTCCGACATAGGGATCTCTTCTTCGTCTTCTACACCCTGCCTGTTCCTACTAATCACTGTTTCAGACAGAGGATTGTAGCAAGTGCCAACTGACTTCCGTGAAATCCGTTCTTCGAGTTCAATGGAAGACTCAGATGTATCGCTTTCGTAGATAGCGTCTAGGTTAATCTGAAATGCAGTAATGTTAATTCAGAACTAGAAGCAAATGGGCCATGATAGTCGCGAGGTTAACCTTTTGTTGATCATCTTCAATCTTGTTATAAGCAGTAATTCCGGTCACTCTATCCGTGGTATCTTGATTGGCCATCTCTTGCTTTGCATCGCCCACCTGAGCGCCTTTGCGCTTCACTGCTTCTTTATATTTTTTCTGCTGTTTTATTTTCGCAAAGTCAACGCCCTTTTCGGCAGCTATGGCCAAGCGTAGCTTGCTTCTGGTCACCATCTTAAACAGAGGTTTCTATGACAAGACTTGTAGACGGCAAGGATTGACCTAGTGGTATGTGTAATTTGCGGAGGACGGTTGGAAAAATCTATAATTCTGCCGGTGTAGGCAAGTCCGTGTCTCACCGCCTCCAAGGGCGGTGAGAGGGCTATTCCCCGCCCTTCAATCGAACTATAACTCGGCCACTTTCCATACCAACACCAGGCTTTTAGTATTACTAACTATAGGGCAATTATATAATAAAAATAGAAGTCCTACTAACTATTAATTATAAAATAGTAGAAAGGGCCAACTATAGTAGTAAGATATTTAATATATAGGAGTAAGATAATTCTAAAATAAAATATTATTATTATAGTTTATCTCTATTATATTATTTATTTAGTCTAAATTTTCTCTAACCTACCTACCTCCTTACTAAAAGAGGTATTATAGATAAACTAATGAAATATATATATTATAAACTATATTAAATATATTCTATATATTATATTATACTTATAGTATATTATAAGACTATAAGGAGGATTATAGGAAGAATAAAAAGAAAAAGAAAAAATAAAAGAAAATAATAAAATAGATATAAAAATAAAATAGTATTTCTAATCTAATATATATATAAAGAAATAATAAGATATACTATATATTATAATAAAAAAGTAAATAGCTAATATAAAATTAATATTAGTCTAATTATCTTATATTCTATACTATTAGAAAGTATAGAAGAAATATTATTAAATAATATAAAATATTAGATTATATAATTTTAAATCTACTTTAAAATTAATATTTAATTTCTAGATTAAATTTTTATAAAATCTCTTTTTCTTTAAATCTCTAAGAATTTATAATAAGTAATAGGCTAAAGGTCTATTATAGGCTTAAAAAGTAATAAAATTAAAAAGAATTATTAACTAGAAATTAAATAATAATATAAATAAATTAAATATAATTATATTTTATTATATTAAATAATTCTTTAATAAATTAATTTATTTTCTTATATATTTATTATTAATTTACTTTCTTATTAATTTATTATTAATATATTTTTTTATATTATAATTAAATAATATTAATAGATTATTATAAATTATCTAAGATTTCTTTATTATAGACTTATAACTATTATTATTATATAATATAAATTTATTATAATTAATAATAATAATAGACTTTTTCTTTTAGAATTACTATAAAGGATTAAAATTTTATATTTTATAATATTTTAATTTATTAAAGAAATAAAATTTTTAAAATATTATTATAATATAATATAATTCTATTTATATTAATATAAATAAATTTTATATATTATTATTAAATAAATATAAAATCTTTATATTATTTTTTTAGAATATTATTTTAAAATTTTATAATAGCTTTAAGCTATAGTAGAATTTTAATAGATCTTTTTTTTAAAAAAAAAGAAATAATATAAAAGAAAAAAATCTTTATTTAAAAGAAAAATAAATAATATTAGTCTATATTTATAAAATTTAAAAGGGAATTATTCTATTATAAGGAATTTTTATAGATATTATTATTATTATTTAAATATAATTTTTATTTAAAGATTTAAAAGAATTTCTAATAATTCTATAAAATTTAAAATTATAATATTATTAATATATTTTAATATAAATTTTATAAAAGTTTAAAAAAATATTAATATTTTATAAGTAAAATATTAAAGATTTTTAATAAATTATTAAAAAAAATTATTTTTTCTTTTTTAAAAAATAAAATTATTTAAATTTTTAAAAGCTAATAATATAATAAAATCTCTTTTTATAATCTAATAGTTTTATATATTTTTAAATTTTTTTCTATATTTATTAAATTTTATATTATATTTAATTTAATTTTTAAAATTAATAGGGAAAATATTAATCTATTATTTTTCTTTTTATAATTATATTTCTTTTTCTATTTTTTAAAAGTATAATTTCTAATTTAATATTTTACTAGCTTAATTAGATAGTCTTATATAATATAGATTTTTTTTAATATTTTATAATTATATAATAGTAAATTATATTAAATAATAGACTAATAATTTAATTAAAGCTTCTAATAAATATTTCCCTTTTTATCTATAAAAAATATATTAAAAATTATAGAATTTATTTAAAATAATTAAATAATTTATAATATAATTTAAATTTAAAATAATTATTAATAATAAAGATTTTAATATTTAAAAATATAATTCTATAAGAGCTATATATATATTTATATATTAATCTTAGAGAGAATTTAATTATTTATTTAATAATTTCTATTATTTTAATTTTTAATAAAGCTAGAATAATAAAAAAATTTTTATTAATAAAGTTCCTATAATATAATATTTTTAGATAATTTTTAATATATTATTTATATTTTTTAATATAAAGATTAATAATATCTAATAAATATATTATTTCTATTATAAAGTTTTTCTTTTAATAAAAATATTCTAAAATACTATTTTTATTAATATATTTAAATATTAAGAATTTATTTATAATTTTATATAGTTTTCTAATAAATTTAATTTTTTTAAAGCTTTAATAATAAACTTTTATAATTTAAATAATATTTTAATAATAGGCTTATATATTATTAAATAATAAAATATAATAAATTTAAATATATAAGATTTTTTATAAATTTCTAATAAATTAATAAATATTAGAAAAATTCTTCTATATTATTTCAATAATTATAAAAATTAGATTTCTTATTTAATTAATTTATATAAATTATATAAATATATTAGATTAATATTTAAAATTATTTAAATAGTATATTAGGCTTAAATATTAATAGCTAGAATATTATTCTAAGGAATATAATTATATATATTTAAATTTTATTTAAAATATTCTTTTATTTTTTTATAATATTAAAATAAAAATATAATTATAATTTTTAGATTTTAGTTAGATTTTATAGCTAATAATTTATTATTAATTAGAAATTTATAAATATATTATATTATAGTTTTATTTTTAGGAATTTCTAATAGATTGCTAATAAATTTTAATTACTTTAATAAATTAAATTTCCTTTATTAAAGACTTTATTTAACATAATTCTTAATAATAGATAGTTTTTTTTTTAAAAAATATATTTAAATTATAATTAAAACTATAAGGCTTATTTTTAATATTATTAAAATAATATTTCTAATAAATATATTTTTTAAAATTATTCTATTTTTTAAAAAGGATATTATTAAATTTAATATATAATAAATATTATATTACTAATATAAAATTATTTATAATATTTTATAATATAACTATTTCTTTTAAATATAAATATTCTTTTTAATATTTCTAGCTATTAATATTTTAATTAAGATATTAAAAAAATTATTACTTTTACTTTTTATATAGATATATATAATATACTATTTAAATATATTAATAGATTATTCTATTAGAATTTTTTCTATAATTAGATTATTTATAAATCTTTAATTTTTTTCTATATATATATATTTATAATCTAAAAATTAGCTTTTTATTTTATATTTTATTTTTCTTTTATTAATTAAATAGATTTATTTAAGGCTTTTTAAAAGATTTTTTTTAAATTATATTTAAACTTATAATTAATTTTAATAAAACTCTAATTATAAAATATTCTTAATATTCTATCTTTTACTAAGATTTATTAAATTAATTTTTTAATATATTTATAAATACTATTATTAAATATTTTTAAAATTTTTATTATTTTACTTATAGAAAAAGCTATTTTATTTTTAATTTTAAATTTAGCTAATAATTTTAATAAATTAATTATATTATAAAATCTAATAATTTTAATAATTCTTATAGTTAAATTATTAATATTTTCTTATATAATAATAAAATTAATTTTAATTTAAAATAAATTTTTACTTTTAATATAATAATTTTATAATTTATTTAATATTATAATATTTTTTTTACTATAGTAAAAATAAATTTATTATATATAAATATTTAATATATTAATAAATAACTTTTTATTATATATCTTAAATTTAAAATATTCTTTAAGAAAAAATAATTTAATACTTTTAATTTTAATTATAAAGCTTAGAGTCTTATTTCTTATATTAGAGAATAAATTTTATAATTATTTATTAAATATATTATTATTATTATTTTTAACTTTAAAATATTTCTTTAAATATTAGAATAATAATTTAATAATATATTAAATTAAAAATAGAAAAATATAAGACTTTTTATAAAAATAGAATATTTAAAGATTTTTATATATTTATTTATATTTTTTAATAATATTAATAAAAATATAAAATTAAAATCTAAAATAATCTCTATATATAATAAATATTATTTTACTATAAGTTTTTATTATTATAAAAAAACTATAAATAATTAAATATTCTTATTTATTAGATATAATTATAATTAAAGAAATAATTAGAGAAAGAGAAGTATATAATAGACTAGCCTTATAGTAACTATAAATAAATATCTAAATAAATAGAATTATTATTCTTAAGGAAAAAGAAAATATATTAAAAGTATATAACTAATAGTCTAATTAATATATAATTAGATATATTTTAAATTTATTCTAAGATTAAATTAAGCTTAATCTAGGCCTATATAATTCTAAATTATTAATAATCTAAATCTAGCTATAGTTTAAGCTAGAATTAGAATATCTTTAATCTAAGTATAATTTAAATTTATAATATATTTTCTTTTTTTTATTTTAGATATTCTACTTCTCTTTTTATTTTAGTTTAATTTTTTTATATTAAATTATATTTAATTTAAGTTCTTTTTATAATTAAAAAAAGTTTTTTATTTATTTATTTATAATATCTCTTTATTATAGATAAGCTAGAACTCTCTTAGAATTAAAAATAATCTTTTTAGATATTATAGTATATATAAAGTAAAATATATTTATATATATATTAATATTCTTTAATTTTTAATATATATTTCTTTTATTATTATTTATTTTTATAATCTTTATATTATTTTATTATTATATAATATATTTAAATAGAATTTTATTTATATTATTTACTTTTTTATCTAAATAGTATTTAATTTTTTATATAGATTTACTTTTTTATAATATAAGCTCTATATAAGCTTTTATTATATATTTTAAATTATAATATTAATCTCAATCTAATCCTATCTGTTATATTATTATTATTACTATTACTATTAAAATAATTTAAATTAAAATACTATTTTTACTTATATTTTCTTATTTATATTACTAATATATTATTATAGTTTTATTCTAAAATTAAATTAATTTCTTTTAATATTTAATATTATTCTAATTAAATAAGCTATTAATTACTATCTAATAGAAGGTAATTTTAATAATAAGGCTAATAAATTTTTAAAAGTAATTATATATTCTTATAAATAATATATTAATTTATTTATTATATTTAATATTTAAATTTTATATATCTATAATATAAATATAAATTATATTATTTATTAAATATATTATTATATTTATATTTAAATTAATAAATTATTTATTATTAAGCGAAAAATTATATTATATTTTTATAAGCTTTAAGAAAATATTATTTTTAAAAAGAATTATATTATTATATTTATTATTAAGAAAAATAATATTATTAAAAGTAATAAAGTAAAGCTATTTAAATTCTTTATATAATCTAATTAGTAATTTAAGAATATTTTAATTATAGTCTATATAAATCTAATTTAAATTAAGTTTATATATATTAATATTTTTATTAAAGCTAATATTATCTCTAAATTAATTTAATTTAATATATAATTTTCCTTATTTAATATTATATTTATTAAATAGTAGATTACTATTAATATAATTCTATTTAATATTCTTTATAAATTTTAAATTATTTTATTTTATCTTTAAATTAAATTAAACTAGAGCTTCTATTATAATTTTTTAATATTATTAATATAATTAATTATATTTCTAATTATATTATTATTATTATTATTAATTTTACTTCTCTTATTATTCTAATAGCTAAAGTAAATACTCTTTCTCTCTAAATAAATCTAGCTTAGATTTTCTAGAATTATATATTTTCTATTATTTTAATAATTACTATTAAAATATAGCTATATTAAATTCTATTTATTTACTATTACTTTCTCTTTATTTATTATTTTTTAATTCTATTATTTTCTTATTGAATCTATTTATTTATTAATAACTTTTTATTTATAATTAAATAGATAATTCTTATAAAACTTTATAAATTTATTTATAATTAATTTAATATTAGCCTATTATTATATTATATATTTTTTTAATTTTATTTAAATTTATCTAATATTTATATATTTTATAAGCTATAAAAAAGCTTTTATATTAATATATTATAATCTATTTATTTTATAAATATTTATTAATTTTAATTTCTTTTTCTTTTATTTTTTATTTAATAACTTTTCTTAATTTTATATTCTAGATATATTATTTCTTTCCCTTTTAATAGAATTTATATTAAATTTAACTAAGAGTTTAATAGAACTTATAATAGAAAGAAATTAATAGCTACTTATTTTAGAAAATCTATATAAAAAATTAAATATATATATTTTAATATATTTAATTTAATATTAAATAAACTTTATATTTTAGATATTTTATATTTAATATATTATTAATTAAATTTCTTATTTATTTAATTTATTTTTATATTATATATTAATAGTTAAATTATATTTCTAACTTTAAATTTCTCTATAAAATAATATTTTTAATTTATATTCTTCTATTATTATTTTTATATATATATAATTATAATTTAAATAAATTTTAAATTTTTTCTTAGATTCTAAAAGAATATATTTACTTTTCTCTTTAAAAAAGTTTTATTTATTAATTCTATTAATATATATTATATTAGATTTATATTAAATCTATAAAATAGAAAGTTAATATTTATTTCTATTATAAAAAAGTTTTAATTATTTAAAATAAATTAATAAGCTAATAAATAATTAAATTAATTATATTAAGAAAATAAAATATATATTTATAAAATTATCTATATTTTCTAATTTATATATTTTATATTATTATTAGTCTATAGATAGTAAGCTATTAAAAAGAAATATTCTATTTCTATAAGTTTATAAAATATTATTTAAAATAATTTTATTTAATTTAATTTTTAATTACTAATAATTTAAAAGAAAAATTTATAAAAATTTTATTAATAATTTTAAAATTACTTTATATAGATTTTTATAACTATTAAATATATTATCTCTAACTAAATATATTTTAAGAGATAGTTTATAATAATTATAAAATATATTAAATTATTAATTATTTTTATTAATAAATTAATTTTAAAATTAATAAATATTTATTAATAATATTAATTTAAGATTAATAGTAATTATAATAAATTTATTTCTAAATTATAATAAATAATTATTATAATAATAATAGTTTTATATAAATCTTATTACTAATTATAATAGAAATTTCTAATAATAGAATCTATAAAATAAATAAAAAATTATACTATAATCTAAATATTTTACTATAATAGAATTAGAAATATATTAAATTATTATAATAGTTAGAAATTTCTAATTTAAAAGCTAAAATTACTTTTAAAAGATAAGTATTTCTTATATATTAAATAGGGTTATAAATTCATTAATAAAAGACAGGCAATTCTTCAGTAATTCATTAGTATATTTTTAGTCATTCTAGCCTATATAAAAATGCTATTAATCTATAAAAAATACTATAAAATAGCCCTTTTTTCAGGCTATTATATAATATCTTTATTTATTATATGAGCCAGCTATTAGCTTAGTAATCAGCGATTCGTTAATTTTTCATTAGTAAATCTCCTGACTAAAACGAAAACTTTTGTTAATTTTTTTTAATTATTCATATTATATAAGCTATAAGATTATATAGCAAATGAAAATATTATATAATATATTAGTTATTATATTTTAATAAAAAATAATTTATAATATAAAATAGCTACTATTTATATATTATTTTAATATTCTAAATCAGAGCCTTGAAAAAAATCATTAATAAAGTAGTAACGAATTTACAACCCTGATATTAAAGCTATAATCTACTATCTATTTATATATTTTTACTTCTAAAAGAAATTTTTAAGTATTTTATTATATAATTTTTACTTAAATATTATATTTCTTATTTTTAAAAATAATTTTATTTTATAATAATTATAAATAGATATTAAAAAATAATATATTTCTTTAAAATAGTTTTTTTATATTATATTATAAATATTAGCTATTATAAGTATAGCTTAAGTAATTATTAATAGAATTTAAAATAATTATAAAGCTCTACCTATTAATAGAATATTATCTCTTTTATTTTATTTTTTATATAAAAGAGTATTTAATTATATTATTTAATAATTTAATTAATAATATAAAATATAATAAAATTTAAAAAATAACTTTATTTATTATATTTATTATTTTAATAATAACTATAATTTAAGGAAATATTTAAAATTTTTATAATCTATAAAGATTATAAATAAACTTATAACTTTATATAATTTTATTTTTTATACTTTTAAAATAAAATATAATAGCTAAAAGCTTTTTATTATAAATAATATAATTTCTTTTTCTTTAGCTTAAAATTATAAAATAATAGACTATATAATATTATATTCTAGCCTTATTAAATTATAAAAAATAGTTTTTAAATATTTAATTAAAATAATCTATTTTTAATATTTTTTTTTAAATTCTATTAAATTAAAATTAAATATAAAATAAATATATCTTTAAGTTATTGAAATATTAAATTTTTCTCTTTTTTCTAATAAAATATATTCTTTTCTATAAAATAGATTAATAGTATAATAATTTCTATAATATTTAGAATAAATTTTTAATAGAAATTTATAAATTTTAAAATTTTTTAAATTTCCTTTATTTTTATTAAAGGCTTTTAATCTCTAATTACTATAATTTTAAAGAAATTATAATAAATTATTATACTAGCTTTTATAATATAATTTAAATATTTAATTTCTTTTATTATAAATTTATATTTCTTTATATTAATATTTAATTTAATTATATTTATATATTAAAATATTTAATATATTTTAGCTATATAATTTTAATATAATTTTCTAAAGTAAATAAATATATTATTTAAATATATTATAATAAAAATTTTTAATATATTATTTAATATTTTATTAATATATTATTAAATATAATTAAAGCCCTTATAAAATTAAATAATATTACTAGCTATTTAAAGAGATTAAAATAAATATAAAATACTATTAAATATTTATTCCCTTTAGCTATATATATTTTATAAAAAGCTAATTTAATATTTAATTTAAGAAATTAATAAATATTTAAAAGTAAATAAAGAGTTTTATAAATAAATAAAAGAAAATATTAATTCTATTTTATAATCTTATTTAATATCTTATAATCTATATAGAATTTCTACTTTCTATTTTCTTTCTTTATAAATAATATAGGAATTACTATTATAGAGAAATTAGCTTAAATTTAACCTTTATTTATTAAATATATAATTTATTTTTATAATTTTAATATATAATCTTAGAATATATTATATAATAGACTCTAGGAAAATTTAAAATAGTTTTTATATTTATTTAAATATAATTTAATATAATAGTCTAGATTATCTTAATATAAGAAAAAGCTATTAGCTTTTTCCTTTTTAAATAATTTCTTAAAATTATATAAAAATTATAAGAGTTTTTTTAATATATTTTTCTTTTTAATATTTAAGGGAGCTATTAATTTAAATTAAAATATTTTTATAATTTCTTAAAAACTTATAGAAAGAAAGAAATATTTAAAATATATTTTTCTAAGATATTATTATATTAATATTATAAATATTAAATTTAAAATAAATATTAAAAATAGTATTTTTTTATATTTTATTAATTTTTAATATATAAATTATCTATTTATTTAATTTATATTTTCTCTCTTTTTAAATTTAATATTATATTATATTATTTTATCTATAGCTTCTTTAAAATAGTATCTTATATAAGCTTTAGAATAATATAAAATAAAATAGAATATCTCTAGCTATTTATATTAATTATTTCTTTTATAAAATAATATATTAGAGAAATTTTCTATTTTTTATTATAGCTTTTATTTTTTAGAATATATATAATTAGATCTATTCTAGGCCTAATCTTTAAATAGTCTATTTATTAATAGCTTTATAATAATTATATTATTATTAGTTTAAATATTTATAAACTTTTAATTATTAAAAAATATTAAAATTAAAAATAGAAATTAATTTAATTTTTATAGTATTTCTATTATCTTAGATTTTAATATTTTCTTATAGAAGCTATAGTATTATAATAAAAATAACTTTAATCTCTTAATAGAATTTAACTTAAAGATAAATTATTTTTTTTTAGTTTAAATTTTTCTTTAAAAATTATATTCTATTAATTATCTTTAAATATTATTATTATTTCTATTAAATATATTAATATTTAAAGAAAATAATATATTATAAAATATATATTCTACTTATAATATAAATATTAAATCTTTTTATTATTTTTTCTAAGAGATTTCTTTAATTATTTATTTAATTTATAGAATATTCTAATTTTAAATTTATTTTAATTTAATTAAAATAATAATATATATATAATTTATATTAAATTTATATTTAATATATAGATATTTCTCTTTTAATTTTTATAAAGAATATTCTAAAGTTTAAATTATATTAATATAAAATAATACTTTTCTTTAAATATATAGATTTTAATTTTTATTATAATATTTCTATATATTTCTATAATCCTTAAGTAATTAAAATAAACAATTCCTTAACTTAGGCTATAATTTTATAATTTTAAAATTAGAATATATTAGAAATAATTTAATTTAAATCTATTTAATTATTAGAATTCTTTAATTAAAGTTAATTTCTATTTAAAATATATAAAAAAAGCTATAAAAGGCTTATTCTTTTATTATATTAAATAATTAAATTTAATTTAAATAATCTTCTAATAATAAGAATTAGTAAATATAAATATAAGATATTCTAAAAAATTCTCTAATTTAAAAGCTCTTATTTTTAAAATAGTTTTATAATAGGCTAAGATATAAAATTAGACTTTTTCTATTATATTTTATTAAATAAATATAAATTAATTTTTTTTAAATTAATAAATTTTTAATTTATTTTTAATTTATATATTATTATATATTTTTGAATAGAAAAAGTTTATTAATTACTATTATATAAATCTTTAATAGAAATAATTTATATTTAAATAATATTATAAATATTTATATATTATATTTAAATTTAATTAACTTTAAATTTATTTTACTTAATATATAACTAATAATTATAGAAAGATTAAATATTAGCTATTATTAATTATTTAATCTATTATTAAAAGAAATAATAGCTAGTAATAATAATTATATTATATTTAAAATTTATAATATTATTATATCTTATGTTTTTAGTAGGAATTAGATTCTATTATTAATTTATTAATAAAATATAAGAAAGTAATAAGTAATATTAAATAATTAATATTAATTATAGTCTTAATATAATCTTTTTCTATATAATAAGTAATATATAATTAGATATATATTTAAAAATTATAAGTAATTTTATTAATAATATATATAAGTTTAATTTTAATATAAATATAAGTTAAATTATATTATTTTTTATTAAAGAATTAATATAAGATAATACTAATAATAAAGTAAACTAAAAAATAGAATTTAAATATTTTTTAATTTTACTTTAATAATTTATAATATTTATATTTAAGATTAAAAGATATTATAATATTTTTAAAAATTTAAAAATATTTTCTAAATAATATAATTCTTATATATAATTACTAATTTAATTTAATAAGTAATCTCTCTATTTATTATTAGCTATAAATAAATAATTATTAAATTAAAAATTTAAACTAGAAGATATATCTAAATCTATATAATTATAAGAAAGTTAAGAGAATATATCTAATATATTATCTTAGATAGCTACTATTAAATAGACTTTAATAGTCTAAGAATAGTTATTATTAAAGTTTTAATTATAATTTAATAAATACTTAAAGAAAGAGTCTTACTATTCATATAACCTAAGTTAGATACCTATATAATCTAATTATATACTACTAGCTATTTTAGATTAATATATATTAAGGGTCATATAGTTATATAACCTTAGCCCTTCCTATAGAGCTCTTCTCTTCTTTCTCTATCTTACCTTAGCTTAATTATTATTATTATATCTAAGAATATTATATATTTACTTTACTTTACTTTTATTTATAGAATCTTATATCTATTTCTTTTAATTCTAATCCCTTATATTAGTTCTATTATATAATAATAATTATTTAAATATTATTAATTTTATTTTAATTCTATTTTAATAGTTTAATAGTTATATTCTATTTTTCTATTTATTATAATAAAATAATAATAATTAAAGTAATAATTTTATTTAAATTTTATTAATTTTTTAAATATTCTATTAATATTAAATATATTTTAAATATATATTATAGTTAATATAAATTATAATTAAATAAAAATTAAACTCTTTATAAAAAATAATAACTTATTAAATAGTATTTAAACTATAAATAATTAATCTAGCTTTAATATTCTATTAATTATAATATTAAATTTAATTACTTTTTATTTTTAATATTTTCTTTTATATTAAAAAGAAATTTCTAATTATAAGATAGTAAAAGTTATTTTATATTTAGAGTTTAATTTACTATTTTTAAAGTAATAAATTCTATTAATTTATTAATTATTTAATTTATTATATTAATAATATTTCTATAATTTTTTATATTCTTAGCTATATTTATTTAAAATTTTATTTAAAATTTTAATTTATTTCTCTATTTACTTTTATAATTAATTCCTTTCTTAAATTTAATAGAATTAATAACCCTACTTTCTTCTCTATTAGAGCTAATTTTTCCTATAACTAATCTTAGAAATTAACTTATTTCTATTTAATAGAAATAGATTAATTCCTATTTAAGCTAATTTAATTTTTTTTTATAATTATTTCTCTTTTAATATTTATAATATAGAAAATATCTTATAAAAATTAATTCTATTAAATAATTCTATTAAAATTAATTTCCTTTAATTCTATAAATTTATATAACTATAATTATATTAATTAGATTATTATTAGAGCCTTATAAGTTTATTTTTATAACTATTACTTTTTTAATTTTATTCTCTTAAATCTTAGATAATTCCTTTAATTTTTATATTATTTTAATAGCCCTTAAAGAAAAAATAATAATTAAAAGATTTCTTTTTTAAAATAATAATTATAATATATTCTATTATTTTTTAATTAAATATTTCTATATTAGAAATTAATTAATTATTATTAAAGATATTTAATAAGCTATTTCTTTTAAATAAAATATATTACTAATAATTTATAAATATTCTAAATATATAGAAAATATAATTCTAATTAAATTTATTATTATAGAACTTTAAATAAATTAATATTATAATCTTTAATCTCTTTTATAATTAGATCTTATTTAAGCTATTATAGCTATAGTCTATATAATTTTAATTATATAAAAATAAATATTAAAAGCTATAGCTCTAAGAAATTTCTAAAATTAAATATTTCCTATTATAAGTATTAATATTATATATTAATATATTATATATTTTTTAAAATAATCTTTAAATTAAAGATAATATTAACTTCCTTATAGCTTATATTTTTATTTTATTAATAGCTTATATTTCTATTTTATTAATAGCTTAAGCTATCTTTAATTTATAGATTATAATCTAATATCTAGCTATATCTTAATCTATTTATAATCTATTAGAGAATATATATATTTCTTAAATTAATACTTTATTTCTATTTAAATAATATAATAAGAGATATTATTAGCTTCTTAGACTATTAGCTAATAATTATATAGATAATAGCTAAATTATTTTTATAGGCCTTTTTCTATTTATTTAATTAATTATAATTATAATTAGAATAAAAATAATTAAAATTATAATTATAATTAGAATAAAAATAATTAAAATTATAATTATAATTAGAATAAAAATAATTAAAATTAAAATTATTTTTATTTATTATATTACTTTTTACTATTTAATAAATATTAAAAATTATATAATTTCTCTCTCTCTAAAAATTAATTATTATATTATTTATATTTAGATAATATCTATTAATAGCTATTAGAGCTCTTTCTAATATATTATTTAACTAATTCTTACTATAGATATAATATATAAATAAATAAGAAATATTTAATTAGCTAAATTACTTATAATATTAATATTTAATTATATTATATTTTTAAAGTAAATATTCTTATTTTAAATATAATTATTATTTCTATTAATATTTATATTAATTAATTTAATTAGCTTATATAATATTATAGAAAAAGAATAATATTAGAAAATATTATTTCTAGCTTTTTATTTAAATCTAATTTTAATAGCTATTAATAATTCTAATTATTTATAAGAAATACTTATAAAATATTTATAATAGATTTTATAGCTTAAAAGAGTAATTTAATAATTTATTTTAAATAAGATTATAAAAAAATTCTTATAAAAGCTAATAATTTTAAATATTTTTTTAATATAGAAAATATACTTCTACTATAGGAATATATTAATAAAAAATTAGCTTTATATATAGCTATAGGTAAAATAGATAATAATATTATTATATACTATTTTATTATTAATATTAATTTATTACTTACTAGACTAATTAAATTAAACTTTAAATATAATATAATTAATATTATTAAATAATAGATTAATTAATATAAATATTCTATATATAAAATTTAATTTAATAATAATTAGAAATAGAAATTAAATACTAAGAAAGTTAAAAATTTATAAGAAATTTTAAAAAGTCTTTAAATAAAATTATTAAATTCTTAAAATAATAAATACTTTAATAATTAATTAAATAAATTTAATTATTATTATAAAATAAATAATTATTATAATTAAAATAATTATTATAATAAAATTAATTAATATAATAGAGCTTATTATAATAAAAATAATTAATATAATAAATATAATTATTTTAGAAAATATAATTATTTTAATAAAAATAATTATTAGTATAATAATAGATCTTATAGGTATAATAATTTATAAAATAATAACTATAAAAAGAAATATTATAGTTAGAAAGATAGAGATAATAGATATAATAAAAATTCTTATAATTCTTACTATTATAATTTACTTTATTAGAATTAATTTCTAATTAATAAAGATTATTATCTCTTTAAGTATTTATTAAATTATAATAGGAATTCTAATAATAATTATTCTTAGACTATTAAAGCTTATCTAATAATAGCTATTTAAAATAATAAATTAAATATATTCTCTTAATTATTCTATAATTATATAGATTTTAATATACCTTTTAATTCTAATTTTTAGCTTAATAATTATTTATTTATAGCTAATAATAAATAGATAGATTACTTATTAAATTAAATTAATAATTATATATAAGAATTATATTATTTAATAAATATTCTTAAATTTCTAAGAATATTATTATATCTTTTAATTTTAAATATAAAAGCTATAAATTATTAAAGAAAAATTAAAAGTATTTAAATTCTATTTTTATTTAATTTATTTTATTATTAGTATTATTTTATATTAATCTTTTAATTAAAAAATAATATATTTTAACTTATATTTATATTAAAATTAAATTTATATATACTATTAATAAAATTACTTATAATCTTTAAATATATATCTAACTATATATTATTTATTATATAGAAAAAAATTATATTAAAGCTATAGTTAATATTAATTTTTTTATATTACTTATAGATTCTATATATTTTATTTAATATTTTATTAAATATAAATTTTATATATTATAATATCTAATAGAAATTAAAGATTTTAAATATAATAGATCTTAAATTATATAAATTATAATTATATCTATAACTTTTTATATTATAAATAGTAAAATAATATATTATAATATTTTTTATTTATTAATTAATAAGCTATTTTATAATCTTCTATTAAATATTTCCTTCTTATAATTAAATTAATTAAATATTATCTAAAAATAAGATTATTAGAATAATTACTTAAAAGCTAGTAATAGTTATATAATTCTAATAAATTATCTTTTAATTATATAATTTAAGCCTAGTAAAAAGATTATTTTTTAAATAGCTTAAAACCTACTATTATATAAAAACTATAGCTTTAATATTAAAATAAAATATATTTCTTTTTTAATATTTATATAAAATTACTTTTTAATATTTATTTCTTTAATAGATTTTATAAATATAATTTATATATTATTATTTAATATTATAATTATAAAATAAAAATAATATTTTATAATATATAATATAAGCTTAATATCTATTTATATTTATAAGGGTTAATATTTAGATATTCTATTTATAATTAATATTATAAATAATAAAGAAGTTTTTCTAATATATATAAAAGATATTAATATTATTCTAATAGATTTTTTTAATTTTTTTTTCTTAAAGAAATTTAATAAAAATAAGGATTTTCTAAATAATTATTTATTCTATCTATTAAAATAAAATAGAAAAATTCTTATTAATCTTAATTAGGCTAATATCTTTAAAGAATAGAAATTAAATTATTATATTAAAATTAAAGCTATTTTTTATAGATATTAAAAGCTTTTCTATTTTAATTTAGAATATTTTAATAATAGTATTATAATATCTATTCCCTTTAAATTAGATATTAATTTATTAGATCTATTATAATAATTTTATAGTCTTTTTTAATATAATTATAAAGCTATAGATAAAATATTAAATTCTCTTAGAAAATTAAATATAATAGAAAATATATTATTATATTAATTCTATTTAATATTATTATTTACTTTTATAATTTAAAGAGAAAATAAATCTTATATAATAATTAACTTATAAAAAATAAATATAAAAATAATAATATATACTTACCTATTATTAAAATAAAATAATATTTTCTTATTTTTATAAAATAGTATAATATTTATTATTATAGATCTTATTAAAAGGTTTTTCTAATAATATATTATTAAAGAAAATAGATAGAAAATTTTATTTATTATTTTATATAAAGATTATAAAAGATTTATTATTAATATAATAGATTTAATAATTAATCTAATATTCTTTTAATATTAAATAGAAATCTTACTTTAGAAATATTTTTAGAATTTTATTTTAATTTATATAAATAATATTATTATATATTCTTATAATATTAAAAATTACTATTACTATTTTAATTTAATTTTTTTAAGATTTTTATAATATTTAATTATATAATTTCCCTTATTAAATATTATTTTATTTAATTAAATCTTTAAGTCCTAGACTATTATATATCTAAGCTTAAACTTAATATATTAAAAGAAAAAATAGCTATTATTTATAAATTTAATATATTTAAAAACCTTAAAGACTTAGAAAGTAATTTTAATTTTATAGGCTACTATTATAATTTTATTAAATATTACTTATATTATATAGAGTCTCTATTTAAGCTTAAAGCTATTAATTTTAAATCTATATTTCTTATTAACTTTTAAAAAAATATATAAATTATTTATATTATTCTCTTACTTTTATTTAAATTTAAAAAAAAAGAAATATTTAAATTATAATAAAAAGAGAATTAATAGATTATTAAAACTAATTATAAATATTAATAGCTTTAAATAGATATTTAAATTATATAAAAAACCTTAAAAGAAAAATTTTATTATATTATATTTTTAATATTTCTAAATTTTAATAAGCTATTTAAATTTTATATTAATAATAATAAGAAAAAAGAATTTAGAGCTACTTTCTATTAGAAATAGAAAAATAATATTATATATTTAATTATATTTCTTTCTAAAATTCTTTAAAATAATAAATAAAATTATAGATTAATTAAATTTAAAACTATTACTTTTATTTAAGCTTTAATAAAATTATAATATATTCTAAATAATATTTAAATAGATATTATTACTAATTATATAGCTATATATAATTATTTTTAAAGTATAGAATTATATAAATTAAAAGGTAAATATTATTTAATTAATTAAAAATTATTTCTTAAAAAATAGAAATTCTAAATTAATATTTATTATTATATTAATAAAAAATATATTAATATAAATATACTATTTTAACTTTTAATAGAGAATAATAGTAATAAATTAAAAGAAGATTTCTTATTTAAAAAAGAATTAAAATAATATAATATTAATAAATATTCTAAAAAAATAATTTTTATTATAATATATTAATAAATATATTAATAGATTAAATAAATTATTAATATTTAGTAATCTCTTACTAATAAATTTAAAGATAATATTAATTTACTTTTTTTTATAAGATTATTTAAATCCCTTCTATATCTTTTTCTATAATTATTAAATTCTTTATATCTATTTCTAACTTTTTACTATTTACTTTAATTATAAATTAATATTCTATAGCTAATTTAAACTTAATTAATACTTCTAATAATAATATATTTATAATTAATTTTATTAATAACTTTCTTTAAATTAAATTAAATATAAATAATATATAAATTAATATAAGTATTAAAAATATTAATAGCTTTATAGAGTCTATTAATATTATTTTCTTTTTAAATAATAAATTTTAAAAGAAAATTATTAAAAAATTACTAATAGACTTTACTTTTTAATATATTTATTTAAAGATTAATAAATAAATAAAATAAAATAATAAAAATTAGCTATTTAATTTTAAAATCTATAAATTAATAAAGCTATTATATTATATAGCTAATAATTACTATTATCTCTACTTTCTAATAAAATATATTAATAAAATTTATAAATTAGTTTATAATAAATATATATATTTTAATATTAATTAAACTTTTAATATTCTTTAAGATTTAATTTTCTTTTATAAAATATATATATATTTATATAAATATATTTATTATTATCTAAAATATAAGAAATCTAAATCTTAATATAAATAATTATATAATAATCTATAATCTATTTTAATATTATATATCTTACTATTTACTTTTTATTTTAATTTTATTATTAGTTTTTCTATATTTAAAAATAAATAAAATATTATATTTCTTATAATTAATAAATTTATTAAATTTATTAAATATATTATTAGAAAAGTAATATAAATTATATTAGAATAAGTAATAGTATATATTAAATAGATCTATTTAAATTAGAAACTATTTATTATATTTATTTATAATATTAATTTAAAATTTATTTTCTATTTTTAATAAGTATTTTATAAAGTTATTAATATTAAAATATATATTAATATTATATACTATTAATAAGCTAATAGCTAGACTAAAAGAATTATTTAAATTTTTATTTATAGTTTATAAATATTTATTAATATTAAATATAATTAAAGCTATTAGCTAAATTTTCTATTTTATATAATATATTATTTAAATTTAATAATTAATTTAAATATTATTTATTTATTATATAAACTTTTATATAATTAAAAAATCTTATATTTTTTATAAATTTTTAAAAATTATATAATATTATTAAAATTTATTATATATTATTATAATATATATTATAATATATAGAATATAATTTAACTTTCTATTATATATATAAAAATATATTATAATAAAAAATATATTAAATTTTCTAAGTTTTAAAAAGGAGATTTTATTTATATTAAGCTAGATAAGAATTTATAATAAGGGTATTATTTAAATAAATAAAATAAGCTATTTTACTATTATATAAATTTTTTTCTAATTATTAAGAAAATAAATTTATTATAATATTATTTATAGCTACTTTTATACTTTAAGTAAAAAAATAAATTTATTATTAAAAGATTAAAATCTCTTTATTTATTTATCTATTTTATAGAATCTTCTAGCCCTATTTATAATAATAAAAAATCTAAATATATTATTAAAGCTATTAAAAATAAATAGATTTAGAATAATAAAATTAAATATAAAATTTAATAGAAAGAATATCTAATAATTATATAGAAATTATAAAATAAATTTTAATAAAATATTTTAAGTTTTTTAAAAATTTAAAAAAAAAACTATTTAAAAAGTAATTAATAAATAAAATTTAACTTATAAAATAATACTTAAAGACTTAATTAATTTATATAATATAATTTATATTATTATTTTTATTTTTTTATTTATATATATTTTATTTAATATATTTTTTTACTTTTATAAACTTTAGAATTATTTTATATATATATTTATATATTTTTATAAAATTATATATATATAATTAAAAATTTAAATATATACTTTAAGTAATAATTCTAAGATAATATTTAATTTATTTAATATTTTAAAAAATTTCTTTTTTTTAAAAAAATCTTTTTTTTTATATATAATTAAAATTTTTATATATTTATATCTATATTTTTATAATATTACTAATCTATATAAACTTTATATTTTTATAATTTAATATTAATATTTAATAATTATATTTATTTTTAATATAATTAAAGCTAAAATTAATTTTTATTTTTTTAAAAAGAATATTATTATTATTATAACTATTAGATTAATTAATAATTAAAATATTAATATAGCTATTACTAATATTAATATAAAGTAATATAATTCTAATTTAGACTCTTATAGTCTAATACTATTTAATTCTTCTTCTATTATTAGTATTTATATTATCTTTAATATTTTTCTATTTATTTAAAATATTTAGAGTATTATTAATACTACTAACTAATAGAATTTCCCTATTAATATTATTTAAATATCTATTTTAATTATTTATAAGCTACTATTAGCTAAAAATATCTAAAGCTTTAAAATTAAGATTATAGCTAATATTATTTAATCTCTAGATTTTTTAATAGAGATTATAAAAGATATAGCTAATATAATTATTTAATTAGATATTCTTACTTAATATATTAATAATATAGCTAATATAATTACTTAGCTAAATACTTTTATTTAATATATTAATAATATAGCTAATATTAATAATTATTAAGTTTTTTTTAAAGATACTTAAAGTATAATTAATATTATTATTTAAAAAGAATCTATTAATATTTAGAATAAATTTAATATAATTAATTAATTAGATTTTACTATTATTAAAATCTAAAATAAATTAATATTAGCTAATTAAAATTATATTATATAAAAGTTAATTATAAATTCTATTAATAATAAAATTAATAATTCTCTTTAAGTTTATAAAATTAAATTCCCTTTTAAATATTAAGATATATTTATTTATATTAATAATATTTTATTTAATAATTTTTAAATAAATTATATTTACTATTTTAATTAAAGTATAATATTAGGCCTCTATATAAATATTTAATTATATTATAGATCTTATATTAAAATATCTTTAATATTTTATTTTTTAATATATAATAGTAATTAAAATAATATATTTATTATATTAATTATATTCTTTATATAATTATTAATTCTTTTTTTTTTAATTTAATTTTTATATTAAATATATTTTTTATTAATTTTTTATTTTTTATTTCTCTCTTATAAGAATATTTCCTTAATATAATCTATATTATATTCTATAATAGAAAGTAAATTAATTTCTTTAAATATATTAAAGAAAATATTCTTTTAATTTTTTATATAATTATAATTTCTTTTAATTTAATATAAATTAATATTACTTTTTTAAATTTCTATTTTATTATTATTTTTTCTCTTTACTATTAGAAAATTATTAATAAATAGTTAAAAGTATTTTATAATATTATTTAAAAAATAAAAATTTTTCTTATAGATTTTAATAAAGCTAAAAGCTTTTTAATCTAGCTTACTTTTTCTAAAACTAACTATTAGAAAAACTAATAGTTTATTTTCTTTTCTTATAATTACTACCTTAATATTTATTTTTAAATTATTAAATATTATAAAATTAAAGATTTTAATAATTTTAATTATATTAATATTAATATCTTTAATATTAAATACTTTAAGTATAGTAATTTAATTAATATTTTTATATTTTAAATTAAATATATTATAAGACTTATTACTAATACTATTAATAAAATAAATTAGAAATAGGCTTATATTAAAAAGTATTTTAAAATAGATATTATTATATATTTATTACTTTTTTCTAGCTTTAAATAAATATTAAAATAAAAGAATATAAAAATCTATAATATTATTACTATTAGTAAATCTATTATATATTTTATTACTATTACTTTAATAAAAATAATTATAATATTATATTTAAAATTAATATTAAAGTTTATATTTTTTTATAGCTTTTTAAATTTATTATATATTATTTAACTAATTACTAATAGTATATTAGATAAATATATTAACTAAGGCTATTTAAAATAGTTTATTTAAAGCTAAAAATAAAATAATTAATTTTAAAATTATAATAAAAAGATATTTTATTTCTTTAAAAAATAAAAAAGCTAATAATAAAAATATTAAGAAATAGAAAGATATTATTAATATTATTTTTAATTTTAAATATTATAAAATTATTATTAAAAAGCTATAGTCTTATATTATTAATATATTTTAAGAAATATATAATATTCTACTAAATATTAAAATAGATTTATAATAGTAATATAATACTTATATTATTATTAATAAATTATATAAATAAATCTAATAAAATAGCTCTTTTAAAAATAATAATAATTATTTTAATTATATTTATAAATAGATAGTAAGTTAAATTATTTTCTATAAAAAGTCTATTAATATTAATTATAATAAATTATTTACTAGCTATTATATTTATTTTCTATATAATATATTAGCTAATATTATTATATTCTATATATATATTTCTCTTTAATTTAATTAGCTATATAATTTTATTAAATTATTTATATTAATTTATATTAAATATTATCCTATATCTATAAATTAGAATCTTTATTTTATTTATTTAAAAACTTATAATTACTTTATAATTTTAATATAAATTAAATATAATATTAATAACTATAGCTATAAGGCTAAATATTCTTTAATTTATATAATAAATAATCTAAAATATAATTCTCCTATAGATATTTAATAGATTTTTTTTTAATAATTTAAATCTCTATTACTACTAATAGTAAATCTATTAAAATAATTCCTTAATATTATATAATTACTTATTAAAAGCTAATTCTAAGATTAATATATTAAAATAGCTAATATTCTTAGTATAATTAAAAATAATAAAGTTTTTATTACTAATAGATTTAAATTAAATAAATTCTTATTTATAATAACTATTAGTTAAGAAATATTATTATAGCTTTTTTTAAAATATAATATAATATAATTATTATTTAAAAATAAGACTTTTATTATTTAATTATAATCCTTTAATAAAAATAAATTTATTAATTTAATTTAAAATATTATTATTTAATTAAAAGATAAAGTCTAATCTAATCCTATTAAAAAAATAAATATATTATATAGACTATTCCCTAATATAAATAGATTAATAATATAATTTAATATATAAATATTAATATTTTAAATAAAATTATTATTTATATTTATAACTATAAATATAAATTTAAAAATCTATTTAATTTTAAATTAATTACTTTTAAATATCTATTTATTAATAATATAATTTATATTAAATAACTCTTAATAAATACTATTAATTAGTTTTATATAGACTAATATTAAAAGAGAAATTTTACTTTTAATAAATTCTTATAATTTAAATAAATTAGAAAAATAATCTATATAGATTTATAGATATTTAATATTATTATTATTATTTAAAAATATTATTAGAAAAACTCTTTCTTTTATATTTAGAATTATAAAATCTATTTAAAAGTATTATATTAAATTTTCTAAATATTTCTAAAATTTATAAATATTATTATTAATATTTTAATTATTCTTACTAACTTTTTTAATTATATTTTTAATTAGATTCTATTTTTTATTATTATAAATAAGAGTAATTATCTTATAGAAGTTATATTTTTTTTCTTAATTTCTAAATATTTAAATATTTAAATATTATTTATTAGAGATATTAAATAATTTAGATCTATTATAAAGTTAGAAGAAAATAAGAAATATATATTATTTTTTATTATTTAAAGAAAATATATTATTTTTTAATAAATTAAAGCTATAGATTATTTAGACTTTATACTTTATATAAATTATAAAAAACTTAGAGATATATATAATTAGGCTAAGAATTTCCTTTATTATAGCTATATAAAGATTATATATTTATATATTATTATTTTAATTACTATTTATAATTAAATTTTTATTAAATATAAGAAAAATAATAGATAAGCTAATAGATTTAATATAAATATTATTTTTATAGATATTAAAAATAGTAATAAAAAATTAATAGAAATATTATATATTAATTATATTAATATTTAATATATTATTAAAGCTATTTTTTAATTTATTACTATTATTCTAATTATTAATATTACTATTATATTTAATTTTTTAAATATTAAGCTAAATATATTTCTTTAAAATAAAATTATATATATTTTTCTTTATAAAGCTTAGATTTAATTAATAATAAGATATATTAAAGAACTATTTAAAGTTAAGCTTTCTAAGAGTATACTATCTATTAGAATAGTAAATAATTTATTTAATTATAAAATAAAAGTAATTATTATTAATTTTATTAGATTAAAAAAATTAGATTTTATTATAGAAATAAAATACCTTACTATTATAATAATATAAATATAATTATTTATAATTATTATTAATTAAGTATTTATTTTTAAATTAACTTTTAATTTTATTTTATTCTATTTTTAAAATTATTTTAAAAAATAAAGCTATATTATTTAAACTATTAGCTAGAAATAGTTCTATAATAACTATATTTTATTAGACTATTATTATATTAAATATATAATATATATTAAATATATAATATATAAATAAAAATATATTAATTACTATTATATAAATATTTTTATTTCTAATTTTAATATTACTATTACTATTCTCTCTTTTAATAATATTTTCTATTAGCTATTTCTATATTAAAAGGGCTATAATAAGTCTAAGAAAGAAAAGCTTATTAAATATAAATAATCTAATATTAAAATAGCTAAGAACCTTAAGTAATAATACTTTTAAGCTTTTAAAGCTAAATATAAAAAGAAAATATTATATTATAAAAATAAAAAGCTAGATAAATCTATTCTTTAGATTATTTTAAGAGTCTTACTATTCGTATAACCTAAGTTAGATACCTATATAATCTAATTATATACTACTAGCTATTTTAGATTAATATAAAACTTCCTATAATATAATATATATTTTATATATAAATCCCTAGTAATAATAGAATTAGTATAAACTAATAATAATATACTATCTCTTACTACCTTCTTATATATTTTATTTATTACTATTTACTTTTTTATACTAATATATATAATTCTCTTACTACCTTATATATAATTCTCTTACTATCTTATATATAATATTCTCTTATTACCTTATATATAATATTCTCTTATTACCTTAAAATACTATTTAATAATCTAGATAAAGATTTAATTTTTATAATTTATATAGCTATCTATAAAGGGATCTAAGAATCTTAAAAATATTAGTAAAAATTAGAATTAAAAATATAAAAGAGAATATAGCTATAGAAGGTTAAAAGCTCTATAATACTAAGATAATAGAAATAAGCTTATATAAATTTTAATTAGCTATTTTAATTATATAAGTAGATTTAAGACCTTAGATAGAAATTAATTTATAAGTATTATAAATAATAGAATTTCCTTTATTTTATATTTTTTTATATACTATTATAAGCTAAGGCTTTATATTATAAATTCTATATATATAATAGTAATAGCCTTAGTAGAGGAATCTAATTAATAAATCTTATTTAAGGTTATATAGGTATTTAACTTAGGTTATATAAATAGTAAGACTCTATTTTAATTATAGATAATATAAAGTTCTCTATTTCTATTAATATTATATTTTCTTATTAGATTAAATATAAGATTTTAAAGAATCTAATTCTTTTAGCTAAAGCTAAGGGTAAATTTCTTATTATATATAAATAATAAGCCCTTTATATTATTAAAAAGACCTCTAGTAATATTAATCTTAAAGATATTAATATTAATAAATAATAAATATTTATATATATAGCTAGATAATTTCTAAGCTTAGAATAATTATCTAAAAGTCTTTACTTTAATAAATTTTTTAAAGGTTTTTAATAGATAATTATATTATTTATTTAAATAACTTTATTAAAAAGCTTTTTTTATACTCTTATTTAATAGAATAATAAATTAAATTATAATAAATATAAATTCTTAAAATATATTAATAGTTAATAATAAATTATTATTTTCTTTTTTACTTTAAATTAATTATAAGCTATATTATTATTCTATTATTAGAAAAAGTTTTATTTTTTTTTATATTAATAAAAATATAATATTTAATAGAACTACTAGAAGATAATATTAGCTAGATATAGAAAATTAAATTATAATTATCTATTTTTTCTTTATTTTTATTTTTTTTTCTATTTTTTATTTTCTATTTTTTTATTTTTTTATAATAAAAATATTATATTTATTTTATATAGGGAATATTAAGAATTATATAGTTATATAATTTTAGCCCTTCTTATAGAGCTTTTCTCTTCTTTCCCTACTTTAATTTAGCTTAATTATTATTATTATATCTAAGAATATTATATATTTACTTTACTTTATCTTTACTTATAGAGCCTTATATCTATCTCTTTTAATTCTAATCTCTTATACTAGTTCTATTATAATATAGAACTTTCTATAATATAATATATACTCTATATATAAATCTCTAATAGTAATAGAATTAATATAAACTAATAATAGTATATTACTTCTTATTATTTTTTTATATATTTTATTTATTACTATTTATTTTTTTATATTAATATATATAATTCTCTTATTATCTTATATATAATATTCTCTTACTATCTAAAAATATTATTTAATAATTTAAATAGAGATTTAATTTTTATAATTTATATAACTATTTATAAAAGAATCTAAAATTCTTAAAAATACTAGTAAAAATTAAAGTTAAAAATATAAAAGAAAATATTACTATAGAAACTTAAAAGTTTTATAATACTAAGATAATAGAGATAAATTTATATAGACTTTAATTAGCTATTTTAATTATATAAGTAGCTTTAAGGCTTTAAATAGAAATTAATTTATAAGTAATATAAATAGTAGAATTCCTTCTATTTTATATTTTTTATATACTATTATAAGCTAGAGCTTTATATTATAAATTTTATATATATAATAGTAGTAGCTTTAATAGAGGAATTTAATTAGTAAATTTTATTTAAGGTTATATAGGTATTTAACTTAAGTTATATAAATAGTAAGACTAAAGAAATAGTAATCTTTATTTATTAAAGATTAATTTTAATAAGGTAAATTATAATATTAAGAATTATAAATATTTTAATATATTTATTATTTCTATCTCTTTAATTATAATATTTCTTTTTATAGCTATTATTTTATTAATTATTATATTTATAAAATTAATTATTATATTAATAATTACTTTTATTAAATAATTATATTTTCTAAAATAATTATATTTATTATATTAATTATTTTTATTATAATAATTTCTATTATATTAATTAATTTTATTAAAGTAATTATTATTATAATAATTATATATATTTTTATAATAATAATTAGATTTCTTTAATTAATTATTAAAATATCTATTATTTATTAAATTAAATAATATTTTTTTAATAATTCTTTAGAGTTTCTTATATATTCTTAACTTTTTTAATATTTAATTTCTACTTTTTATTATTTTAAGCTAAGCTTTATATATAGAATATTTATCTTAATTAATCTACTATTTAATAATATTAATTATATTATACTTAGACTTTAATTTAATTAGCTTAGTAAGAGGTAGATTAATATTAAGAATAAGATAATAAGGAATAGTATTATTATCTATTTTACTTATTGTAATATATAATAATAGCTTTTTATTAATATATTCCTATAATAGAAGAATATTTTCTATAATAAAAAAATATTTAAAATTATTAGCTTTTATAATAGTTTTTCTATAATTCTATTTAAAATAGATTACTAGAATAATTTTCTAGGCTAAGAGACCTATTAATTATTAATAGAAATTATTAATTATTAATAGAAATTATTAATTATTAATAGAAATTATTAATTATTAATAGAAATTATTAATTATTAATAGAAATTATTAATAAATAATTAGAACTATTAATAGCTATTAGAATTAAATTTAAATAAAATATTAAAGATAATATTTTCTGTTATAGCTCTTTTATTATAGTATTATATAAGCTAGTTAAATTAATTAATATAAAAATTAATTAAAGTAATAGTAATATTTAAAATAAAAATATCTATTTTAAATATATAATATAATTAAATATTTAAATTATAAGTAATTTAGCTAAAAGTATATTTATTTTTTATATAAATATTATATCTATAATAAGATTTAATTAAAAAATAAATTAAATGGGACTTTAATAATTATTAATAAATATTATTTAAATATAAATAATATAGCTAGTAATTTTAAAAGGGAGAGAAATTATATAATTATTAGAGTTTATATAAATAATATATTAATTAAAGATAATTTTAATTTAAATTATTTTTATTCTAATTATAATTATATTTAATTAAATAAAGAAAAGAGAATATATAAAAAAAGCTTAGCCATTATTAATATAATTATTAATTAATAATTTAAATAGCTAATAATATCTTTTATTATATTATTTAAATATAAATAAAATATTAATTTAAGGAATATATATATTCTCTAATAGATTATAAAGAGATTAAAATATAATTAGATATTAGATTATAATTTATAGATTAAAAGTAACTTAAGCTACTAATAGAATAAGAATAATAGTTATATAGGGATTAATATTATCTTTAGCTTATAAGCTATTTTTAAAATTTATAATATATTAATATATAGTATTAAAGCTTATAATAGGAAATATTTAATTTTAAAAATTTCTAAGAGATATAATTTTTAATATATATTTCTATATAATTAGAATTATATAGATTATAGCTATAATAACTTAAATAAAATTTAATTATAAGAGAAATTAAAAATTATAATATTAATTTAATTAAAATTCTATAATAATAAATCTAATTAAAATTATATTTTCTATATATTTAGAATATTTATAAATTATTAATAATATATTCTATTTAAGAGAAAGAATTTATTAAATATTTTTTATTATAATTTAATAGTCTCTAATATAGAAATATTTAGCTAAAATTAATAAAATATATTATAATTATTATTTTTAGAAAAAGATCTTCTAATTATTATTTTTTCTTTAAAATCTATTAAAATAATATAAAAATTAAAGAAATTATTTAAAATTTAAAAAAATAAAATTAAAACAATATTAATAATAAAAATAGATTTATAAAGCTCTAATAATAATCTAATAAATAGAACTATAATTATATATATTTCTAAAATTAAAGGAAATTAATTTTAATAGAATTATTTTATATAATTATTTTTATAAAATATCTTTATTATTATATATAATAAAAAAATAATAATTATAAAGAAAAAATTAATTTTATTTAAATATAAATTAATTTATTTTTATTAGATAGAGATAAGCTAATATAGAGATTAATTATAGGGATAATTAGCTTTAATAATATAAAAAATAGAATTAATAATTCTATTAAATTTAAAAAAAAATTATAAAAGTAAATAGAAAATAAATTAAAATTTTAAATATAATTTTAAATAAATATAATTAATAATATAAAAAGATATAAAAATATTATTAATATAATAAATTAAATATTTATTAAATTTAAAAAAAATATTTTAAAAATAATATATTAAATTTTAAAAATAAAATAATTTTTATTATTTTATAATTAGAGGTTTTTCTAATATAAAGAGAGAATAATAAAAATAAAAAATAATTAAATCTAATATTATAATTAATAGAATATTAAAATTAAATTAATTATTTATAATTTAAATATTATTTTATAAGCTATTATCTTTTATAAAAAGTTTAATTTTTATTTAATTATAATTTATATTAATTATAATATATATTTAAAATATATTTAATATTAATAAAAATATTTAGAAAATTAATAAAATTTAAATAAATAATTACTTTAACTATTACTATTATTATTATAAAAAGAAAAAATAAAATATAGCTATTAAACTATTAAAATATAATTAAAATAAAATTAATAGTATTTAAATAATTATTATTATATAATAGAATTAATATAATAAATTAGAATTAAAAAAAATAAATATAAGGCTCTATAAGTAAAAGTAAGATAAAGTAAATATATAGTATTCTTAGATATAATAATAATAATCTAGCTAAGCTAAGATAGGGGAAAAAGAGAAGAGCTCCATAGGAATAGCCTATAGGGCTAGGGTTATATAACTATATAACCCTTAATAAAGATCCTTATAGTAGGCCCTTATAGGCTAGGGTTATATAACTATATAACCCTTAATAAAGATCCTTATAGTAGGCCCTTATAGGCTAGGGTTATATAACTATATAACCCTTAATACTAGACTTATTTTCTACTTTAGTGAGATATTTAAATAGTAGGGGGATATTTAAACTATTAATTAAGCTTTTATATATTACTTTATAATATTTAAAATAAAGGTTATATATTATTATTAATATATACTATAAAATTATTTTTAATTCTATAAATTATTTTAATATATTTAAAGTTTATTTAATAATATTATTAAAAACTATCTTTTTAGTAAAAATATTAAATTTTAATTATAAATTAATAACTATATATAGGAATAATAAAGAGATAAATAAATATTATATTAAATTAAATATTATTTTCTTTTCTATTTAAAAGATATATATTTTATTTTATATAAAATTAATATATAATATTTTTATCTAATAGATTTAATTTATAGTATAATAAAATTATTAAATATTATATTCTTATTAAAGGTTATATAGTTATATAACCTTAGCCCTTCCTATAGAGCTCTTCTCTTCTTCCCCTACCTTAGCTTAGCTAGATTATTATTATTATATCTAAGAATATTATATATTTATTTTATCTTACCTTTACTTATAGAGCTCTATATCTATTTCTTTAATCTTAATCCCTTATACTAGTTCTATTATAATTCTTAAATTAATTATAAGAATTACCTTTAAAATAATCTCTTTAAATTTAATTCTTATTTAAAATAATACTTTTAAATATATAATATAAAATTAATCTAATAAATAAATAAATAAAATAAATATTTTATTTATATAATATTTTTTTATTTTTTAAAGCTTTAATTTTATTAGAAATATATAGAAAATATTAAAGAAATATATATAATAAATATTTTAACTATTTAATAATATAAAAAATAATTAATTATTTTAAAGATTATTTTAAAATATAAAAATTTTAAAATATATTTTATAAATAATTTTTAAATTTATTTATTAAATTTATAATATAAAGATTATTATTATTATTATAAATAAATAATAATAAAATATTAAAAGTACTATTAGAAAGTCTAGGTTTTATAAAATCTAAATATTTAATTATTAAGGGTTATATAATTATATAATCTTAGCCCTTTTTATAGAGCTTTTCTTTTCTTTTCCTATCTTAGCTTAGCTAGATTATTATTATTATATCTAAAAGTATTATACTTTTACTTTATCTTATTTTTATTTATAGAGCTTTATATTTATTTCTTTTAATTCTAATTTCTTATATTAATTCTATTATATAATAATAATTATTTAAGTACTATTAATTTTATTTTAATTCTATTTTAATAGTTTAATAGCTATATTCTATTCTTCTATTTATTATAATAAATAATAATAGCTAAAATAATAATTTTATTTAAATTTTATTAATTCTTTAAGTATTTTATTAATATTAGATATATTTTAAATATATATTATAATTAATACTATTAAAAATTATATAATTATATAACCTTAGCTCTTTTTATAGAATTCTTTTTTTTTCCCCTACCTTAGTTTAGCTAGATTATTATTATTATATCTAAGAATATTATATATTTATTTTATTTTACTTTTATTTATAGAACTTTATATTTATTTTTTTAATTTTAATCCCTTATATTAATTCTATTATAATTCTTAAATTAATTATAAGAATTACCTTTAAAATAATCTCTTTAAATTTAATTTTTATTTAAAATAATATTTTTAAATATATAATATAAAATTAATTTAATAAATAAATAAATAAAATAAATATTTTATTTATATAATATCTTTTTATTTTTTAAAGTTTTAATTTTATTAGAAATATATAGAAAATATTAAAGAAATATATATAATAAATATTTTAACTATTTAATAATATAAAAAATAATTAATTACTTTAAAAATTATTTTAAAATATAAAGATTTTAAAATATATTTTATAGATAATTTTTAAATTTATTTATTAAATTTATAATATAAAGATTATTATTATTATTATAAATAAATAATAATAAAATATTAAAAGTATTATTAGAAAGTCTAGATTTTATAAAATCTAAATATTTAATTATTAAGGGTTATATAATTATATAATTTTAATTCTTCTTATAGAGCTTTTCTTTTCTTTTTCTATTTTAATTTAGTTAGATTATTATTATTATATATAAGAGTATTATACTTTTACTTTACTTTATTTTTACTTATAGAGCTCTATATCTATCTCTTTTAATTCTAATTTCTTATATTAATTCTATTATATAATAATAATTATCTAAGTACTATTAATTTTATTTTAATTTTATTTTAATAGCTTAATAGCTATATTCTATTCTTCTATCTATTATAATAAATAATAATAGCTAAGGTAATAATTTTATTTAAACTTTACTAATTTTCTAAATATTTTACTAATATTAGATATATTCTAAATATATATTATAATTAATACTATTAAGGGTTATATAGTTATATAACTTTAGTCCTTTCTATATAGCTCTTCTCTTCTTCTTCTATTTTAGCTTAGCTAGATTATTATTATTATATCTAAGAGTATTATACCTTTACTTTACCTTACCTTTACTTATAGAGCCCTATGCCTATCTCTTTTAATTCTAATCCCTTATATTAGTTCTATTATATTAATCTAATAAGAAATTTGCCTTTATCTAGTAGAGAAATCAAGCTTTAATTTATATAGTAAAATATTATAATTCTTAGCCCAGTAGAAACTACTATATACCTAAAGGCTATTACTTTATTAGTACTATAATTATCTATAAGAATTTAATAAGATATATTCTTTAGAGATATTATTCTACTAAGTTATATAATTATATAACTATAGTATATAAGGGCCTTATTATAGGAATATTCTCTTTTTCTTTTATTTTAATCTAGCTTCTAGTATTATTATTATATTTAGGATATATAGATATTTACTTTACTTTTACTTCTATTTATCGAGTCCTATATCTATCTCTTTATCTAATATCTTATATTTGTTCTATTATATATCTCCCTCGAGGTCCTTAGGGCATATCTAAATATACACCCGATAGATAGGCTAATCAGAGGATGCGATATAAGCAGAGCACTTCAAGTATATATTATATAACTTATTTATAATATTATTAATATAAAATTTATCTATAGAATTATATAGAATAAAAATAAAAATAATAAAAGATTAATAATAGTTAATACTAGGGTTACTATCTTTCTTACTTTTCTTTTACTATCAAATAGTAGTGAGATATTCTCCTAAGTTATATATTATAGGGTAGGCTATGCCAAGGTACTATTCTCTAAAGGTATCCTTTTCAGGTCCACTTCAGACACAATTTAAGGGCGTCCAAGGAAATGGTAAGAATAGGTATTACATGCACTTAAGGATCATATATAAAAATAGTCTAGTCGCCACTTATTTTAGCATGTCGAAAATATTTCATGCCAACCCAGGCAACTACCACCCATACCCAAGCCATAACGCACGTGAGCGTAATAAGCGCTGGATAGTATCCTACGATGGGTAGAGTAGGGTCGTCTTCAAGCTCAGGTGGTGCATAGGGTGTTTTACCTACATCCCATGCCCAGCTCCAGACATCGAAGCAAGAACCCATTCCCATGATGAAAACAAACCAAGTCACTGTTAAAACTACCCAGCCCCACCATTCAGTTTCAGCATAATCCCAACCTATGCCTGACTGCGGTAGCGTCGAGGTAGAGTAAGACAGAGGTGATTTGGCCTTTTGCAGCGACCGCCGACTTTCTGTTGTGACACGCCCGGTATAGAACTCGGATCCAGAAGATAAAGAGAGACTGGATCGCAATGAAGAAGAAGTGTGAACTCCTATTTGAATTACGTCTTCATCATCTGTCGTAAGGCTGTACGTATCGGGCTGTCTCTCGCTCTCATCTAAAGCGGAGTTAAGACATGCTAGAGAGGTTGACGAAGTAATAAATTTCGGCTGACAGGCATATTCACTTGCCGGAGATGAGACAGGGGATGTATTAAGTCCAAAGGCGTTTTGCACATTGACTTCGGAGGTAGGCTCGGTGTATTTGGAATCTGTACTGGATGAATTTGCCACTAAATCAATGTGAAGACTTAGTGGCCTGTTATCTCTTCTATCCCGCTGTGCACCTCTTCCTAGAAGGGCAACTTTCCTGAGAGACGCTCTCCGCCGCCGTGTCTTCTGTTGTTGCGAGGCTGCTGTAACCGCACGTGCATTGACATATGAAGCTTCTGCGTCATCCTTCTGCAGTATTTCCTTGTTGGTGAATGATCTCATGAAGTGAGATTTGGATTCAATGCTGAGATTGGAAGAGTCTTCACTGCTGGCATGAATTGACGCCTGATGGTCCGTACATGATCTTTCTAACTTAAGGTCAGGCATGCCGACCAAGCTTTACCGCTGCTCTTCCAAAGATAAGATGAATGCGCGGGTGATCTAGGCGCTGTACAATAGGCATCTCAAAAGTGGCAAGAGTAAGGAGACTCCAAAGCCATCTGACTTATCGCTGTTGGTGGGGTACGATTACCTCACTAGAACGATTATATTTGATTAATTCATACACGTCCAACTCTGAACATCTGGCAATTCACTGTGGGTATTACCTAGATAGGAAGAGGGACCAATTTAAACCCCTGACCCTGATGTTGCGGCACTGTGCTGAAGCGGGAACGAATGCTGGCCTGGCAGCTTCTTGGGACCCGACCCCTGGTCCCTTGCTAGTATTGACTGAAAAGTCCAGCCTCTCCAGTCTTGTATTATCCCCTAATCTTCAAGAGAAGTGGACAACACTCTCACCGCCGCATCTTTGACACGGCGTTCTTTTTTTACCCGTTTACCTGTCACCTCAACTTCTTGCCGTCAACTTGCCCATGAATGTCTCCCGCACATAGCCAGCTCGTCTAATTTTTATCGGCTATATTTTGTCTTACTCTTTCCAGCTTTAGTTTCCCGCCCGACTAGCTCCTCCATGGCAGCGACCTACGATGTCGGCACGAGAGCGTGGCAGCCTGACGCAGCCGAAGGCTGGGTAGCCTCTGAGCTCATCAGCAAGACTGTGGAAGGCTCTAAAACAAAGCTAGTCTTCCAGCTCGAGAATGGCGAGGTATATTCCCCGCTGTGTGACATCTGCGTCACGGAAACAATGCTCGCCTATCCGACTCAACTAACCATGTGCCAACACACAGACTAGGACCATCGACGTCTCGACTGAAGCTCTGCAAGGTGGTGGCTCTGACCCCTCGCTGCCACCGCTTATGAACCCAACTATGCTGGAAGCGAGTGATGACCTCACTAATCTGTCGCATCTGAACGAGCCAGCTGGTAGGTAGCTTGTCGGCCGTAATGCGGAATTTTGCTTACAAGAGAGGACGTACAGTGTTGCAAGCAATTCGATTGCGATACCTACAGAAGGAAATTTACACCTATAGTGGCATCGTTCTGATAGCTACTAACCCGTTTGCTCGGGTCGACTCTCTCTATGTCCCAGGCATGGTGCAAGTGTATGCTGGAAAGCAAAGGGCAACACAGGCACCTCATCTGTTTGCGATTGCTGAAGAAGCTTTCATGTGCGTCGAACCCCTGCTGGAAATTCGAATCCTGTACTGACTGGTATCTACAAGGGACATGGTACGTGACGGCAAGAATCAAACTATCGTGGTATCTGGCGAATCCGGTGCCGGAAAGACAGTGAGTGCGAAGTATATAATGCGCTACTTCGCTACCAGAGAGTCTCCAGACAACCCAGGTGCCCGCACCAAGCGAGGGGCTGAGACTATGAGTGAGACGGAGGAGCAGATTCTGGCAACCAATCCTATCATGGAAGCTTTCGGCAACGCCAAGACTACTCGCAATGATAACTCGTCTCGGTTCGGGAAATACATCGAGATCATGTTCGACGACAAGACAAATATTATTGGTGCCAAAATCCGTACGTATTTACTGGAACGGTCGCGTCTAGTTTTCCAACCTCTTAAGGAGCGGAATTACCACATATTTTATCAGTTGGTTGCTGGTGCTTCTGACGATCAGCGGGAGGAATTAAACATACTCCCGATTGAGCAATTCGACTATCTTAACCAGGGTAATTGTCCGACCATCGATGGTGTGGATGACAAAGCCGAATTTGAAGCTACTAGGAAATCCCTACACACCATCGGTGTATCTGAAACACAACAGGCCGCAATTTTCAAGCTATTGGCTGGTCTGCTTCACTTAGGCAACGTCAAAATCACTGCTTCACGGAACGACAGCGTACTTTCACCCACCGAGCCATCATTGGAGTTAGCCTGTTCTATATTAGGAGTTGATGCCCCCGAGTTTGCTAAGTGGATAGTGAAGAAGCAGCTCGTAACCCGAGGCGAAAAGATAACGTCCAATTTGAGCCAGGCCCAAGCTATTGTCGTCCGCGATTCCGTAGCGAAATACATTTATTCGAGTTTATTCGATTGGCTAGTGGACATTATCAATCATAGTCTTGCAACAGAGGAAGTTCTCAATCGCGTTACCTCGTTTATTGGTGTGTTAGATATCTACGGCTTTGAACACTTCGCGAAAAACTCGTTCGAGCAATTCTGTATCAATTATGCAAACGAAAAACTCCAACAAGAGTTCAATCAGCACGTGTTCAAGCTTGAACAAGAAGAGTATCTGAGAGAGCAAATTGACTGGACCTTTATCGATTTTTCGGACAACCAGCCATGCATTGATTTGATTGAAGGCAAGATGGGAATTCTCTCTCTTCTGGATGAGGAATCGCGCCTCCCAATGGGATCCGATGATCAGTTCGTCAACAAGCTTCATCATAACTTTGCAACCGAGAAGAAACAACCTTTTTATAAAAAGCCCAGGTTTGGCAAATCAGCATTTACTGTATGCCACTATGCTATTGATGTCACTTACGAGTCTGAGGGCTTCATTGAGAAGAATCGAGACACTGTGCCGGATGAGCACATGGCAGTTTTGCGCGACACAAGCAACTCATTCCTCAAGCAAGTTCTAGACGCGGCATCGGCCGTTCGAGAGAAAGACGTGGCATCAGCGTCATCAAATGCCGTCAAACCTGCTGCTGGTAGGAAAATTGGCGTAGCTGTGAACAGAAAGCCAACGCTTGGCGGAATATTCCGATCTTCATTGATAGAGTTGATGAACACCATCAGTAACACAGATGTGCATTATATTAGATGCATCAAACCCAATGAGGCCAAGGAAGCTTGGCAGTTTGAAGGGCCCATGGTACTTAGTCAACTTCGGGCATGTGGTGTTCTCGAGACAGTTCGTATCAGCTGTGCAGGATATCCAACTCGATGGACCTACGAAGAGTTTGCCTTGCGATACTACATGCTTGTACATTCGAGCCAGTGGACCTCTGAAATTCGACAAATGGCCGATGCGATTTTGACTAAAGCACTGGGCACCAGCACTGGGAAAGGCTTGGACAAATATCAGCTGGGCTTGACCAAGATTTTCTTCCGTGCCGGTATGCTCGCCTTCTTGGAAAATCTACGCACCAGTCGCCTCAATGAATGCGCTATACTCATCCAGAAGAATCTACGGGCCAAGTATTACCGACGTCGCTATTTAGAAGCTCGCGAAGCTGTAGTCCAGACGCAATCAGCCATTCGAGCTTATTTGGCGAGGAAACAAGCTTTACAGTTGAGAACTATTCGTGCGGCAACAACCATTCAGCGTGTTTGGCGGGGATTCAAGCAACGCAGAGAATTTTTACGTATCAGGAAGGACGTAATTCTGTTTGAGTCGGTTGCTAAAGGCTATCTTCGTAGGAAGAATATAATGGAAACAAGAGTCGGCAATGCCGCTCTTGTAATTCAAAGAGTGTGGAGATCACGCAGGCAGCTTCGCACTTGGAGACTGTACCGCAAAAAGGTGACACTCATCCAAAGTCTTTGGCGTGGCAGGTGCGCTCGCCGGGAGTACAAAAAGATGCGAGAGGAAGCTCGTGATCTGAAGCAGATTTCATATAAGCTGGAAAATAAGGTTGTCGAATTGACGCAGAACCTAGGTTCGATGAAGGAGAAAAATAAAAACCTTGTTTCACAGGTGGAGAGCTATGAAGGCCAACTCAAATCCTGGAAAAATCGCCATAATGCACTAGAGGCAAGGACCAAGGAATTACAAACTGAAGCCAACCAAGCAGGCATTGCAGTTGCACGACTCCAGGCCATGGAAGATGAAATGAAGAAGCTTCAGCAAGCTTTTGACGAATCGACTATGAATATTAAGCGTATGCAGGAAGAAGAACGTGAGCTCAGAGAATCTCTCCGCCTAACCACTTCTGAGCTAGAGACGACTAAAGAGACCAACTTGGAGCGCGAAAGAGATAACATGAGCCTCCGACAGGAACTGGAAGCGCTTCGAGATGCTTTGGAGCTTGCAAAACGTAACGGCGCTCTCAATGGTGACATCACAAACGGCATAAGCAACACGCCAACTGCAGCCAGCGGACTCATCAACCTCGTCTCGTCTAAGAAGCCCAAACGTCGAAGTGCTGGTGCAGAACCCCGAGAGCTAGATCGCCTAAGCGGAACCTACAATCCAAGGCCTGTTTCTATGGCTGTCACGAGCTCTTTACATCGGCAAAATCTTTCAGGAGCTACCTTTATTCCTGGCGTTGATAACATCGAGATGGAGCTTGAAAGTCTCCTTGCCGATGAAGATGGCCTTAATGAGGAAGTTACCATGGGTCTAATCCGCAACTTGAAAATACCCTCACCCAATACTAACCCTCCCCCTTCTGATAAAGAAGTTTTGTTCCCGTCTTATCTTATAAACCTGGTAACTTCCGAAATGTGGAACAATGGGTTTGTCAAGGAGTCAGAGCGTTTCCTTGCTAATGTAATGCAATCAATCCAACAAGAGGTAATGCAACATGATGGTGACGAGGCCATCAATCCTGGCGCTTTTTGGCTCTCTAACGTCCATGAAATGCTCTCTTTTGTGTTCTTGGCAGAGGACTGGTATCAGACGCAAAAGACAGATAACTACGAGTATGATCGTCTTCTAGAAATTGTTAAGCACGACCTTGAAAGCCTTGAATTTAACATCTACCACACCTGGATGAAGGTTTTGAAAAAGAAGTTGCAGAAGATGATAATTCCTGCTATAATAGAATCACAGTCATTGCCAGGATTCATCACTAATGAAAGCAATCGGTTCCTTGGCAAATTGTTACAGTCAAATTCTGCGCCAGCCTATAGCATGGACAATCTTCTCAGCCTCCTAAATAGCGTCTTTCGCGCTATGAAAGCTTATTATTTGGAGGATTCCATCATCACCCAAACCGTCACAGAGCTACTGCATCTCGTTGGTGTGACTGCTTTCAACGATTTGCTTATGCGTCGCAACTTCTTGTCATGGAAACGAGGACTGCAGATCAATTACAACATCACACGCATCGAGGAATGGTGTAAAAGCCATGATATGCCGGAAGGCACGCTACAGCTTGAGCATCTGATGGTGCGTGAGAATAGCCATACTGCGCTGAGGAATGAGATTACTAACTCTCTGCCTGTAGCAAGCAACGAAGCTCCTTCAACTCAAGAAAGCCACACTTAATGATATTGAAATCATCCAGGACATATGTTGGATGTACGTAGTGAATCCATCATGCCCCGCATCTGGAGACTAATGATGAACATCTAGGCTATCACCCAACCAGATTCAGAAACTTTTGAACCAATATCTTGTGGCTGACTACGAGCAGCCAATAAATGGAGAGATTATGAAAGCAGTAGCCTCGCGAGTTACTGAAAAGAGTGATGTCTTGCTGTTGCAGGCAGTTGACATGGAAGACAGTGGTCCGTACGAGATTGCAGAGCCTCGGGTCATCACTGCACTGGAAACATATACACCATCATGTAAGGAAGCACACTATGCTCTTAATGAGGATGGATAGCTAATCTGCGCTCACATTTAGGGCTCCAAACCCCTCGCTTGAAGCGGCTGGCAGAGATAGTCTCAGCACAGGCCATTGCACAACAAGAGAAGCTTGAAGCAAGCGATGGCGACGTCTTTGACGGCAATCAGCAGTTGGCTGAAGTAGAGGAATCCGAAACCGAACAGTGAGAATAATCACAGGGCTGTATATCAACAAAGTGTTTCTAAGTTATATCAGTTAGAATACTTGATATGCCGAAGTAAGGCATCTAGTCCACGCATCAAGGGAGCGGCTTGCGAAGCGAAGGTTGTAAAATGGGGGTTTTGTCACATGTTGACAACATATTAATTGGGCAGTATTTATTTTATATGTATAGAGCGGAGCGGATTTTGTCCACTCTAGTTAGACAATTGCGTAGTGTCCGCTAGTATCAAACGATAATTATGAATGCAGTGCTTTGTTTAAAAAAAAAAAAAAGGAAAAAGTTTTTACTTAAGGAGGGGCCTCAGTTAGGGGCGGGAGAAGTGTGGAGTGGCTGTGCTTTCTACAATTCAAGCTCTTATAATTTTCGCTTTTCTGGCACTGCACGCATTGCCAAGCTTTCCTATAATAAAATAATGCGCTCGGCACCGAATATTATCATTACCGGTACACCCGGAGTGGGTAAGACAACGCACAGCGAAATTCTTTCAGAAAGAACCGGCTTGCGACATGTTTCCATAAATCAGATTGTCAAAGACAAAGGGTGTCATGAGGGCTGGAATGATGACTATCAAAGTTGGATAGTTGATGAGGATAAGGTAGGAATAATTCTGACACTCTTTTCCTGACTAAGTAGCTGCTCATCTAATTGAATAATATTCCTAGCTGCTGGATGTGATTGAAGATGATATCAAGGCTGGAGGCTGCATCATTGATTGGCACGCCTGTGACCTATTTCCACGCAGCTGGGTTGACCTCGTCGTCGTGCTGCGCGTTAATTCTACAACGTTATACGATCGCCTGAAAGCTAGGTAATAAAAATCTCGCTTTCCAAAGTTAGTGTAAGAGTTAGCTAATCAGCCAGGAAAGGAATTACAAAGAAGCAAAGCTCCAAGAGAATCTTGATTCTGAGATTATGGAAGTTCTGCTGCAAGAGGCGCGAGAAGCTTTTGATGAAGAAATTGTTGTAGAACTTACGAGCAACAGTTCGGCGGAAATGGAATCCAATTTGGACCGAATTGAGAATTGGATCAAGCAGTGGAGGACGGATCGTGTTAATTGAAATGTTCATCCTTCAGGTGGTTGATATATACGTTAAGACTTTTCAGTTTCTTTTTTGAAGGCTACATTTAAGATCGCAAAAATAATCAAGAACTGAAGGCATGGCCCATCCCACATGTCATAGTAACACTGTTTGTAGATGGTTAAGTACAGCATACGCCTGAGTGTACAGAATGATTGCCGTGGACGTTGGCTGCCGCCAATATACCTTATTTGTCTATAAATTTTGGTGAGATACTCCTTAGGCAATGCGTTCTATCAATCCCAAATTAAAAAAAATCCTCCCGTATTTCTTCTAATATCAGTTTGTACTGTTTCCGACGCTTTGTTCGCCCAGTAAGTCGTGCCTTAGCCGCGCCCAGTGTCCTCGCCAGTTGCACTGACACGAATTTTTCATATGCCCAAGCTACACTTAAATATGTCAGTCCCAATAAGACCAGAAATAATTTATAATCCCGGCTCATCTCGCTCAGCTGCATTAATTTGTAGAGCCAACGCGCCGGTTTTGCTATCATGTACACAGTCGCCGCCAAACTCAGAAAAATGGTCAGAATGAAAGGCCCTGGATGATATTAGATCGGCTTGAGCTTAGATTGAACACGAACTCACAATTCTCCCACATAGGATGCCTGAAGGGAGGCCCCGCATTTAGGACGACGCCGGAGAAGATGTACTCAAAACAAGAGACAAGGAAGAGTGCCGTGTTCTCAGAGCTTTTGATGCTAGACTCATCATGACTCAGCTCTGGTGGTACATACCAGGGCTGCTCTCTGACGGTGACATATGTTATAGCTTGTATCACTATGCTGATGCTCATCAACCCGAGCAGCGACACAAGAACCTTGCGCGAGACTAGGTCTGCCGTTGGTCGTTTCTTGCAAAGCCTTTCGGCGGGGCCTGCCCAACCCATGAAGACAGCGACTGGGAGTATGAGGAGAAGGTCGATGAAAAGAAATTGAAAATCTCCTAGATTGGAGCCTTTCGAGTAGAGAAAGCTGACCGAAGTAAACTGGATAGCTGAGTATAAGCTCATATACTTGAAACAACTGAAACTTGTTACGAGAGCCGCTCGCCCTTCCCTATTCTCAGGTTAGTAAGCGCCAGAACGGGACCGGAACTATGCTTACTTGATGACCTCAGGAACACACCGTATATCAAATATCTGCGACGTAAATGGTGCTGCTACCGAAGCTTCGGCCTGTGACAATGATATGCCTACATCTGCGGCCTTCAAAGCGCCACAGTCATTGGCGCCATCGCCGCAAAAGCCACAGGAATAGTCTATACTCTGTAGTTTTTCTACCAATTCATGTTTCTCATCCGGCGACATCCTTGCGAAGACTTTCCCTTTAACGAGAACCTTGATAATTGTTAAGAGAGCTTTGAAGAGAGATAGGTTATAGCGCACCTTAGACAACATATCCGCTGGAGCATAATCCACAATCCAGCGGAATATCTCGCCACTGATAGCCAGGGAATAGTTTTGCATGTTGGCGATGTCGTAAGGAAGAGAGACATCACTTTCTGGGGGCGCAGGAAGAGGCTATTTATATTCAGCCAAAATACAGAGGTCAATTTCATTACCAATCTTGACCTGACTTACCACCAGACGTGATTTGTCGAGACAGAGGATGCTGTTGTCGATGCTTTCCCACTTTAGTTCTGCTGTGGGATCACGAGAGTCACCTATTCAGTATCAGTATCAGGCGAAAACAAGATATATTAGATTCTACGATTCTCTGACCATGGAGGAATCGAGGCACAAAGCAGTGGGCATAGCGATCTAGAAGACCGCACTCCCTGGCAACGCTGATAGCTGTTAAAATATTATCGCCTGTTACCATTACCGTGGCAATATTAGATTCTTTGAGCTCTTTCAAGACTCCTTCAGTGCTTGGCTTCAATTTGTTTTCAAAAATGATGAAGCCAATGAAATCGAGGTCTCTCTCAACTTCAGCTCGAGTCATTTTTTGTGCCCTCACCCAACTAAGCCGGTTCACATGTCGTGTAGCGCAACCAATTACGCGATAACCCTTATGAGTGTAATAGGAAAGTAGCTCATCGTAGTCATTAGGAACTATGACGATAGTGTGATTAGTCTCAATCGGATAGTAAATAGAATTTACCACTCACTGCTGTCCTGGCGGCATATGTCACGCATGGCTTCCGGCGCACCCTTGACAAATATGTCACCATCTTTTCTCCCGAAGTGTCTCACTATAACGCTGGATCTGCGGAGCTGTGAAACAAATTCAAAGGACTTGAGGATACCGAGCTGAACAGATTTCTATAGTTCCAACTTAGCTTCCAACTTGAAAAGAAATATAACTGCTCATGGCTTACATCCGGCGGACTGGCAATCGAAGGCGAAAGGCTCCCATACTCCTCGTCTTCACCTTCCGCCATATTGTGTCTCCCCTCTTCAAAAAGCCAACCCGTGAACTCGAACATCTTGAGGTCCAGCGGATCGCCAACTAGTTCGCCATCAACAGAGCGAAGAGAGTGGCAGGTTGCCATTGTGTAGAGAGCAGCTTGTATTGTGCCACGAAAATTTTGGTTTGACGCCAATTCTTCGAGTAGTCGTGGTCCTGTTATCACATCGCTAAACCTGTGGTTATTCAGTGAAACAACTCGAATTCCAAGAACGTCCAAGCCATCCTCTGTAAGCGTGCCCGTTTTATCGAAACACATGATATCTAGCTTTCCGCCAACATTCACTCTCTGTGGACTGATACAAAATATCTTAGCCTTTCTTAAGCGGGTGAGGGCAAAATTAGTGCCAATAGTCAAAGTTGCAGGGAGAGCCGGCGGGACAACAATAGTTATAAGGTCCAGCGCACGAACAATGATGAGATGCCACTCTAGTTGCAGCCGGACAAAGTTGATGAAGGATGCAATGAATCCAAGTAAAGCGACAAGAGCCATAACACTAATATATCTGAACGAATCTCGATAGAATTTGAACCCCGATGGCTTGGGGAACAACATGGATCGCACAAGAGCGCCTTTGGTAGTGTTAAAACCGGTTCTAACAACGAGGGCTAAAGCAACTGCATCTCCGCTTAGGTCGTCTTGGGGACGCCTTGTTCGAATTATTTTAGTTCCGCAGAAGAGAAAATGGCGTGCAATTTCCGGTGATATGGTAGAAGCGGTAAGGTCCATCAGCTCCAACGTAGCGTCGGTCGCTGGAAGCTTCGATACTGGAACGGACTCCCCTGAGGTAGAGACATCTTAGCTATACTAAGAGCAAAAGAGGCTGGTCTACAAACATACCTGTGAGCATACTTTCGTTCACAATACAGTCACCCGCAAGTAGTATGCTATCACTGGGAAGCTGAGCCAAATTAGGATCGCTGAGCTCGTAGATGTCCCCAGGAATAAGGTCTCCAGACGAGATATATGTCCCTTCTAATGTTAGCGATGACTTATGCCAAGTACGTGCACGAGGTCATTTACAAAACCCATTTCGCAGAACCCGAACATCGCATTCAAAGCGAGAGATTTCGCGGAGACGTCTCATAGTCTTCAATAGTTAGATGCGCATGTACTTCTACGTAGTTGGAAAGTCAGACTTACTGCACGAGTTTCGACCAAAGTCGTAGTTATGCTTCCAACTGACATGATGAAAATGCAGATTGCATAATAAAAGTACGAATCAAGTGACCAAAGTATAATGCTTGCAATCTGGAATATATAGAATGGATGCAGCACCTAAGTGAAGAGTCAGCTCCGTCAAATTTTTGACCAATTGATCAATTTTGCTCAGATCCACGAATGAAATACAGCATCTGTACGGGTTCGTCATTACCTCGTCGATTAGCAACTGACCCACCGACTTTTGTGGTATGTCGATGAGGTTGTTTCCAAATATGATCTCGCGAGCCGCCTTCTCGTCACCATCAAGGCCAGATCGTACAGCTTGTATGTCCGCCCAGTTAGGATCTTTCCAACCACTTAAGATGATGAATCTATCTTTAAGAGGGTGAAAGCAGAAGCGAATGTAGCGATAGTTGAGCGATCGAAGATTGTCGATAACTGGATCGCTCTCATCATCCAGGCCATATGTCAGGGACTTGTCCGAAATTCCGAATACAGAGGACAGCGGCCGGCCATAGGCTTGAGATTGCACTCGTGAAATTTCCAACTCCCCCCATTGATTCTCTATAACCACCCAACTACAGTCTTTCAGAGGACAAGCCTGCCCGAGGAGGTATATGTAAAGCTTGGGGAGCCATCTAAAAAGAAGATAAGCAAGGCCTCCCGTAAAAATGCACAGTATTATGTATATAATATAGCCCGCGGCTCTTCTGCGGAAACCAGCAATCGCAATTGTCAGATCTTCGCTTTCCACGTAAACCTTTTGACTAACACGGCTTAGAGGATGGGAGCTAGATGTCGTGATATTACTATCCCTTCGGAGAAGATGAGCGTGGACAGAATTATGCGATTGCGTCGAAGAGCACCGATGGAGAACATAGTCGTGATTATAGGCTAGATAGTCATCGTCTGCTGAATTTTCCTCGTCATCCAATGCCGTTATGGCAATTTCAGAATTGTCTCCTAATGAGACTTAGCCTTATATACTTTAGACAAGATGCTAGCGATTGAGCCAGAAATGGAATCTACCGGTATATCGTACCTATGTCATTGGCTAACTCGTCACCGTCGTAAAAGAGAAAGCTAGTCGTAGAATCTGCTCGTGATCGCCGATGGGAGAATGCTGAGATACTGCTTGGAAGACTTTCGGCGATGGGGCCAGAGAAAAGCTTTAGGAGGGTTGATTAGCTACAGTATCTTCCTAGAGGTACGGACCATGCTACTTGCCTCATCATGGGCCATCTCAATATTGTCGAAGACGCCAGAGGTGCTCTGATTTCTTTCAAGCCGCAAATAAGACGGGCGTGGGCGAGCAGTTGTAGCAGCTGGATCGTCAGCCTGACCTGCTGATACGGGATCATTGTTCTCCATGGCGCCTTCCTATCGAAAAGTACGGTTCATGAGAGTATACAGGCAATAAAGATGTGGGTGAAGAGTGACGTGAAATACGAAGTTTGGCTAAGAGTCAAAATCTGGATTAGAACATTATACTAAGGCATACATTAGCCGGGGAAGGTTCGAAAATTCGCATGTAGATTCGAGTGCTGCCAAGGGTATGCGGCATCTCAGGTATTAGATATCGCGTACACACTATGGCGATCACGGTTTCAATAGGGATATGCCCACTCCATTTCTCAAGACTGCGAAAAGAAAGCTTTTTTTGACACTAGGATAGACTATTAAGACCCTGCGAATAGAACTTTAATGATGATAGACTATATACAGATATAAGTCTTAGCCTCATGTTGATAATTATATGGAATTCTAGTTATTCTCATATAAAAATATATAATTTCATGAATTTCAATATTGTCAATTTTAAAAAGTTAATATTAACATTACTAATACTTTCTTAAGATGCTTCTCAAGTCGTTAACGGATCTGATTGATATTCCCAACCAACTTCCACCCAGGTGGTAGGTACCTAGCGATACGCACTATCAGGTATTTACTAGTAAGTACTTCCTAGTACTCGTTGGAGGTATTCAGGGCTTCGCGCCAGGATGACGCGCCTTAGGCTTGCTCCGCCAGCTAATTTTTCTCGAACCTGAGGCCCCACCACAAGTCTTAGCCACCGCCAACGCCTCCTCTCCAAAACTTTCTGTTTTCACATTTCTCCCAATCCCCAACGGCTTCAGCATATAGTTATATGTTTTTCTGTTTGCCCAGCGAACATAATGGCTGAGCCTATTCGAAACAAACGATCGGATGTGTCCACTGCGCCGTGAGTGATGGAATTGTTTATCATTGTTTTGACCATGCTTCATCAATACTAACTACCCCGCCCTCAGTACACCGCAGAACACACCAGCTACTAACGCGCCCATATCTTCCCGCGCACAGCAGCCTGGTGTAGCCAGCATCAAGGAAGGCAAGTTCAGCCCAAATAGTGAATTCAAATATCCCCATATTAACATCATGATTATCACCAAACAGATGATATGGAACGAGCTGCTGCTGCCTCTCTCTTTGCTCAAAATCCAAAACTAGTGCAAATGATTCAAGGGCGACTTGGCTCTCTCATTGGAAGGTCTTCAGGCTACATAGAGTCTCTTCCTGCTCCTGTCCGTCGTCGAGTTTCGGGCTTGCGAGCAATCCAAAAAGACCATGCCAAATTGGAAGCTGAATTCCAGGAAGAGGTTCTTCAGCTTGAGAAGAAGTATTTTGCCAAATTCACTCCACTTTACGAGAAACGGTCAGATATCATCAACGGCAAAGTGGAACCCACAGATGAAGAGGTCAAAAGGGGAGATGAGGATGAAGATGGGCAGGATTTGCGAGAGACAGCAGGTTCCACCGGCGAAGAAACTTCACCGGCCAATGACTCAGCTGAATCTGTTCAAGGAATTCCTGAATTCTGGTTATCAGCCATGAAGAACCAAGTCACACTCGCTGAGATGATCACTGACCGTGATGAAGCTGCGCTCAAGCATCTCACCGACATCCGCATGGAGTATCTTGACAAGCCAGGCTTCCGTCTTATCTTTGAATTTGCAGAAAATGAATTCTTCTCAAACAAGATTCTCACCAAAACATACTATTATCAGAATGAGAGCGGCTACGGCGGAGACTTCATTTACGACCATGCGGAAGGCCATAAGATTGACTGGTACCCTGGTAAAGATTTAACAGTTCGTGTTGAGGCTAAAAAGCAAAGGAACAAAAGTGAGTTTGGGCTTTCCCTGTTCAGAACCTCAGCGCTAAGATATCCGACACAGACACCAAGCAGACGCGTATTGTTAAGAAATCGGTCCCTACCGAATCCTTCTTCAATTTCTTTTCCCCACCTAAGCCGCCAACGGATGTTGATGATGCAGATGATGATGTTGCGTCGGACATTGAAGAGCGCCTGGAACTCGATTATCAACTGGGTGAGGACATTAAAGAGAAATTGATTCCTCGTGCTGTTGATTGGTTCACTGGCGAGGCCCTTGCCTATGAAGAGTTAGATGAAGATGATCTTGAGGGTGGTGATTTCGATGATGATGAAGATGACGAAGATGATATGAGTGAAGATCATGACGACGATGAGGAGTCTGATGAAGATGTTAGTAACTCCTCCTTAACTTGCACTCCTGTACATTTGCAATATGACTGACAGTTATGGTGCAGGATGAATCAGGAAAGCCAAAGCAGGAGGCAGCAGAATGCAAACAGAGCTAAAACAGCGAAAGCCTCATAGCTTCGATGGCGGTGAGCTTTCTGTATGTTAGAGGGAAGAAGCTGAGGACAGAAGATGTCTGCGTGAACAGGGCTTGATGGGGTGGCGTATTTGAACTAATTACATCGCTACATGTTTCTACTAGTGATTGTCTCCAGGAGAATGATTTGGTCTATCATATAATAAGAGATATCATCTCGCTAATAAAAAGGCACTCCAGCAATATCCACCCCCACTCATTGTTAGTTTTCGAAATCGATGAGTACATATATTCTTTGTGTCCTCAATGACGATACGGTAATTTTGTTAAGTCAAGCTTGTGGCTATCACTTTCAGACGATCTAATATATCTCATATAATTTTCTCTTCTCCTCTCCTCTCACCTCATTCTATTCACATATCATGCTAATTCACCCCTTTTGATCGCTGCGGGAGCGATTTCTGTGACGATGTCTCTCTTGGCAATTCCTTGACGAAAGGAATAAAATCTGGCGTTCCGGGGAGATATTTTCTAAGAACGTCTGGCACACGTAGCCCCTGTAACACTGTTAGAATAATTTTGCCATAGCAGTGATTGGAGAGCCGAGACTTGCCGTTTCAGTCTGGTAATTTTCCAGAATACAGCAGAGTGTACGCGTTGTTGCGCACAACGTCGAGTTCAGACAATGGACGTATTTCTTTTTTATATCGGTCTGTGTCTTGGTACCGCAGCGAATTTCGAGCGCGCGAGACTGGTAATCAGTACAGTTAGAGCATGATACAAGTTCTTTGTATTCTCCTTGGAAGGGGAACCAAGCTTCCAGGTCAAGTTTCTTGGAGGCGGCGTCGTTGAGGGCACCAGAGACGATGGCAACGACTCGGTATGGTAGCCCCAGGGATTTATAAAATTCTTCCGAAGCACCTATCATGTCTTCAAACGCTTCCCAGGATTTCTCCGGGTCGGTTAAAACGAACTGCTCAATCTAAAAAAAGATTAGCATGCACAATATGATTCTTCAGTATATTATGTTACCTTCTCAAATTGATGAACTCGGTAAACTCCCCAAGCATCTCGACCGTGGGACCCAGCTTCTCGCCGGTAACACGTGCTATAGCCTGCGTATCTGGGGTTATCAAGTCAGTGAAATAGACAACTTACTACCCCTACCATTTGAGCTTACTTAATAGGAAGCTCCTTTGGTTGTAGCCACTCATCCGCGTGAAACGCAGAAATGGGCTGTTCAGACGTGGCAATTAAATATTTATCGTTCTTCGAGTCGCCATCCACAACTTTATATAGCTGCTCGTCAAAATCTTCCAATTGGGCTGTCTTTGCCATGTAGTCCTTGAGCATAAACTGAGGCGCCTGGAGAGCGCAATAACCACGCTGGCTGAGAAATTCGAGACCATAGTTTACCAGAGCTTGATTGAGGAATACGCCCCATTGTCGCAGAAAATACCCACGGTGACCGACGACCTTGACACCACGGTCAGGGTCATAGCCATCAAGTCTTAGAAGCACCTCGTGATGCGACAGGACTGGTCGCTTCTCCACAGTGACGCCTTCAGGGGTCCAAGTTCGTTGAACAGAATTGTCATCCTAGTTTTCCAGTGTCAGGAGAGCATGTAGGTGAAATGCCAGTTGTCGGAGTCATACCTCGTTATTGCTGATAGGTACTGAATCGTGAACAATGTTGCCCACTGACTTGACTTTGGCTTTCAATAATGCCTCTTTTTCCGCTGCTGAATCGAAAAGGGCCTTCTTCTGCTTCTCCAAATCAATTTTCTCTTTCAGAAGATCGTCCGCATTTTCTTTAGCCTTTATAGTCAGTTTAGTGAGAAGACTGTCCCAGTATTTCACGCCGATTTAACTACCTTCTTCTTCGTAGCAATTTGCTTTTGAACGTCGTTTATCTTGCCGCTCAGTTGCGTTGCATTATACTGCGCTATAACAGATGATGTTAGTTGATCCGCAACTCTAGATGAACCGTGGTCAAAAATTACTTCGGCGATGATCTTCAAACAATGAAATAACCTCGTCCACAATCTCTACATTTCCAAAACGACGACGTTGTGATTCACGAATCTTCTCCGGATCGCCCCCGCGCTCGGCAATGAAGTCGTTGACGTCGAGCATATTGGACGTGATAGTGTGGTAGCACTTTGACAGATTTTGATTCCAAGACCCGAGAGTCAAATCTGCCAGTTATAGTATAGGACCAGGTCAAAGGTCCAAGACAACACAACCGGAGTTCATTCAGATGAATAAATAAAAGAGGTTGCTCGCCGAGTCCCAGTAAATGGAGGGGTCTTCAAGGTGGGGCTCTAATTTTTACACTAACCCTAGCCTTAAGTAGAACACACTTATAAGTATTATTATAAATTATAGAGTAGATAGCTAAAGTTTTAGTTAAGTAAAATACCTAGCTATAAGCTATATCACTACTGAAAAAGACAAGAGATATATAAATTTATAATAAATTAGGGATAATATAATTTAATTTCTAACTTCTATTATTATATTAGAATCTATTAAATAGAAGTATAATAATTATAATATTCTAGGAAAGTCTTAGTATATATTCTAGAAATAATTATAATATATTATAATATAATATATTATAGTATATTATATATATTATATTATAAATATTATGGACTTAAATAATATTTAAATTATAATATATATAACTTTAGTTTATATCTAGATTATATATAGGCTATATATATTCTAAGTCTTTTAGAATATATAAAATATATAGAATATATATATAAATAAAGAAAATATATTTTCTTTCTCTAAGAATATTAATTTATAATTAATATATAATTATAATTATTTTAAAACTAGTTTTTATAATTATATTTTAAATAATAATTTTAAAAAAAATAAAAGAATTAAAAAGAATATAATTATATTATAAAAGGAATTAATAATAATACTTTTAAAGAGAAAGTAATATTTATTAGATTTTTATATAATATTAATTAGAAAATATTTTAAATTTAAAAGATTATAATAATATATAAATTAGAGATAAATTAAGAGTTTATTAAAGTTAAAAATTATTTATATTTATTTAAATAAATTCTATTTGAAATATATAAATAAAGACTTTTATTTATATAATAGGCTAGCCCTAGGACTACTATAATTAGATATTAGTTATAAGATTAATACTCTTAGAGAAGGAAAAGGGATTCTCCTTATATATATTTACTCTAGATATTTTATATACTCTAGTGGGCCTGGATTATATATAAACTATATATGACTAGGGCGCGGGCTAGAGCTATATTTATTAAAAAGGGTTATATAATTATATAACCCTAGCCTATAGGGGCCTTCTATAGGTATCTTCTCTTCTTCTCTTATCTTAATCTAGCTTCTAATATTAATATTATATCTAAAAATATATTTATATTTATTTTATTTTTATCTTTATTTATAGAGTTTTATATTTATCTCTTTAATTCTAATCTCTTATATTTAGTCTATTATAGTTATAAGTAATAGAAATATTAAAGATTATAAAAGCTAGAAAGATTAATACTATAGTTTAATTTTATATCTTTATATAACTTATCTAGAGTAAGTTCTTATTAAGGTATATATAATAAAAGACTAAACTAAATTATATAATATATATAATATAAACTATATTATTATATAATACTATATATATAATATATATAGTACTATATTAATTATACTATAGTAATTAAGAAAGATTATAAGGGCTTAAAAGATTAAGAAAAGTAATAATAATAAAAGCTAAAAAATTTTAGTCTTAGTGCCTTAGTTATCTAATACTAACCCTAATTAGGACTAGTATACTTACTTTCCTATTGGATATAGGATATTTATTTTAAAAGCTATATATATAGCTTAATCCTATAATAGTTAATTTAATTTAAATAATATAAAAAGAAAAAATATAAATAATATATATATATATATATAAGAATAGAATTATATTATTAATAGAATAGTTAGATAATAAATATAATAAATATTTTATATAGTTTTAAATAAATACTATAACTAGAGTAAATATTTTTATTATAATATTTTATTTTATTTTATTATAAAAAATAAGCTCTAGTCTATATTATAACTTATATTAATTTATAGAATAATAATAAAAATAGATAAAGAAGGAATAAATAAGTTTAAAGAGAAATAGAAAAATAATTTATTTTTAATAAAATCTTTTTCTAAATATAGAATATATCTCTATTTACTAATTAGATCTAGAGATTATTTAGATCTTAAGCTCTAGAAGGCTAATTATAATTATAAAACTATAAAAATAAAAAATTAATTTTATATATTATTATAATAGGGCAATAACCCTTAGGCGATAATACCTTATAAGCTATTATAAGGGGCAATGCTAGTATAGGTTGCTAGTATTAGCGGATCTTTTGGTCTATTGGCGCAGTTAGCACCCCTTCTAGCTATTATAATTATTTATTATATGATTAATATTAATATATATTAATATTCAATTATTATTTATATTAGCTTAGATCTCTTTTAAAATATTATATTTATATTTTTTAAATATAATATAATAAACTTACTTTAAATATATTATAATAAAAGTATTATATTTAAAAAATATAATATCCCTAAATAAGAGAAAAGATATATTTATAATTTTCTTATATAATAAAAATATTATAATTTATTTTTATAATTTTATTTTAAAAAAGGAATAGATTAAAAGAATTTTAATTTATTTCTAATAATTAATATATATATATAATTAATAATATTATAATAATTTAATTATAATAATTTTATTTAACTTATAGATTAAATTTATAAAAAAGTTTTTATAAAAACTTTAGAATTATATTAATTAGTTTAATAAAAAAGAGTTTAAAATTTAATTTATATAAAAATAAATTAATTTTCCTATTTAATTAAAAAGAAATAAAAATAAATATAATTAGAGCTCTTATAAAGGGTCTTTATAGTATATTCTAGAATTATCTATTAGAATTCTAAATATTAATTATAAAATTAATAAATAAAAAATAAATCTTAATAAATTTACTACTAGTAGTAATATTAATCTATTTATAGAAAAATAATAAAAAGTAATAATTTAATATTAAATATTATACTTTTAATAGAATTATATTCTAGAATAAATATTTATTATTATAATAAAATAACCCTTTATAGTTCTTTTTAAAATATTTTAATTTATTAAATTAGATATTTAAAAAATATTATATTATTTATAAATAGCTAAAAATAAGAAATTATAAATAGTATATTAGAAATATTTATAATAATATATTTAAAAAAATTTATTTTATTTTTTAAAAAAAATTTCTTACTTATTATTTTATTAAAGGAGATTATTAAAATAGAATTAAAAATTTCTATATATTAATATTATTTATTCTATTAATTTTCTATTTAAATTATTAATACTTTCTCTTTATTATTATATATTTAAAAGATCTATAACCCTAATGAAATTAATAATTAGTTTTATTTTATATTTCTATATTAAAAAGTCTTTATATTTCTTTAATATAGGGAATATATATAAATTAAATATATTTATTAAAATTAATTATAAAATTAATATATAAGAAGGTTATATTATAGCTATATAATTTAAAATATTAGTTTATATATAAATATTAATTAATATACTTTTATAATAAAAGAGATTAAATATTATAAATATATTATATAAATAGAAATAATAATTAAATTATACTCTAAGAAAAGTTTAATAATTTAATATTAAGTATATCTAATAAAATTATAAAAGATTTATAGTTTTTTTTAAATTTATTTATTCTTATTATAAATTTATTATTATAAAGGTTTATATAATTATATAACCCTAGCCCGCAGGGACCTACTATAGAGATTTTCTCTTCTTCCCCTATTTTAATCTAGCTTCTAATATAATAACTATAATTAAGAATATACTTATTTTTCATTTATTCTCACTATATGCCTATCTCTCTTATTCCTAATTTCTTATTTTATTATAATAATAGAAATATAAAGAGATAAAATTAATTTATAGAAGTAATTAAATATAAAATTAAATATTATTATAATAGTTAAATAAAAGTAAAATAAAATAATAAATTAAGCTATATATAAAATAATATATTTAGAAATTAATCTATTCTATATATAAATTTATTTAAAAACTATATAAAGACTTATAAAAGCTTTAATAAGTATATATATAGAATTTTTATTATAATAATACTATAGAATAAAATAGAAAAAACTATTAAATAAAAACATAAATAATTATAAGAATTATATTATAAGAGATTAATAATAATTTTCTTTCCTTTTTTTCTTTTTTTTCTTTATTTTCTCCTTTCTCTCTAATTATTAAAAAAAAAGTAAATATATAATAAATTAAAGTATATTTTAGTTATAATAAATATAACTTTAGCTTATATTTAAGCTATATATAGCCTATATATAATCTAAACCTATATAAAGGGCTGACCCTAATAGGGCCAAGTGATTCCTATAGTATTAGATAGTATAATACTATTATTAAGGGTCATATAGTCATATAACCCTAGTATTAAGGGTCACCTAGTCACATAACCCTAGCCCGCAGGGCTATTCCTATAGAGCTCTTCTCTTCTTTCCCTACTTTAACTTAGCTAGATTATTATTATTATATTTAAGAATATTATATATTTATTTTATTTTACTTTTACTTATAGAGCCTTATATCTATCTCTTTTAATTCTAATCTCTTATATTAGTTCTATTTTATAGTAGTAATTAGCTAAGTACTCTTAATTATATTTTAATTCTATTCTAATAGTTTAATAGCTATATTCTATTCTTCTATCTACTATAATAAATAATAATAATAGCTAAGGTAATAATTTTATTTGCAGAGCCCTATGCCTATCTCTTTTAATCCTGATCTCTTATACTAGTTCTATTATATAGTAGCAATTGCATATTACTAAATATTGAGGGTCATATAGTCACATAACCTTAGCCCTTCCTATAGAGCTCTTCTCTTCTTTCCCTACTTTAGCTTAGCTTAATTATTATTATTATATCTAAGAATACTATATATTTACTTTACCTTGCCTTTACTTATAGAGCCCTATATCTATCTCTTTTAATCCTAATCCCTTATGCTAGTTCTATTATACTAAAGTCTATATATTCTCTATAGCTCCCTAAGCTTATTATATACTATCTAACTAACTATTAATAGTATATTAGATAGATATATTAGCTAAGGCTATTTAAGATAGTCTATTTAAAGCTAAGAATAAGGTAATTAATTCTAAAATTATAATAGAAAGATATCTTATTTATTTAAAAAATAAAAAAGCTAATAATAAAAATATTAAAGAATAGAAGAATATTATTAATATTAATTTTAACTCTAAGTATTATAAAAATAATTATTAAAATATTATAATTTTATATTATTAATATATTTTAAAAAATATATAATATTCTACTAGATATTAAAATAAATTTATAATAATAGTATAATATTAATATTATTATTAATAAATTATATAAATAAATCTAATAAAATAGCTCTCTTAAAGATAATAATTATTATTTTAATTATATTTATAAATAAATAATAAATTAAATTATTTTCTATAGAAAGCCTATTAATATTAATTATAATAAGCTATTTATTAATTATTATATTTATTTTTTATATAATATATTAGCTAATATTATTATATTTTATATATATATTTCCCTTTAATTTAATAAATTATATAATTTTATTAAATTATTTATATTACTCTATATTAATATTATTCTATATTTATAAATGATAGTTTTTATTTTATTTACTTAAAGACTTATAATTACTCTATAGTTTTAATATAAATTAAATATAATATTAATAATTATAATTATAAATCTAAATATTCTTTAATTTATATAATAAATAATCTAAAATATAATTCTCTTATAAATATTTAATAGACTTTTCTCTAATAATTAAAATTCCTATTATTATTAATAATAAATCTATTAAAAGAATTCTTAAATATTATATAATTACTTATTAAAGATTATTTCTATAATTAATATATTAAAATAGCTAATATTATTAATATAATTAAAAATAATAAATTTTTTATTATTAATAGACCTAAATTAAATAAATCTTTATTTATATTAATTATTATTTAAGAAATTATATTATAATCTCTTTTAAAATATAATATAATATAATTATTACTTAAAAATAAAATCTCTATTATTTAATTATAATCTCTTAATAAAAATAAATTTATTAGTTTAATTTAAAATATTATTATTTAATTAAAAGATAAATTCTAATTTAATTTTATTTAAAAAAGTAAATATATTATATAAACTTTCCCCTAATATAAATAAATTAATAATAAAATTTAATATATAAATATTAATATTTTAAATAAAATTATTATTTATATTTATAATTATAAATATAAATTTAAAAATCTATTTAATTTTAAATTAATTATCTTTAAATATCTATCTATTAATAATATAATTTATATTAGATATTATAGATTTAAGCTATACCTAGACTAGAGATATTCTAATTCTAGCTTAAACTATAGCTAGATCTAGATTAATAATAATCTAGAGCTATAAAGGCCTAGGTTAGGCCTAATCTAAATCTAGAATAAACCTAAGATATATCTAGTTATATATTAATTAGAGTATTAGCTATATATTTTTAATATATTTCCTTTTTTCCTTAAGAATAATAATTCTATTTATTTATATATTTACTTATAGTTACTATAAGGCTAGTCTATTATATTAAATAACTCTTAATAAATACTATTAATTAATTCTATATAAATTAATATTAAGAGAAAAATTCTACTTTTAATAAATTCTTATAGTGTAAATAAATTAAAGAAATAATTTATATAAATCTATAGATATTTAATATTATTATTATTACTTAAAGAAATTATTTAAAAAAATCTCTTTTTTTATATTTAAAACTATAAAATTTATTTAAAAATATTATATTAAGCTCTTTAAATATTTCTTAAATCTATAGATATTATTATTAATATTCTAATTATTTTTATTACCTTTTTTAATTATATTTCTTATTAGATTCTATTTCTTATTATAATAAATAAGAGTAATTATCTTATAGAAGCTATATTTTTTTTAATTTCTAAATCTTTAAATATTATAATACTATTTATTAGAGATATTAAATAATTTAAATTTATAATAAAATTAAAAGAAAATAAAAAATATATACTACTCTTTATTATTTAAAGAAAATATATTATTATCTAATAAATTAAAGCTATAAGCTATTTTAATTTTATATTTTATATAAATTATAGAGAATTTAATAATATATATAATTAGATTAAAAATTCTCTCTATTATAGCTATATAAAGATTATATATCTATATATTATTTTTTTATTACTATTTATAATTAAATTTTAATTAAATATAAAAAAAGTAATAAATAAGTTAATAAATTTAATATAAATATTATTTTTATAAATATTAAAAATAATAATAAAAAATTAATAGAAATATTATATATTAATTATATTAATATCTAATATATTATTAAAGCTATTTTTTAATTTATTATTATTATTTTAATTATTAATATTATTATTATATTTAATTTTCTAAATATTAAATTAAATATACTTTTTTAAAATAATATTATATATCTTTCCTTATAAAGCTTAGATTTAACTAATAATAAAATATATTAAAGAATTATTTAAAGCTAAATATTTCAAGAGTATACTATCTATTAAAATAATAAATAATATATCTAATTATAAAATAGAAATAATTATTATTAATTTTATTAGATTAAAGAAATTAAATTTTATTATAAAAATAAAATATCTTACTATTATAATAATATAAATATAATTACTTATAATTATTATTAAGTTTTTATTTTTAAATTAATTTTTAATTCTATTTTATTCTATTTCTAATATTATTTTAAGAAATAAAATAATATTATTTAAACTATTAGCTAAAAATAATTCTATAATAATTATTTTCTATTAGACTATAATTATATTAAATATATAATATATATTAAATATATAATATATATTAAATATATAATATATAAATAAAAGTATATTAGTTATTTTATATAAATATTTCTATCTCTAATTTTAATATTATTATTACTATTTCTTTTTTAATAATATTTTCTATTAGCTATTTCTATATTAAAAGGGCTATAATAAATTTAAAAAGGAAAAGTTTATTAAATATAAATAATTTAATATTAAAATAGCTAAGAACTTTAAGTAATAATATTTTTAAGCTTTTAAAGCTAAATATAAAAAGAAAATATTATATTAGAAAAATAAAAAATTAAATAAATCTATTTTTAAAGTATTTTAATTATAAATAATATAAAGCTTTCTATTTCTATTAATATTATATTCTTTTATTAAATTAAATATAAGATTTTAAAATTTAATTAAAATTAAAAGTAAATTTCCCTATTATATATAAATAATAAGGTTTTTATATTATTAAAAATACCTCTAGTAATATTAAATTTTATAATATTAATATTAATAAATAAGAAATATTTATATATATAGCTAAATAATTTCTAAGCTTAGAATAATTATCTAAAAAGTTTTATTTTAATAGATTTTTTAAAAATTTTTAATAAATAATTATATTATTTATTTAGATAATTCTATTAAAAAGCTTTTCTTATATTTCTATTTAATAGAATAATAGATTAAATTATAGTAAATGTAAATATTTAAAATATATCAATAGGTAATAATAGATTATTAATTTTTCTATTTTAAATTAATTATTAGCTATATTATTATTTTATTACTATAGAAAGTCTAGAAGCTCTTAGCTTTTATTTTTTTTTATATTAATAAAAATATAATATATAATAGGACTATTAGAAGATAATATTAGCTAAATATAGAAAATTAAATTATAATTATCTATTTTCTCTTTATTTTTTTTCTTTTTTCTTTTTTCTATTTTCTATTTTCTATTTTTTATAATAAGAATATTATTTTTATTTTATATAGGGAATATAAAGAATTATATAATTATATAATTCTAGCATATAGGGCTATTTCTATAGAGCTCTTTTTTTCTTATCTTATCTTATCTTAGCTAGATTATTATTATTATATCTAAAAATACTATATATTTACTTTATCTTATCTTTACTTATAGAGCCCTATATCTATCTCTTTTAATTCTAATCCCTTATATTAATTCTATTATAATTATATACCCTATATATATTAGTTAGTTTATATAATTTAATATACTATATATAGTTTATATTATATAATTTAATTTATTTATCTATTATATCTACCTTAGTAAGAAAATAGATAGATTAGATCACTTAGCTAGAATAAGCTTAATAAATATATAAAAATAAACTATAATAGTAATAACTAGTATAATAGCCTTTAGGGCCTTTTAAAGTCCTATTTAATTGCGCTATAGTATAAAAGAATCTATATTAAATAGGTCCCTTATAACCTATTTAATTAACTAGCTATATAAGGCCTATAGGAATAGGCTTATAGGAGTAGGTAAAGCCTAAATCTATAATAGCCTACTAGAGTAAATAAAATATATAAACTATACATATAGAGAGAAAATATCTTTTTCTTCTTTTAGAGTATAGATTCTATAATTAATATTTAATTATACTCTAGGGCTAGTCTATTATAATTTTATTTTATCTATTTTAGTTTTATAAATATTATATTTTACTTATAAAAATATTCTTAAAGTAAAAAAGAAATAATTTTAAATTATAAATAATATTTTTATATTTTATAAATAAAATAAAACTTATTTAAATAAATCTAAAAGAACTTTTTTAATTTTAATTTAATTTTAATTTAATTTTAATTTAATTTTAATTTAATTTTAATTTAATTTTAATTTAATTTTAATTTAATTTTAATTTAATTTTAATTTAATTTTAATTTAATTTTAATTTAATTTTAATTTAATTTTAATTTAATTTTAATTTAATTTTAATTTATATATAATTAGAATCTTTTAGATTTAAAAATTAAATTTAATTCTTACTTTATAATAATTAGTATTATAATATAAGGGTTTTATTATTATAGGCCTCCTATAATATATTTTTCCCTTATAAGAGAATATTTTAAGAGGTTATAAGATTATAATATATATTATATAAATTATAATATATATAATTTATATATAATATAGATTTATTATAGGTTATTTATATTATTATCTTAAAGCTTATTTCTTCTAAGCTAGCTAACCTACCTACTTTCTTACTAAAATAGATATAATAGATAGATAAATTAAATTATATAGAGTAAATAGTATAAATTATACTATATATATTATAATACCTATATTACCTATACTATATTAGACTATATAAATCTTCTAAATATATAGTATATATTATATTAGATTACTTAATATTATAATAACTCCTCTCTATAGAATAAAATTTATTTTAAATTTCTATATTATTAATTTATTTTATTATTTATATTTTAATTTAAATAAAATTTAATATTTTATTTTTTAAAAGTAATTAATTTATTTTAGATTTAATAGTTATATTAATTTATTTATTTAATAATATTTAAATATTTAATAATTATATTAGTTAATTTATATAAATTATTAATTTTTTTTATTATATTTAAAAATTTATTATCTATTATAATAATCTTATTAATTAGTAATATTATACTATTCTAATCTTCTATTTTAATTTTAGTAATATAATTTTTAATTTTATTAAATTCTATTTTAATTTATCTATAGATAGTAAGATTCTTTTTTATTTTATAATATTTAAAAGTCTTATAAATTATAAGAAATTTTAATTTTATAATATTTTATATTTTTCTAAATAACTTTATAATATTATTTTAGAATTTTATTTATATATTATAAATAGAATTATTAGATTAAATATATAATATATTTATAAAATATATTCTTTTCTATTAATATATTTTAAGATTTTTATAAAATTATTTATATAAGATATTAATCTAATAGTTATTTATATATATTATCTAAATATAAAAGTATAATTTAATAATCTTAGAAAATATTTTATATATTTATTTAATAAGAGAAAATAGTTCTATTTTAATAAAATAGGCTTTTTAATTTTATTTAATTTTTATTAAAATTAATTCTACTTTATCTAATACTTTCTATTATATTATTTTATATTTTTTAATATATTATATTTTATTTAATAATAATATATTTAAATTTTTAATATTTTTTAATCTATTAATTAAATTAAAAAAATTTTAAATATTATTTAATTTAATTAAAATAATTTATTTAATAGGCTATTTAATTTCTTTAATTTCTTAATTAATATTTCCTTTTTCTTTAATATTATATTCTATATATATTATTTCTATTAATTTAAATATTTTTTTAATATATATAATTATTCTTTAAATTATAATATAATATTTAATTATAATAGAAAGGAGATTCTATATATTATAAATATAAAATATAATTATTAAATTATTTATATCTATTAAATTAATATATTAAATTTAATATAATATAATTATAATTATAAATATTAATATTAAAGAGTAATAATATAATTTATATTTATTATTTAAGATTCTAATATATTTTATTTTTATTATAAAATCTTTATAATCTCTTTAAACTAATTATATAATTACTTATAGTATTTAAATATTAATAGTCTTATTAATAGATATTTTATAATATATTAGAAAGTATATATATAAAATATTAATAAATTTAAATATCTATTTAATTAAAAGAATATAAATTTATTTTTTAATATTATTTATAATATTAATAAAATTAATTATATTTAGACTATTATAATCTATAGTATATTTTTCTAATTCTAAGTTTAATTAAATATTAATAGATATATTTAATTCTATTAAAAGTATTAGTAGTAATAGATTATTAACTTTCTATTATTTTAATTTATTTATATTTTATTTTAAAAGTTTATTAAAAAATAAAAATTATAGGAATATAAAAATTTTTTTTTAAATAAAAGACTTTAATAAATTATATATATTTATAAAAGTAAATTATAGCTAATAGCTATTAGAATATTTACTTAAATTTAAATAGCTAGTAAATTAAAATTAAAAGTTTTTTTAGATATATATATTATTTATATTAATTTTATTTTTATAATATATTTAATACTTATATTTATATATTAATAAGTAAAATTTCTTAAATAAATTTAAATTTAAATATTTCTAATAATAATATAATTATTAAATATATATTTTTATAATTATATAAAATATCTTTTACTATTTAAAGGAATTCTATTTATTATATTTATTTATTATATTTAAGATTATAATTTTTCTATTTAATAAAGTATTCTATCTATAACTTTCTTAATCTTTTATTTAGATAGTATTAAACTATTTTTTTAATTTTATAATAATTTTCTCTATTAATTTAAACTTTTTTAAAAGTAATCTTATTTTAATTATAGAGATCTAATTTATTTAGAATATAGAATAAATATATTATTAATATAATATTATATATTTTCTATTATTTTAAAATTTTAAGTCTATATATAAATAATTTAATTTATTTAATAACTTTAAAAGGTCTAGCTTTCTATTAAAACTATTTTTATAATAGCTTTTCTAAGAATAAATAGCCTTTATATAGTTTAAAATATATCTAATTATTAATTTAAAATATAATTAATTTATATTTTCTATTATAAGTATATTTAATAATTATTATAATTTTATTTATAAGATATTTAATATTCTTATAATATAATTAATAAAGAATATTTAATATTATTATATTAAGTTATTTATCTTTTATTTATATATTTACTATTTCTATTAATTTAAATTCTATTATAAGTTTATTTAATAAATAATCTATAGAAATATTTTTATTATTATTTAATATAAATTATAAGATTAATATAATATCTATTTAAAATATATTTAAAATAGTAATATAATATCTAATAGCTATTTCTATTATTTAGTTTTTTTTTTTAGAGATATTATCTATTTAAAGATAATAGTTAGTATTAAAGATAAATTTTATATTTAATATAATAAAAATTTATTTCTAAAAATCTAATATAAATTTTAAATTTCTATTATTAATAATAACTTTTAGAATATTTTAATTATATAATAATAGGCTTTAAAGGAGAATTATTATCTATTATTATATTAAATAATAAATTAAATTAGATATTAATATAATTTTATAAAACTATTTATATATAACTATAAGTAGACTATCTAATTTATATTATAATCTAGCTATTTTCTAAAATAATTTTAATTTATTTAGTAATAGATAAATAATAAAATCTATAGCTATTATATAATATAGCTATAGTAGTAAACTAATTAATTATAATTTATTTAGAATTTTAATATAATTTATTATATTTTTCTAATATATTTAATAATAGTTAAAATATTATTAAAGTTTTTTTAATAGATATTAAATATTAAAGCCTTTAAGAATAGATAAAATATAAGTATAGCTTATATAAAATTATTAGTTATATATTTATTTAAAAATTATTTTAAAGTAATTATTAAAAATATATAATTTAAATTTATTATTTATAGTTTTATAATATAAAAGGCCTTTATTTTAAAAGAATAAAAGTTATATTCTTTTTTAATTTAGTTTTATTTTTTATTATTTATAATAAATACTTAAAGAATTTTTTAATATTTAAAATTCTTATTATATCTTCTAATAATTTATTCTTTTAAATTTAAATTAATTTTTACTATATATAAGATATAGAATATATTAAATATAATATTATCTAGCTTATTTATATTAATAAAGCTAATATTTTATAATATTTATTTATTATTTAATAGTCTTAATAATATATCTAATATAAAGTTTATTTTATTTAATATATAATAAATTTTAAAATAGAATTAGCTTAAATATATTAATATAATTATAAACTAAAAGTTTACTTTAAGTAAATCTATTATTTTTATTATTATATATTCTAAAATTCCTTTAATTATTAAATAATCTATTAGTATTTATATAGGGAATTATAAAAATTAAATAATTATTCTTAATAATCTATATAACTAAATAAAATAAATAAATTTAAATTCTATTAGTTTATATTTTATTTCTAATTTAAATAATTATCTATTAAAAAATATAATTAATTATATTTTATTATATAGAATTATCTTATTCTATTAGTTTCCTTTAATATAAAATAAAAAGGCTCTTATATTTCTTCTATTTATATTTATTTTAAGATATAATAGTCTATTTAAATTATAATAGTAGAGCTATAGCTTTTTTATTAGATATTCTTATAATATTATAAATATTTCTTTTTCTTATATTATTAATATAAATTTAACTTTTAGAAATTTAAAATATTTTATTTTTTTATTAATTTTATTTATTTTTTTACTTTTATTATATAATTATAATAGTAATTATATTTTTCTTTATTCTAATAGTTATACTTTATATTAAAAATTATATATAAATTTTCTAAGAAATATAGCTATTCTAAGATAAATTTCTAAATTAATAAAATTAATAGATATAGCTAATTTTACTAATATAATAATCTATTTAATTATAATTATTAGACTAAGGGTATTAATATAGAAGCTAAGTAAGTTTATTAATAGATAATTAATAAATAATTTTTTAAAGAAAATTATTAAATAAAAGTCTTTAAAGAGTTTAAAAATAATATTTAAATAATTATAATAGTCTTTAAAATTATTACTTAAAATAATAATATTATTAATATATATTTTAATAAAGTTATAATATAGATAAAGTTATTAGTCTATAAATCTTTAAATAAAAATTAGGCTATTTTTAAAGTTTATAATAATAATATATAATATTTTAAAGCCTTAGAAATTAATTAAAATTATATAATTTTTATAGTTTTCTTATAATAGTAATTAATAGAAAAAAGCTAATATATCTAATATAGTTATATATTTTTTATTTCTTAGTAAGGCTATAATTTATTTCTAGAATAATATAAAATAAATATTTAATATAGTAATTTTATTTAAAAATCTTAAATTAATAACTATTCTAGCTTTTTATTATCTATTTACTATTTATTAAATAATAAAAATTAAATAAATAAATAGAATTAATTATTTTATTTAGCTAACTTTACTCTAAATATAGAGATTATCTATTAAAATATTTAAAAATTTCTAATTTTTAAAATTTAAGGGATATATTTATATTAATATTTTTTAATTTTATTAATTATTAATTAAATTAATATATATTTTTTTATCTTCTAATAGTAATATTATATTTCTATTTTATTAGATATTATATTATTTAATAATATATTAGAATTTATTTATTTTTTTAAGATTAATTAAATAAATATAAATACTATTTCTAATAATTCTTTTAATTATATTATATAATTATTTAATATTATTATATTTAATAATATCTAATATTATTATAAAATCTATTTATTATTAATTTAATATTTCTTTATTAGATAGTATAAAGACTATTAATATTATATATTTATTAAGATAATTTAAAGCTTATTTAATAAATACTATTATTTATATTTTAAAAAGGTATAGGTAGTTATTATTATTATAATTATTATAGATATCTATCTTTTATTATTTATAAAAGAATATTAATTTATTTAAATTATTAATTATTATAATTTAATTAATTATTAGATTTATTTTAGAGATTTATAGAATATAAATATAATCTATTATTTTAGAGTAATATAATATAAAATAATAGATATATTAAATATTATATAGATTATATTTTTTTAGATATTTATAATATATTATTATTTATATTATAAATTAAGGAAATATTATTATAGGTTTAGTTATTAATATTTAATAATATATTAGCTTTACTTTATAATATATTTTAATAGAAATTATTATATAATATATAAATCTAATAATTAAATATCTTTTTAATATAATTATATTTATTATATATTTATTAAGGAAATTTATATTAATTAATAAATTTAATTTAAGATTTTATTTTATTTATATTTTAATTTAAAAATAAATATTTATAAATATATTTTATCTATTTCTAATTATATAAAAGTTAAATTTTATTTTTATTATTAATATAATCTACTTTTATATTATATTTATAATATTAGACTATTCTAATTAATAAAATATTATATTTAATAAATATTATTTTATTTATTTTTTATCTACTATTATATCTAAATATCCTATATTTATTATAGCTATTATTATTAGTCCTTTAAGAGAGAATTTAAATTATATTTATATATATTTATAATATAATATTAAAATTATTTTATATTATTATTAAGCCTCTATAATTTATTCTAATTAGAATATTAAATATATATTTCCTTTTATATTATTAATTATATTAATTATAATTTTTATTAATTCTCTAGAAAGTTAGTCTATTTATAGAATATAAATATTAAAATAAATATATATTATAAGCTTATTCTTTAATAGAAAATTTATATTATATTTATAATATTAATATATAGAATATATTTCTTATATTAAAGTCTATTTCTAATTAAATTTAAAAAGGAAAATAAGATTTATTTTTAGAAATATTTATATTATTATATTAAGTATTATTATATAAGTAAATAGAATTTTATTTTCTATTATATATATTTTATTATTATTAATAAATTTAAATTCTTCTATAAATTAATAATTTTATTATTTAAAATTCTTTTTAATTATAAGGGCTTAGCTATTATTAATAGTAATATAGATTTTCTTTTTATTTTCTCTAAAATTTATAATACTAGAGTTTAATATTTAATATTAGAATTAATATTAGAAGACTTATTATAATTAGTAATTATAAAATTATTTATTTTTTTAAAATCTTTTTTATTAGATATTAGAGTAATTCTAGCTTTTATACTATCTATAAGAAGCTTAATTATATTTCTTATTTTAAAAGAAAAGGTAATTAATTTATTAATTAAATAAATAAATATTAGAAAATTTTTCTTATATATTTCTTTTAATATTAAAATAAAATAATTATAAATTAGCTATATTTATATTATATTCTATAGTATATATAGTTATTATTAATAAAATAAATAATTACTATTATTTTAATATATTTATATTAAAATTATTATTTAATATATTAAAATTAATATATTTAGCTTATTATTTCTCTTTAATATATTTAAAATATTTATTTATATTTATTTTAATATTTAATTTAAAAATAAATTTATATAAAATAATATTAAAATATAAATAAAATTAATTAAATTATTATTTAACTATAAGAAATTCTATTACTTATATAATTTAAAAAAATTTTATTATCTATTTTTTAATATCTATTTCTTTTTTATAATCCTTTTTTATATAATATAAAATATTTAGAATTTAAAGAATATTAATTTAATTTAAATAAAATTATTTTTAAAGAATTAGAATCTAATTATTAATAAATAATTTTATTAGAGTTTTCTCCTCTAAATATAAAATTAAAATAAACTAATCTAATATTATATCCCTTAATAGTTATAGAAAATTTTAATAAATATATTTTTATTTTTCTAAATTAATAATATTATTATATATACTTTTAATAAAATTATCTATTTAATTTTATATTATAATATTACTATTAGTAATATTATTTTTAATATTTAGATTAAAATATTTAATATAATTAAATTTCTAATAGTTTTTAATTCTTTTTTAAATTTATATAGATTATAATTATAATAGATAATTAAATAGAAGATTAAATTATTTATCTATTAGATTAATTATAAAAGCTAGGGATAGTAAAAAAAGAAATATATTATTTATATTAGCTATATTTATTTATAATAGAATTAATAATATATCTTAAAGTAAAAAATTAAATAGAAATTAAATTAAAGAAAAATTAATTAAAAAAGAATTAATTATATTAGGGAAAAGTATTATAATATATTAAAAGCCTTTAAATATAAAATTTATTTAATTATCTATTAATATTAATATTAAGATTTAAGAATATATTATAATTTTAACTAATAGTAATAAAAAGTTAAAAAATTAATAATTATTTTATATAATCTTAGAATTTATATTTTTTTAAATATTTCTTTTCTTTTAAAAATAAAAAAAAATTAATTTTAATAATAATTATAATATTAATAATATAAAAATTAATAATAATTATTAGTTTCTTTTATTTTTAAATCTTATTTAATAAAAATAATCTCTTTTTTCTAAAAATTAAATAAATTAGAAATTAAAAAAAAAAATATAAAGATTTCTATTTATATCTAATAATTTCTATAATTAGAATATATTTTAAAAATTAAAGAGATTTATTTAATATAAGTAAATAAAAATAATTCTATTATAAATAATTTATAGTAATTAAATTAGTTTTATTAATAGATTTAATATTTTTAAATTAATTAATTAAAAGAAAAATAATATATATTTATTTTTTTAATTAAATATATTAATTTAATTAATTTAATATCTCTATTAAATAAAAAAGCTTTTAAATTTATATATTAATATTTTATTACTTTTTATTTATTTAATAGAATAAATATATATACTTCTAGTATTAATATCTATTTCTTATTTTTATATAATTTATAGAATTAAATTAATATTATTTTCTATTAATTTTATTAAATTAAAATATTTTAATTAAATAAATAATATTAATTATTTAATTTATTTTAATATTTCTATAATTATAATAAAAAAAAATTTAAATAAGAATAGTTTAATATAATTTATAATTATTATAGATTAATATAATAATTACTATTAATTATTATAGATTATTTATATTATTATCTTAAAGTTTATTTCTTTTAAGCTAGCTAATCTACCTACCTTCTTATTAAAATAGATATAGTAAATAGATAAATTAAATTATATAGAATAAATAATATAAATTATACTATATATACTATAATACTTATACTATTTATACTATACTAGACTATATAAACCTTCTAAATATATAGTATATATTATACTAGACTACTTAATATTATAATAAGATTATAGGGAGGATAATAATAATATATAAATAAAAATAGAAATAAACTTCTAATCTAGTATAAAAAGGGTAATAATATAAGAAGGGTAAAAATATAATATAGGAATAATAATTATTATTAAAAATTTTAATATAGAAGTTAAATTAAAAGACTTAGACTTATTAATAGATTTTTAATTTTTATATAGTTATTAATTAGTTAAATATTTATCTAATTATATTATATTTTATACTATTAGAAAAGTATAAAAAAAATACTTCAAATAATATAGAATATAAGATTATATAATATTAAGTTTACTTTAAAATTAATAAGTTAATTTAAAATTAATATTTAAATTAGGTTTTTAAAAGATCTCTAATATCCCTTATAAATAAAATAACTTATAGTAATAGTTTTATTATTATAAAATATAATAAAAATACTATAATTATAATAATAGGGTTTATAGTTATAATAATAGTACTATAGCTATAAAAATAATAGTTATAGCTTATAAGAATAGTGCTATAGCTATAAAAATAATAGTTATAGCTTATAAGAATAGTGCTATAGCTATATAAATAGTGCTATAGCTATAGCTTATTCTTATAGAGGTTAGTATATATAGCTTTATAGCTATATAGGCCAGTTAATATACTAATATATATATTATATAATAGTTTAATAAAAAACTTCTCCTTAAAAATATTATAATTAATCTTTTTAGAATATTATTATATTATTTTTAATTTAATTTTTTTAAAAAATAACTATTTATTTAAAATATTAATCCTATTTTATATATAAATCTATATAAGATTTTTATTTATTAATATAAAATTATTTTTATAATTTATTTTTTTATTATAAAAAGTATTAATAATTAATATTTATAATAGAACTAATATAAGGGATTAGAATTAAAAGAGATAGATATAGGGCTCTATAAATAAAAATAAAGTAAAATAAATATATAATATTCTTAGATATAATAATAATAATCTAGCTAAGTTAAGATAGGGAAAGAAGAGAAGAGCTCTATAGGAATAGCCCTATAGGCTAGGGTTATATAACTATATAACCCTTAATAGTATTATAGAGTATTATTTAAGAGTTATTATTATATAGTGATTATATTCTATTATTAATTTCCTATAATTAATATTTTAGAATACTTCTATAATATAATAAGCTCTTATAGTTTAATAAAAGTAGAAAATTTAATAATTATTATAATATAATTATAATACCTTTATTAAATTAGTATCCTTAAAGATATATTATAATATCTCTATTAGAGGGCTATATTATATAGTAAGTTATTTAGAAGTTAGAAAGTATTAGTAATTAGAAACCCACCTTTAGATTATTCTAGGGTTATAAATTCATTAATGAAAGATAGGCAATTCTTTAATAATTCATTAGTATATTTTCAATTGTACTAGCCTATATAAAAACACTATAAGTCTATAAAAAATATTATAAAATAGCCCTATTTAAGTTATTTTATACTATATATATTTATTATATAATCCATCTATTAGCTTAGTAAGCAGTGATTTATTAATTCTTTATTAGTAAATCTCCTAACTAAAACTAAAACTTTTATTAATTTTTTTAATTACTAATACTATATAAGCTATAATATTATATAAGCAAATGAAATTATTATATTATATATTAGTTATTATATTTTTTAGTATAAAGCTATTTATAGTGTGAAATAATTGCTATGTCTATATTATTTTAATATTTTAAATAGGAGCCTTGAAAAAAATCGTTAATGAAGTAGTAATGAATTTACAACCCTGGATTATTCGGACTTGATATATGCGCTAGCCTTTTTGCCTGCTATACCTAGGCAGTGTAAATACCCGATGACCGGCATAAGTGCCATAGAACTATCATTTTCTATAACTGGCTTCAATTTTTTGCATAAAGTCGCCATTCCTCCTTTCAGCATCGCGACTATCTTCGCAGGCTCACCGTAGCATAATGCTGCAAGTCGCCATTCCTCATCTTGGCTAATCCATACACTGAAATACCTAAGTCGTACAACTATGTATCCCCAGCAAACCCCAATGGGCGCACAACAGAAGAAGCTTGCTACGTACGGAAAGTCATCTCGCAGGCAGCGATGTCGTTCTCCCCCATCCTCTTCAGCTATGCCACATCCTTTAAGTGGATCTTTGTCCACAACGACCGCGCCGCATAGGCTTCATCGTGTGTCCCCGCCGCCTAGTAAGCCTTCCCAACTACAGCAGACGCTCAGCGCCGCATCTTCAGACAAAGAGATTGCGAAAGAGGCCAGTGAGCAGGCGGGATATGGAACACGAAAAAGAAAGCATCCATCTGCATTTAATGTGGAAAACAAGGTGGAAAGCAGCCCAAAATTGGTAGAATATCCCTCGGCTCATCACCTTCCAAATTCATCGATGATTCAGAGACAGACTAAGCTTCTGTACGAGTCAGATACTAATAGCTTGAAAACCGCCAACCCTGAAACCGAGCCCGTCAAATTTCATGAGGCAGTTCTCACAACGGCACCAGAGAAAACTCTGGGCCTGACGAGCATAAGTAACACCCAAACAGAAGGTGAAACTGGGATCGAATACCCACATACGACCCGACACTTGGAGATACCTCAGATACGTCGCCGTCGGCGTTTAATTGATGCCTTAGTGTCCGAAAAAATGGACAGTCCTGATCCAGTCCCGCTCCAAAATGCTGGTCGATTCGAAATTCCTAGTAGAGACGATCATAGAACAACGCAACAAGAACACTCTAGCTTCCGAATAGATCCGCTACCGCGTAGAATTGGAACGGAAAAGCAATCTATAAAAAGGAAGGTCAAAGCTACATACAGTCTTTCTCGACGTATCCTACATGATTCTGGGGGTCCAGAAACAGCTGAATCTGTTGACGCACTTGGTGTCCCTGATTTGAGCACGCAACAAATCCCTCGAAACCTTGACGAGGGCGAAGATGACGATATGAAAACTGGAGTTGCCATTCGGAGTGTACACGAACTTCGACGAGCCGGTGCCAATAACCGGTCGTCGGATGAAATGGACGACTTGCTGTCTAGGATTGGTGCCCCAGGGTCCTCAGCCTCTACTATGCGAAGAAATGGCTTGTGTGAGTTAGCTGATAAGCTGCAAAGGAAAGATTTCTTGAACCAGTTTCGGGACCATGCATCGCGGGATAACATAGCCAAGAGCATTTGTGATGAAAGAGATACCATCAGCGGATTTCTCCTTGCTGCAGTCTTCGTCGTCTTCTTATCCTCAGGCCCTGCGCCGCATATGCTCCGGCAATTAACAGAAAGCCGAGCAGGCTTGTGGCTCAATAATCTTCTAGAGATAGATGAGGACATCACCGTTATCTCGATGCAGAAGTCTGCAAACATGCCAAGAGCAACCAGAAGCGCGTTAGCGAATGTGAAGAAAACACTACTAGGAATGCAGATCTGGCACGGCTACACATTACAACATCTCTCTCCACGGACTCTCGCTTTACTGTTGCTTACCATGCTGGTGCGCTTACTAGAGCCTCACGACATTCAAGTTCTATGCAGTGATGCTTCTGCAAATATTGGGGGGTTAAGATCTTATTTTGCAACCAATGGTCCCCGAAACGACATCGAATATGCACTTATCATCTACGTTATTGAAGCACAATCCAACTCAATCATAGGCGATCACCGACCTTTAGCAGAAGTGGAGCAAGAGTCGTCCGACATAGCTTCATTCCTCCAAGGCGTGCTCTACCACTGGCCACAAACTGACAATAATATAAACGCTACATTATTGAAGCTGGCAATCAATACCACGAATAATGAAAGACAGGCTATCGCATTTCAAGACATTCGAATGCTATCGAGTTTGAATCGCTGCATTGTCTTTGGCTTTACAGCTGTTGAGACTGCTGTTCAAAACTCTGCGTTCGAAAGCGAGATATATGACGAACTTCTACTAATACTCGGAATCATGATCAATGTTTTAGAACATTGTCCAGATGCGAGAGTATCCACCGGCCAACATGAGCTTGACCAGCTAGTTGCGACGTGGGTTAATAGCCAGCGCTTCATTGAAAAGGTACATGCTCGGCACATCTCCAATACCCGGGCACATATAGGCTAAATAAATACAATTAGGTCGATTCAGTCGAGACATCGAAACTCGGGATAGCATGCAGCTATCTGGCTATTGTCCTAGGCTACTTATATTTAGGCCACCCTAAAATACCCGTTGTAAGTGGCTTGGTTCCCGCTATTCAACATTTTATACAGATATACGAGAGGGTGAACAGTAAAACAGCAGAACTGCAAAGGCTTGTCCAAAGCCTTGCAGCATCTCGACAACACTGAGGTGGCATGTTTTCGATACCAAAATTTAGGTCCTGGATCGTTAGGACAGTAATATATAATATTCCAAAAAAAAAAAAATTAAAAGAAAGAAAATAAAAAGAAACACAGTTAGTTTTAAGGCATTTGATGGTCTGAACTTATTGGATCTTCTATATGAATATAGGGAATCATTTGCAGAATATAAATCTAGGAGCCCTAGACTTAAATTAATAGGATTTAGGTTTTTTAATTACTATGGCATCTTAGCTCATGTAAGTATAAAATAATAAGTTAATATTGCGGTAGATATTTCTTATTGCGGCTTAGGTTCTTTTTTTTTATGTGATGGTCGGCCTAAACGGTCGAACGCCGTGGATTCATCCCTCGCATCTAGGTACGTCCTATGAACATCACAACGCCGCCGTTGCTTCGTCTACCCATCTGTTAGCTTTATTGGAGTCTCGATGCCTTCCGTGAAACAGAGAAAGGTTGCCATCGTGGGCAGTCGATCCGTTGGTAAGTAAGCGTGTGTTATGCTACAGCGCTGTCATTCTGCGTCACTAACCTGATAGGCAAATCATCGCTCGCTGTGCAGTTCGTTGATGGTCACTTCGTGGATAGTTATTACCCTACAATAGAGAACACATTCAGTAAAACAATACAGTACAAGGGCCAGGATTTTGCGACAGAAATCGTCGATACTGCTGGACAGGTAAGCACAGTCACCGCCCAGCCGCAGTGCGCAATTACTTATAGGCCGAAAGGATGAATACAGTATTTTAAACTCAAAACATTTCATCGGCATCCATGGCTATATGCTAGTGTATTCTGTCTCGTCTCTACCGTCATTTGAGATGGTGCAGGTTATTCGGGAGAAAATCCTCAATCATCTAGTACGTGTCATGGATATTGCAGGTTGCATGTCCGAGTTATACGAGTGCTAACATGAGTTGGTCATTTACTCAGGGTACCGAATCCGTTCCCATCGTTATCGTAGGTAATAAGAGCGACTTGCGACCAGAGCAGCGCCAGGTTAGTCCCGAAGAAGGCAAGAAATTATCGGAAAAATTCCAATGCGGTTGGACTGAAGCAAGCGCAAGATATAACCAGAACGTTGGCCGGGCATTCGAGCTTTTAATTGCCCAAATTGAAAAATCTCAGAACCCTGGAGAGCCTCCAGAAAAGAGCAATTGCCTTTTGATGTAGCTGGGATTGAATTTTAGCCCACCCGGAGAGAAAGTGCTCTTATAGTCGCTTTTTCAGACAGACTCAAGTGTACATCTTTATGACAGATAATACTACTACTATTCCATGGATGCTTTCCTCGCTATACGGCATACAGCATTCTCGTGGAACAATATACGCTTCTACTCTAGATATTATCAGATGGATATCTCATGTTTGTACCTCAGTAAAACTTTTGGCAATACTTTCCGTAGAGCTAATTATACCTTTGCACGTATCTCAATCGGGGCGTGGACTCACAATGACGTTGCTATGCTACTTTTGAACCAGCGCCAGATGCACCTGGATAGAGGAGGTGATAAAAACGACCTGTATTGATACTGGTAGATCGCTCAGTAATTGAGCTCTCCTAGCTCAGTGGAAACGAGGAAATGTGTCTTTGATACGGTTATTAATGACAACCGTTGGAATTTCTTCTCCTCCCCTTACTCTTCCTCTTCTCTATCCTTCTCTCTCCCCCTCCCCTTCTCTCTTTCCCCCTTTCCCCTTCCCCCCTTTTCTAGAATATATGGCGCGAGAGCTAAGTCTCAGCCCGGCTACGTGAAAAGAAGTCGATGAGTTCGATCATTCTCAATCGTCAAGATAGCAGTAATCCCTTAATGATCAATGCTATTAAATGTGAGCAGGCATGTTTCGCTTCAAAGGATTGGTTAAAGCTTACTCTTCCCACAGTCTACCTTGCACCGACTGCAATTCTTCAGCCGTCAATCGCTTCCCGGCCGTGAAGTACCCTTGACGAGTCAGCGAGCAGATTTCTATTATCGATGTCTAGGGAGGCCCACCAGCAGTTATTTTTGCGTCAATTTCCACTCTAGAGTCTGCCGGGATTAGCTCCTGTGGGAGCTCTACCCTCTCGTGAATGGGAATTCTGTGCTAGTTAGGAGCGTACACCCGCTATACACTTAGACGAACTTACCCTTGCCCGACAATTGCATCGTGTTTCATACTGCAATCCTCATAAGTAGCTAATGACAAAGCAGATGCCACGGCATATCGTTTAGAGACTTACTTGCTCATGCTCAACATGCGATCAATCTTCTTGATGCCTAACCAATGAAGGATATCTGGCATCAGGGCTTGGAAGCGCATGTCCTTTACGCCGGCAATATTTTCTGTCCGCATGAAGTAGTCCGATGCACGATCTTCTCCACGCTTCCGCGCGTTATATACCACTATCACTGGTCAGCCGAATTCGTGCCTCTTTTGTACACATGACGGATGAATTCATACGATACTGGAATGAGTGTTAGCGAATTTTGTCCAAGGTTGAGATGCAAGTAGCGGACCTTTGTGACCTCCCCAAGGGCTCGTCCTTCCTTCCTGAAGTATATGACAACACCACTACCGCCGTTCTGAGCCTCCTTGACAGCCTCTTCAATACCAAAGATGAGATATGGCCTGCACGTGCAGATATCGGAACCAAAAACATCACTTCCATTGCACTACACGCCGTTAGAACAAACTCGGTTTATATCGAACTGTTGATCCTGCCTACCTCGTCGTGAATCCTTAAAGACAATCGTACGGACTCATCCGACATCTTATCGGGGTCGCCGAAACAGTATACGGTTAGGCCACCTGTTGGACAAAGTCAGATTTAGGCAACAAGATTCAGCAGCGTGGGCTTACCGATAGGCGGGAGGAAGACTTTGATATCCCCGCGAGTTATCAACTACCATCGTTGAGCACAAAGAGTCTGGGTCGTAGAAAACATTTACTTACCTCTGGATAGCTTCCTCCTGTATGCTCAAAGAGAGAACGGCGCAAAGTACTCTCGTCTGTTGTCTGTTACCTTCTGGCATCTACAGATGACGTTGAACAACTTACCGATACCGAACCTCTCTGCTACACCCGGGAGATACCATACCTAAAAGCAAAGTTAACATCATGCCGTCAATGGCAACAGATCGACCCATACCGGCTCGACAGCAAATTTGGTAACAGCCAACTCTCCTTGTTCATTTAGGCAAACCTTTCCGTCAGGAACTCTACACGAATGCATTAGCTTGCGTTCTGAAAAGTTACATACGTCGGTCATTTCGGTTTCAAGGCCTACAATCGACCGCACTTTACGCTCTCTTCAAGTTCCGGAAGCTACCGTTCCATGAATTAGTATAAGATAGAATATGAGACATTCTAAGGTAAAACATGCCTTCATGTGGGCTTTCGTAATGGCAATGGTTGGTCGTAAATCGACTATGAGCGCATTAGTAGATGGATCTATAGATACGTGAGCTGCTCAATACCATTTTCTTGTTCAACAACATCTTTGAAAGTCCATGGAACTAGATGGCCCCAGGGATCCATGGCAACGATCTTCTTCTTATCACCCCACTGAGGAAATGGGCCAATACGGACAGCCGGTTCCGTATTTGTAAAGTCTGGCCTGATGCATGACACGTCAATACAACAAAGCACATTCTGCATCCAATCTTACGAACCTATGATCGACGTTTAGCTCCTTACTGGCCACAGCTAGAGCATAGTAGATCGAATACGAGCCTCCACTAGATACTGGTAAGTAGGCATTGACCGCAAATGTGAGTTGAGAACTCACTGAGCTAAGTGGAACATTAGTCTGAGGTTACGCTATGCGACGGGGAGCTGCTTACCTCCGATAGCTGACACGGTAGCATTGTCAGTCAGTTCGATGTCTATCAAGCGTTTACAACATATTGATAAACGAACCATTTCTGCGGCGTATAGTGGTCGGAGCTCTTGAAACTACCACAGGCCCTCGCTTTAATGGATCAATATTTCCCCAATCCATCCGGATAGGATCGATTCCTATCTGCTTGGGGTAAGTCCTGCAACCTCGAGTGAGAACTTATTCATCGAGTATGCCTAACTTCTTATGAGGGATGACACGCACGTGAGCACAATTCGCGACGTGAAGCCTGAGCGGCCACTTGGCGATAAAGCCGAATTGGGATGTGCCAGTCCATTCTCGAATGAGGGTTGATTAGACGTCAGATCTCTAGCGGGTTCGGCATGTCCCAACTTCAAGCCGCTCTTACTCTCGGGGTGCAATGGTTCAACGGATATCTTGGAGGCAGAATCAAATGCTTCTGGTGAAAGTGTAGAAGAGCCGAGTTTACTAGAGAGGGAATCGACCGAATGAAGTAATTGAATCTGGGTCTGTTGGATTTCCCGAAGTGCATCTATAACATTATCTTGACGATCATCAATAGCATCCATGATGGCCTTCAGCTCTTTAGTTGAACTAGGTTGGGCAATTATTCGGTGATGGGTGTCAATAAGTAAAGCTGCAAAGATGGCAGGATGAAACAAAACGCCAGAAGATGAAGAGCTTCGGGGAAAGGGCCGCGGCGATTATAGAACGTGGGCATTGGACTACGGGCGAGTAAGGAGGGTAATAGTTGTGTTGGGTATGCAAACATTCAAATTGCCCAAGGTAGGCAGCAGTACCTAATGATAAACCATTGACCTACATACTTTTACCCCGCCCGGATCTGATAGCTGTAAGAATGGAGGCCATCGGTAGTGCCCCCTGACTTGGCATCTTCTGGTATTGAATTAGTACTCCGTACATGCCGCGTGTAGGCATATGTACTTCGTACGAATAGAGCATTAGATCGTAGGAAGTACATTAGGAGCCTAGTAGGCATAGTAGGACAGGTAGGTACCGGACGTAAGATAACGAAATGCGGGGTCAACAATTACCTACCGTACGTAAATACTAACCTATTGAAACTACTAGCCGGACGGAGTACGAGTGTCGACTATCGGCAGGCGCCGAAGTGCGGGCCCAGTTACGCTTTAAGAGGGATGACCGCTATGGCGATTGTGCCTCGATTAAAGCATAAGGTGGGCACGGCAACAGCACAAGCACTGAAGAACGTGCCTCCGAAATTCCGACTAATGTGGCCCGTCGGTGTCTGCAGGATGCCTAAGCAGAGAAAGATAAGATAAGGGGCCGCATTCGTCTTACACGTACTAAACGCGATGCGACTTTCAATCTCGATACATGATTGTTCTTGTCCTTCTTAACCAGAACTACCCCCAAATTTGACGTCATGGGAAAGCGCAAGTCTTCATCAAGGAAGCCTATGGGACCTAAAAGGGTCAGTTAGAGAATTTCAGTGAATGCGGCCCTCTTGAACTGACGGGACCATAGGCTGATCCCTTGCCGACGACCTTCACATGTCTTTTCTGCAATCATGAGAAGTCAGTAACTGTCAAACTTGATAGAAGAGCTGGCGTCGGCCAGCTAGATTGTCGCATCTGCGGTCAAAAATTTCAATGTGCTATCAATTGTTGGTCTTATCTGTCCTACAATTTTGTCAAAGCCACTCCATTAATGCTAATTTCAAGACCTCTCTGCCGCCGTCGACGTCTACGGAGAGTGGGTTGATGCTGCAGGTATTCCTGCCCTTCCCTTCGACAAATTGAATCTAATACTAACAATCGTCTAAACAGAGGCTGTCGCGAAGCAAGACGCCGGCGAAGATGGCCAAGGAAATAGCACCAGAGCACTCGGTTCTCGAAGGCAGCTGGAAGGCAAAATCACAGCCGACGAGCATGAAGAAAGCGAACAGCGCGGAATCGGCGCAATTGACGACGAATACTGAGCATAATACTGTACAAACTCAGAAGAACAGGCTGGGACATTACAGACTCGGAGACCTCGCTGCATACTTAGATCCAGGGCTTCATCGAGCAATGCTATATTCAAATCGTATAAAACCGGTCGCCAAAGTCTCCAAGACCGGGCACAATGTAACTGCAAAAGGATCAGCGAATGCAACGCGGAGTTAGGGTCTCCATACTTCTTGTCGTCCAAACCCTGCACGGATTCCATTAGTACTGATCGTGTATATTGCGTGTCATTGTCAACACTAACCTCATCGATGAATGCAGTCACAACTTTGAGCCGAGGGAATTTCGCAGCAAAAGCTGTTATTCCCTCTGGACTAGCAATCAAATTGAGAAAAAGAATGCGATCTTCAGGCACCCCTCGGCCCTTCAATACCTCGACAGCCATTGTAGCGGAACCACCTTCATACTCGTCAGTTCAGAATAATCGTGTTGTGTCCGTAGAGGGAGATTGTGATATCAAGGATATACCTACCTGTCGCGAACATGGGGTCTAGAAGTAATACCCATCGGTTTGCTATATCCTCAGGTAGTTTGTCATAGAAAAGCTTCGGTAGCGATGTGTCTTCGTCTCGCTGAATCAATATCTTTCCAATTCTAACGGACCGGCAGCAGTCACGTAACCCTTGTTCCATTGCTTCTCCTGCCCGCATAATTGAAACACCACATATTTTCCCCTGGAACATTAGACCATTGTAAGTGCGGCCGACCGGCGTGGTAATAGTCTTTTCGATGACTGGAAGATGGTTTAGCCCTTCCTCTACCAGTAGCCGGATAATTCGGTTTGAATAGAAAATAAAATCGGCGCGCTCTGTATCCTTATTTCTTATCATGCTATATACAGCAATTAGTTGCGATATACTTGGAGACTACATAGAGAGGTAGACCTACGATAGAAGAGCAATTAGCTGAGGTGTCTGTGGTAGAACATAGACATTTTCAAAAGGAACCACGGCGGACACTGTAGCACTTGGTTTTTGATCAAGGGTCTTGAATGTTGGGCCTACGCACTGCGTAGGTGCAGAGGCAGACGTCGATTTTTCAGCCATGGATCTGAAAGCAGGCAAAATGAATTACACTTAAGGTCCATGTAGTCAGTGTCCCTTCTATATCTAGTGGGCCTTTAGAGATATAATAACCTTACATGATGAGGGGGCTGTATCCCCATTACGTAGATATTTGGGAACAGCCGCTAGTTTATTGCATAAGGTATCTTGATAAAGAAATCCAAGTGCGTAATATAGTCAGGTACTTCTTGGTAGGTAAATTAACTAATTAATGGTACAAAAACTCACGAATTAAAGATACGGAGACTTTTTGTACTAACTCGGCATATACTAGTAAGTCAGAGCACCTCTTCCCAGACCCCCCCTGTCAACGGACTCCCTGTCAATTCTAGGCATCTAATTGGCTAAATTGGTGATGTACTTGTGGGCCTAATTCCAACTTCTTATTGGCTAATAGTAAGTGGAGGACCCGCATATCCTATCAAGACTACCTATTAGGGAAATACTTCCCTATTCTTCCCCTTTCTATTAATTTTACTAAGCTATAATAGGGTATTATAGGGTTAATAAGTAATATAATTGGCTAGAAAGCTTATAAGTTGATTAAAAAAAAAGAAGTACTGAATATGCTCTAAGGAGGACGAACCCCACTTTATACCCTAATAGGAAGCGCTAAATCATGTGATGCGCATCTCTAGACCAATCAGATGCACTATAGAAGTGGTGTTTTATGGGTCAAACGTAACGGTCCGTTGACAGGGGGGGTCTGGGAAGAGGTGCTCTGACTTACTGCCTGTTAATACTTTTTGGATGAAATACATTCTTGCTAGAGTATTATTTGGGGCTTTCTTTTTGAGCTGCGCACGCATCAGTACTAGTCTTGTTTCACTCCATATTTGGTTTAGCACCTTGTTGGCTTCGCCCCATCTCGGCTGAGTGGGCGTTGATTAGGGCACTCGACTGGGGCACACATCTCTTATCTTCAATTCCAACTTTTTCTTCGTCTTTTGCATCACCAAACCTCTCGTATCATCCCTGGCAAGCAAACCACGAGCCTCTGCCAAAGTATCAATCGCCATCATGCGTAAGATTCTAAATGCCTTGTTGATCTAATCCCACATACTAAATATCAGCAGCTCCTAAATTCGATCCTAACGAGGTTAAGGTCATGTCAGTTACTATTCTGTCCGGCCTGATGAATGCATCCTCTAACTTCGTGCGCATAGTCACCTCCGAGCCACAGGTGGTGAAGTTGGTGCCTCTTCAGCACTGGCCCCCAAGATCGGTCCCCTCGGTTTGTCACCGAAGAAGGTTGGCGAAGATATTGCCAAGGCAACTGGTGACTGGGTGGGTCTGCTTGGAACAAATTTGAAAAATGGAATGCTGTGCTGACGCTGTGGATAGAAAGGCTTGCGCGTTACTGTCAAGCTGACCATTCAGAACCGTCAGGCTCAGGTGTCTGTCGTTCCCACTGCTTCTTCTCTCATCATCAAGGCCTTGAAAGAGCCGCCTCGTGACCGAAAGAAGGAGAAGAACATCAAGCATAACAAGTCAATCTCTCTCGATGAGGTCATAGACATTGCCAGGACGATGCGCTACAAGTCCTTCTCCAAGGAGTTGAAGGGAGGTGTTAAGGAAATTCTCGGCACCGCATACAGTGTTGGCTGTCAGGTTGACGGAAAGCCCCCCAAGGCTATCCTCGAAGCAATTGACAACGGAGAAATTGATAGTATGTGCCCAGTATCGTATTTATGTGATCATATTCACTGACTGTTGAAATAGTTCCTGAAGAGTAAAATGACCGGTCTGACCATCTTCGTGTTGAGAAGAAATTCTCATCATACAGCGATACAGAAAATAAAGAAAAGACAGAAAACGAAGTACTTATCGAAACTTCCTTCATCAAATAAGTGACTAAGTGAACCCAACTTCTGCAAAGTGTACACTCCCCTTGGCTCACTCCGAGACACATTATCATTGCACAGTGATGTGTTTCTATTTTTGCTCAAGGAAGATTGAAAAGGCCTCATACTCACCTCTACATCTTTATTCTATGGATGTATTGGTCCTTGATTTAGGCCGATATTGAAATATTGTCATGCATCATGTGAAATGGTCGGAGTTTGCTTGCGGGAAACGCCTTTTCTAAAATTGAACTAAGCGAGATGCTGAGGTCTGTAATACAGTTCCTAAGTATATATGGACCTCTAGGAAGAAATATACTATGCATAGAGATATCTATGGTACTGACTATCACTAGGTAGTTGGGTACCTCGTAGAACAACTTGTGGCGCTTCTCCTGATATGATCCTTCAGCTCAAGCATACTGAAGGTCTATTTTACTACTAAAAGACGACTGAGAGCGAAAGTCAGCTTTAATTATTATGAATGGTATATTCACTGTCTGGCGGGATCAAGAAAAAAAAGGAAAACTCAAGATCGAAAATTCTCTTCCTTTGGTTAATGGTATCCGCCTTTTGTTTAGATAAAAGTCAAAGAGGAAACAACACATGAAGACGGCCAAAAAAACATTGGTCGCGCTTGACAGGCAGTATTGCCAATGTTTCCTATGGCTCAAGTCAGGTTGGAAGAGTATAGAACGTTAATTGCATATAATATGACCCCAAACTACCTTGGGTCCGTGACCTTTCTTTCTAAGTGATAAAGATGGGAATATGCTACGGTCGGTTAGGGTTGCAATGTACATTGGGTGAGTGCTAAGACAATATGTGTAGTCTGGCATGACGGTGTAGGCAGCACATACTGAGTTTGACAACATCAAAAACTTATGACCAAATATCCCCAAACAACAACTACGAAACTATACACAACCACATGATAAACACAAGAATTCGAAGAGTTCGAAAATTTTGAAGCTGATAAAATCTGCCACTTACATGTGACAGTGAGTATACTGCCACTCTAGCCTAGTGGGCAGTATAATCGTATATTTAGTGATTGAGGAATTTTTTTTTCAGTTTAGCCACGTTAATGAGACGAGAAGCCATCGAGAGTGATTTTTAATGTATCATAGGGACATTACCTAACCTCCCTACCCGCCTATGGGTTGTTACTCCATGTTAAATGACCTAAAAAACGGCTAGGCGCGAATCCATCACTCGCAGAGCTTCCTGTGCCTTTCTTTCTTTACAAAACCTCATTTTCAGACCTCGTCCAAAACACGCTCCTTGAACTCCCTCTCAACCTTCTGGCCTTGATCATCAGTTCCGGATTCTCCGTGGAGGGCCATCAGGGCACCAAGGTCGAACTTCGGAGCCTTCAACAGCTTGACTTTGCGAATGTGGACCTGTAATCGCTCTTGATTAGTAATTGACGGATTTTAAAATTTGCCTGAGCCACGTACGTTCTGAAGAGGGTAGATTCCCTGAGTGGACTTCTCAATTTCGCGGCCAATAACTTCGGGGATCAGCTTGGAAACCAGCTGAGTAAGGGTGCAGCTGGATGCCTCTCGCTGGATGATGTCCGTCATTTTGCGTCGAATGGCTCGGATCTGCGAGGAGGCAGCGTAGGTTGTCTTTTTGATCTGGTTAGGGCGTCTCTTTGTGAAGGCAATAGCGAAGAGGCGAATGAGGTAGTCATCGGTAGTCTTGACGGTAATGTTCGCTTCGATCAATGTCTGCCATTTGCGAACGAGGGATCGAAGCTTGTCGGATGTGAAGTCAAGGCCGTGGAAGTTGGTCAGGCAGTTCTTGCCCTGAACCTCATCGACACGGAGTCGCACTTTGCGGAATGAGTGATCCTCATCCTTCTGAAGGTCGGCAAGTGAGACTTCAACGATACGGCCTTTCAACGCATCGTTCGCGTTCTTGAGACCTGTTGTTCGGTTCACCAAAGTCTTGCCCACACTGCAGCCGATTCAGTCAGCCTAAAATTCGAGGATTACTGGTTGACATCGTGGCGAGCGACTCACTCTCGGATATTAAAAGGATTAGGGGCCTGCGATTATATATATAAGCAAAGTGTGCATCCTTGGATTGAGTGCATCAAGGACGCTCATACCTTGATCGAGTACCAATCCTTTCGCGAGAAAGGGTCCACGGTCTTCTTCTTGAGGCCCTTCTTGCCCTTGGAGAGTCTCTTGTTCCTAATATTTCTGTTGGCAAACATTCATTTTGAAAATTCACGACAGAGAAGAACTCACTTTCCAACCGCCATGATTCTTTACCAGCGTACGAGCAGTTGGGAATCCAAAGGTGCTAAAAAGATTGGTGGAGGGGTTGGAAGAATTTCAATTCTTGTGTGCATCGACCTAGATCTAAGCGAGCCAGACCAAAAGGTGCCGGGGCATATATTTTCCGCTAACGCCGTGGGCGAATTTTCTCCTGCTCCACCTAGCTTCATACGTTAGGTAACCAGCCCTCTTCGCTCTACACCGAAGTCCATAATTCTATCACGTGATACGAAGCGATGTCTCGGAGGGCTTCTAAGAGGCAATAATCTGGTTCGGCAGCTATAGAGCAATATTCTTAAGAAGCGTTCCGTGTGTCTTATATGGGCGTGCCCTTGATATGGCGATACGAGCACCTTTTGTTCACGGAGTTCTGCAAATCTGGTCAACGGTCATCCTGCTGGTCCTTCCTAGGCTACGAATGTTGACATGTCATTGCGGTAGCTGCTTGAGCCCCACCAAACTTCTGGGTGACCTGTGGTGTGCCTTTTTATCCTATGCATGGTTGATCTTTCTAGTACGTACTACACCTCGAAAACAGAGGTATTTGGCAAAGAGAGTGCAACGGTGTACGCAGAAGCGACTTGCGCATTCACTGGGTATGCTGTGCTTAGATATAACCCAAAGAGTATGTGCAATTATCACCCGATTGTCAGGTGCAACGCCAAGTTTCTCGTAGGCCCAGTTGTGCACAGGATACGCCGTGGGTTAGAATACCTTACTGTAAGATGTCTTAAAAACTGCATGTAGGAGGAGAATGAGAATTTCAAGCGGTAGGGCTGCAAAATTTCGATGTTACATCAACTCATCTGAATTACTAAGGTGTTGGGGAATATACTGTTGTAGCAGGAAGATGCATACAGACAGTTTTCACCTTTGAAAGATAAAATAGTATTACCTTATGCGCTCAGCGAGCCACAAGCTGGCAAGTATAGTGTGGATACCGTGACCTGCTGGCTGCTTTACCACAGATAAAAAGACGACGAATCAGGCTTATATGCTTTGGAAGCTTCAATAACTAGCCTGACCACTCTTTCTATAGCTTACTTATTTCTGTGTGACTCTATATTTCAAGATAAGCTTCTCGTTAGTATACCCAATTCATCATTTGTAGATCTATACTTACATTACCTACCTAGGTACCTTGGGTATCTGGTATACTGGTATCATCCTTAACGCATAATGAGTGGGTATGCATTACTCATCATATGTCTCCAACGAGTCTATTGGCCTGAGGGAAATGAATTCCGCGGGTCACGAATTCCTCAGCAAGCAACACGTTGATGACAATTAATTCACCAAGTGAGTGCTCTCGTGCGACATTATTCGAGGAGCTGCTTATATAGGATCATGCAAGCGTACTAAGATCTGGCACCATAGGGATTTCGGCGAGACTCATACAGCTCCTCGACGACTTTACGAACGACTTTACGAATTTAGGCGTGTTCGCAAGAATCATCTCACAGTAGTCATGGGTCCCCCGAAACCTCCAGTTCCTCATGTCGCTCCAATTTATCGGCTCACGGCTACAGCTCTCGGTGCGGGCATGTGGTTTTGGGTGAGTACAAAACTGCCATCAGCCCAAATATGGCAAGGAAACGCAAAGCAAGATGTCATATGCTGACGGAAAAATCAGTTGATGTATCGGGCAAAGAAAGATGGTAAAACTTAAATTCTACGACGCGCGCCTGCGTTATGCATTGCTAATATGTATATTGCATACAGGCCCGGTACTACTGGGATGGAAACATCCCTGGGATCACTAGACAAATTGAGCAGTCAAATAATTGTGAACACGAACAAACAATAGCCTGCTATATCTGCGGACAGCACTGGAGAATGAGTTTTTGGGGTGGCTTGGATGTGAATTCCATTCGACATAGTTCACCCGACCTGCAGGCGATAATAGTGAAATTAAACAGCTTAAGACCAATTATGTACTACATCAACACTAAGGCAGCGCATATTATTCAAAATCCCCCCGTCTGTCTGGAGTTTGTAGCGTCTGGCCTGAGTTCCAGCAATACACACAATACCTTTGAAATCCGCGGATGATATCTTCTGGGCTGAAGGAAGTCCTCATTGGGCGAATCTCTCAAGCTTGTGTAATTAGTGTCCCTCCTGATGTTCGTGTAATGGGCCACAACTACATGAACTTAAAGTATCAGCCTGGGCAAGTTAGCCCCAATTCATCCCTTCAGCTTATTTGTTGCATCGCACAGTATTGATCAGATCATCCATATTCTCGATGTGCTGTAACATACGCAACATGAGGAAATATAACTCGAAATACTGCAACAGTATACGGGTCAAAAACATTACTGTCATGAACGAACCAGTGGTCCTCCTGTGCAATAAGTCATTTCTGGATGAGATTATTCTTCGTAATTCGCATCGTCTCACTGAATTTACATGATGTAGAGGCTTGACGCGCTGGAAGAAATATGACTTCACAACAGGGCGTTTGTGTCTAATGACTGATGCCGAGGTTCTAGAGCCGTTGAAGCAATACATCGGTATCCACTAATGAAAAACATCATCTATATTGATCGTAGAATATCATATTCGAACAGTTCTCGACAAAGTGATATATGGTCTTGCGCAGAAAATATCTGTCCTACGCTCAATATCACAGTCACGCTAGTAGAGAACCCGAGTCATTATCCGAGCTGTTGTTCACAGTTTAGTAAGGCTACGACAAACAAAAGTTCATAATAGAAAACTCACAGCTGAGGGCCTCCAGATTCTCGTAAATATCTTTTATCTCTTCGTATTTAACATTGCTGATGTCGGCCATCAGGTAAGCCAACTGAGACCATGTTAGTACATATCTCTAAAGCAGGCGGATGTTCTTACATCTCCTTTACTATCGCTAATTTGTTTATCGACGTTGTGATCGCCGAGGATTTCGTTGACTGAACCGCGATTAGTGCAAAGTGTTCAAGAAGCACGCCATGGTCAGGATTACCTTTTCGAAGTACGCCTGGAACATTTCGATGAATATAAATGACCTGTGACAACGATTAGATACGTAAAGCAGAAAGAGAGGAAGTCACTGACTCGGGCATGGTCAGGTTCATCTAAAGTTAGGGATCGAAGCTGAGCCTCGGGCAAGTTGACACTTCCCAGAGTGATGCCCTGGTTAATATATCGAACCAATGCCTCACCAACTAATATCCTGGTAAGTAGGCTTCAAAAAGACTTGGGAGTAAAGGTGAGCGCTACCTTCGACGCCGATTGCACGCTGCGCCTCTTCTGTACTTCCGCCGATATGAGGAGTGAGAATGACATTGTTCAGGCTGCGGAGTTCTTCGGCCCATTGGTTTAGACTATTGGTAAAATAGTCACCGTTGGCAGCCGGCTCGTTGGGGTATACATCCAGGGCAGCGCCAGCAATCTTTCCCGAGCGCATTGCCTTCACCAAAGCAGGTATATCCACGACAGTTCCACGACTCGCATTTATTAGATAGGAACCTACTTTCATACGTTCAAGCTGGGCAGTGGATATCAGATTCCTCGTTTCTGGGAGATCGGGCACATGAAGAGTTACGAAGTCGGCTTCCTCCAAAAGATTGTCCAATGAAGGTACTTGACGAGCAGTGCCGAGAGCCATCAACGTAACGACATCGTAGTAGATGACGTTCATGCCCATAGCTTCAGCGAGGACAGACAATTGCGAGCCAATATGCCCATAGCCCACGATCCCTAGCCATATTTGATTAGAACCCGTTTTCCTTTTTTCTTCTGAACTTTATCTTTTCCTTTTTTTTTTTGATACAAGGAGAGTGATGAAATAAAAAAGGAGGAGATATTGAGCATACCCAAGGTCTTTCCACGAATCTCCCAGCATTTGGCGCTGACCTTATTCCAGGTACCGCGATGCATTTCCATGGATCGATCGCCAAGCTGCCGCGCCAAGGTAATTATTTCTGCTATGACGAGCTCTGCAACACTGCGAGAGTTTGCAAATGGAGAGTTGAAGACAGCAATTCCACGACTGGCTGCGAAATTGAGATCTACTTGATTGGTTCCAATACAGAAGCACCCGATGACAAGCAGATTTTTGGCCTCGCTCAAAACACGCTCATTCAACTTTGTCTTTGAGCGGATGCCGATAACGTGAACATCACTGATCATAGGTAAAATTAGAGAGTTGTAGTAGGAAGGAATTGGTGAAAGACCTACCGAATTTTCTCAATAAGTTGGTCCTCAGGCAATGAGGTCTTTAGAGCTTCTACCTGGTAACCCTGGCCCGTGAGGATGTCTCGTCCAGTTTGGTTGACATTTTCTAGCAGTAGGATCTTGATATCTTGGGTGTTGAAAGGCTTCAGCAGTTTTGGGACTCTCTGATGAGATAAAAACCCACCAAGGCTGGTGGGCGGTGACTGGAAGGTAGCAATGGGCGACGTTGAGAGATTCTGCTGGCCCCAGCTTGTCGAGACCACAGATCGGTGAGCCACCGGTTCACTGGGTCTGATATCGCGCGCTGAAGACATGGTTGTTACGGGCAAACCGGAATTTTTGAGCGTAGCGTGGATAGAAAAGGGAAACGTCCCTTTATGAGTGAAGCGATCTTAAAGGGTCGATAGCAATGCCCTGGCGGATCGTATTTCGCTCACAAGTCGAAGAGATGACAGCCTAGGAATGTTGTCTTTTTCTATGACATAGAAAAAGCGTGCACAGCTGATGGTAAGATAATGAGGATTGGACGATTCTACCTACCATGACTCACGGCATAGGTATTAGGTAGTATTATAAAACTTTTCGAGTCTAAAATGGGCATGCTTTTAACTTTGACGAGAGCCGACACCGGCATTGAGCAGTCTAGCAATGACTGTAATTGTTAAATCCTCGCAATTTAGTGCACTTAGCCGCTGCCAAAAGTAGCCACCAATATCCGCTAGCCACTGCAAGTCTACATGTACCTTGGCACTTTTAGGCAGTACCTAACATATACGTCAGATAGCATAGTAGCCAGTATCTACTAGCAGGTAGGTAGTTCAAAAGAACAGTAGTGCTCTGCATGAAGCACGGAGTAGAAGAGCTGCTTGATGCTAGAGATTGAACCACTGCAGCTATTTTTGTGCCAAAGCGTGACCGATTTACTTGTCTTGTTTTTAGCGATTCGAATTTGAGGAGACTTGTTAAGGTCTCATTATAAGTAATTGCATAGCTTGGACGAAAGGAAGACATATAGGGCTTCATCGAATGGACTTACCTATAGTACTGGTACTAATATACGACCTATACCTACCTAGTAGTACCTAGGTAGTAGTATTAGTATAGTAGTACCTAAGGTAAGTTAGGTATAGTACTTTAAGTAAGGTACTAAAGTAAAGTACCTAGTAATAACTACCTACCTAATAGTACTAGGTACTACCTAGGTAGTATTATGACATTTGTCGATCCACCTACATGGTAGGCACCTACTACATACCTTTTTAATTCTACCTAGTAGTGATATTTGCATTGTCCGTCTCCACGGCATACTGTAGAAGGAACCTCGAGAGTTGTTTTCCTCGTGGAATTACAGCCGAACATGATATCCTCTCAGCGCCTACGACTAACAAATGTTGCCCTGCTGGGTATACGCCGTCCAATGCGACCCATATCTACGCATCCTTGTCCTAAGCCTGTTTCGCCGCTCTCTTTCGACCTTCATAAACCAACGAACCCCAAAGCTGATGAGCAGACGGCGCCTATAATTTTTCTTCATGGCTTGTTCGGATCCAAAAAGAATAACAGAGGAATTAGCAAGTCAGTGTCGCCCATCGACTTGGTGCAAAACTGTACTAACGATAAGTTAGAGCTCTGGCGAGGGATCTGGGAACACACATATATGCCGTGGTAGATGAGACTATCCAGAGAATTGAATAGCAACACCATACTAAGCAGGGTAAAGGATCTTCGAAACCACGGGGAATCTCCTCACGATAACCGTCATGATTATGATGCCATGACAGAGGACATATTGACATTTATTAATGACCATGGTCTAAAAGAACCAACTCTTATTGGCCACTCTATGTATGGCTGTCCAGGTTCTTGGGAAGAACATTACCAGCTAATATTGCGCCAGGGGAGCGAAGACGGCCATGTCAGTTGCCCTCCGCTATCCAGACATTATAGCAAGAATTGTGGCAGTTGATAATGCGCCGGTCGATACCATGCTCAGCGCGAAGTTCGCTTCCTATATTCAAGGAATGAAAAAGATTCAGGAGGCCAAAGTAACTCGCCAGGCCGAAGCAGACGCAATTCTCCAGGGTTATGAAGAGGCAAGCCCCTGTTGTTATGTGAGAAGATTCTTAACATTAACTTTGTCCGGTCATAGTCGCTTCCAATCCGCCATTTTTTGCTCGGAAACTTGTATCGTTCACCAGAGGATGGGATCCTAAGGTTCCGCATTCCTTTGGATATACTAGGCCGGTCACTAGGGCATCTTGGAGATTTCCCTCACAAAAACCCCGAGGAACGACGATATCTGAAACCATCCCTTTTTGTTCGCGGCACGCAAAGCACGTATGTGCCAGATGATGTCTTGCCCGTAATCGGTCAATTTTTCCCCTGCTTTCGATTGGCAGACATTGACGCTGGGCATTGGCTCATATCTGAAAAACCTGAAGCGTTTAGACAAGGTATTTCAAGGACGCGCGGTCGAAAAGTCATTTTACTAATCTATTTATAGTGGTAGTAGACTTCTTGCAAGATTCATAGCATAATTGTTTTAAGAAATCTGGGATTAATTTAGGAATTTGGTTTATAGAGAGGTATACAACTGATTCGTTAATTCTATTGTCTAAGCTTTGGTTTATACATATGACGCATATAAATAGATCTTTAGATATATCAGTGTTTAAACACCTTCACTTTAGATTAGATTAAAATTTCAAGATAATAAAAAGTAGATTTATAAGCTTATTAAGATGTAAATAGATTCCAAAAATTTTTTTATAAAAAAAAACACATCGGCTGTACATAGGTACCATGAGAAGCTGGGGGTTCTGGCCAGTGCTTAAGTGCCTTAGCTCAGGCTGTTGCGCTTCACTTTCATGAGACTACCTAGGTAGGTAAGGTAGGTAGTAGGTAGCCAGTGCCCAGTTCAATTTCAAGGAACGTAGCACGAACCTGGTACTTCTGAGGAACAGCTTTAAAACTGGGAGAGCCAAGTCACCACCACAACTGTAGCTGCTGGCCCCGTGCATATCAGCGCGACGCAGCCCCCGATGCCTATAGGCATTGTCCTCAGTCATGATGTGAACGGCATTGCTGCTTATCCACAAGTGGTACTATTTTCTTGATGAGGCTCGCGTTTGTGCTCAGCTTGCCGATTATCCATTCTGGGCATGTTGCCCATAGTGCAGACGCACCCTCGCGTGGTGCCAACCAACTTCGATGTTTTCGAGACACCAAACACCCATGGCTCGAGATCGGAATATTACAGACGGGCTGTCGCGTCTCCGTACCAGCGCTCATCTCCCATAGGGTCATCTCAGCTACATCATGGGAGCTTCTCCTCCTCCGCCGGTCTGGGTTTTGCGGAGTATGACCATCATCTTCGTCGGAAGACTCCAAGGGGTACCATCGATGCGGGATACGATGGATCACCTACACAGCTGTCCCTTGGCCCTCCGCCACTGAAGCAACTCATTCTTCCAACACCTTCAGCTGTATATCCGTATCTGCCCCCGACTAATCTGCCTTTTCAGGCGAAATCTCATACCTCAGAGCAGGAGCCGGGAAATTTGGGACAAGGTCTATCGCTGACCCCCCAATGGTCTATTGGCCAAGAAAGACCGAACTTCATCCTCTGCAGTGGTCCTCCCGTGCTCCCCCAGCCTGGCCTCCCTTGGCCGTCGACTACATATCCCACGTTTAACCAAGCATCAGACATGTGCCAACCGCTTATGAGAGCGGTTGAGTACAATGTACGAGCTTTTTGTCCCCCCCCTGCCTCAACGCCTGATACCTCGGCCTTTGGCCAACTGGGTTGGCAGCTAGAATCTTCGCAGCGGAATCTCAAGTATGCCGATGCGCCACGGCACCTTTCACAGAGTTGTATGCCCATGGGCCTTTCTGGTAATTTTTTGCATCATGAATCAGATACCCGGCCACCATATAGACCTATCACAGAACTCAAAAACGATTTCAATATGTTACCGTCCTCACCATTTGCGTTGCACAGAAACTATCTAGGCCAGAATGCACTCGTAGGAGGCTCCTCGATCAACCGGCAGTTCACCAGTCGAACGAGATTTACGGAGAAGGCCTTGTCACAAGCTCATGAGCATTATGTTCACTTATTGGCCTACTTGCAAAATGCTAGGAAATTCGATCATAATAGCGGTGGTGTCGGACACACCCTGAAACCTAAAATACTGGTATTCCCAAGACCCCCGAAACGCGGCAAAGAAAACCCCCATCCTTTGCAGGAAACACTGAGCAGCGTTGAGCGATCTTGCCATCCAAATATCGGCTTTGATCAACGCTCACGACCCTTTTCATCTAAGAGAGAGAGTACGCAAGATGATGATCTGAGGCAGCAGGTAGTGCGAAATGATCCTATGGAAGCTCATCGATCTGTTATGTTGCCGATGCGCTCTCATCCATCTACCGCGTACACCACGCCGCCATCCATGGATGCGCCTAGCACGGCTGCCATAAACAAAGAACTGCCGATTGTAAATGCTAGGAATTCTTTGGATATATTAAGAACCCTCTGTGAGCAAAGTAATTGGCAATGGATCGATGGAATCCTACTGGGTGGGTGTCTTTTGTATGGCCTGTCGCAATTCGAAGATGCTGTTGAATGGTTTTCAAGAGTTGTTGCTCTGAACCCAAGGTGCGACCTGTTCCAGATGAACTATCAAGTGGTTGTTCTATATCTGACTCAGACTATAGCCATGTCGAGGCTATCACAAATATAGCCGCCTCGCTCTACTGTCTCGACCGTCAAGATGAAGCTGAGCAATACTGGCTAAATGCCATCAAACTATGCCCCGCTCACTTAGAAGCTACAGAACAGCTTGTCGGGTTGTTATATAAGAGGCGTAGCCGGGAAGCAATCGAAATCATATGCTTTGTGCAGCAAGCCCTAAAGTTGGCGAAGGGTACTTCAGCTCAGTCATCAATTTCGGCCATAGCAGGGTCGACGGGTAGTGATCGCACCAAGAATTTAAACACTCAACAATCAGTTATTGCCAGTTACAGTTGTCATCCTGAAACCGAGCCCCTACGGGATGACGGCAACTTGGGGCGACCTGACTTTGGATCCAGTGGATACGCACTCCCTAACAGTGAAAATGGCAGAATATTGGCCTTGGTTCACGCTAAAGGCACAATATTGTACGGCCTGAGAGATATCGAGGGGGCCTCAGAGGCTTTTGAAGAAGCCGTGATGATAAGTGTTGGGGAACGCATGGTGAATATCGAAGAGTTGATGGATCGAATCCACATTGTGCTTTCGCCCATGGGCTCTTATTCAACCAACGCCAGCCAGAGGCAAGTTTCTCGACGGCCTCTACTGTTGCCACCGGAAAAGGCTCGACAAACCGCTCGTCTTGTTTTTGCTGGGGATGACGGCGAGCTGCCAGGATTGGCATTTGTCCCCGAGGGGGCGGCCAAACGGGTCGCCGTGCAAACGACAAGTAATGCTTTGCTTTCCCTGGCGAAGATTTTCCAAGACGCTACGTCCGGAGGCCACCCCATCCCTGGTCTGCCCAGAAAGCCATCTGGGATTGGTGATATCTTGGCATTGTACTACCTGTCCCTCTCTCTCCAGGAGAGTCCCTCCACCGCAAACAATATTGGTATACTACTCGCAGGTGTACAGCAAACTGCTCCTAGCAATACAAGTATCTCGGAAATGATACCCTCCCAGCTTCGTCTGCCTGGTATCGTAGCAGGGAGCGGTCTAGCCCTTGCTTTGGCGTACTATAATTACGGGCTTCGTCTCGATCCTAGACATGTTCATCTGCATACGAATCTCGGCAGCCTCTTGAAGGATGTTGGGCAAATAGACCTTGCGATCCAAATGTACGAGCGGGCAGTCTCATGTGACAGAACATTCGATATCGCGTTAACTAATCTTGCCAATGCCGTCAAAGACAAAGGCCGCATAAAAGAAGCGATTGCTTACTACAAAAGAGCCGTGGACTCGAATCCAGAGTTCGCCGAAGCCGTTTGCGGTCTTTTGACGGCTCTCAACTCCGTCTGCGACTGGCGTGGCAGAGGTGGAGCGCTGCTTGAAGGGGGCAAATATGACCGATGGCACGTTGATGATGGGGGCACCCTCATCGATGTACAGGCCGTCATGTGTGGCAGTGGACTTACGCAGCGAGTAATCAACATCATAGCTCAGCAACTGGACGAGGCGTCACACTGGGGTTGTAATATACTGCAGCAGTCCACCATCCAGGCATTAGCACAGCAGCTCAGAGACCTCTGTCGCGCACCCGCATTTGATATTGAGAAAGCCCTTCGGGCTTGGGCTGGTACACGGTGGGAAGGCTCGCGTTTGGTGCGCCTATTGGAGCGGGCCACAAAAGTTACTCAATGGATGTGGTATAACGATCAGCACTTTGCTAAGATGAAGGTTAGGCCTTCAGATTATCTTCGACCCCAGTTGCCTACCTCGCTCACGATACCTTCTGCGCCGACTGTGCTACCTTTTCATACCTTTACCTATCCATTATCTGCCAGGGACATACGGTTAATATCCCAGCGCAATGCAATGCGCATATCATGCTCAACTCTCCGGGCCCCTTGGCTCCCACTCACCGTGTACCCGCCACCTCCTCCACCAAGGCCTCAACTGAATGTCGGATATGTTTCGTCGGATTTTAACAACCACCCACTGGCTCATCTGTGAGGACCCACTTTCACTTGAAAATAGAACTAATAGATTGAACTAACCTCTCCTAATGCAGAATGCAATCAGTGTTTGGGTTTCATAATCCTAGGCGTGCTCGAGCATTCTGCTATGCCACAACTCCTAGCGATAGATCTGTCCATCGACAACAAATTGAGAGAGAAGCTCCTGTGTTTCGTGACGTCAGTTCATGGCCAGCAGATAAGCTTATTGAGCAAATCATTCGAGACGAAATACATATTCTGGTGAATCTCAATGGCTACACCAGAGGCGCTCGCAATGAAATATTTGCTGCTCGACCGGCCCCAATCCAGATGTCTTTTATGGGATTTGCAGGCACTCTTGGCGCAGAATGGTGCGATTATATTCTTGCCGATGCAACTGCCATCCCACCAAGTACGTTGCGCCCTTGGAGGGAGAATGTTAGTATCGAAGATGTATTTCATGACAATACCGAAAGTGAGGACACCCAGTGGATGTATTCCGAGAACATCATATACTGTCGAGATACGTTCTTTTGCTGTGACCATGCGCAGTCTGGTGACGAGAGTGAGCGTGCAATGACGTGGAGCGATGAGGAAAAGCGCAGATGGAATATGCGCAAAGAACTGTTTCCAACACTACCGGACGATGTCATCATCTTAGCGAATTTCAATCAACTGTATAAGGTAAATGAATATTAGTACCAGAAGACACCGTACCTTGGTGATGATTTAGCAAGCTAACATGGAAGAAGATTGATCCGACGACTTTTCGGACCTGGTTACGAATCCTTGCCAGGACCCCTAAGGCAATCCTATGGCTGCTAAGGTTCCCAGAGCTGGGAGAAATGAACTTGCGACAGACGGCCGAAGCTTGGGCCGGGGCAGAAGTCGCCAGTCGACTAATATTCACTGACGTGGCCCCAAAAAGCCAGCATATTACCAGGGCTAGGGTATGCGATCTGTTTCTTGACACGGCAGAATGTAACGCTCACACCACTGCTGCTGATGTCTTGTGGTCAAGCACGCCTCTTCTGACGCTGCCTCGATATTCCTACAAAATGTGTTCTCGAATGGCAGCATCAATCTTGCGAGGGGCCCTCCCCAAGTCAGCAGAGGGGCGGCAAGCAGCGCTGGAGTTAATCGCAGAAACGGAAGCACAGTATGAAGATTTAGCCACGGAATTAGCTGGAGGTTTAAGCTATGTGATGACTGATGCGGGATACGGCCGGGGCAAGGGGCGCCTAGCGGACATTAGGAGACTATTGTGGGAATCGAAATGGCAGTGCGGGCTGTTCAACACTCGTCGATGGGTAAATGATGTGGAAACAGCTTATGAGGAGGCATGGCGACGGTGGGTTGCAGGTAAGGGTGGTGATATATATCTGTAAATATTAGATGGCACTATTCATTATTGCTATAGGATGTGCAGTTCCAATGGGTCGGTCTTTGATATGCAAGTTTTTCTGCCTTTCCAGCGTCGCATACACCGAGACACAAAGATATGAATAGCAGCAGTTTTCAGAGTATGATCTGTCATGTCAGTGGATGTTGCGGGGTCAATTAGTATCCCAATAAATCGTAATGGTTCTTTGTTAGATGGCATCAGGACGGTTTGAAATCGATAACTTAGCTCAATTACAATCAAGAAATCAAAGCCAATGTTTCTCGAGCAGCAGAGTGTTCATTACCACTTTCAGTTCTTTAATCCCTTTACTTCTATTCCTTTTCTTTCCTTCTTAATAGACCATTAATATACTTCATATTCGTCCAGAGGGGCTATTAATGCTCATATACTCGCTTGTCCAAGTTATCTGTGCATTGGCCCTTGGGCGTTTTGAGATCCCGCTCATCCTGATATCCATCATGATCACCTTCTCCGGACACTGCTCTCTCAACGACTTCCGCCTCCGTTATGTGTCCTCTACCTATTCCACTTCTCCTAATAAGACTGCCAGATCTGGCCATAGCTACTGCTTCGACGCCTTTTCCAGATAGTTTTTGGATGATCATTTCCAGGCGTTTGATCTCTGCCTTGTATCGCGCTTCTTGTATTGACCAGTTGGTTACCAGAATCTTGCTGCTCTCCTTATCATTCAGCCGCGCGGCTTCCAACAGCGTAACTTGCTTCTCCTTTGCTGATAATTGTACTTTGATTTTGCCATAACCCTCAACAAGATGAAGCACATATGATGTATACTTTGCACCTAGAGTCGGTGGCGTTGAGGATGTCATGATTGTGATTCGCAACAGATCGGCCACCTCGTCAACAGATGGAGTATTATGAAGCCTATCGGCTTCTTTAATGAGACTTTCAGTGCCAGTAGTGATGGAGGGCCTGTCCAAACAAATTACGGGACGTATGACGGACTTTGCAGTCGTTTCAAACGTATCTTCCACTCCACTAAGATCGTTTGGCATCGAGGGGAAGGCTGAAGACGGTGAATATGGAGAATTAGACTGTGTCGGGGTGCGGCATCGTTGTCCGGGCAGCAACCGCATCCAACTAGAATCTGTCATTCTTTACTGGACCTACTTCTCAAGTCAGTCCCTGTTATGTAGGATTCCCACAGGCCGATTTGACTGCGGTGGTGAATTTTGTGATGGCGTTGAGTGTACCAGACGTAGGATGAGAGGGAGGCAGCAGTCCTGCGGGAGGTGATGGCAGCAACTGGAAGGCAATATTGCGCAGCAGATGCATGAAGTGATAGCGAAGTGAGGATGAGGTGACTACATCGGCAATTTCCTGGGTCCCCAATGGTGCTCAATACACAAGCAGTTCCTTCCTTATTCTGTGGTGAGATCTCATAACTCATTGGTATGAAAAACATCGAAACTCTTCGTCTAGGTGCTAAAGAGCAATATCTACGTGGAGAATTTGCCCAGGCCTCGGTAGTAACAAATCCAAATAGGATCTTCCTTTGTGGATTCATACTCATGCCCCCCCCCCCCCCTCCTCTCTTTTTTTATTTCCCCCGGCCGCGGGAAGTAGGACACTACCTAGTTGGTCATCCCGGATTCCTTGCCGCGGTGTGTCTGTAACCAGGACGACCTGGCAGAACTATCATCGTAGTCCCTTTGAAGGTTCGGCGGTGGATGTCAAGAGCGCCAGTTCAAGAAGAATAGCAACATGCTCACTTGCATACGCAACTTGATGGCGTATCTATCTCTTTAAATTGTTAAAGCTGTTGTACGGTCTTATAAGAGTTCTGTTAGTAGTGAATTGTATCTTCAAGATGTTCAAGGGCCTTGCTGAACGTGATCTACCCCTTTGCATATCCGCTTCAGGAAGGGGGCCCTCCTATGATGTTTCAGGGTAGATCAATCTGCTAGTATCTCTGGTTTACAATCGAACTCAACGTGCTTTATCCCACATTTCCTGGGTCTTTCTGCGGACTTAAGTTGGGCTATGCTTCGCTGACGACTCTTACTTGAATCATGAAGTTATTACCTTGTTCGGACAGGGAAGCTGGAAGCCAGAGCTTCACGAGCAAGATATCGGCGCCTCGTTTTCATTGAGCCCAAGACACTCCGTACCTGGATTGACAAGGCAGGGACAAATCTTGTATCCATTGTACAGTACATGAACGTGAGAACTGGTTGGTGATAAAAATGTCGTCTACCACCCATCACTAACTAGCTATGCCATACGGTATGAATGCTAGCAATAAATAGTAAGAGATGTTTCCGCAAAGCCCTTGAATATTCCGCTTAAGAATGAGGTGATCCTTGCCAAGCCAAGACATTTACAAGCCATCCTAAATGACATTTCTTGGATGCAAATATCACGTTAGGAAATCAAGGTAAAGATCTATCCCAGGATAAAGATGTAGGCCTCCGCTACACAGATCCATAAGCTCCCAGCAGGCAAGTTTGGCCATTATACACGAACAACGGGTCAAATAGCATTCGATCGAGCTCGTCAATTCCGCCAGATACACTCTATTTGACTTTGTTGAACTACCTATACGGGCCAAGAGGCGGTGGTTGAGTAAATGAAGTCGAGTGTCCGCCACAGCGTCGCAAATGCCGGCGGCTCTAGCTCTCCTGATTAAGCACAGCTTTCGTATCCTCTGCCCTCCCTAGGAGTCCTAAATTTCGTATTTGGTTTGCACTCGGCGCGCTGTCTCGTGGACTTGCCGATTGAGCTCGGGCATATGCCGCCTGTAACGCTAGCGCTCTCGCATGCTTCTCATCGTTAGTCGCGTCTGCCATAACGGACGACATCTGTTCAGACACCAACCTCCTTCTTGTGATGCAAACACTCGTAGTAGTCCTCCAATACAGGGGAGCACTTCTTCTTTCCCGAATCGTCTGAGGCTGATGTATTTACGACATAGCAGGCCATGACCTCTTGCCAGAAAGGAAAGCAGCGGCCAACGCCTACAGATGCTGTCAGTCAATGTGATTTTGTTTGGTGAAATACAAACAAGAATTCGTTCAACTATAGCACGTACCACCATGCATGCCATATCCTGAAGCCATGATGTTCCGGGTGTGTTATGCTGCGACGCCTAGGATCACCTTTTCGGTCGACCAATGATGGCTATGAAGTTCGGTGCTTCGGAAGGGGTATTATTTAGGTACTACCTATGTCTGTGGCTCTAACAATAAGCACATAATTCTAGGCTGTAAACTAGACATAAAGTGAAGTACCAGGCGATAGAGCGTTAGCGCCAATATCAAAGCAGCCCATTATTATGTAAGCATTTCCCCAATTAGTGAATGAGGCAGGCCGACCCTTTAATTCAATAAGCCTCACTGATGACAGCATCTATAGTAGTAGCCCACTACCACCGTTCTCATTCTTTGTGAGCCCGTCATTCTGCTTTGCTGGAGGATCTGTCTAATTCTTAATTCAACGGCCCCAAAGGCCTGGGCATGAGTAATCTTGTTCGTGAAAACAATCGCAGGATGTATTCTTCTCTCTCGCCCGGGAAAGTGCTACTTCTTGCGGCACACTATGCTACTCATGCAGATATTGACAGCTTAGCCCGCTTGTCTAAGCAGAGGCCTAAGATTTTGCATAAAGAACTAATATTAAGGATCCTTCTTACATATCTTCCAGAAGCCACAAGTCCGACCACCTACACTAGGTTCTTATTCGCGCTGGGCAAAGATAACCTGGAAGAGTGGAGTGATGCCGAACTGGACATATCTTCAGTCGATCATTTGCCTGAAGATGAAGCATCTAAGAAGGCCAAAAACCTTCGCCTCCAACAGCTTACGTGTGCTGATGCGCCAATGGACTTACAGAATGACCCAATTAGCATTTTTCTTATCCAGAGGGCATACAGCTTGGATAGCGAGACTGGACTCCTGCCTCATGCTCTCAATCTGCTTATTCCATTCTTGACTCATTCGCCGGCGGTTTGTTGCTGGGCCATGTCAACGGTCGTTCCCTATGTAAGAAGGAACATGGAATACTACACTGAGATGTCGCCTCCCTACTCTCTTCTTGAATTCCAGAGACTCCCAGACCGAGTTGCCGTGACGTATCTGCTCTCACGGACTGGTCTCCGCGAGGAAGACGAACCTTTCGTTGGCCGTGATGTGAGAGGGCTGATTGGGCCATGGATACAGGAAAAGACTCGATGGTCCTTAAGGAGAACCAACGAAGATCAGGGGTACACTGACAACGCAGAGACTCAGATCTTTTCTCCTGGCTGGGAGCAGTTCCTTGAATGGCTTGTAACTCAAGCTGCTACCTCATGGAGGGTGGTTGTTTCTGTAGTCGATCAATGGGGAGGACCAACAGACCTGGATTTGGGCGACATGAGTGTCTCGACATTCTCAGAACCTCAGTATCAGTACTTACTACGTCGCTATGCGAGAGCAGTACTTGCCTCCGCATATCTAATGTCCGAAGCCTCAGTGGAGGCACTTCCCGGCGTTTATCAAATATCAAGTAAGATGAGGTCTCTTTTGGGTCATGGTGGCGCTCCGTCAACACTTGAGCTTGCAGTATCTACGTTGCCAGATTTTTCAGGTTTTGATGCATCATCCCTTCTTGGTATGAAGAACGCGACCTATATGAGAAACGATCTCCTGCAAGAGAGGAACCCATTAACTTCTCCGTCGGAACCAGCAACCACGCTTTTGCTAGCTTTGACCCTTAGTGCTTTCATTTGTACTAGCCTGGGTGTTCCCTACTCTGTGAGAAAGGCCGGAGATTTGGCCTTTGTTAGAGACCAGCGGGAGCAAAAGGGAGAAACTGCAAAACTTATACGGAGTGCATCAACTAAGGTCAATGGGGATGAGGATAGATACTGGATGCAAGTAAGGGAGAAGCTGCTCTGGCTGCACACCTGGGGAGCCAACGCAGGTCAGTCCGTCGATGTCGGAGCCATTCGGGGCATCCTTGGAGCGGTGCCAAGGGAATTTATCGAGGTGGAAATATTAAAAGCTCTCCTCTCCAACTCACGTATGACATGCTTTAGTTTGCGGTCATGGCCCTATTAGAGCTGACACTTCGCAGGCTATGCTCTTGCTAAACGCATCTATGAAGATGACCCCGGGCGGCCTCTCGCGGCAGAAATAGTACAGGAAACGGTGTATCAAGCCTCGCTACGCGCCTTTGACAATGCTTCAAATCCTAATCGAAGGAGGGGGGGCTTGAAAAAATGTGATGAAATGTAAGGAAGTGCGGCGAGTATCAAATGTGACAACCGCATAGCTGACACTCGGCAAGCATTCACTCGTTCCCAGAGACATTAAGCAAGACCCATCCAGCTACCAAACGGGTGGAAGCTCTCTTACGATGCACTCATGCTTTGAGCGAGTATCGACTGACGCTCAAGCAAGGCGAGCCGTTTAAACCCGTAGTACTTCGGGTACACTCTGATCCAATCTCCATAATCGGCAAGATTCTGGAACAAAATCCAAAGGCCTACACGCGTCTTCCCGAATTCTTAGAAGTGGCTATTAACATGGTCCACGCCGATATAACCCAAAAGGTTAGCTCTATAAAATTCGACACTGTAGTGGCGGGTAATGAGGAAGAACTTGTTCGAGCCGAGAAGCTCATTACGGCTTTATGCATAGAAGCTGCATTGAGAGAGGACGATTTTGAGACGGCTTATTCTTACGTAGTTAGCCGCCTGGGAAGGATCACCTCAAATGATAGCAACGCACGCCTAACAAATCAAGATGAATGGTCCTGGAAGGCGGCTTTGAAAGCAGGACAATACATTCGCACCGAGCGAACTCTGCAACCTACGCATCTGGGGATAGCAAGCGGCAACCCTGAGATTCGCCACCTAGAGCAGCGCATAGAATGTCTAGCAACTGCTTTGCGTGTCGCACCAACATGTCAGCTCCAGGAAATCCTCAAAACATATCGGCGTTGCGAAGAACAGCTAGATTTTGCCATCACTGAGGAGGCAGCCTCTGAGGCAGCGTGGGCGGCTGCTGGTGAAGTTCCAGGGGCATTTGAGTCCTCCATCTCGGACAAGCGGCAACTTACAAGGAATATGACTGCTACTGCTGCGTCAAAACAAACAGAAGAGGCACCGATGTCCCTCTTTGACCTATCACGGGCTACAGCTAGCGTAGCACAACGAAATTTTACAAGGCTATCAGGTCTGTCTTCCATTGCGACGTCGAAACCCTTAGCTACACAATCATCTGAGGAGCGGACACCACCCCAGCGGCCGAGGAAAAGAGACCAATTAAGAGAAGTTGCCACAGGCACACTTGTCTCTGGAGTTGGCTGGCTGATAGGAGCAAACGTTAATCGAGAAGCAGCAGAGCTATGATTAGAGAAATTTTCGATCTCTTGAGGAATAATGATTGCAACTAGCAGAGAATGAAAAGTTTTTATCGGATTGGCTTATAGAAGCACTAGCGATATAGTTTCTGTGGAAATTTGCAGAGCATTCAGTACAACCAAAGGGGATGTTTAAATCTGTGAGATTTACAACACAGCCCAGCAGAACAGACGGAGATACAGCACGCTGGTCTGCTAACTCTGATCAGCAATGACACCGCGCTTATATTGTTTGACAATTAATTGGGAGGTTGGGCTCAGGAACGAGGAGCTACCGACGACATTGACGTCGCCATATAACGACTAGTAGTTCCGGTCCCAGGAATTTGGGCTATAGTAAAGAGAAGTGTGGTTGAGTAACTTGGTGCCGAGTCTTTACTTGAACAACTAAGTAACTCAGTATGCCGATCGATATAGCCTTTATAGATTTTGCATCGCCCCTAGGACGGGTTAGTCATGCCGGTTAAGTGATTCAGTCCTCATCGATTCGTAAAAGACGACATCAGTGACGAATGCGCGATAGAAACTAATGGTTGCTATGGAAATGTTGCCTGGTTAGTCCATAATAATCAGCAGCCAATTTCCGAATTGCCTGAGCAAGGATCTATCTTCAAGTCAAGTTGAAAATGTGTGAATACTGTATCTGCAAGAGAATGATACCCACCAAACTCAAAGCTGGCAGAGATCCCGGAGACTATTTAAAGTCGCGTGCACGTAGCCTTACTAGACAAGTGAGCAGAACTGCACTTGAGCGGCAGTATAATTACGACGAATAAGTTGGCTGGTAGAGAATGACAAAATTTACGTTGGCTACTGGCTATATCAGGTCGCGGTTAGTATGCTCATCGTGAGATGCGTTAATCATCGGTTATATATGTGAATCCGGAACTGCTGTTTGTTGATTCAGTTTGGCAGGCGAAGGTTTTAAATGATAATAACGGTACAATTGGCTGCAGAGGAGAGTCGTGATACCAGACGTACGATCGACTGATTGGTCCATTAGTTTCACTTCGCCAGACAGAAGAGGGGGCCCTAAGTTGCAATTTGTTGGGCTGTAGTGTTGTTAAAGTTATCAAGAATGCTGTAGCGCAACGTGACGAGTGATGAAGTGTTTGATTTTGCAAAAATCCGGAAGCTGCAATAAGCGGGCCATGCGCAACTCTGTAGCCGCAAGACCGTCCAGCATGAAAATTTAATTATCAGCGACGACGGCCGAAAACCCGATTTTGTTTTTTTCCCCTTCCCTAGCAGTCGCATATCGCACGGAACTCCTAATTGAGCAGATCCTGACGAGTCCACAGCAGTCCATGGAGGATGATTAACGAAGCTGCGGACAAAGACAACAAAGAACAAAAACAACCAAAAAAGAAAAGCAGAAGATAACCCATTGGTGACAAATGAAGTCTCATTCGGAAGAATCGGTAATAAGACTGCTGAGAGCATCATCAGTGCATCGTTGATTCAGGTCCTAATAAAATTAGCGTGTACATACAAAATTACGCTTAGTAGTAACTCGAACCTCCATATGGCTCACGGGCCTCGCTTCGTGAGGCAGACTCGCCGTATGCCGCGCCATTGTTGGCTGCTGGCTCTCTCGCTCGGCCAGCGTCTCGATCGGTGGGGCGGTCATATCGTTCTCGATCATACCCACCGCTATTACCGCCACTGTTACCACCACGAGTGCCATAGCGGTCGCGATCTTCACGTGCATTATATCGCTCGCGGCCATAGGTGTCATCGCGATCACGACGGTCGTAATTGCGGTCGTAATCTCGCCCGTAGCTACGCTCCTCATACCGTCGATCGTCCCGATAGTTGCGATCATAACCACGGTCGTCATAGCGTCGTCCTTCATAGCCACGCTCATAGCCTCTCTCGTTACCGCGATAACGGTAGTAATCATCACGGGAATAGCCACCACTTCCGTATCCCCCACGTCGGCGATCATCGAAGCGGGAGCGAGGGTCTATGAAGATATTATTAGAAAATGAACATGTGAGTATAAGATAGGAGAACTATGACTGACCTCGCTTCGGAGGACCGAAGTATTTACCAGGTGTTGGAGTTCGTGGACGAGCACGGCGGGCTTTCTCGATACTCATAGTACGCCCTTCGACTACCTCGCCTTGAAGGCCTTCTTTGGCAGCCTCCGCCTGTTCGGAGGTGACCATTTTGACGAAACCGAAGCCACGGGACTCTTTAGTATGAGGGTCTCGCATGATTTGGCATTTTTCAACCTCGCCATATTTTTCAAACATTTTTGAGACCTCCGCCTCTGAGAGGCGAGGGTGAATTCCGGTGACGAACAGATTAGAGCCTGGGTTAACCGCTCCATCGTCATCATCCTTGGGAGGCGGGGCATCCTTGGTGCTACTGTCTTGATGTCAACGATGGGGTCCAAAGTGCGAAAATGATAAGAAGACGAAGTTGGGCTTACACGTCAGGGTTGCCGGTCGGGGACAAAGACCGGCGACGACTACCGTTATCGTCGCGTGTAGGACGGGGTGAAGCGCTTCTGTTATCACGCTCATAGCGAGGAGCCTCGTCTAATGAGTCACTTGCATCAGTATTGGCTGAATCAATCGAGTTCACGCGGCACAAACGCGTCAATGTCGAAATCGACATCAGACTTTGGGAAACAAACCATCATAACGATCGCCGTTTGCGGCCTCGTAATCCATTGAAGTAGTCGCCATGTTTCTGAGATGGTTAAAGACCGATCACCGTAGCTGGATGACGAAGATATATTATTTTTGTGATGATTTCGCGACCTGCTGCACTCGGAGAGAGCGAAGGGAGGGCCAGGAAAAAAAAAAGACGGGACACAAAGATGTACCGTGACAGAGAGAGCCGATGATTTAGCGAGTTACGCGAAAGGCGACCAACGATAACAATTTGAGGAAAAACCTCTAGAATAGTCGTCAAATGATGACTTGGATAAAGAAAACGAATTAGCTCTTCCGTTTCCAAGTGCTGCCTGTGGCGGCTTGGCTTTTGAAAGGAAGGAATGAGCTGAGTGAAAGTGGCTCGTACAAGGGAAGCCCGTGTCGGCTCGAGAAGGCTGTTGCAGAGCATAGGCCAAGCCTGTGGCGACTAGTGCCATTTTAGGGAAGAATTTAACATAAGTTAAACCTAAATCGGTAATTCGAATATTTGGTGCCTTAGAGCACAGTTTGTTCTTCACCGGAGTATTCGACTCTCGCCTTTGTACTTGTAAGCGAACCATTAGGGTACCTGCGAGCCAAAGTACATTCAGGTGGTGACAACAATCATCCCAGCATGAGTTGGATGGTTTTACGAGGACCATCATTGGAAAGGAGTTTGTCACTGACATAGATGGTGCAAGACAGACTCTGTCATTTTTTGTCTTCTTCTGCAATGAGACGAAGGTATGATAACCGGAAAACGTAGGCAGCAGTTACATTTCTCTTGTGAAGATAAAATGAATTACCAAGCAGGTGCTCTATGAGATCTATAATAACGGCTTATATCGTACCTGATCTCGCAAATCGCACAGCTCACCAAACGTCCTCTGGCTGTACCTCATGCTGTTCTCCATTATCCCTGACATGTTCATTCTTTGTGTCCCTTTTCATAGACTTGCGCATGTCAAAAGCGTCCTCGGAGTCCTTATCTGGGTCGGTTGCATGCTCCCCGTAATAGTCTTTCACAACTCGAAAAATGCTATAGCCTAATTCTTTATAGAATGCTATGGCCTTTGAGTTACTGCTTCGAACAAACAAGTCCATAAACCATGCATTGTGTGCATCGGCAGCAGCTTCCAGCTGTTCAACCAATATTTTGCCGATGCCTTGTCTTCGTGCCTCTGGAGCTACAGTAAGGGCTGTGATATGCGCGTGCCAAGGGAGATAATGTTGGGAGTATTTGTATGAGTCTGGCGAGGACTCAACCTTCCCCATGACTGGAACGGTTCCTCTGTTAGCAACGAACGTATCGCCTGATGAGGGTGACGAACTGTAACCGACAATGTTCCCCTCTGCATCTTCGCACACTTGAAACAAGGACGGCCATTTTGCGTAATACTGAAGGTAGAAGCTAAGTTCATATGTCTCTGTCAAGGGGTCTAAATTGCATTTCGAGAATTTGTTGACATCTTCGGGCTGAAATCGCCGGAAAGTAGTCATTGCGGCGACAGATGGTTTCTTTTCAAGCCCACTAGGATCTTGAGGAGGTACGCAGTCATCAAATGCTCGGTTAGCTGACGAAGAGTCTATAGCAGTGGCGCGGCTGTTTTAGCCAACTTATGACAGCGAAGGTTCGCGGTGACCCTTGGACTTTGTCTGTTAGCCTAGACTGGACTGATACTGAAATTGGACTGGTTGTTAACACTCACTATCACCCCGGCTGAAGAAACTTCGGCTGAAGTGCAAATTCGCCTGCACCGATGAAGGGAGGGATATGACCAGCGCTATACCTCTACCAAGGGCCAAAACTACTTGCTCCCTATCCGGGACAATCACTAAATCTTTCCCAGATAGCTAACACTAGAATCTGTGTGCTGAGTTCGTACGAAGGTACATCTGCTCACGTACGTCATTGCAACCTGTTATCAAAGTTGAAAGCGAGGTTTCGACGCCATAGCGTGTCCCCAGGCTCAAGCTTTAGTGGGCATCATTGGGGTACCTAGCGCTACATAAGATCTTTCGGCACCTTGCACTTAGTGTGCTCTAGAAGAAGGTACCTGCAAGTATCTATAATTGCCTACCTAGGTACCTTATCCCATTCGATAAGGCGCGGCTTACCGTCTCTTATTCCTAGCCAAGGGGCTGTTCTCCGCCGATTCTCAACAAAGGACCTCGAGGTTTCACGGCTTATAATCTCCTGCTCGATGCTAGGCATCTAGCCGTGAAGTCATTTGTGCGATAGAAGGAGCCCTGTCTTCTCGATAACAAGGCCTATCAAGCCAAACGGTTGGCATCAGGACAGCGTTAAAATCTTCTATTTCCTCTGGGAAACCCCGTTCAGCAAGCTTGCACTCGACCATTATGCCCCCATCGCCACGAACTCCACGACATTCTCGCAACTCATCAGCAATCGATGGCTTCTCAGACTCCCCTCCGGTCCGACGCTTTTCGAGATCATCGGCGCAGGATGGACTAACATCATTTCAACATAGCCCAAATCAGCATGATGTTCTTGATCTGGTGATTCTCAATGGTGGCGGACCTGGGACAAGCAATGGGCTGGGAAATTTGGCTGACGAGTTGGCGGATGCATTTTCTGACTCTGGCGATGAAGGCGATTATGATGCTGAACGCCGAGATTTTGAGGAGCCGGAGGGTAAAGCAGAATACGACAAATCAGGCCGCGGCGCGTCGACAGATGACGATACCAGAGAAAATGATGGCGACCTAGGCTTGCTCTCCCCTCGACAGAAGGGTCACCAAAGGAAAACCAGTCTATACGACGGCAGCGAATATGGGTCAGATTCGGATCTTGATATTGCTGGCATACCCCCGAGCCTCATGGCAAAAATCGATGCTGTCGAGAATCTCACAATTCGCGGGACGGATAATTACGGAGGCACAGCAGATGGTGTGTTGAACCGAGTAATTCAAGAGCTTCGTGATCTGGGATCACAAACTAGCGTCGAAGGTAACGCTTCAAGGTATTCAACAATCCTACAATATCCTACGGGCCGTTTTTTTTTCCCTTTGCCTCTTGAAGTATGGGTGGAAACTGACAAGCAAGCTGAACTAGGCTTATCACAGCCCATTCGGCACTTACGACGCATCTCACACACCAAACTCGGCAGCTTCATAACCTAACGTTCCCCTTATTATCTCCATTAGCACCGGCTCCCGATGCGGAGACGGTCGATGCCCTTTTGCCGTTGCTCGCTTCCCTTAGAGACGACATGCCGCGACCGTCGACATCGGCATTCAACTCTTTAACAGCCTTACACTCGATAACGTCAGAATTGATACAGTCATTGAGCTACCTTTCCGATTCCTTACACATGTCTCGCCAGACAACAGCAGCCGCAACTCGGAGATTAAAGAGCGCTAAAGAGCTTGTTGCTGAGATGAGAAAAGAGGACGAGTTGAGGGAGCAGGGGGAGGAATGGTTGACCAGAGGGAACTGGGGCGAACGGTTAGAGAAAAGGGAGTGTGCAGGCGTATGTGGAGAGGTGATTGGTGGGTTCGAAGATGTGTGCAACGGTTGGAGAGAGCGATTGCTCGCTCGAGCAGAGTCCCAAGCGTAAACTGATGCTACCTGCATCAACGTGGCAGGCTGAGCAAGCATGGTGGTGGCTGCATGGAAAAGCGAATGAGACGAACATTTCTCTCAGTTTATAGGTACCTACTTAATTTCTATATATACAAGGCACGGCAAATAGATTCATCAAAGGATGATGAGTGGCATGAGTTTCAAATGTGAAATGTGATGTGAGCATAGGTCACCATCTTTCCACACTCAATTTCATACTATCATCTGTGGATGTCCAAGCCTCTGGCTATCAGAGTTACCGCTGGTCCAAATGCTTGAAGGCGTAGTAGGCACTAAGTATACCAGGTACCTAACCTACCTTAGTTTATTTATAGTGCTAGGTAGTTCGAAGATACTGTGTAGGGCCACGTATGACTCAGCGGTAGACGCACGAGTTATACGTCAGAAGACGCATCGTTTGACGCGAAATTGGTGCGTCTGCGGGACGCCTGGCACGAAAAACGCGTTTGAACAGTATGTAAATCAGCTGTGGAGTTATCAAGGGTCAAAGAGCAGGGAGGGGAGGGGCCGTCCCTATTGGACAGAACTTTTTCAGAAGAGACAGGACGCTGGCGGCAGTTCCTGTTTGACGGAAGCGCACTTGGCAGCCAACCGTCGTAACAAGCCACCTGGCGGCGCGTCCCCTTTAGAGACCCCGGATTAGTAGTACCTTATGTACGTGTAGTGTGTACTTATATGCATGCGTGCATGTACGTATGCGCCAGTTTTCGGTGGCAACGTTAAATCGTGATCAAAACAAACAAGGCCCAAACAAAAACAATAACAAGGCAGCGCTGGTGGAAGCGCACGCGGGTGCATCCACGCAGGGAGTGGCATCTCCTTTCTTAGGTGCGCTGGACATTGCTTCATTTAATACTCTATTATCTCGTGTTCGTGTACTATACACCCAGCAGCATGCGGATGCAGTCAGTTCGCCTTCTGTGTACTTCAGCGTGTAGCAGCAGTCGCTTTGCGCAGAATACCTTGATAGTACCTACCTCTCAGGTATTTACAGCATGCTCCATCAAGTAGAGTGAGCGGCCTTACATTGGTACTGCAGGTACTCTTGCCTTAGGTACCTTACTTACCTCACCTAAGGTAGTACCTAAGGTGATTGTCCAATGTTGAGGTCGAGGCCTGAGGGTGATGAACGGCTGTAGGTATCTTGAGGGCACCCGATCAGTCATTCAGAGGTCCTAAGGCGGTAGCACCACTTACATTTAGTGTGTGGGGGGAGGTACTCGCAGGCTCCTCAACTTGCCTGTTAGCAATAGTAAGACAGTACCGATACTTACTCACTACCTAAAACTACCTACCTGGGTACCACACCGGCTCAAGAGAGCTGGATTGCTATCGTATCTTCAAGCCAGCGGCGCAAGCATTACGTAGCGTCGTTGGTAGTAGTCCATCCGGAGGGCAGTGACTTTCCCTTCCGTCTCTCTTGTTATTGGAGAGTGCCGAATAATATCGCATGTTAGCGGTAGCAGTGAGAATGGCGCGGACTATGCATCCCGTGCCGTATTGTTGTTCAACTCAGCCCGCGTTTCCCTCCTAGCAGCTTGCAGCTAATATTGTTGTTCCACCCCCCTTTAGCACGTTTACGCTCCGAACTAGGCATAGCCTAGCTCTCGCCAGCGCCGCGCTGCCATTCCCCCAGTGCAAAAGCACGGAACACAGACACGAATTCGGTCACCGGCGTCCAACGACACAGCTCGACTCTCGGCTGTGACAACTTCACGGCGTCAATGGGCCGATTCAAATGCAGTGGAGCGACCAGTCCTGCCATAGTTCCTATAAATTGGCAGCATGATATAAGTGCAGGGCCCACACGCCTCTGCGTCTAGTCGCTCAGTCTTGACGTTTCAGTTGAGACTGCAGTTCATGTCCTAAAATCCCATTAATTTAGCAGTATGCAAAGCTAGCAATGGCAGAAGTAGGCATGAGCTTATTGCTGCATCTTCTTTTTCCATCCAGCAAGTGCACCTTGCCAGACGTCCAACGGCCATAGGCGGAGACTTGAGCACCTAATAAGTGGTAGGTAGACACTGGCTAGCGCGTACTAACCGAACCCCCAACTCCATCACTTATATGGGTTCAAGAGCTCACAGTGTGATGAAGGCGTGACATTGAAATTAAATAAGACGAGGCAGCCTCCGCAACGAGAGTACACACGGCACGATGGCCAAAAGGCTTTCGGGACTTGGAACTCCATTGGGCCATTTTCGTAACCGCAGGTCGTTGAATGTAGTATCCAGTTTATTAGCACCACGCCCTTGAACGTGGACTTGCTGGGAGATGCTCTGCGCCCACTTCTTCGTCTTCCTTCGCCCGTTTGACCAACCAGTATTGGAAGGTCTGGAAATCGCGCTGCAGGGACGCTCAGATTTCTATCTGGCCGTCACGCTGGGCTCTGCGATCGGCTGCTACCGAGGACCAAATGAGCGGCAGTCATAGTCATGTCGTCAGGATTATTGGGAGCCTCTATGTCCCCAGTAGTGGCCAAGGCTCTATCATCGCTAGGCTGACCTATTTCCTGAGTAGTGTCATATGCGGTCCGTTTAGAGATAGGTAGAGGCACTCAGATACAACAACGTCTTGTAGACAGTCCACTTCACCCATCTGGAAGCCAGAACTAGACCGCGCCCCCACGCTGGTGTGCCTGCGCAGTATCGAAATACTTCCATCCAACTAGCTTGACTTCGAGTATCTGGCCAACTAATGTCCGATATGTACTCACCATTTTCTCTCCACAGTCATGGAGTGAAGCCTAGAATTGATCGTCGGGTTGTCGCATGCAATCTCAACGAAGAACTTCTATAATATCAATCAGTCAGAAGTGAGCGAACAAGAGTGCCCAGTGCTCGTGTCGATCCCAATCATACTTGATCTCGCCGCGGTCCAAGTCACATTGCATTATCATGTCGGATAATAGTGGTTTATGTGTGATCGAGATCCAAGAGAAGAAGACCTCAGACCCGTCCTGATTAGCGCCAGGGCCCAAATTTCTTGCCTCTTTATGCATTTTAACGCAGCTCAACGAGTTCGGTGAGAGAGAGGTTACCCTGAAATCCATCAGGGAAGGAGGGGTTGCACATTTACTACCAGACCTTACTAAGGCAACGACGAGAAGCTAACCTGCCCTGCCAAGACAACTTGAGAAGCAAACTTTTACCTCTTGGCACTGATAGCATCTTTATCAGCGCCTTCCGTAAGCAAGAAGCGTCGGTAATACCTTCCAGAGAAATGGAGTTGTGGTCACAAGAGACGTGGCTAATGATCGGAAATAAGACTTTACCGCTTGCAGTTATGATAAGGACAACACCAGATAGAAAACTTCCTCTTTTAATAGCAGCATATCATGGAGGTCTTCATCTTTGCTTGTTCCGCCTCTTGTGTCCTCTACGCAGATGATACTCAGACCGTCGCTATCGTCAGTTGCCGGTGAGAGTTTAAGTGTTTAGAATTTCCTCCCCGCCAGCCATGTCATCATTATAACTTTATGCATGAACGAACGTGCACATCTTCTATTGGGGCGCTGCCTGCTAAGGCTATCAAAGCTCTCTGGGCGATTTTGTCAAAGCCGCAATGGGGTTGCGGATACATCATGAGGCAAATCAGCCCTGAGTCGACACCACGAGCCATAAATGAAGACCGAGGTCGCGAGCTGATACAGACACGCACCGGCTGGGCTTTTTCAGTCGACCGAGTCGAACCCCGCGTGGAAGGCCTTCGCGAGCTGCTGATGCCTGCGCCCCCGGCGGATTGACGGTCCGCCTTGTGCCGCTCCGCCCCCGCGAATCTTCAACCGCTAATGCTAACCAGGAACATTTGTCCAGCCTGAAAGTATTCTGAGCCATTGCAACTCAAAAACGCTTGCTTGTCCGCGCCATCGAGTGCTCTACGGAAGAAAAGAGGATCTCAGTTTATTATCCTACACAGGCGATAGCACGGGCTCAAAAGCCGTTTATCCGGCTGATACTAGCAGCGCGGCATTTGCCTGTTATTGTAATCGCTCTCAAGACACTGAGCGAAGGCCCAAGTAACTGCTACGTTGCGCCCTTTGAGCCCTCCAGGCGTCATATGCAAGGTACTCCGTACGTGGGGCCGGTGACTCTTCACCGGCGACCGAATCTGTGCCTGCGTATAACCTTTTAGGAATCGTAACGCGAGACTATTTCCTGCGCCCGCCATGGATATGCAGCCGTTTGACGACGACATGATGTCTTATCCGGAGCCGCCAGATTTCGATTACGATGCCTTTTTACAGGCCACCGGCGTGGCATTCATGGACCCTGCTCTACAGATCTCGTCGACGACAGCACTGTCGGAGTCGTCAGGACAACAGACGCCGCCATATCCCGACACCACGAGCATGTCAAGCAGCAGCAACAATAACACCAACATAGACTCGAGCCTTCGCCGGATGCCGACGCTGCAGAGGCAGAGGCTAGAGAGGAGGGGTCACACCAAGAGCCGCCGAGGATGCTACAACTGCAAGCGGCGGCGCATCAAGGTAAGAAAAGCGCCAAACGGAAATACGTCACCATGTCTCAGGAACGAGGCGGCTCATTCCAATCAATCATTGTAGTGCCAGGAGACTTACCCAGCTTGCGGCCATTGCGTCAAGACTGGGCTGAAATGCGAATACCCTGCCACGCCGCAGATAACACATCAGGTACGTTTCCGACGCCATGCTGCTTTATGACGATGCTTGGATGTGGGTTGATGGCCATCCGAAGCTCTTGGCTGACTCTCCGTAGCCTCACAATCAGATACCCTTGTTCAGCTTGCAGGACATGCGATGTTTCCAGTACTTCTTGACTCAATGCTATCCTTATCATCCGTTGAAGCAGGAAGAGATTTGGACGCACGAAATCCCAAGCATTGCCCACAACGTAGGTCATACACCCTCCAAATGCTGCGGCTGGTGGCGGTATAATGGGCTACTTTTTTCTCGCTTAGTATGACTGATAGATGTTCGTCAGCATGAATTTCTTATGCATGCCATCCTTGGGTATGCCGCCTCTGAACTGATGCACACAGATAGCAGCCTTGCGCCGGTGGCCATGAACCATCGCATCAAGGCGATCAAAGCCATCAAGAAGCGATTGGCGGAGGCGGCAAGGATCGAAACCACTTACGAGGAAGCCAATGCTTTAGTAGCCACGTGTTTTGCCTTGACGTTTCAGTCGGTCAGTCTCGAAGATGGGTTGGCTGAGTACATGACCTTTATCCGCGGCATCGTCATTGTGGGGATGCAGATGATGTTTAAGAGTATCAAGCCTCTTTTTAGTAATTTGTTTGAGTCGAATCAGGACGCCGTCCTCGCGCCGTATATGGAGGGACTGCCGTTGATCCAGAGGGGATGGGCCGAGGCGGCCATCGAGGCAATTTCCAACTTGGGGCCACTGTGCGGTCGGCAAGTTGAAATTGAATATCACGAGCAGCTCCTGTCCACTGCCTCTCAGCTGCTAACCAACTCTTTCGAAGGTAGGCGTGGCACCGCACCTTTTAGGAATGACCAATTCGCTAACATCAACCTCCCCAGCATACAAAGCCAATTCGCGGCTGTACGGATGGTGGATGCTGCTACCACATGCCACATTTCAAGACCTCATCAGCCTTGACAATCAGGTCGTCCTCCTGCTGCACTCACACTGGATCGCTTTATCACAGATCATGGCCTTTATCACCGATCAGGAGTATGAGGTGCGGGAGAAACACCCCACTAATCAGGACAACCGTATGGACCTGGGATTCATCCGCTGGCTGAAGTACCTCAATGCACGCGTGGATTACGAACATCAGATATACAATCAATGGCCGAGGTGGGTAGATGAACAGCTGGACAATGATATCACCTTTTTCGGAAGGCGTCGTTAGAGAGGCAGCTTGTTGCATGCACGCATGACGATGGCTTTTAGGCATTGCTTACCATCTTTGCCCTTGACAATTTTCTTTTATGTGAACTTTGTTGACTGCTATACACACTTTGTCGCAAGTAATCTCTATATCGATTGAAGCAATTTCTCTATGATTCCTTTCGTTTATTCGAATGGACGATTTGTGACCTATTCACGCCGCTTACGGCTGACTTGAGATACTGCTCGTGACTGGGAAGAACCAAAAGAGTTAGGCTGACCGACTCTCTACTATGCTCTCCGTTCCAAAGATCGAGGTCATGATTCACTGCTAGCATTATAGCACGTGCCCTCTACAGAATTCTGTAGTTATAAGAGACTTTCTGAAGTTCTCTTCATTTGGTCTCTTCGATCTCTTCTTTCCTTTGCCATCACCTCTCAGTCATCATTAATTGTTGCTATTACAGATTCAGTTAGGATCTCTGCGTCGAAATAGTATTTTGAAGGCCATCTTCGATATGTAAGTTCCCGTAGTGGTAGGTGTTGGTCTGCAAGTGCGCATTTGCTGACTTGAACAGGACGTCAAAGTCTTCCGAGGACGAATGTTCCGATGAGTTCATTACCGACGATTCATCCGTTGGTGCAGGTTCAACAGACGAGCCTGCGATCGACGAAGAACAGATGTATGGTACTGATGAATACGGTTGGGCTTGGGGATTTCAACTAACCGATTGCAGACGCGTCCCATGCCGCAGCTGTTATAACAGGCTTGCTTACTATCGAGCCTCACTCAATCCCCCTTTATGTATTGATGGCAATAGTATGTGGCATTTCCCACCGGAGAATAAATTGGCTCAGGCTAATCCACTACGACCAACTCTCCATAGTTGATCCTGCAGAGTGCTTTAGCTGCCAGAGATACAGAGGCAGTTGTAAGCCTGTCCCGCCTTCCTATAGATTTGCTGCATGGAAGCTCGCCTTTGAATTTCACCAAAAAGTGCGAGATATCGTATGTATTTCAAAGGTGATTGATCGACGAAAATTTTGCTAATATGTCTGTAGGAGATGATCAAGAAATATCAGGTGATTGGACAGAGGGCTTTCCGGGAGATAGAGCGCGAGGAGAGAGAAGAGAGGGATAAGGAATGGCGGGAAGTGAGAAAAAAGGAAGAACTGGCGAACCAGGATTTCAAGCGCTCGATGAAAGAAGGTGCCATCAAGAAGCAACAGCGGCGAGATGCCAAGCGTCGCATACCCGACTGATATTCTCAACACCTTGCATAGGATTGCAGAGGCACTGGGTGTGCCCGCAGGTCAAGAAGCGAAGGAAGAATAATCAAGATACTTGGTCATGGGGCTTTTCTCAACATGGAGGTTGACTAGGGATTGCGCTTTGAATTTTGATGGTAATGGGATATCGATTCGAGCATGAGGCATATCTTGGAGTACAAGCTCATTCTCTTTTTGCTGCGAGGATTATAGCCATGGTTTGATCAGACGCTAGAAGCTATACTGAGGCAAATAGCTAGCCTACTAATAATACAACTCTCATCAACAGATGCGAGAAGCATAAGAAGCCCATTCACTATCGTCATCGCCATAAACGTCACAGCTGGTCAATGCAGCTTCTCGAAGCCCTACTATCTCCAGCACAGCCACTCCAGGCGTCTCACGAGGCACGGATCCCAAGGAAAGCGATGTAAACGAAGTCCAGCCAACGCCTCACACTAAAACTAGGCTTTCATTGTTTTGTTTCCTCCGCATAAGCCACCCAGCCCATAGAAAGATGTTGATTCTGATTGGTCCGCATTGATCGTATTCTGAGCATCCCAAGCCCAGACCCACTTCTTTTCGTCAACTGCATCGCTGCCCGTTTGTTGCGCTTTTTCATCACTGCTTATGTATATTGATTGATAGGCGGCATGCCAAGGAGCTGGAAGAGCGGCGAGCGAGACAGCTGGATGGCTTGTGGCTGATGGGCTTGTGAGGGCGTTGTCTTGGCTTGACTTGGCTTTGGTGATGGTGGTGGTGGGTTCATGTATATAAGAAGTGCTTGGCTGCACGGCATGGAACCTGGAGTTGATACTAAGATTAAAAGGAAAAACAAAAAGACATAGAAGAAGATTCAGTTTGCTCTATAGCCTAGTATTTCAAGCATTCCAATCTGCCAAAAACCCTTATACACAATGGCGACACGGACCGAGGGTTTCCTCTTCAACAGAAAGTCCTCCATAAGCTCGACGTCCGCATCGCTCCCACCAGACTACGACTCCAACAGCTACGTCGAGCTCATCCCCCTCTCTAGCCAATCATCTTGTTCCAGTTCCTCTCTTCCTCGATATGAAGCTCCCCGCGGTCTCGATGAGTGTTCACCCTCCTCATCTGTCTCTCGAACAGCCTTCCACTGCACCACGGCCTTCCAAATCGAAGCACGGGGGCATCCACTCCTCGCCCTTCCCCTATCACTTCGACCGATCCCCATCCACATCTATCACGTGGGCTCTTCTTCAGGCGGCGTGACGAACCTCGCCTACAAATCCATGCGTCCTGATCGTTGCTCGGGGAACAGCACGCTCATCCGCACCAGCAACTCAGGAGATCACCCCGTCTGCCTTACAACGTACCGCTTCGGCCCCGGCAGACCTCCCCGGATGGAGCTCATAGGAGACGTAGCCTGCGATGAGGAGTTTGAGATTGTCAACAAGGGCTTCACCACGAGAGCGCAGGTGTTCCGCACGCACCTCGGCACCTTTCAATGGCGTTACGCGGGACGACAGGAGAGGAAGGAAGCAGGGGCGAACAGCTTGATGATCCTCGACCGCATCACCACGGTGGCTCTCGAAGGAGGGCGCCAGGAGGAGAAGAAGACTCCCGTGGCGATGTTGGTGAGGAATGAAGAGCTGAGGGCAAAGGGATCGAGGCCGTCGACGGCGGGCAACGGCGGCAGATTGTTGATGGATTTGAGGGAGTGGGAAGGGGATCAGAGAGAGGTGAAGCAGATGGAGGTGTTGGTGGTGGCGAGCTGTTTGGTCATGTTGAAGAAGGAAATTGATAGGCGGAGGATGCAACAGGCTATGGTCATTATGTCGCCCGCATATTCATGATGTTGATGGGTAATGTTAATGGTTGATGTTGATCGGTGATGTTGATCGGTGATTTTAATAGGTGATGCTGATGGAGGATTGTGAATACTTCACAGCAAATCCTACACTTCTCTAGAAACGATATCCATTAACTCATAATAGAGTGATACCTAAGTAGTTACTCCATGTCAATCCTCTTAGATGCCATATTTACCTAACTTAAGTAAGAATAAGGCGCACTAGGCCCTAAGTGCTACTACATACTTCGCACCTTTGTATGGATTAGGTACTCCTGCCAAATGACTCTGGTTGTCTCGAAATTTACTGAGGAGGATGGTGTCGGAAGCATCCGCTGAGTCAGCAGCCAAAAGCTGCACGTGATCTTTTTGCGCCTCAGGCCGTTAGCGCAGCGTCAAGCGCTCAATTCTGCCAAAGATTCAATCGGCATCATTAACAACGCTGATTTTCGCCGTTCAATCCATCCAACCGCCAAGATGACTGCTGCGTGGAAAGCTGCCGGTTTGACGTACGTCAATTGATTTCTCCTCGTCGAAGCGGACTCGGCCCTCGCTCATCCGATTATGCTTCGCGACCCGCCGCATTGCGACGGGCTTCCTACCGACTTGTGCAATCCCATGGACTGACAGCCGTTTTGAATATAGCTACAACCGCTACCTGGCCGTCGCGGCCCGCGCCATCCGACGAAGCCTCAAGGAGGACAAGAGAATCGCTGCCGAGCGACGTGGTGTTTCCGAACTGCGATTTGCTGCGTGGAAGGTATGTGGATAAGTGCACGATAAAGAGTAGGGGACCAAAGTTTGTTAATGCCTCAATAGGATGGCAAGGCCGGTGAGCCCAAGGATCTGGCCGCTGCCAACGCCGCTGCCAGTGTCGAGAACGCCTCTTCTTAGAACAACCCGACTTAATGCAAGCGAGCGGAATGGGATGGACGGGTTGATTCTTGTGTATACATGCTAGGAAAGTGACAATGAGAAGCGGCCATGGGAACGGGTTAGAATCCCAAGCGGGCCGGCGTTGTAAGATACTTGATTGCTGCAATGCACCGGTATATTATGGCAAGAAAATTCACAAAAATCTCAGATGATGGCGTAAGCAGAGCTTGTGTTGTTGCACTGCAGAACAAAAATTCGCGAGGGGTGATGCTGTTTAAGCCGAGAGGATGGTGGGGAATGCGATATGAGGTCTCAAAACGTTGTAGTTGTCCGTTCGTACTTGTAAAGACTTTGTAATCCAGCTGCATTCATAAAAAGAAAAAAAAAAGAACCTGGAACAGTTTACATTTTTGATCTTCTCAAGTATCTGCAATTCAACAATTTGGCGTGGCCTTTGAAGAGGAAGGGTGCTGTTGTTCCAGATCTCCCTACTAGGTAGCTCTGGTCTGCATCGCCTATTATCTCTCGTTCTAGGTCTGTGTCTCGGGCGCCCGCGAGCCGTGGCTTTTAGCGGTCCTCAGAAGCAGACCCCATTTCAACGCCACCATAAGGGAGGAAAGTAGAACTTTGGTTTGTTAAAATAAAACACATCATAATCCATCCACGCCCATGATGCTGAGCTAGCTCTCATACATAGAAAAGCAGTTCTCCAAACATGGCCGACTTTGGCGTCGGGGTACCAGACGGTACGAACCTGCTCTGATCCCCCCCTCACAGCCCTTGGGGATGAAATTTCTAATATGGAGGCTGCGCACGCAGAACTCGCGAGATTGTCGCTGGGCCAAGGCTCGACGCCTTTGGATACGCCGCCGCCGCCAAATATAGAGAGTGAGGGCATAGTCGCCGTGGACATAACGGCAAAATTTTCAGAGGCTGTAAAGAGTGAGTGAGCGAGCGAGCAAGCGCCTGTTTTGTTGGGGGGGCGAGGAGGAATCGTGAGCTGATTTTCAAGGCAGCCCTGGAGCCCGGGGAGATTGTAAAGGATGGCTTTTTTACGCTTTTTGATTCCGTCGCGGCGCTGGAGGTTCGTATTGCAACTCCTTGCTTTCTGAATCTGGACGAAAAAAAAAAGTCAAGACTCTTTTTTCTCATATAGTGCTAGATCATGGATCCAAAGATGGATAGCGGCTGCACCGGCCCCGAGACGGAAGTGGAAGATCTCTACGACCTGTCAAGGCCCCTCTTGCCGGAGGAGGTGCTTGGGATCATAGATCAGCTTCTATGTCATGAGGTCAGTCAGTTTTATGTTTCCAGGACTCCCGTCGTGCCGCACCTAAGCTAAGATGCTCATATCGCTTTAGATATCATGGCATCTGGGGTATCCTCTCTCCCAAACCCTGTTCACCAGCTTCTACGTAGAGGCGCTCTCTATGCCCGATCCCAGGAGCATCGAGGAAGCCACCTTCATCCGTGACGGCAGACAAGGCTTGACTGAGCAGCATCCTATGCTGCAGGTCCTCCGGGCATACTGTCTAGCCATGCTCAAGAGCTGCGGTTATGTGAATGAAAGGATCAAATCAGAGCACTATTACGAGGTGAGTGTGAAGACACACATGACTAGCAAGATGCTCTTCAGCTCAGCATCAAGTGTAGGAAGAAGACTTCGTCACCAACACGTATAGCCGTACCCTCTTAGCAAACCTCCCAACGCCGGCAATTCGCGATGTCCTGCTTGAAGCCATAGAGCTTCTCAAGTCACAGCAAGGGTCCATTCCAGATGACCTTCTCGAAGCCTTACTAGTCCGACTGGAGCTCAGGCACATATTCTTGGATGCTGTAGAATGCCCTAAACACATGAAGGAGCCTGATTTGGCGAGACAGCCCTGGAGAGATGGCCTGGCTATCTTGCCGACGTTGAAAAACACTCACAGTCTAGGCAAGTCAGTGAATGAAGCATTCAGCGCCAAGCTGCAGAGGAAGCTGGCCAGCACCATGCCCCCGCGGCCAATAGTTCAACTGGAGTTTGACGTCGCCTTTGGCCACTTGCAGAACCTCTTCCGAGATGGCTTAGAGCTGATAGGTGTCTTGCAGTATACTGATTCGCAATGCCTACTCGTAAGTGTCCCCCTCCCTTCCCCGGCTATAGCCTAGATTGATTTCATTATTGTTAACGAGAGAAATGACTTAGACATTCGTAACTACCTTTCAAGCCAAGAAACCACAGCCTCTTGTTTACGTGCGGACGCTGCTGCAGACGTTCTTATTTGATGCCATGGAGGTGCTGGGATCTATGAGTATCCGCCAACTTCTCGATGACGACTTTGCCATTCTTACCATGCCGGCACACCAATACCTGGATCGTGCCAACGACGACATCGAAGCCGTCCAAGATCCTCGGTACACCATGGCGCAGCAGATGGAGATTTTTAGGACGAGGGCAGCACAGCCGTTCCTGGACATCTTGCGGACAGCGTGTCAAAACCGGTGTCGTGTGAGGAGGACTCTCTGCCATCTTCTGGCCGACTGGGAGACTCTCCAAGGGGACGCGGAGGAAATCGATCAGATGCTTCAAGTCAAGGTCAAAGAGCAGCCCATGATGTACAGATCGTCACTGGGCAGCGGCGCCGTGGAATCCTATTCACTGCCGCTGTCATCATGGACGTATCTGTACAAGCTGCGACTGATGGAACAAATCATCCAGCTTGGGTTCGAGCTAGAGGTCTATCAGCCAGACGAACTCGCCGGCATGTATTGGTACCTCAACTACATTTCCAAGTCCCGCCTCCACCACACCGAGCGGATCAAGTCCTTTGTCATCAGGAGAGTCGAAGAGGCGCACGGGCAGCACGGAGGATCCAACTTTTCGGTCGACACGCAGCTGCAGCGATCGCTCATCTACACCCGCCTGTCCCTGCTGGACGCCGCCGTGACCTGGGAGCTGTCCGACGCTTTGTCGTGCCTGTACGCGGTCTTGCATCGCCTCAAGCTCATCAAGCCCCCGCCAAGGCCGTATGGCTCCGATAAGCTCCGGTACGAGATCCGCATGAGGCCATTTGCGTCAGTTGGTCTGCCGGCCCTGCCGACCTTTGAGGAATTCACCGCAGGAACGCTGCAGCCCGACACGGAAGTCGGGGAACTTTTTGAATATGCAGAGCGAGCGGTGGAGGGCGCCAAGAAGGGCTTCGAGTCCCTTAGCAGGCTGAGCGCGGAGGAGTCCTTCTCGGTGGGGTCCTATGAGCGATGGGCTGCATCCGTCAAGAATGGGCTCAAGTCCTGCATTGCCACCAAGATTGCCCTGGCAGCGGTGCAAAAGGCGATTCAGAGGGCGGACAATCCGAATGACTTGAAGATCAAGGCCGAGATTCCTACACCACAAACTGCCTATCATGAATGGTGGATCGTTCCCAAGATACTGCCCATAGCATAATGGTTCCAACATGGGCACAAAAATAAAAAACCAATTAATAGATACTAATTCAGATTATGTTGCCAATTTTTCTTCATTATATGAGGTCATATAGAGAAAGAGAAAAATACCCAAGCCTCCTATGTATCCAGTCGTGACATAGTCCATCGACTTGACTTGAAATTTCGTTTAGACATCCTATAAAAAAGGGGGGTTCCCTCTATATATCTCCAGGGGATATCATCCTATTATACCCAATCCACCCTTACCCATGTTGATACTAATCGTACAATCCAATCAATATCACTCCCTACCTATCTATGATTTCCCATTCCCTCGGGCCGGTGTGCTCAATTTGAGCAAAAGGCCACCCAAACTCCATATTCATATTGTAAGCTCCATTTTGGTGCTAGCAAGTGTAGCAGCTCAAGTAGCGAACAGTGGTTTACGCCTTCTGGCGACCCATCCTGAGTCGGACGGTTTGTTCGTAGAGAACGTCTTTGAAGGCGAAGAGGAAGGCCGCGGTGAGGACGCTCTGGGTGACTTTGGGGCCGATGCCTGAATCCCACGTTTGTTAGCATTATCCGAGAAGTTAAAATGGCCCGAAACTCCTGTTGGAATTGAACTTACCCTTGTAAAGACCGGAATAGCCCTCGTCCCTCACGACGCGCCTTAAGGCCTGAGACATGCCTTCCTTCTTTTCATTGTGGGCAGCGACGTGCATTTGGCTCTTTACGGTGATGTAGGGGTATGTGATGGACGTGGCAAAGAGCTTGCCCAAGGCGCCCAGAACGAAGGCGATGGTGGGCGTGACCTTTCGCCTCTGCTCGACAGCATTCTTCATCTGCTCAAAGAGGGTGTACTGCAGAATGGGGTTGATGACGAGCACCAGCGCTGGAATGACGCCGGCGAACAGAGCACGGGGCCCCTCCTTTTTCAGGAGAGCCATGAGGGTCCCGAGGGTGCTAGGGGGCCTGCTTCGCTTGGCCTCGCCCTCGCCGCCCGCCTCGACGTCCGTCTCCTGACGGCGCGTGGTGATGCGCGTGTTGATGACCCAGATCGGGTTGGTGATGATGACAGTCGCCGAGCCGGCAATGGCGCCCGCAATCATGGACTCGATCGTCGTGAGCTTCCTGCTGGCGCGGCCGGCGCGGGCAGCCGCCTTTTCGAAGAAGGCACGGGTCCATTCGTACCAGTAGTAGTAGACGAAGTTGGTGATGCTGATGCCGAACAGGGCGGAGTTGATGCCCGCGTACAGGCCGGAGACGCCCTCGCGCGCGATGATCTTCTGCACGGCATCGACAAACTTGCTTTGGGCTTTCTTGGATTCGACCTGCGCTCTTGTCGACAGAGTAATGAGGGGGTAGCTGTGGAGGAGGCCAAAAAAAAAGTGTCAGCCCCGGGGGGTTCCTATAGTCGCCAAAAACTAGGGACATGTGAAAAGGGAAGAAACCTTACGTTAGTACCATGGAAAGAATGCCGCCGCCAGCCCCGGCAAGAGCGTGAGCGACATTGTCGTTTTGAGGAAGCTGAGTCTTGGTAGCCATCGCGGTGGTGTGTTTCGACGGTCCCAGTTGGGGGGGGGGGGGGGGTCGCGAGTGAGAGGTTTGTATAATGGCCGGTTCTTGAAGCAGCGTGACGCCTTGCGATCGGTCACTGAATATCAGACCGGCACCCGAAGGAGAGGCGATGCAGACAGTAAAAAGGGATATCGTTCGGATCGCATGTGGGTGTGCGAAAAGCCCAATGCTATTAACACAAAGAGTAGGAAAAAGAGAAGAATAGAGGCTTGATATTTCCGGAGTATTAACCGTGATAAGAGTCGAGCCGAGGTTCCGTGGAGGATGTTGAAGCCGACTAACTTATTTTCTGGGGTTCTGGGGGAGGTTAAGGCATGCGCACTTGTCCCATTATAGCGCGTAAATGGGAGGATGAAGTCATGGTGCGGCCCCCCGAAAGGCACCTGCTAGCGCGCTGAAGCTCGGGGGATTCAGCATGTGACTTTGGCGGGGTGCGGGCGGCTCGGGCGGGCTCAAGTGCGCTGGCGGCTCGAGACTTTGCCGGGCATGAGCTTGAAACTGAAGAACGACAGACAACAGGTACCTTTGGGTATGTACTTTAGGTATGATCGATAGTATATCAAAACCTCGGTTGAACTAACAGTTAGGCACGCAACGGGAAGAGCGGTTTTGGTAAGATCTACGAAAACAAAAGGCACATGCATTGGACCGCTATCTTAACAGCGTAGGAGAGTATGTCACTGAGCATCAGGGGTACTTCGTACTCTGTGCTGTCAACAAGAACCGTCTAGGGGCCGGAATAACCATAATACGAACAAGAAATGATCAATAGACGAGCAAAAGACAACCAAGCTAAACCACTTATGGTAGTATAGAGAGACACAAATGGCAACCTGCTTGTCCCATCACGGCCAATATCGATACTTTCCACGCACCTCTTCGCCCAACCCTTCCAACGCGGCGGCCGGCCCTGCGGATTGCCCTGCGAACACGAACCTAATTTTGGGACATTCCACATGAGACATCTCTTCATGCCTTGCAAATGCCCCGGCGCAGGAAGTCCGGCCTCCAACCCGAATCCTTCAGCCTCCGCTGGCACACCATCGCGGACCCCAACACGCCTAGTGTTGATATTATGTCCTCGCCTGACCCGCTGAATGAACCCACTATATCATTTCCTAGCTTTGCGCCTCAATCCGTGTCGCGTCGCGTCGGCACGCGTAGTCAGCGACCGCAAAAGTTCATCTCGCTCGGCGACTCTCCCCGGAAACAGACGTTCGAGTTGGAGGTAGGGAATTCGTCGTCGCCACAACGGTTACTGGTCACCGTCCAGACGGAGGACGACATGGCCGACATAACGAGTGGGACGAGGAGGAAGCTCTTCAAATCGCCGGTGCCCACGCCCACAGTTCGCCGCATCGGAGATAACACCATCACCACCACGATCCCGCTAAGAGATTCCCTCGAGGATGAGCTGACGACGGCGGTGACCCCGACTCGAAAGAGCCGCCCGCGACTGTCCAATGGGACACCTATACCGACGGCGACGGCCGGCGTCAAGAGGAGGGCGAGATCCCCGATCAAGAGAAGTCCACGCCGTCAGCGCACGAGCAAGTCGGGAGAAGGAAACACCACGGAGTTACATTTTGGAGAAAATGTTCAAACCACGCCGACCACCGCGAGACGAGGCCGTCCGCCCAAGAATATAACCCGCATCGTCGAACCATCCAGCGAGCTTGGAACTGTAAAACGAGGACGAAGGCGACAGGCGATGGCCCCCGAAGAGCTAGTCGGAATTGCTGAGGAAGCCGCAGCGGATAGAAGCCATGTTGACTACACCAGCCAAGGAAACGACAACGATGCCGTGGACCTCATTCACGGCCCCTCGGAGGAGCAAGCCGATTACGATGCACGGGGTGCTGATTCCGCTTCCAACGCGGACACGGCATCTGACATTTGGATGACAACGGTAGACGAGACGACGCCCAAAGCTAAAGCGCGACATTCCACCGTCGAATCGCCCTCGAAAGAGGCGACACCTAAAGCTAATGCTGCTCAGAACGGCCACTATAGCTATCTTGCTCCAGAACCGAGCGATCACTCCTCCGTAGACGAACACCCCAACGATTTCAGCTCTCAGAACAACGATACGATTGCGCAAGGCGAAGACTTTAGTATGATCTTCATGGATTCTATTCCGTCTTTGAAGGCGAGTCTCAACAGCAACGGCACCTACAAACCAACAGCACACGATGACGACGAGCTTGGAGAAGAAACACATCTTATCATCAACAACACTTTAGAATCCCTGAGGCAGGAAGTAGCCCAAAGCGACCCTACAGACGTCACAGAAACCATTCAAATCCCCGATATCCCCGATCACCCTTCAGTAGAAGAACGGCCTGCGAACGAAGACTTTGTTCCAGTGCCGCTAGGGTCAGCTAGGAAAGTGCGCCTGAGCTTGAGTCCGTGGTGGTCCCGTAAACCTAAGAAGATGGGATCATCGCCGCTGAGGCATCGGGCCCTGAGATCTAGCGCGAAGAGATCGGGGAGGATCTTTAGCATGGGCCAAAGGGAGGACGAACCGACGCCAACTAGGAGCAGCAGGTCGGCAGCATTGGCACGAGCTCAGGAGAAGGATCTGGATGATTATGAGGACTCATTTTCCGAGATCCCTCAGAATTATCTTGATGCGGCAACCCCAGGGCGTCCAGGCTTATCTTATGGTCAGAAAATACAGGGAGCCAACTTGTTAGAAGTTGAGCCACAGAGTGATACAAGAGAACACGTCGAGGAAGAACAGCACCAGGACACGGAGGGGCAGGTGGAACAAGTCGAAGAAGAGCATGACGAAGAAGAGCACATCGAAGAAGAGCATGTCAAGGAGCAGCATCTCGAAGAACACACTGATGAGCACATTGAAGAGGACCACGTCGAAGAGGACCACGTCGAAGAGGATCACGTCGAAGAAGAACATGCTGAAGAAGAACATGTCGAGGAAGAATATGTCGAAGAAGAACATGTTGAAGAAGAACAGGCCGCTCATTACGAAGACCGGGGTGCCGATGAAGACGTTGGAGATCACATTGTAGAAATGGACGAGGAAGAGCTTACGGATGCGATGGAGGAGGAGGATGCTGGAGAAGCTTCCAGCCGAGTTGCCTCAGGGACACCTGAAGAGATTGCTGAGGTTGCCGAGGAGGTTGCACAAGAACGCCGTTTAACCTCCCGAGTGAGTCATTTGATAGCATCCGACACGACAAAGTTACCCACACCTGAGAAGAGCCCTCCCCAATCTGAGGCCGAAGCCGAAGAAGAGAGGACGGAAGGGCAGCAAGAGCCAGTGTACCAAGAGGAAAGGGGAGAGGGAGAAGAGGGAGAAAGGGGACAGGAGCAGGAGGCGGAATATGAAGAGGAGGAGGAGGAGGAGGAGGAGGAAGAGGAAGAAGAAGAGGAAGGAGAAGAGGAAGAGGAGGCAGAGCGGCAGCAGCAAGGCCAAAGGGACGACATGCAACAACACGAGGAACATCCATATGAGGATCCATATGGGCCTTCGGATCCTATGGAGGCAGATGACTTTGCGCACCGCCAAGCCGAGCATGATGATAACCACGTTGACGAAGAGATGCGTCCCCTCTCCCCGGAACCGCCATCCGAACAGCCAGGACCTACGCCTCGGCATCATGCACAGCCAGCCAAAGCTACGCCGCTTCACCAAATGTCTTCACCAGTTCAGGAGCCCTTGTCAGTGGCCCAGGAACAGACTCAGGAGAAGGCTGTGCGACCTGTCCTTTCCTCGATACTGCGAGCGGGGCGAGTATTACAAAGTGTCACTTCGGATCCACCATCTCCGGGAGATCGGCAGAAACAACTAGGAAGTCCTTTCAGGAGCTCGGGGAGCAAAGAGTCCTCGCACGGTGCTAAGGAGGGTAGACAGCCATATCTCAGCAAAAGCCCCCCTCAGCCCTTGAATTTTGCGCGTGATCAGACGACTATTAGCAGAAGAATCTTGAACCGCGAAAGTGTCGATGCTACCGAAGCCCCTGATGCGAATGGTGACAGTGCCAACAAAGCCTTCGAGACGGACAGGAGGCAGGTCGCTAATAAGAACCGACCAACCTCAAGAGAGTCGGTTGCGAGTTCGATGCGGAATACGCCGCCGAGCGATGGTGCCATGAGTTGGGTCGAAAAAGAAGGTCCCATCAGTCCTAGCTTGAGAGGAGATAATACGCTATTGCAGGCAGCCCGGCAATCTAGTCTAAGGATCACCAGAGAGCCTGCACCTCTTCATCAACTTGATGGCGCGGGAGAAGAGCCAGATCAATATGTGGAGCAAGAGCAAGACGAGGTGATAGAAGAAGAAGCGGAGGAAGAGCAAGAGGAAGAAGAAGATGATGATATCGATCTATGGGAGTTCGAAGCACGGCGGGAAGTGCCTCGTCAAGAACCGCGGCCGCCCTTGGCACCTTTGATACAAGATCGCAGCAGGATATCGAGTCCTTATAAGGCCAGTAAAAGTGCGCAACAGGTGACCGCAACAGCATCTCGATTTTCCAACGAGCCATCCAAGTCGTCCCAAGCGAAAAGAACAACTGGTGGGCAATCAGGCGATAAAACTGGCGAGGACGAATATTCCTTACTTTCGCAAAACCAAGGCGGAAAGGAGCCGCAGACTGCCTCCAAGGCCAAGCGTTTTGATCTGTCGTCCTTTTTCTCCTCACCAGCTGCTATTCCCGGAATGTTGGCGGAGAAGTTCTTGTCTGTCAAGTCAAAGCCTGCCCCCGAGCCCGAGCCTCAACGGGCGGGACCTACCAGACCTGAAGAAGAACCGCCAGCGATGGCTACCACCTCCATGTTTCCACGGCTTTCTCGGAATGAACACGGCTCACGAAACATGCCACGCGCAGATCCCATCTCTTCATCCGATCGATCTGAACAACCGGGAGAGAATGAGCAAGCCATCGACCAGGCGATTGAAATTTCCTCGTCCCCTGCCACCCCTGAGGGGCCTCACCAGCCTGTCATTGCACAGAAGCAAAACTTCACGCCACGGCCGAGACAGGCAAGCCAAACATTCTTTCAACCTTCTTCAGCGCGTGCAACTGCAACGCCCCCAAGGATGCAGTTATCTCATGAAGATATCCAGAGGTGGCAACTCGAAACGTCGAACGCCAGTGACGATTCGCCCGAACATGGGCACCTCCTGAGGCCACTGCCGTCGAAGCACGCATCGCCCAGAAAATCCAGTCTTCGATCTCCTTTGAAGCCGCACACACCGGGACGAGTCGTTGAGTTTACAAGCAGCGTGCTGTCACCTTTGGAGCAAGCTCGAGTCCGCGAACAGCGTCTGCAGGCAAATAACGAAGTGTCCGCAGAAGAAACTAACACTATTACTGCTCCTTCGCAGCAGGCAAGACCACCGGTGGACAACACGAACAAGCAGCAGCCGCAGCAGCCGCCGAAGGCAGCGAGGCCAGTGGTGGCAAAACCAACTCGAAGAAGGAGGCGACGAGTACGGATACGACCCTCCGAGACGGTATGGACGCGCCAGCACTGGCTTTTCCTCGATGAGCTTTTGCAAATGCGCCGAAAGAGTCCCTTTAGCGAAGAATACGAGCCCGTTTCGCAAAAGTACCTCGGGAAAGTCATCACCTGCATGGGTGAATCGATGGTCCTCGAGAAGTGGCATCTCGAATGTATCGACGCCTTCAAGTCCCAGATAGGCGGTTGGGACGAAGGCGACCTCGCCAAACGACTGTTTGCGCTCATTCTCGGAGAGGCAAAACGCCGCCGAGGCTCCATGGATCGCTCCCCAGGAGCAATGTTTCATTAAAATCGACCTTAAAACACACCAAACAAACGAACAAAGGGGGCTTCCCCAAAATTTACGATTATTTATAACCATCACTACCACTACTGTCTTCTTTTTTTTCATAGGTGATGAAACTGGATCAACAATCGGATTTGTGGACATTGGCATAGCATTCATTGGTGTTGGAGAGTCACGGCACACGAAAAAGAAACTTACATGCATGAGTGGCGTTGGAAAAAGGCGGCTTCGGCTTTTTTTTTATATTGATTTTGTTACTGATATTTCATGTTGGAACTGGTCTGGCTTGGTTTTTATGTCACACTGTATTCAGGAAAGAGATACCACTTCAGCGGTTGGGGATCGTTTGGCTTATTACTGGGACACTCTTCTGTTCTATCATTCTACGTGTGCTTTATTACTTGGATGTACTCCAGAGGGCCTTGTATGTTCGGTTTGTGGAATGCGGTACGATTGGCTTGCCCCGTACGTACCGTCCTTTTTGTGTTCCCATGTCTACGAAGGATATGAGTTATGTCGTGATGAAATTGAAGGGGAAAACAAAAATTCATGCCTCAGCTACACAATTCACAATCAAGGGGTGCAAACAGAATGCCATTTTTGTAGAGGATGAAGAGTCCTTGTTGAACAGACGCCTTAAATCTACTGTGCATGTATACATCACACAAGACCCGTTCTCTAGCTACCTTATTTCTCATCAGGGACCGTAATGTTTTTAAATTCTCTACTCCAGCAGCGAGGCCTGGTTCGTGTACAGCACATCCACCACATTGCTCAGCTTCTCAATCGTCGCCAGAGCGGCATCATACGATTCATCCCGGTGCGTCTCGTCGTAGATGATGAGGCAGCCCGCACCTTGATCCAAGACGCCGATGATGACCTTGTCGAGGATCATCTGCGACAGTTTCCTCTCCACCTGCTGAGTGTCTAGACCCACCATCTTGGCGATGTGGTCGATTTCGACACGGGAAAACGGCTCAATCACCTTGATGAGGTTCTGCTCCAACAGGGCGTCGTAGAGTCGACGGAGGTGGTTGCGGATGAAGGCGTCGCTTCCGAGCTCGTATCGATAGGCGGACAGGGCGCGCTCGTACTCCTCCAGGGACCGGTTTGCGTGGGCGCGGGCAATGGCCTTCATAGCCTCGAGGTTCTTGCCGGCGTACTTGACAGCTTGCTTGGATGCCATGAGCTGGTTGACGTCGTCGACCAGGTTCAGCATGATCTTGCAGAGAAGCATGTATTGCAGGGCCGCTTGAGCTTTGGGGGCCTCCTCCTGGCTGTGATAGCCATCCAACGCCTCGATGAAGTACGAGAACGCCGTGTTGAAGTCCTTATCTTCAGCATGGAGCATGCCACTCTGCATATCGAGGTTCGCCTGCAGCAACGGCGGAGTATACACGCTGGCAGCGCTTGTCCGCGCACTCGTCAAAGCGGCGCGAGCTTTGGGGATGTTGCCCAGGGCATGGTAGACTCGAGACTCGAGGAGCTGAACCTCGACGAGGCGAAGCTTGTCGTCAAGACGCTTGAGCTCGCGAAGAAGGCCATTGATTAGTGTGAGGGCGTCGTAGTACGTCTGCTTGGACATGTAGAGGGTAACGAGGCGGACTTGGAGATCCTGGCGCTGGAAGGCGCGGCGCTCCGAGGTTGCCCATTCTATGCAGTCTTTTGTGACGGCAACTTCGACGTCGATGCTGTTGGGAATGTCTTTGAAGAGATCCAGAAGCTGGCGGACTAAATAACCCGTGTCAGTCAGTTGTGAGATTCCAGAACCTAGCTTTCGGCATGGCGAAGGCTCTCCAGCTTGTGAAGGGACGTACCCAACTTTGCAGACTTGGCCTTGGCAAAGGATGAGAAGATTGTCCGGCTTTCCCGCACTAGATTGACGAGCTCTTGAGTCTTCCTATTCTAAGGGTCAGCTTTTTCTCCCCTCCTACTTTTCAACAGCAATACAATGGCCCTAGCCACGACAAGACTGACTTCTCATCCCGGTACAGTTCCCCCAAGCTTATCAGAGCCGCTTCGTACTCGCGTGTGGCAGCATCGGAGGTCGCTGCTGGGGCCTTCGATATGATATCCTTAAAAGTCGCCTCTGCCTTCCTCGGGTCCGTCTTGACCAGGTCTTGGGCTTCTTTGACCCGGCTGGAGTCGCCGGCAGCCATGATGTGAGGGGGGTTGATGCGAATTCGAGAAGCTTCGGGGGAGGGTGTGTAGTGGCAGGAGCTCAAGGAGAGATTCCTAGAGACGAAGACAGTATTGGTGACGTCTCAAATTCTGCGGCGATTTCCAGGTGTGAGGTGCTGTTCGTCTTTGGGCTCGAAGCAATGGTGGTGATGATGATGCAGGTGCCGATGCACAATCTGAGCTTCAGCGGTCCCTCCAGGTAGCCACAGCGCGACGTACCCAGCTATCGGTACGTACCTCACTAATGGGATTGCCTGCTAACCTTGAAGGTACCTTCTGGTGTACTTTGCACATGAGCAAGTTCCTCTTCCGCTTGTAAGTACCTGACCAGCCCTGGTGCCCCCGGGCCGTCAATGATCCGCCCGGCCGCTGGTGGGCTTGCAGCCGGCACAGGCCGGAGAGGCAACTCCGTAATGTAACTGGCTGGGCGGGTCAGTCATGCAGGCGCATGGAATTTTCTAACGAGTGCAGCCTCTTTTGGTGGTCTCCCCTCATATATACCAAAAAAACCCATCCCTCCGTCATCTTTTTTTCTTCTTCAATTGAGTCATTACTCAAACTCCTTCCTCTAACCCCCCTTCACCATGTTCCGACAAGCCCTCGCTGCTTCATCCAGAGCTCTGCGCGCCACACCGAGCGTCGCCGCTGGCCGTGCCCTTTTGCGGCCTCAACTCCAGACAGCTGCCGCCCCCGCCATCTCAATAAGATGGCTCCAGCCAGCTGCCCCTCGGTGGTACAGCGATGCCAAAGAGACCAAGGCTGCTGAGGAGACCAAGGAGGCTCCAGCTGCCGAGGAAACGACAGAGGCCAAGGAGGGCGAGCAGAACGGTGACTCAGACGCCCTTGCTCAGTTGAAGAAGGAGCTCGAGGCCAAGGACAAGGAAGCTCGCGAGTGGAAAGTGTGTATTTTGCATGACTCCACAAACTGTACAATTTCAATTTCGGTGTGATCTGACCCTTCTTTTCTTTACAGGACAAATGCCTCCGCACCGTCGCCGACTTCCGCAACCTCCAGGAGCGCACCGCCCGCGAGGTCAAGTCAGCCCGCGACTTTGCCATCCAAAAGTTCGCCAAGGACCTAGTCGACAGCGTCGACAACCTCGACCGCGCCCTGTCCACCGTCCCCGTGGACAAGCTCAAGGCCGAGGAGAAGAGCGAGGAGCTCCAGGACCTGGCCAACCTCTACGAAGGCCTCAAGATGACGGAGAACATCCTCATGCAGACGCTTGCCAAGCACGGCCTGGAGCGGCTGGACCCAGAGGGCGACAAGTTCAACCCCAACGAGCACGAGGCCACCTTCATGGCCCCCCAGCCTGACAAGGAGGACAACGTCGTCTTCTTCGTGCAGCAAAAGGGTTTTAAGCTCAACGGTCGTGTCCTCCGCGCGGCCAAGGTCGGCGTCGTCAAGAACGCTTAAACTTTGCCTTTCCCTCCCCACAACTCAAAATAAATTAAAGCTACCACGACCCAATCAACTCAAACACAAAACACTATCTGAAGATGCGTGGGTTTGATAATTCAATCAAAGAAGAAAAAACAAACCACCACTTCCTTGTACTACTACTATTATACCACTACCAGTTTCTACGCTGGCTTGGCGTTGGGTCACTTGTATAATGCTCCCCTCACGATGACGGTTTTTTAAAAGAAAGAAAAAAAATCCATTCATTCTACAACTTGCATGGAGGGTTCTAAGGAACCATGGAGAGAGAAGAAAAAAAATCAAGACGCAAAGAAGGTGAAGCACATCAAGTTGGAAACATGGTGTGGAAGAAAGAAAGAAAGAAAGACAAAAGGTCTTTATTTGTATGAGCGGATATACAATGTATATAAAAACTGCGGTGCGGATGGGCCGCAATCCCTAATGAACCGCCTCCAGCGGACCGATGCATGACATGAAATACATTGAAGCCATACAGGCCGATCCAGTTCTTTGTATAATCGTTAATTGCCAGTCAACGTTAAGACTCTAGTCCCTCATACCGGCTTTCTCAATAACACCTCCCCACGTCGTAATTATATTTATACAATTGCAGCTGAAATGCCGAGATACTATTATATATGACCTGTTCCAACCACATCCTCTCTTATTTCTTAGCTTTCCCTTTCGCTCCCGTTGCCTTGGCCTTTGCGCGGCCTTTTGGCTTTGTGTCTTCCCCGTCATCTCCAGCCTCTGCCTTGGCCGCCTTCTTCGCTGGTTTCTTGGCCTTTGGCAGCTTGATGTACTTGTCCTTCTTGAGGTCGATCTCCTCATCCTCTTCAGCATCCGGCGTCTCCAACACCTCGGCGTCGTCTTCTTCCTCAATCGCCTCTTCCAAGTCTGGTGCCTCCTTGGCCAGCTTCTTGGGCGCCAAAACGTTGCTGGCCTTCATAAACGGCACAGGGTGGCTCATTGCATTATATCTGTCTCTCCTGTTAGCGCTGCTGCAGAACTCAAAGATGCTGATATACGGGGTTGCTTACGTTCGGGTAAAGGCGGCCTTGGCCTTCGACTCGATGCTAACCTTCTCCTCACTCATAGGACCGACTCCCAGCTCTTGAATGGCGTCAAAGTCCTCTCTGGTAAGGTAATAGCTGTCCATCAAATCGATCACCTCTCCCACGGCCTCGCTCCCTTCCTTTTGCAGCCGATCCACCGTTTGGGACCACAGTAGAGGAAAGTACTGTTGTCGAATTTCGTTGTGGTCCCCTGACGATTTGAGGCGCATGTGAGAGTGGATCTCTCGAATGTACCTACCCAGTTTCCCGGCCTTGCTGTGGTTTCCAAGCCACGACGTGAAGTTGGAACCCATCAACTGGCCAGCAACGAAGCTGGCAGGCCGTACCGTACTGAAAACTGCGTGAGTGGGCATAAGACTCCAGTGCTGCTGTGGCCCGTGGATCATACGGTCTACCAAGTCACCGTCACTGATGCTCTCTGCCGCTTGATCAAAAAGCTCCAGCGTCTTCAAGGTGGCTTCTCGGCCCTTGTATCCCTTTCCGCTCAAGGCCATGGGCTTCGTGCGCAGGTAATTTTCCTGAATCATGAGGAAGCTAAACTCATGGTCGTTAAAGTAAAGCTCAATCTTGTCGTTGAGGGTTGCCTTGCTTGCAGGTGCAAAGAGCCCGCTGGCAAGCATCTTTTGGCAAATATCCCATGGTTTCAAGACGACGTGCTTCTCCCACGCTTTGGACATGGCTTTGCTTTGATCATAGTTCATGCTCGACTGGTCAAGCTTCGCCGTCGCAATCATGTTGATTATTTGGCGAATGTCCTTGTTGCTACCTTCAATTAGGGCGTCGACCACGGGCGGAGGCAGCTTCAAACCCTCTCGGTGACAAATCGTCATGATTCGAGAGCGAATCTGGTCGACTGTCGGACGATTGAAGCGAATGTCAAAAGCAACGTGATCAAAAGGCTTCATCTTTGGCAACCTTCGCTCGTTGCAGATCAGGATCAGCGGCACCTCAGTCTTCCTGCAAAACTTGGCCAGAGCGCCAACGCCACCACGATCACCAGCCGACATGCCATCAACTTCGTCCATGATGAGTACAATTTTCTTCTTATGGGCATCCACAGACTTTCCATCTCCCGCAAAAAAGCCCAGCAAGGAAGTGTTATTCATAACGTCGCTGAGGCCAGCCTCGACCAGCTTCTTGCTCCTTGTGTCGCTGGCATTGCTCTCCAGAATATCGTAGCCCTCTAATTTAGCAGCGAGATGTGCCGCCGTAGTCTTTCCAATCCCCGGAGGACCGGAGATGATGATGGCTCGCTCGCCTCCCATGCCGTCTGCACCTCGTCGTTGAAAATTATACTTCTTTGACTTGGGCCAGTTTCGAAGCCAGTTTTGTATTTTTTCTACTTGTGCCTTGTTGCCGCATATCTGGTTCAGCTGCGTTGGCGCGTACTTGGAAGTGAGAAGCAAAGCAGGTGGTTGTGAAGGCTGGACAGGTGCGCTGCTGGACTGTCCTCGAGAAGCGGCCATCTTTTTCGCCGCCTTCTCTGCCTCAAGTTTCTTAGCTTCTTCTTCTGCCTCCATCTCGGCAATCTGCTGTTGCACCTTCTCCTCTTCCGCTTTCTTCTTTTCCTGCGCCTTTTGAGCACCCTTTCCAGTACCACCATACGCGGGAAGTTTGCGAATCAGGTCGAAAAGGCCGTGTTCATCGATGGTCTTTATGCCGTGCGATTTGATCTTGGCTAGTTTACTCGGGCCAGCGTCATCCCCGAGAACGACAAAGCTCGTTTTGCTACTGGGCTGGCCAGTGACCTTGCCGCCATATCGTTTGACAAGCGCCTGAGCTTCGTCGCGGCCAATGGTTTGCAGCACACCCGTAAAGACAAACGATAATCCGCTCAGACACTCTTCTTCGCCCTCTGGAAGTTCAGCAGCTGGTAAAGAAGGCTGCGCGGAAGCGTTACCGCCACCGGCAGCAGCTTTCCTCCAGTCGAACTTGGCATTAGGATCTTTGGGCGGAGGCGTCGGCGCTCTCACAGTGGCCACGCTATCCAGAATATTCTGTATCTGCTCGTCTTCAGGCTCGTCTGCTTTCTTCGTCCTTGGCGCACGCGGTTTGCTAGCTGCTGGTTTCTTCCGTGGTAGCGCTTCCTCTTCCTCCTCATCCGTTTCTTGCTCTGGCGACTTTCGCTTTTTGCCGGTCGGCGTGTCCTTGGGTGCCTTCTCATCGTCGCCTTTGCTAGAGCCCGCAGGCCGTCCTCGGGCGGCGGGTCGCTTGGGCTGCGGGAGAACTTCGTCTTCGGATTCTTCCTCCACATATTCATCGTTCTTACGCTTATTGCGGCCTTTGACATCAGCGGCGAAGATATCGTCTGCATCCTCGTCGCCGTCTTCCATGTACGCATCTTCATCATCGTCGACGGGAGCAGCTTTATATGAAGTCCTTGATTTTCTTGATCGGGGGGCTACCTCCTCAGTTACGGCCGGCTTCGATGCGGATTTATTAGTCCGAGGGCTAGACCTGACGGGAACTTCGGCCACGGCATGAGCTTTTCGGTCGCTTTTCTTAGGTGTCTGAGGGGCCTTTGTTGACTTGGAATCCTTTGAAGATGCAAAGTAGTCATCGGCGGATATTGCGACGCCCGCAGGCTCTGTTTCCCTAGCTTGGATTTAGATATCGAACTATGGGCAGATTAAGTGACCAACAATTACCTCTTCTTCGTTGAGGGCTTTGGTGCTGGTTTTTTCTCTCTATAAGTTCAAATCGATTAGAGGGGGAACGTCGCAAGGAACGAATGCTAGGTTGAGGCGCCAATACTCTACTGCTTCATCATCACTATCCTCAACGACTTTGCGACCCTCTATTACTTGTAAGCTTCATTTGAAAGCCTCTGATATCGGGACAACTCACTCGTTCGCTTGGCCTTGGCCGCTGCTGGTTCTGGTTTGGCAGCGGCCGCGGGCTTGGGGGCAGCACCACCCTTTGGCGTGAAGAACGACCGAATATCAGGCATTGTCTCTCCTCCGTCAAGGTTCAGGAGAATTCTAATCCAGCAATGAACGAAAATAGAGAGAACAAAGAGTTCCACCGGCCCTCCTTTTAACTATGATTCAATGCTGCTGCTGCTGCCGCTGCTGCCTGCCTGAAGGGAGGTGCATCCAGCGTGCAAAATACAAGATGGGTAAGGTAGCCTAGAAATTGTTCCCAGTGACGTGCGCCCGGATCCCACTTGCAGCGAAACGCGAAGCTGACGCGAAGTGCGTGACCTGAGCTTAATTGGCAGTGGGCTTTGGAGCCTGACATCTCAGGCCCCACTTTGCGACAAGGCCCTTTGCCATCTTGGGATTCTTTTCGAGATATGGAGCCCCGGTCGTAGGAGATCTCGAGACAAGCCTCGATAACGCCGGCAAATTCGACGCCATGAAGCCCAATGGCGCCTGCGCATTGTTAAATGCCTTCCAGGGGCTGAGGATCTCCGCTTGCACGCCTTTGCGACAACTTCGAGCGCCGGTCCAGCGGCAATCCAAGGTCCTGAATGTCGCCCACCAACTGCAGTATGGCAGAGCCTTTTCCACAAGCCCGGCCTTGCTGGGCACCTGGCTCGAACCCAGCTTGAACCGAAAGAAGAAGATGGCCAAGGGACGGCCGCGAGTCGCGACTGGAGGTTCTACGAAAGGCACAACCGTGATTTGGGGAGACTACGGGCTGCGGATGGTGGATCATCACCGAAGAATCAGCGCCAAGTCGCTCAAGATGGCGGAGGATACGATCAAGGTCCGCCTACGAGGAGAGAAATACCGGCTTTACAAGAGGAAAAACTGCAATGTCGGCGTCTACGTCAGCGGTAACGAGGTACGGATGGAAAAACGAACGGACGCTTTCCTCAGAGACAGTGCGATACTAATTCCCGTTGGGTAGATGCGAATGGGTAAAGGTAAAGGTTCTTTCGATCACTGGGCGACAAGAATGGCAGTGAGCCAGGTTCTGTTCGAAATCAAAGGCCGGATTCACGAGCAAATCGTCCGGGACGCTTTCCGCTTGGCCGGCAACAAGCTTCCTGGTCAGAATACTCCGCTCCTCCTGTACGCTCCGAAGCCGACGCTAACTTTACATACAGGCCAGTGGGAATTCGTGAAGAAGGGAGATCCCCCCGTAGTTGGAATCACCAAACTGGATGGCGTAACGCTCGAGGATCTGAAGAGGCCGAGAAGGCATGTTGCGCCTCAAGAGCTGCTTGAGTCGTCGTCTTCCACAGCGACTGCTGAAGCAGGAAGCACACCTGCTCCGTCTGCATCCTCTTGAACATTGACAAACATCATGTACCATTACCAGAGAAAAAACAAAGATTTTTTTGTATATAGAAGCCAACTCACGAAGACATGGGAGAACAACGAACCATGGGTGGATCTAACATCGTACCCTCAGATTCTCCCCCATTGACATATGTCTTAAAAGAAATAAAAAGTTTGAAAGCAATCAATCGTACACAAAAACTTGACGATCCTGTAATGTTATATCTAGGCACTAAGTAACAAATGTGTAACGAGTTTCATCTTCATTCGCCAAGTGCTCCTTGGCATCTGAAGGTAGTGTGTGGTGGGAGAGCATTATCAAGATATGAGGCAAACGCAAATCAGTACATGTAATAAAAGACCGCGGGGAGTTTAGCAGTACCTAAGGTAAGTATCTACAGCAGTAGCAGTCCCTAGGCGGTACTTCCCTACTAATAGGTACCTAGGTACCTTATACTAGGCAGTCGCTTCCCCACTCTCGAGTCTCTCGAACAGCACTTTACGCGACGACGCGTCTTCCAACATCTAAAATCTCAAGGGCTTCGTCGCATCCAAGAAAGCCCACCAATTCAGACAGCTGGCGTAATGGCTCTCATCGTTGACAAGCACCGCCCGCGGTCTCTCGAGGCTCTGTCATATCACCATGAGCTTTCTGAAAGACTTCAATCCCTCGTAAGACGTCCCCTCCTGCACCGATTCACGCCGAGCTCAACCCTGACAAACCCTATCGCAGGCCCAAAGCGGTGACTTTCCCCATCTCCTCGTCTACGGCCCATCGGGAGCCGGGAAGAAAACGAGAATAGTGGCGACGCTGAAGGAGCTGTACGGCCCCGGTGTGGAGAAGATCAAGATCGATGCGCGAGTGTTCCAGACGTCCAGCAACCGAAAGCTCGAGTTCAACATTGTCGCCTCGAACTATCACTTGGAAATCACGCCATCCGACGTAGGGCAATATGATCGAGTCGTCGTACAGGATCTCCTGAAAGAAGTAGCACAGACGCAGCAAGTCGATCAGGCGGCAAGGCAGCGCTTCAAGGTCGTGGTCATCAACGAAGCGGATCACCTCACCCGAGATGCCCAAGCCGCACTTCGTCGCACGATGGAGAAGTACTCTCCGAACCTTCGGCTCATTCTTCTGGCGAATTCAACGGCCAATATTATTGCGCCAATTCGTTCCAGAACGCTGCTTGTCAGAGTTGCTGCCCCGACGCACGAGGAAATTTGCGAAGCCCTCGCACAGTCGGCGAAGAAGGAGAATTGGGAGATTGTCAAAGGACTTCACCAGCGGATAGCTGAGGAGAGTGGCAGGAATCTTCGCCGCGCACTATTGATGCTTGAGGCGGTCCACGCGCAAAAGTAAGTGAAATTACCCCCCCCCCTGGCGACAATTTCCCTGTTGCCCGTTGTGATTCCTCGTTACTGACCCGGTTCGGCTGCAGCGAGAAAGTAACAGACACAACGCCGATTCCACCCGCAGACTGGGAAGCACTGATCGGCCAGATCGCCAAGGAGATCATCGAAGAACATACCCCCGCGAGGATCCTGCAGGTCCGCGCCAAGCTGTACGATCTACTCACGCACTGCATCCCCCCCACCACGATTCTGAAGACCCTTACATTCAAGCTTATGGACCTCATCGACGACGGGTTGAAAGGCGAGGTCATCCGTTGGTCCGCGTTTTACGAGCACCGGATCAAGACGGGCACCAAGGTCATCTTTCATCTAGAAGCCTTTGTGGCCAAATTCATGCGCATCTTGGAGATGTACCTAATGAGCATGGACATGTAATACATAGCGACTCGTGGTCATGGCGGCGTTTAGGAGTATTTAGAAACCCTCTCTCAAAAGGAAGCTTTGTTCTCAATTTTACCACCTTTGTTCATCGATGAGACTCAGGTCATGCATGCAATTATATCAATTGTTTGTGCTTCCCATAGGCGTGAGTAAGTTGATGCTACTTGGCTGAATGGGACATAATGGCTCTTTCCACACAAACAACCGAAGCGATCTGGTTGCACTCGCCATACAGAGATTATGCCACAAGTCAGCATGACAGCTTGAACAACAAACCAGCCAAGATTTACCTGCATTTGACAAATCGGCGTGTGTGTCATTCCCCTTACAGTGGGTTGCTCTCTTCCATAAATGGCATACTAACGGTCTCCCCATATAGGAACCGATAACTACCGGATCATCCTACAATAACCATGGGGTCTCTGCAAAAGTCAGATGCTGCACATAGTGGCGAAAATGCCAGCAATCCCGCCATCGACAAGACACAGCAGAACAACAAAGGGACCGTAGATGAAACCTCCAACGATCCAAACGATGGGATCGTCGAGGAATTCTACGACGCCGTCAATGATTCGAGGGAAGAGGTCGTCACGGGACTGGCAGAGGCTATCGACGAGAAAGTCGACGAACGAGTCGTCGGAAAGACTAATGAGGAAGCTGTGGGAGAAGCCAGCGCCGCCCCTGCGGCCGAAGTCGATGAAGCATGCCGACAGGAGGCTGATGAAGTGACGAGGCTTTGTTCGAAGCGGACGAGAAGAGGCTAGTACGTAGGTACCTAAGCCAGCCAGGGAATTGGTAGAGCCACGCAAGTATCTTCCATTGATACGGCAAATATAGCTCTGAGTTTATGTAGCTTCGCTCTCTGACCAGAGAACTCTTCCAACCACTGGTATCCATCAGGGTAGTTCAGGTCGATTGAAAGGCGCCTAGGCTGTGTACAAGCTCGATGTCAACGCTTCACTTCATGCGTGTCACCCACATCCTGCAGCCCTGCTGTTAACCGAGCCTTGTTCATCTGCATGCATGCACGCGACAACCTCGGGGATACCTTTATAACAAAAGAGGCGAAAAAGGTACGGGTCGCTTCTACCCGTACCCTCAGGTTGCTAGAGGATGCCTTAGTCATCGCACCTCGACTTGGTACGGATACGAGAACCAGCATTTTGTGAAAGCTACCCGCTTCCGCTCGACCTAGTGCTGGGAATCTGTTTGTAGCACAGAATACTTTGCTCCTTATCTACTGCTTAATGGGATTGCTGCAGAACGGGTCAAGATGGCGATGTTGGACGAGAGCACGTCCAGAACATGCAGACTGTCATCCCTTCCACGTTATTCCTCCCGTATATGAGTGCCAATCGGGGCTCATACACCACGAGCATGACAATTTAAACAATGTCAGAATATAGGCCGCTCAAAGGTCCCTACCACAAGAAGCAGTCCTTGCAGAGTGCCCATGCAGACCACCTGGCGTTGAGAACCCGCCACAATCATTCTGTGGAATCCAGGACATGGTTGCACCACCCACCTTCAATGTTCTTCAGACGGTGCTTGTGTCCAATGCTCATCTAAACCGTAGCTTAATACTCCTCAGTGGCATTGATTACGCATGTTACCGTACGCAAATTACCTTGTGTCTGTTGGTTGGCTCGAAAGTGGTCCGCGAAAGTGGCGGGGCGCTATTCGGCGGGTGCAAAACATCTTCAAAAGGACCGGGCGTGGGTAGCTTCAAACACTTGGCAGAAAATGGGAGAAATGGCGTCTAATCCCCAGAATTCATTTTGGTTTTATTTGAAATACTTCACTCGTTTGGGCTCATCTACTACCCTATTAGGTGTTGGGCAGAGAACTGGAATACTGGATCCGAGGATATCCTTTGCACTAGCCATGGACGAGGCGTTGGGTTCGCGGCGGAAGCTGGAAACCTTAGCCAAAGCTTGAAGTCGAACATGGCAGATGACCATGGACGTCTAACGTACCGCGAACGACGGGCAAGGAATTTCACGGAGTAGTTCCCGGGCTTCGTAATAAACTAAGCACATACAAACCCATCGCCCTTCTTTTAATAACGCAAAACCTGTCCCGGTTTGTTGGGTACTCGCGGAACCCTTTGATGTGACCTTTCTTATTGTAGGGTAACTAGGCACTCATGCAACATTACTCCGTGGAGTGGACTGGAAATGGGTGGGAGGAAGGGTAAAAGAGGGGCAGCGAACTTGGATGGGGGGAGTTTGGAGTAGCATCGAAGGATTCCAGGCCACCTTCGTATGTAGTACCAACATCACTTTTCTTCTTCAATATTCTCTCCTTTTTGTGCGCCGTCTGAGCGTCTCTTCAGTATCCCCGTACGTAGCAGAACTTGACCGACATGGGCGTCTCTTCGTCGATGCAGTGAGTATGGTATCTTCGACCCTGCAGCGCACGTTCCTTTTCTCTTTTTTTTTTTTCTCCGCCCGACCCGATATGGCCCCTACCCCCTGGTCAATTAACATGGCAACTGTGATACCAGGTACGGAATGGTACCCTGCACTCTGGGACCACCTAGGCAGTAGCAGCAGTTTCTAGATGGGGGCATCGCTTATATTGCTCTGCTTGTCCGGGATGCATGCGGCTAGTATGAGTGCACCGTGGGTTGGCAATTTCAGTTGTAGAAATTGGCGCTTTGCTGCTAGATGCCTAAGAAGGAAGACTTGCATCTGCGAGGACTGGCAGAGCCCCTCTTCGTAGTCGAGCGCTTTACAGGAAGCGGCGGCGGCGAAGAGTAAACCTGGCGTGTGACGAGATATTTGTCAAGAGTCCCGAGGGTAAGAGGAACTGTCTCAGGTCTTCGGACGACAGGCGGTTCATCTTGTTGCTCACCACTCAGCCACGAGGACGGCTACGGCTCCGGTGACATGGCAGAGGGCGACTAATCACTTTATCTCGGCCGACTGCGATGGCAAAGTGTGCTTGATAGGTACTTGGACCCGGATCTGCCAAACGGGAGGCACAGACAGGTACGAAGCACGGAGTATGCTCTGTGCTTTTGAATGTTGCATGCAACTTGCAGCGGTTTCAGATGACTCGTAGGCGGCCATTGGCTGTTCGTTTTGAGTACCTTAGGTACCTTGCCTACCGCTAGAGCATGGCAACATGGTCGCATGGGGCAGGGCCAATTACGCAGTTGGGATTGCTGCAGATATTGTTGGCCACACGCTTCGGGGCAACGGAGGTGTTCTTACCCCACCCGGCCCATCGGGACAAGCGCCGCTGGTAGGGCAAACGCAGCTTCAGAGTAGTACCCGTTCGAGCAAAGCAAATGTGCGGCGTGGCGATGATGAATACCCAAAATCGCATAGGAGGTGGTCAGTCGGGTGGACGCTAGGCAATGGAATTTCCTGGGGGACTTGGGGAACGCAAGCCTGGGGAAAGACGGGGAAGGCAAAGGAGCTTTGGCCTGACGTGAACTCTGTTGCACCTCGTCTGGCATCTGCGGCGTCGCTGCCGTTCCGAGAATTGCCTCCTTCCTCGCGGGCATAGGGCAAGTCAGCCATCCAGGCCGCTACTTCCCAGACAAGTACCTGTGCTCTCGAAGAATCATCGTGACGAGGAATCTACCATGTTGGTGTAGTAAGTACTAATCTCTAATTTCTCCCACCTTATGCTACCTGCTAGGTACTTTACCTAGCCCTAGTACTAAGGTTGCAGTGCTTGGGCGAGACGTCCTCATCCCAGGGAGCATCGGCCTCGAGCCGATCACTGTGATCCACTATCCACTATTATGGGTAACCCGCAATGCTGACAGGAAAACCCGAGCGGCGAGGTGAGGAGGAGAGAGCGCGGAAACGGAGAATGGAGGCAGAGTGGTTCTTCCAAGGTTGAAGAGGGGAGTACATGCAGAGCCGGTACTGCTAAGATTGGCGCTCCATCCGGTGCGCTCCATACCCTGAGTAGGGGGAGGCCGGGAGAACGCACAACTGACTAGTGAAGGAGGAGAGGAGAAAGGGTCAGGTAGGTAGGTTAGCTATCCCCAGAACGCAAAGTCCCTGGACATCGGTAGCATCATCGTCTGGGACGCCTCCACCATCATATAAAAGTAATCTAGTTCCCCCTCCGCTCTCCGCCGCCCTCCTTCCCTCCCTTTTGCTTGTCACTCTTCATACTTCGCCTCACCTCACGTTACCTCAGCCTGAGCTTTCCTGAAGAAGTGACAATCAAGAGAGCATCACCTCTCTTGCGTCTTTCTGCTCTCCGACGACCATCCTCCAGCTGTTCCTCATCGCCGAGCCCTTGCGACTCGACCGGTGACGAAATAGCTACATACAGTATTCAGCGACTGCTGTGAAGTATCGCGGCAACTTGGCAGGCGCCATCTCTCCCGGGCGGAAATAATTCGACAGAGGCTTAGTGCTTGTGGTGCTTCGTACTCGCGACTTCATAGCTACCCCGCACCCTGCCAGATTCCTCCAGCGCCTCTTTCAGCTCCTGCCCCTCCAAAGCCAAAACCCTTTCCTGAGGATTAGACTTCCTCGCACACGCGCACTCAAATTTCAGACACAGAAAAAATACTCGACCCTCACAATGGCCGACAACCAGGGAGTGGTCGTGGAGGCCCACGAGGTTGAGACTTTCCGTAAGGACACCTTGCGCATCTGCTAGCTGGTTTGGAACCGACACTAATCTGCACGCGCATTAACAGAGGCTCCTGAGAAGATGTTCGCCAGTACGTTACATAACTCCTCGAAATCTCCGACCAAAAAAAAAAATCCCCTACATTTTTTAGCTGTGTGTTGAGCTTCTAGCTGACGTCTTTTTCTCTTTCACCTATTTGACAGAGCACCCTAGCAAACCCCACATTGGCAGTAAGTGCATCATTGCCCAAAATCACCTCAAAGCTGCCCCCCCAAAAATGGCACCCCCGTAGCTGCACCGGTCTCGGCGCGCTGACCGGGGGGTGGTCCGGACACCCGGCGTGCACGCGCTTTTTTTCCGCCCGTCCGGTCGGTCGGCGCAGTCCGCTGCAGTGCACGCAATTTTAGCTATGGAGACCGCGATTACTGACTTCGTCTTAAAATTATTGCAGGTCTTGAGGAGTACCAGAAGCTTTACAAGGAGTCTATCACTGAGCCCAACAAGTTTTGGGGCCGAGCAGCCCGTGAGCTGCTTAGCTGGACCCGCGACTTCGAGACTGTTTCCGCCGGAAGCCTCGCTGACGGCGATGTCAAATGGTTCGTCGAGGGTCAGCTAAACGCTTGCTACAACGCGGTCGATCGCCATGCCTACAAGGATCCCAACCGCGTCGCCATCATCTACGAGGCTGACGAGGTTGACGATGGCCGCAACGTCACCTATGGCGAGCTTCTTCGCGACGTCTCCAAGGTCGCCTGGGTCCTCAAGCAGGCCGGCATCAAGAAGGGTGACACCGTCGCCATCTACATGCCCATGATCCCCGAGGCTCTTGTTGCCATCCTGGCTTGTGTGCGTATCGGTGCTGTCCACTCGGTCGTCTTCGCCGGCTTCTCTGCCGATGCCCTCCGTGACCGTGTCATTGATGCCAAGTCCAGAATCGTCATCACCACCGACGAAGGCAAGCGAGGTGGCAAGTTTATCGGTACCAAGAAGATTGTCGACGACGCCCTGAAGCAGTGCCCCGATGTCAGCAATGTGCTCGTCTACCGCCGGACGGGTGCCGACGTCAACATGGTCCCTGGCCGTGATCTGTGGTGGCACGAGGAGGTGGAGAAGTGGCCCAGCTACATTGCCCCGGAGCCGGTAAACTCTGAGGACCCTCTCTTCCTCCTCTACACTTCCGGTTCTACGGGAAAGCCCAAGGGTGTGATGCACACCACTGCCGGCTACCTGCTCGGCGCCGCCATTACCGGCAAGTACGTTTTCGACATCCACGATGGCGACCGATACTTCTGTGGTGGTGATGTCGGTTGGATCACTGGCCACACCTATGTCGTTTACGCGCCTCTGCTTTTGGGTGTCTCCACCGTCGTCTTCGAGGGTACCCCAGCCTACCCCAACTTCTCCAGATACTGGGATATCATTGAGAAGCACAGCATCACTCAGTTCTACGTTGCCCCTACGGCCCTGAGACTGCTTAAGCGAGCTGGCGACGAGCACGTCCGTGGCAACTTCAAGTATCTGCGAACTCTCGGCTCCGTCGGCGAACCCATCGCCGCCGAGGTCTGGAAGTGGTACTACGAAGTTGTTGGCAAGGAGAGCGCCCACATTTGCGATGTAAGCTTTTCCAGACATCTACATGTCCTTTTGGTTCCATTTGAAATGCTGACAGCCATCCTACAGACTTACTGGCAGACCGAAACCGGTTCCAACGTCATCACACCCCTTGCTGGTGTCACTCCCATGAAGCCCGGCAGCGCTTCATTACCCTTCTTCGGTATTGAGCCTTCCATCATTGACCCGGTATCTGGCGAGGAACTTCACGGCAACAACGTCGAGGGCGTGCTTGCTTTCAAGCAGTCCTGGCCAAGCATTGCTCGTACTGTCTACGGCAGCCACAAGCGCTACCTGGACACGTACCTTCACGTTTACAAGGGCTACTACGTAAGAATAACCCCACACCGGATCATGAGGCATGTCTGTGAGAAAGCTTGACCTAACGATACAATGGATGTAGTTCACCGGTGATGGTGCGGCACGCGACCACGAGGGCTTCTACTGGATCCGTGGCCGTGTCGACGACGTCGTCAACGTCAGCGGTCACCGTCTGTCCACCGCCGAAATTGAGGCCGCTCTCATTGAGCACCACGCTGTTGCTGAAGCAGCTGTCGTCGGTGTTTCTGACGAACTGACCGGTCAGGCCGTCAACGCCTTTGTCGCCATCAAGGATGGTAACGAGGCCACCGATGCCCTCCGCAAGGAGCTCATTCTTCAAGTCCGCAAGAGCATTGGACCCTTTGCCGCCCCCAAGGCTGTCTACATCATTGGAGATCTCCCCAAGACGCGAAGTGGCAAGATCATGCGCCGTATTCTAAGAAAGGTCTTGGCAGGCGAGGAGGATCAGCTGGGCGACATTTCAACGGTATGTTTGTAACCTTTTGCCCCCCAACCGCCTCCGTGCACATGCAGTGCTTTTGTCCTTTGCCGTAACTAACTCTTTGCGTCTTTCAGCTGTCGGATCCTTCTGTGGTGGACAAGATCATCAAGACGGTCCACGATTCCAAGGGCAAATAAATGGTAACAACTTGGGGGGAGTCGGCAGGTTTTTATTTTCGCATCTAGCTTGTTAGTTGATACAATTGGGTTAGGGATGAGAGCGGTGGCCGCGGACAGAGTTCGTTCTGAGGTCAAAAACTAGGGTTAATTCACTTGGAGGGAAATTTTCTTGGATGAGGATATGACAATTGGAATAGCATTTGATATATAAGAAGATGAATCCTTGTACGTGTGCGAGCTGCCGAGACTTGTGTGATGTCATTTGACGAGCGAAGTGGTGGACCAGAAGAGGTTGGACATCCTGTATGAGTGATACGGGTTGGCTGCCTCTTTGAACGGCTTATGAATGACTGTAGTCCCATGGATGAAAAGGGGATGGTAGAAGCTGGAGGAGGAGGGGGATGGAAAGCCTAACGCGTAAGCTTCTTTAGGTAGAGGATTAGTAGCATTGGGAAATGGAGCAATGTTGCCCTCCTCAGCTTCCTTGGCTGTTACAGAATATCAACATGCAGATATATTACATGTCAAAGGCTTGGCCTTGGGTGATGTAGTCTGAGAGCCAAGACTGGCCGTGCTGCACAGCCTCGAACGACCCACGCCGATGATTCCGGGGATGCTCACGCCAGGTCAATGCCTTGATACTAGTAGTGTACTAACTAGCCTCTTGGCTTCACCAAAGAAGTGTGCCCGGAGTAAATGATGGCACCGGGTTTTCTTGACAATTTGTTCTTTCACGTTTTCACATGAGCCTGAACGCAAAAAAAGTGTAATCAATGATGGCAGGACGCGTCGCTAACAATGTAGGGCGGCTTCGTGGGCTTGCAACCGTTGCTGCAGGTCTTTCAAGAAAAAGAAAAAAAAACACATGTTATTGGCTTCAAGTCTTACCTTTTATATCTCATAGGCTCGTGGTTTTTTCTGCGGAGAGCCGACTTTTGAGACATGCAGTCCTCCCCACAGCAGGAAATGGAAAAAGCGAGCGTGGCTTGTCTGGAGCAGCTGTACAATGACATACATAGTTGAGCGCATTCGTATTTTTTTTGTGCTAATTTGCGGAGGTGCAGCCTGAAACCTCGTGAGTTGGCTTGGCTCAGCCTCCGAAACGATTTCGTTGGAAAAAAAAGAGCCGCTGCGGCTTATTTCTGGGCAGGCGAGGGAGGGGGGTTGAGGGATACATGGATGAGGTACCTGTAGGTTTGCAGAGTAAGGTAAATGAAAAAAAGGCCCAAAAGCGTTGAGCGCGCTTCCCAAGAATATGCATAAAAGAGGTTAAAAAGCTAAAAGGTGCTCGTATTTCCAGTTGGGCGAGAAAGTCTACCTAAGCGAAGCGAGAGGTTACTTTTTGATTTCCTTTTCTCCCCCCTACTTTTGCCCTACGCACGGCTCCGTCATCGATCGGGAAAAATAGATGGAAAGAAGAACAGATGGAATCAGAAAAACGGCTGGAGAATCGCAAATTCCCACATTCTGCATGCATCGCTTCTTCATCTTGACCCGAGACATGGCGCATCTGCATGTTGCCCTGCTTGCTGTCATCAATCCCACCTGGGGCTTACATGTAGGTACCTAACAAATCAGACACCTTTTGTTTTTCTTTTTTACTGGGCACCAGACCCGAGTTTCGCCTTAGCGCTTCGCTAACCAGCCCCCCAAGGCTTGCCCGATTTAGTGCGCTGCGCGGTGGAGGCTCAGTGGAGTCAGGCGCTGCCGCCACTACTCCAGCGCGTGCTGTATAGCGGCTTGGCTCTTGTTGATGGCACCAGAACGAAGGAGTCGCTCGCGGCGGGACGGCGCAACAAAACCGTCCATGCCATCTCTGGCATACATACTATAGTACTTACAAGTCATGTTTTTTCAGGCCTTGTTTTCGGCCAAGGTACCAAAGGTCAACACCATTCCGGCACCATCGTGCCAAGTACCGGGCTCCCTCACCTTCCCACCCCCCTCCCCTCTCCCCCATCTCTCTCTCTCTCACTCTCACTCTCCCACTCGCTCATCTTCCTTTCCCTTCATTGCCCCGTCCTCCGTCCGCTACGCGCGCCTCCCCACTCCCCGGGGACTCTTCTCCCTCTCTTTTCTTCCTCTTCGGCGTCTTCTTCTTCTTTATCGCCCTGCACTTTGCTGGTTTAGCTCCGATCGTTTTTGCGTGCGCCACGCTAGCAGACGCAATCCCTTCTTGGCCTTTGTCCTTCTTTTAAGAACAGATCCAGAGCCCGCTTGCCTGTTGCTTCGATCCCTCCTCGTCCCCATACCCGGATGGCTTGCCTAATAGAGTAAAGCGATCCCCTTTGCTTCTCACTTTGCGCCCGTCTCTCGCTGAGGGTCGCCGTCTTTGTGGAAATATATATTATACATAAGGCGCAATATATATCCATCCCGGTGCAATGGTTGCGCTCCGGCCTATCGTGGCCGCTGTTGCTAGCGCTGCCTTGTTAGCCCACTCCGCGATTGGTATTATTCCACCCCCCCGGCTGCCCTTCCTTGTCCCATAGCTTTACTGACATTCAATGTGTTCAACCTCGTCTGTAGCGCACTCATTGACCAGAAATCCGTTGAGCTACGTCTCCGTCATTGATGATGTCCAGATACACACGCCTTCTGGTCGGGTACACTCGCAGTCCAGCTTCGATATCACCTTCGCGCTTCATGCTGGGGAAGAGAGGGTCCGGCTGTCTCTCCACCCGAACCATGACATTCTCCACGACGATTTCGCGGTGACGTATCTCGATTCGGAAGGAAACGTCAAGTCGGTAGAAAACGTGCCGCGAGCCGAGCACAAAGTATACCGGGGTGATGCCTATGTGGAACGCCCTGGAGAAGATGGCTGGTCTTTGGCTGGATGGGCGAGGATAACAATGCATCGCGATGGTAGAAAGCCAGTGTTTGACGGCGCCTTTCGCATTGACGGCGATAATCATCACGTCCATACCGGCACCAAGTACAACAATCTAAAGCATCAAGATGATCCCACAATCCCCGATTTAGATGACCGCGATCCGGACGAAACCATGGTGGTATGGCGCGATTCCGATGTTCGCGACTTCTTGGACCGTAGCGAGCTGAAGCGCGACCTCTCCAGCCCGTCGCAATGCACCTCAGACTCTTTAAACTTCAATAATCAGTTCAACTTGGAGCTGAAGCGATCCACCAGGCTGCGAGCTGTAGATCCGAGGACGCTGTTTGGTCGCCAATCCATCGATGGAGGCTCAACCAGTGGCGGACAGGACTTCATCGCCACTATTGGAGACACCTCCGGGTGCCCCACGACCAAGAAGGTGGCACTGGTTGGTATTGCTACCGACTGCACGTACTGGAGCGGCTTCAACTCTAGCCAAGCTCTGAGGACGAACGTCATTGGCATAGTGAACCAAGCGTCTCAGGTCTATGAGAGCACCTTCAAGATCTCGCTCGGTATCAGAAACTTGACTGTTCTTGACCGTGGCTGTCCAGGCACTCCCTCCGCCGCCACTCCTTGGAACGTCGACTGCAGCGCTAATACCACAATCAACGATCGGTTGAACCTCTTCTCCGCCTGGCGCGGCAAATCCGTCGACAACAACGCCTACTGGAGTTTGTTCACCACCTGTCCTACCGATTCGGCTGTTGGCTTGGCTTGGAGAAGCCAGGTTTGCCGCCAGGGGTCGGGCACCAGCTCCGATGGCCAAGGAAACAATGAGACCGTCGCCGGCACCAACGTGGTGGTCAGGACCACGACGGAGTGGCAAGTGTTTGCTCACGAGTCGGGCCATACCTTTGGAGCCGTCCATGACTGCACGAGCTCTACCTGTCCTGTCGACCCCACCTCGCAAACTTGCTGCCCGCTCAATGCCACCACCTGTGATGCTGGAGGCAGGTTCATCATGAATCCTTCCACCGGCAGCGACATTACCCAATTCTCGCCGTGTAGCGTGGGGAACATTTGTTCCAGTCTCAAAGCTGCGGCTCTGTCGAGCTGCTTGACTGACAATAAAAACGTCCCGACGATTACGGGCAGTCAATGCGGTAACGGCATTGTCGAGCCCGGCGAAGAGTGCGACTGCGGCGGCAGTCAAGGTTGTCAGAACAACACGTGCTGCGACGCCACCACTTGCAAGTTTACCAGCGGCTCGGTATGCGACCCGTCCAACGAAGACTGTTGTACAAGCCAGTGCCAATTCGCATCCTCGGGAACGGTCTGCCGCGCCAGCACGGGAGAGTGTGACGTCCAGGAGACGTGCCCCGGTAACGCTGCCAATTGTCCCGCGGACCAGCACAAGCCTGACGGCGACTCCTGCGGCAACGGCGGCGGCCTCAAGTGCGCTTCGGGACAGTGCACGTCTCGCGACAGGCAATGCCAGGTCATAGTCGGCACCTCGGCCGACAACAGCTCGACAACGGCGTGTCCTGACACACCAAGCAGCTGCACCGTATCCTGCACTTCGGGACATCTTGCCTTTGGAGAGCGTCAATGCTTGCTCTTTGGCCAGAATTTCATCGATGGAACACCCTGCGGTTCCGGCGGGCACTGCACGAACGGGACCTGCACGGGCAGCTCAACGTCGGCAGAGATTCGAGACTGGATCACCAGTCACAAAGACATCGTCATCCCCTTGGCCATTGTCGTCGGCATCTTGCTCATTGTTGTTGTATCAAGCTGCATTGTCAGCGTCTGCCGCCGCGTACGGCGGCGACGCGCAGTGCCCAAGACGTCACCCCCGATGTCATCTTGGGCCTTGTCTCCAAACATGTGGGGAGGAGGAAACAATCAGAATCGTGGAGGCGGCCCGCCTGACGTGCGCTCTACCGACGGTTTCGGTCCGCCACCCCCGGCCTACTCGCGTCCACCACCGCCAGAATATGGGCAGCCTCTGGATCAGGGAGAGTGGAGGCACAACCACATGCGATATGCATGAGAGTCGTTTTTTCTTTTTCCTTCCTTCTTCCTTTCTTGTTGTTTATCTATCATCTTTGACTGTACATACTCCTTTCGCTTTCCTCCTTCATTCTTTCAAGTCTTTCAAGGTTCGCAAATGGGTTATAGGATACTCTCGTTAGTCTGCTTTTTTGGGAAAAGGCGACATGCCTGGAGATTGGGCGTGTCGCGGGCGTCTTTGCGGGATTGGGTATATCATCTTATGACGAATGATGAGAACAAATTACAGGTTTTTTTTGGATACATGTAGTGGACATACATACCCCATCATGATAGGATTTTGGAGCTGGAGGTCTCTTTTCTTCTGTAAGAATAGAATTGTTAGGGCCTAGATTTGGGCCAGTAAATACAACTGCCATGATTTAGTTTCAGATTCTGATGAAAGTTGATGTTACAGAATCATGTAAAAAAAAACAAAAAACGCCGCTAGGGATATATTAAAAGAAGAGATAAGAGCAGACACAGAGACCCCATATCATTCCGGCCTCCGCTGCGCATTCATGTTCCTCCGCAGCCTCTGCTGCCGCGCGGCCGCGGCCGCCTGCGTCGCATGCTGATGGTTGTGGTTTTTCCAGTCCGTCTCCTCGTCGTAGCCGCACAACAGGGCCGTGAAGCGCTGCCTCTGACTGACGATGCTCTAAGGAAAAAAACAATCATTAACATGACTCGAAATTCACGAAAAGTAAATCGGGATTTTTTTAAAAGACTTACGTCGCAGGTCGTCTGGGCATACATCATCAGCTGTTCCGGCCGGTCCAGCACAGCGAGGGCGAAGGCCCTCCGCTCACGCACCTCAAACGGCTCCGCCTTGGCTCTGTGTGCTCCGAGATTAGCATGATACCATTGGTAGATAGAACAGAAGCAGGGGGGGAACGCACGCCCGCCCGGCAATGAGGCGGCTCGCCTCCGGGTCCTCGTCCGAGTTGTCGTCGTCGCTCTTGCCGTAGGCGTCCTTGCCGCGCGCCTGGCGGTCGCGCATGGTCGAGCTGATGGTGCTGGGGAAGGGCTTGTTGTTGTGCGGGTTGAGCGTCGGCTGGGGAATATGCTGGTGCTGGTGCTGGTGCTGGTGCTGGTGCTGAATATGATGAGGATGATGAGGATGATGAGGAGGATGAGGATGGGCGGCGGACATGGTTGCTTTTTTTGTGAGAATGTTGGATGTTTGATTTGTGAGGAAGATTAAGAAGGAGGAGAAGAAGAAGATGATGATGAAAGCTGTCGAGAGAAATGTGATGGATAATGGGATGGATGGCTTGGTGCTACTTGAGCTTGGACTTGGGCTTGCTCCCTGCGTTTGAAGTGGCAATGGTATAAAGTACAAAGTAAGTACAAAGTAACTACCGATTCGTTGGAGCCTCACCGCAGCGACCCCACCTCAAGCTGTCAGATCTGAATACAATCTACGAGGCACTCTCAAGCGCAATCATTCTGCAACTGCCAGCAAGCTCAAAGTTGAAATGCTATGACTTACTACCAGTTAGCATCCAACACATTCACAATCTCGTGTCCTTGTCACTGAAAATAAGGACTTCTCGTCCCTTAGTAGACAAGGTACCTAAGACTCGGCAGGGTTATATTGTACAAGATGTAGTCGCATTATAGCATGACCGTACCAACAGTGTTAGCAACAAAGTAAAATGCCGTAGCTGGTCTCCCTCTTTATCCTTTCCCGTCTCTCTCTCTCCCTCTCTCCCTTCTCTCTTCCCCTCAGCAGCACCTCTCAATGTCCCATTCCCTCAACCTAGATAGAAAGCAAAAAGATAACACACAAAAAAAAAAAAAGAAGCATCCTCCATACTCCGTACGTCCGTTTTATCCCTATTGTTCATTCGAGTGTGTATCCGCATAGTCAAGATGATTAGCATAGCTCCGTCCAGCCCCTCTTACTGTCCAGATATGTCGTGGTTCGTAACCAGTAAAAGGAAATAAGAAAAAAAAGAAGAGCAAGTAAAAAACGAAAGGGGAAAAAAGAGAGCACCAACAGCGGATGCTGGTATACAAAAGGGATTGATGCGTCAAGGGCCGATTAGCCCGGAAGAGACTGATACCTCGGCAGCCCATCCCCCGATTCTTCGATCGTATTCTGTCGAGAAAAAAGAAAAACAAATTGCCGCCAGCGTAGCTGCGTTTCCCCGTGCTGCTCGCCGATGACTCTCGTTTCGGGTGGTGTTGGTATTCTTCTCGCGTCCTCGAAAGCTCTCAAAAAAAGAGGCCGCCTGGGCCCGTTTCCGCCAGTAAATACATCCATTTCAAATAATATATTCGAAGCTTCCTCTCCTCAAAATTAATCGATGTTGATCCTTATCCACTGAAGCTTATGACAGCAAGCTATTATAGACGGTTAGAAGACACACTGAAAGATGTTTGATGGAAACATGCAAAGTTGCACTTACTCGGCTGTTTGCTCCATATGCCAGCTTTTGGCCGCTCATATCCCAGCAGAGACAATGCTCATCCTCCTCTTCGGCTTCCGACTGGTTAGAGTTGCCGGGGCCGCTCTTGGGACTGCGTAGACCGAACTGGGTTTTGGAGGGTCTCCAGATGGCTCGAGGCACCGAAGGGTTCTCGACTTTCCATATTAAAACGCTTCCTGACGTGGCTCCAGCAATAAAGGCTCCGTCGGGCGTGAAAGCGAGTCGAACGATCGGCAGGTCCATTGTGAAGAAGCATTTTGCCTTGCTCTCGGGCTTTCTGGCATTCCAAATCAGAATGGCGCCGTCTTCGCCTCCGGTAGCGATTAATCGCTCATCGTCGGCACTGGATTGGTTCGGCGGTAATGGCTGCCAGGCCATGGTCGTGATCGATCCTTGATGGGCTGATATTGATCTGCGTTGACCGGACTCATCCCATAGCTGGTACGCAAAACATGGTTAGTCTCAGGGCACAATGCGTTTTTATCCTTTGTGTTTCCTCTTCTTTTGTTTCTTTTCCCTTTTTCTTTTCTTCTGTTACTTACATCGAGAACACCCTTGTCGCTAGAGGTGGCGACAAGCTGGGATCGCGGGTCGAATAAAACTTGGGTGAAGCCATCGTCCTCTTTCGTCTCAAACTTGCGAGTCCTTTCTATGGACGCCTCGCCGAGGTTGAGGCATTCGAAGATACTTCCGCCGCAGATCAAAAACTCAGAGTCGCCCGTCCAAGTTGCGTCTAAGCCCGTGTCGAGGTTATGATCAGGAATGTGGTAACGCAGAGACTTGTTGGAGGTGGCCGAATGCACCGTCACCAACGTGTCAAACTTATTCTCTGGGGAAATGGCCAGGAGCGCAGAGTTGCTGGGATTCCACAGGAGCTTGACAATGGGCGGCTCCGACACGTCCAGGGACTGCAGGAGCTCGCCGCCGGCAGACCACACATGTATGGCGGCACGGGAGCCTCCGCAGTCGCTCGCGACGGCAATGGCAGTGCCATCCGACGTCCAGGCCAAGGCCGTCACGGTGGTTGTCTTGGGAGCGTCAGGGTCCAACAAGGCATGGGCGTGGGGTGACACGTGATGCTCGCCATCTTCAGTTGCCGTGGCACGCGAAATGGTCCAAACGCGGGCTAGCGCATCGGTTCCAGCAGCCGCCAGTATTGATGGGTCTCTAGGGTTCCACTCGCACTGCAGCAGAATGGGAGCGTTTTCAGCACCGGCTGGGGAGGGAGATGGCGCTGTTTCGGTGGCGCGGGCGTCGTCGATGAGGCGAATGAAGGTCGTCTTGGGATACAGCTCCTCGACCTTGTCGACCTGCGTGGCCTGGTCGGGCCCTTCTGTCCGCACGATTGAAAGCGGCGCCGGCTCTCCCTCCAGCGGTGATGGATAGGCGTGGTTGTCGTGCTGGCTCTGGTGGTCGTCGTCGTGGCGGTGGTGATCCTGTTGGTCCACATCCATGGGGGTGCTGACGGTGGCTGCATCGGATTTGCTCTCGTAGCCGTTGCTCAGCCGCGGGCGCTTGGAAGGCGACCCATTGGGCAGAGAATTCTGAGCCCGTTTTCGCGACAACTCGTCGTCGTCTTCTGCCTGTGCATCCTCGTCTTCCTCCACCTTCGCCGGCGGCTGCACTTCTAGGGGCCCAAAAATGCCATTGCGCAGCGCTGCGGCTTCTGCGGCTGCATCTTCAGGCATCTGCTCCAGGAGAATTGAAAGATTAGCCAAAGGAAAAGTAGGGGCCGGTATAGGGAAGGCGGGCAAATGGTACAAAGGGAAAGAGCGCGACTGCGCAACGACTTGCTGCAGCCCTGGTCCCCCGGGCGCGGCGACGGCCGGGAAGGGGGTTGAAGGAAAAAAAAAAACCGAGATGGATAAAAGGATGAGAAGTTTGAGCAGCGAGTAGCAATTCCTGGCTTACCTGACGGCGTGCATGTTCACGCTCGAGGGCGTAGTAGATGAGGCCGCTGTTGACGACGGAGACTAGAGCACGGCCCTTGACATGGCGCGCAAAGTCAAAGTCTCGCTGCGGTTCCTTGACGTGCCATTCTTTCTGGAACTTGGCGGCAGTTTCCCTGTAGTCTGCAAAAGCGGTTTCACGGTTAGATTCTGGCTTAAAATCAGGCCCTACGATAGATTGGGGAAAAAAAAAGAAGGAAAAAATGAGAGAGAGAGAGAGAGCTCGAAAGAAGAAAGCAAATCTGCGGGTTGCTGCGCGGTGCCACGTACTGCCTTCAAGCAAATATCTGCGCAAAAAAAAAGGGTCAGCAAAGTTGCATGAGAGCCGGAGAGTGGGAGCGAAAACGCCAAAGGGAAATAAGGCGATTCGAGGCAAGGATTGGGCCGCGGCGACCATCCTGGAGGCGATGGCCGACAAGGCTGCCAACGGTGACGGGATTCGAGGGCGCTGGGACGAACCTCCAGATGAGAAAGTTGACTCGGTCTGAGTCGAGAAATTCCTTGACGACCATGATTCCGGGGGAGGGGGGGGTAGGAGAGGAAGAAAGCGCGCCAACAGGCGGCGGCAGTGTCACGGCTCGTCGTCGCAGGTGAGTCTGCAGGTGTTGAAACAGCGCGAGGTGCTCGTCGGGGAGTCGCCAAAAAGGAACAGAAAAAAAAGGGAAAACCCGAACGGCAGGCTTGGTGATGGCGAGAGAGGAAGTGAGTGAGTGAAGATTCAAGAAAGAGACGAATCCACAATCCGCCCACGGTCGGCAGAGACAGGTACTTCGTACCTCTGTCGGTACTGTACATTGCCCTGTTGCCATGCCATGCTATGCCATGCCGCGCATGGGGTACGGAGTACTTTGCGCATACCTAGAGCCCACCTAGAGCCTACGTCTGGCTTAGGCATTGTCTGCATGTACCGCCAGGTACCTTACCTTGGCTAACCTTGTGTGTACTGATGTACCTGAGGCATGTGTGATTGCTTCGATGTGCGGTACTCACACGTCCGCCTTGGCCGCCAGCTTGCGCTCATGTACCTCACCTTAGTACTGCTTCTGCAGTGCCTTAACCTCTCAGCCCACGCCAGATTAAACGGGCCTTGAAGCCCAGAAAGGCGAGGCGCCGGCGAGAAACCCAGCCGGTGGGCTGCGCTACTTTGTCCACATCCATCAATTAAAGGCTGGCGTCGATACAAGTCCTAGCATGTGCCACACTGCCTGCAGATGCCCTACCAATGGCAAGGTACTTACGGTCGCACCCAAGGGCCACCCAAGCCTCCGTACCATCTACCTTGTCCATCCGCGCCCCCCCGATTGCCCTCCTATTACCGCCAAACCTAATACTAGCGCTATTGGTGATGGAGGGGGTTTTCGAGATCTCCCCCCAATCTGCCTCCCTACAGCAGCACCGTTTTAGCCTCGCCATGGGGCAGAATGCCACCACAAACAAGCCTCTCGCAGCATGACACTCTCGTTTCTCCCTTGGCACCGGACTAAGCCATGCCACGCTTTACCCCCCTCAAAAAAAAAAGGAACGAATAATGGAGCGTAGGTAGGGACCAAACGGTGATACTGCCTTAGGTAATGGTTCGTAGGCACCATGCAATCCCAGCGCTGCTCCGCCCAGGCAACTTCACATCGCAAACGTTCCGGAGCCTTGAAACCGACTTGCCCCCTCCCAGCTGGTAGATTGCCTACTCCGTACCCAGCTAACTTCGTACGGAGAGGTACCGAGTTGACGTCGTGGTAGCCTGCACAAAAAAGTGCTGAATGCGCCGCGCTAGTACTTGAGCCTACGACTCGCTGGACACAGAAGCGGGTTGGCCTCGCGCTAGATTGAGCGTTGAAATCGCTACGGAACGATGGCATGGCGGTAGGGCAACGGGAGAAACGGGGGTTTGGGGAGGACCCTAGTAACTGAGGCCTTAGCACCGCCTTAGCAAATCGAGACCTGGGTGGACGGTACTTCGACAACGTTGCGCATCCGCACCATGAGTCGAGGTACCAGCCACAGGGGCGCTCAATTTTTCCAAAGTGAAGAACAGGGCGTCAGCGTACATGTACCTTACGATCCGTTGCGCCGCCGTCAAGAATCCAGCTTGCGGGGACCAGTAGAATCGTCTTTGTCCGCCATGGCCTTGGACGTCCGGACGAGTGCGTGCATAATGTACTAAAAAAGAGCCGATGATACGTACCAAAGGTGCTCTGATGCATCCGAGCTTTCAATTTCGACACGTACAATAATGATACTTGTCCAGTAGGGCCGCGTGCGATGACAAAGCAATAACAAGCAGTTTGTGGGTGCCCGTGGCGCTGATGGAGGCTTATCTCGTCGATGGAGTGATTCACTCTCGGATGGTCTTTTCATTTTCGCGCATCTTAAGTTTCTCGCTCTTCTCACTGTGGACCTATTACCTACCCTTATTAACGTATCCCGTTGAGCTTGAACTCTTTCGGCTATCGCTGGTCCGAGATAACTGTATGGCCCTGGATATATGTGTTCATCTAACAGGGAAACCGCGCGGAAGCGTCCCTATCCCGTCGAATCCGCTCCAGCAAGGTTCGGCAAAAAAAAAAACAATGCTCAAGCACATCGTCACGCACTCGGTTAAAAAAAGCAGACAACCCAAAACATGAACCAGCCCCTGCAAAGGGGGGAACACTCGCGCGGAATGCACAGGTTTGCCCAAGGTGCCCCAGACCTATCGAGGCAGGTACGTACCGCCAAGCTAGGTGGTGCTGGGCCCAGGGTATCGCAGCCCCAATAGCCTCAATGCACGCGTGTGGCGAACTGCGAGGTCGGCCACTGTGCACCTCACGCCTCCGGATCATCCCCCATCAGCAGTCGAGTTGCCGATCTAGACCCAACAATTGGAGCTTCTTCGTCCTCTTTTTCCTCTCACAAGACCAAGTTTTGTCCTTGTCCTCCGTCTCGGGCCTGATCCTCGTGGGCTGCCATCTTAACATCTCAGAACTCGGTTCGCCACCCGCGGTAAAAGGCTAGAGGACGACGCCCAGGGCACGGTGGCTCCTCACAAACAACGTTTGCATTCTCAGAAAAATCTGAGACTTGACGCAGATCGGCTGGGCGCTACTCCGTAAAATAGAGGGATAGGCTCGTACTCCGTACTCCGTACAGGTACCTGGACATCCCGCGCCCCGCAGGAGCAGCGCTCCTCGAGAGGCACGGGATCCAGTCAATGGATCTGGGCTCGTGGAAGGCCAACGGAAAAAAACGCCGCCATGCTGCTCCGTACTAGTACAGGTAGTACAGGCTGCTCGTAGCTAGTGCCTTTCATAAAAGCAAAATGTTGCTTATCCTCTTATCCCTGACGCCCAAGGTACCGACTTTGCCTTTCGCGAGATGACGGGCGGCGAGCTCATCGAACTCGCCGAACCTCCAAAAAGTGGTCCTGAATCTTTTTAAGATTTGATCTCGCGCACAAGGCACTGCCGCCCCCCCCTTGAAAGCTCTTTGGGAATTGTCAGAGCTGGCGACGCAAAGCCGTCATAGGGATGAGGGATGGATGACATATCAACTTGTGCCCCAGTTCCCCTCCTTCGCAGACATCAATCCATACCGCGGAGTAGACCATTGTTGGAGGGTGAGGTGACTTTTTATCGTCAGACTACGTGGCACTGATCATAGGCGATAAAAGGGGGCGGGCGGCGGCCTCGTGTGTGGTCTGGGAGCCGGTGGCGCCGCCAAATATGTACGCTGTCCCTTTCATGCCCGTTGTGAAATGCATCTGCGCAGGGGTGGTCGTGACGGCTGCGATGTGCGTGCCGGGTACAGGGGTGTGACGAGATGGCTGCCATGGCTTATTATAGCCCGAGGACAAAGAGGAACGGCGGGTGGATGACGGAGTCGAGCGAGGTTCGAGCCAGCGCCAGGCCAGAAGCGGGTCGAGCGATATTGCTTATTCCTTTCGACTTCTCTGTTCCCTCTCAGCAGCAGATTGATGTCGAACGCCCAGGGCCTCGTAGAGTTCCGTACTCCATCGTGACTCGGGAGGGAAAGGGGAGAGACAAGCTGCAACGAATTTCGCTTCGTTCAAGCAGAGATGCTGCTGTCGCTGCAAAACCTGCAGCCTCGGCCCCGTAAACCAGGACCCAGACAGACGCCAGAGTCAGCAAGCATCAAATCTTTGATGATGGGCCAAGTCGCTAAACCGCCCCACACGCTGCCGCCTCAAAGTGCCCATGGCAGCAGCTGCGATGCAGGGAGCAAGGCAGGCGGTACGTACCGATAACGCGGGCCAGACACCTCTTCTCGAGGAAGCAGGAACCGTACCTTAGACAAAACAAAACACACAAAGGAAGTCGCGGAGTTTCATACGTAAGGTACTAGGTACTCTGTCCAGCGAATTCACCGAATTCTCCGTAGAGGTACTACAGGTATCTATAGACAAGAGTCCACGCACCCTCTAACGGAGGCACAAGTCCAGGTACGTACACGCGTCGTATATGAGCTTGCATCAGGCCTCAGAAGACCGTCTTTCTTTCATCTCCCGCTCCATATGAAAGCATCTACCTATGTCTCAAGGTAGAGAAAGTCGAGGGCACATATGCAGATTTTGAGATGCGACGCAAATCGTCCTCTTCCGCCCTCTCGGTCTCTATGTCTCTCCATCGTTCACGATGCGCAGACGGGCTTTCCGCCTGCCTCTCGTACCCCCATAAGCTCGTAGATTGTGCTCCCATCATGAAAGGCGCCATTACAGGCCCTTTGCACGAGGCGGAACCCCACATGATGCTCAATTCACTGGTATGCTGCCGAATAAAGACGGATTGATGCGATGGGCAGAGAGAACGCGGTGGAGACGTGCCTTGCCGAGGTTCTGCCACTTGAGCAGCACCCATCGCTGAGCCATATATCCGTACAACACATTGATGTTAGCCTCGGATATATTGAAGAACCTAATCAACCTGTATCTGCATCTAAAAGAAATAGACAAGAGCTAGATCTCACGGCCATATTCGGCATTTCTCTAGAAGTAGAAGTCAAGGGATCTACCGTGTCATGTTGGTAGATACCTAGTCACTAGGCGCCTAGGCCGTTGGAGGGTCAAGGCAGCTTCCGCTGCTTTAGCCTTGGCCATGGTTCAAGCACAAACGCAACTTTTCACATTCCTCAATTTTAAGTTTCTCTCAAAAATAGATTTTCCACAAGTAAACAAAGAGGTGAATTTTCTCTTCATTCAGTCCATGGCTGCAATCTTTTTTTTTTTTTTTTTGGTTTCTTTTTTTTGGGTTGATGTGAAGCTCATGATCTGAGCTCGAGACCTTGGTTCATGCCTGAGGCCAAAAGTTCGTCCGCCGGCATTGGAGATCTCCCGATTGGGACTGGCGATCACCTCGCACAAAATAACAGCATCCCTGGTATGGAAGCTGTCGCTAGCAAAGCTCCGCGTCGAGCACGAGCCACGAAGAGTTATTCTCGATCACGCAACTAGAGCCTGCATCGCCGAATAAGCAAGCAAGCTCTCTTTCTTTCGTGTCCTTCTCGTCTTGCTTTTTCGTCCTCACCTTCGGTCAAATGACATCTGACGAAGTCCCGCGATAAATCAAATCTCCTCTCCGTCGCCATGCCCCCGCGAATAAACATCCCGCCCGTCACACGAGCGCTTCTCGGCACTCTGCTCTTCCAGTCTGTCTTGAGCGCAGCGATTAGATATCGCCAGTGGTCCGAGAACACAGACATCGTGATCCCGTACCTCACTCTCATCCCTCAGCTGTCCATTACGTATCCCTGGACGTTCCTGACGGCTTCCCTGGTGGAGGGAAACATCTTCACCTTTGGCCTGGGCGCCGTGACGCTATACCATGGCGGCCGCTATCTGGAGAGAGCCTGGTCGTCGGCCGATCTGGCCAAGTTCATAGCCCTGGTCTCCCTGGTTCCGAACACCCTGACGTTTCTAACCATGGTCTTCTTCTATACCTTGACCAGGAATACTGACTGGACGTGAGTATTGCTATTACGCCCACGGCTCTGTCTCTGTTTGCCTCTTTGCTAACAGTCTCGTGTCTTTTTAAAAGTCTTACGGTCATCGGTGGCACTATTCCTTTTCAGATCTCCTTCCTCATCGCTTTCAGCCAGCTCGTCCCCGCGCATACCGTCACCCTCTTCCGAGGAGTCATCTCACTCCGTGTACCGAGGATCCCCATCATATACATCGGCATCATCACCGCCCTCTCCTTCACGCCGTTGCTGTCGCGCGCTGCGTTCTGGCTAGCCACTTACGGCTTTCTCACGAGCTGGACATATCTGCGATTCTTCAAAGTAGTCTTCCCTGACCTCGACTCGGCTCAACCTGCGTCATTGCGCGGCGATGCCAGCGAGACGTTTGCCTTTGCCGAGTTCTTCCCCGGCCCCGTGAAGCCGTTCGTGGCTGCCGTTGCCGACCAAATCTACAGCGTACTCGTCATGCTTCGACTTTGCAATCCGTCAGCGCAAAGAGGCGCAGGCGCCGGTCGAGATAGTCTTTCGCATAGAGGAGCCCCGGGAAGTGCCCGTGCCGAGGCAGAGCGAAGGAGGGCCATCGCGCTCAAGGCCCTGGACCAAAGACTGAATGCGGCAACAGCCGCCTCTCGACCATCCGCTGCTGCTGCTGCTCCACCTCCTCCAAGTGCTAAGCCGAGTGGCCCACCTGTACAAGTCCAGCCTCAGGCAGGCGCTCAAGCAGCCATGAAGTCCGAACCCGGGCCTCTGCTCGGCGAGACCAAGTTTGAGCCGGAAGAAGAGGGGTCACCGGCGAATTAGACGAGATCATCTGGAAAGGGGGAAAAGAAGAAGCCCGGAACCTTCAATATGGTGAATTTGATATAGGTGGCGCCTCGGGGTGTCTTGGCGAGAAGCCTTGTGGGAAAGGAACGTCATGAATCGAATGAAAACAAATGATGATGTTAAACTTGATAGCGCATTTGGATTGATGGGCAGTGGGCGGCGCCTGGTGTTGTCATGGATCATGGGGGTTTAATTGTCTAGTCAGTCTGCGGAAGCAATGAAATCAATACCCGTTCTTGATTTGCGTCGATGGAAGTCTCGATCTAGGTATACAACGTGAACTCTCCCTGCTTGATCTGTGCTCTTAAAGTACCTAGAATTTCATGATTGTCAGGGTAGAAAGGCCGAATTTTTTTCAGCCGCAAAAAAGCAAAAAAAGAAAAAAAGAAAAAAAAGAAAAAAAAAAAAAATCCTCAGCTAACCGTCTGCGTTAGGACAATCTAATTGGATATTTCAGCCCGGGTTGAACAGGTTGAAATGGGCGACGGAAAGGATAGCCTTGCGTGTCTTAGAAATGATACAATGCTACGTCTATGGGAGGAGATGAAGTTCGACCTCTCGTGGCGTCTTTGAGACACACATAAATTACTGTCGGCACCAGCAGGCGTCACAGACATGCAGATCAATAGTAAGAGGTACGTAGCAGTCGAAAGAAGAACGGACAAAGGAATGTGCAATTATGACATATTTCAAGGGCGAAAGTGATTGTCTGGGCGCGTCAAGCAGTCGCCATATAGCGGACATCACTCTTTTTTTTTTTTTGCCCCTTCTAAAGTAACCGCAGCTGGCGAGTAATAGACTTTGTATAACATCGAAAAAAATAGATTGTTGAAAAAGAGGAAACCTTCGCCAAATCTTCCATCAAACTTCATGGAACTCTTTAACGCGATTTGAGGTCATAGTAGGACTCGAGCTGCAGCCAAAGCAGGTATCCACCACGGGACTTGGGCCGCAGGAAATAAAAACGTGACGTCCTAAAACCCAAGCTTGCCATGGCTCGCTACGACAACGGTTAGGCATCGCATCGCAAGGTTGCATCCAATAGCTAAAACGATACTCCGTACGAAGTAGTACTCCGTATGGAGACTGCATGGACTGATGGTGTAAGGGTGAAATGTGGCTTGCCTTTTAGGATCGGGGGTTGCGATGGCCCGGTCAGTGCGCATATGATGTGTGTGAGTGTAGGTAGAGTGGTGTCCGGCCAGCCTGTTTCTCTTTCAATCAAAGGGGGAGGGGGGGAGGAAACAATACAATGTTACCAAAACAAACGTCTCATCACAAACTGTGCGACACAGCCGCTCATACAGCAATGCTCATGCGACGTTGAGCAAGCGGCCTGGCTTACTCGGAACGGCTCATGACAGGTGGAAGCAGGAAGCACATGCATCACGCATCAGTCTTGCGCATCCATCACCCCATCGCCTTTAGCCCAATAGAATAGAGTCGTGCAGCAAAGAGCTTTCTGGGACAAATCAACGGCTGCAGTAGCCATTCTCCGTAGCGGTACCACTAGCAGGTTTCTTTTCTGTCTTGGATGGACTGGGGTGCGTTGGCGAAGCATCTTTGTATCTCGCTCAGCTGGTACGCAGTACATGGCCTGGCGATCCGCGGCACACGAACGACAAAGCGCATCCTACAAGAGGGCTCAGAGTAGGTAAACTGCTGACTGCACGATGGCTGTTAGCCTGAAGCAGATCAGTTAGCCATATCGGAGCCTGTGGCGACTTGTTTCAGTGCGGGGAAGGGCGGCGAAGCTCATGGATGATGGATATTAGGGTAGAGCCAAACGTACCTAGTGTATTTGCCTAACATCGCCCCTTCTCACGAGACGGCGGGCTGCCGATGCCCGCCTGTCTATCGTCCCTCGCTGTCCGCCGCCATGCAGAGGCTGAGTGACCGTGATATACCTAAGGCGTGTATAGACATGGTCGTCCAATGACGAAATCCAAGCAGTGGTAGCAACGTGCCGCTGCGCGTGCGCTTTGCGTGGCGCACATGAGTGCGTTGTGTGAAGAGGATACGGCAGATACAGGTGCTGGAGGTACGTACCCAGCCAGCAGCAAACGCACGGCAGTGCAGCGTGCGGCAATCTAGATGACTCGTTTTCGATGGCCATCAGATGAAACTGCCAGGGCGCAACTCAGCCAATCAACTACCGGTAGAGAGCATGGCAGGGTACTGCTGCTACCCAAGCTTCGCCGTTGTACGCATCTTGAACAGGCTGCACGTTGATGGTGTCGTAGATGAAAAGTAAGGCACTAGCTAGTACGCGACATGAAGCAAGTCGATAGTCTCCAGGTTAGCCCACCAAAAGGATTCATTTAAAAACCCACGACGGCTAGCTATTGCTTCTTTTTCTAATTAAGGTCACCTTGGTAACATTGGGGAGGAGTAGTCGGCCCAGAAAACCAACGGCTTGCTAGGCTGGTCGGACTAGGCTGGGCGGGCGAATGGCCGCGCGCGTGAGAGGATGTGTGATGACCGCTGCTGGAGGCTTGCCTTTCTGCTTCTCCTTCCGGGGACGTGCCCACCCATCGTGTCGTTCCCCCCTGCTGAGCAAGGGACCTGGGAGGGGACCAAGGAGCTAGGAAAGCCCCAGATGGCCAGATCCGTCGGCGGCTGGCTGTGGCACGTCAGTGTGTTCAGAGAGCGTTGGCGGCTCAGGGAGGGAGGTCCACTTGGTCAGAGTGGATAGAAGTTCTCTTTTTTTTCCCAGGACGTGTGAGTGGGGAAAAGGTGCGGCCGGACGGTAGGGGTGCGGAATGACGAGAAGAGAGCTCCGAGCAAAGAGGAGGAAAAGGGAGTTTGTCAAGGTACGCGGTCATGTCTGAGAGAGTGTGTGCGACTTTGTCTTAGCGTGATGGAAATGTACCGGCTAGACCGCATCGCCTTGCGGTCCGAACGAAACACGCGGCTAGTGTCCGAGCTATTCTTCCCTCCCCCCCAGCGACGCCATTCATCGTCGACGAGCATATGGGCACTCGTGCCTACTTCGCTCATGCACGAGGAAGGTCGCTTTTGCTTGTTGGCCGTCCGCTTTGCCCACCTGCGGGCGATGCATCCCAATGCTCCCTCCCATCTAGCATCGTCGTCTGCTGTCTCTTCTCCACCAGCTGGGGCCAACTCAGAGGCTTCATGCGTCGGTATTGGTATTCTGCCCAGCTGCCTTGCCTATGGGAAGAAACAAAGTGCACGGATGACCCGTAAAGCTGTTGTATCTGTGGCAAGGCTCTCTGGCTTGCTGCGAGCGCGGGACCAGAGAAGGACAAGCGTCGCTCACAGGCTGTCAGGGTGGCTCGAAGGGTTTGGATCATCAGCCTGCACGGCTTTCTACGGGGGCTGGAGCTGGGGCTGGGGCTGGAGGAGGAAGAAAGAAAAACACATGCAGCGCCCTACATGCTTATGTAACGAGGGCTGCTCCATGCTCTGCAGGAAAAAGCCGAATGCAAGATACGGCTTGTATCTTGATCCCTGAGGCTCCAAAGGCCACCTTGCCCTCCCACACCACGATTTAGGCTTTGTGATTCGGATCACGTGATTCATATTCCTTTCTAGTTCTTCCAACCTTCCCCTGGCCCAGAGACGAAGGAAGGTTAGCCCGGACACATGCCAGAACTGGCGCGGCAACGGCCCCCAAGCGCCACTGCTCGTCACTGGTCCTGTCCTGTCCTATTCTCATGGTGGACTTTTCTACGGAGTGTTCCTTTTGCTAGAATGAAATTTCGTTGAAGCTAGTGGCCTCCTTCTTCCGATGAGAGGCCCTGCTGATTTTGCTCTCAATGAGAGTCTCCTGCAATTAATCGCAGGGTGTCTGCTCCGTTGATGAAAGCATCACTTATCGCACGGAGCTGAAGCTACACCTCTACACATATACATACAGTGTGGCTATTACAACGCACCGCTGCACTCCCCATTAAGGCACTAGTTCGACCACTCCCAGTTATTAAAGCTGTTTCCCGCGTCATTTTTAGCGATGCAAGCGCTTGGTATCTGCTATTACCTGTGACTCTTGTACGTAATCTGTCCTCGGAAAGAAGCTGTGCATACGCCTGGTCTTTCCTTCTTTAGCTCCCCGCCCGTGATTAAATCCATCAGCGTGATTCATCGATTCCCGCTTGTCTCCTGTCGATTTTCATCTGGGCATGGCCAAGGCACCCAGGCAATGTCTGTACGGACCTCGGAGTATTTCTGTACCTAATTCGTATTACACGTACCAGGTACTACTGCCTACCTTATCTAAGGTAAGGTAGGCACACGTATCCTTAACTACAGAGCCCCCTCCAAAAAAAAAAAAAATCAGGCCAATCTTGCTGACAATGCATGGCCACGAGCCACCAACATACTCACCCCCCGTTCCTTGCTGGGGTGGACGCCATCCATTATCGTATCGGGGGCTGGCCTCGCCAATGGCGGGTGAAGATCCCCCCAGAAGCTAGGAGAACACCTGCTGCCGGCAGACTTACCCGCTGGAACATTGGGCTATGCTTATTTGGCTTCGTGTGTCTCGACAGTTGGACTGCAGGCTGCGGTCCCTTGCCTGGGCTTGCAACGACCATCTGCAGCAGAGCGATATCGTGGTGATACCACTGACTGGACTTCTCCGTGAGGCCTTTTACACTATTCGAGCAAATATTTGTGATGAATCGCGTGGCGCCAATATGCGAGCAAGAGCGACCGTGACTACCAGGCACTATATAGATGCACTGGACCTGCCACACTACTTTTTCTTCCCCTTTTGTGTCTTGATTCGTGAGCCCTTGTGTATGGTCCTGGCATCTAGATGTTTGATGGCTCAAGCTATATGGGAGGCAGGTCACAGTGGTGGACGGAAACAGCGATAGCAGTTGCCACAGAGAACCTTACCTAAGGCATCGCGAAGAAAAACAAGTATGTGGTACGTGACATGGCTGCCCGACAGGAGATTGCCTGCGCCCTCACCCTGGCTGTGCGGCTGCGCAGCCGGGAGATTGAAATCGACAGCCTCGCCAACATGATGGCGGTTGGGGCCTGTGTTGCTTTTCTTTTGCTGTTCTGTCCAATGCGTCGTCGGCCCCAGGCTACCAGGCACTCGCCGTCGCAGGGCGCCGCCCTTTTTTCAGCCGCCTGTGTCGAGCGCCTCAGAGCCTGCTAACCAAAGGTCGCACTACTGCTAGTTCCGCTGCTGGTGCTAGCAGATGCTCACGGCAAGTGCGTCAACTCTGGCGTCCAGACTCCAGGTTTGCATCACCCCCCAGTTTTTTTTTTCTCCCCTTCACAGCGCGGCGTCCCGTCATCGCTGCTCAGAGCGTGTGGGTGGGCACCTGGCAGTGGTGGCCTCGGGCACTTGCGCGGTACGTACCTTTCCCTCCGTGCAAAGGCACGGCGCTAACGCACTTCGTACTCTCACGCCATCCACATCGAACCCTGCCCACACCCCACTCCTCCCCTCGGCAAGGAAGAGTCTGCCAAAGCCGCCAAGCAAGCATGGGCCCACTCGGACCAGGGTGGCCCCGCTCGCCTCTCAGCCGCACACCGCCGTGTCTGTAGCGTGTCCGTTCCCTCCCATTTTCATGGGTAAGGTAAGTTTGTCGGTTCAGCAGCGCAGTTCCTTCCTCCACAAGACAGCCTTTTCTTTCTCCCCATTTACCCGTTTCTCTCTCTTTCTCCCCTCCATCACATCTCGCAACCACAACAAGCCAGCGTCGGGGGTTCCCGTGGACCTTGGCCTGCCTCCGCGATCTTGACGGTCCTTCTCCATAGAATTAAGCCTCGTCGGCAGTCTTCGTCTTCTCTCGCATCATACCTTTTCTTCAGCAGTCAAGTGATATACCTAGCCTTATTCCCTTCTTCCCGGAGCTAAAGTGCTGCTGCTCTTTTTTCTTTTGTGCGCGATACCGTCGAGCGACGCTTGTCCTTTGCTGAGCCATTGGACCTCCCGACTTCCAGGTTTCTCAATCGACACGTCCATCGCCAGCTTTGGGCTTTTCGCGCCGTCGCGTCGGGGATCATCCTACCGAGTCCACAGCATCTTTCCTACACCGCCAGCCTTGTCGCGATAGCCCTGCCGCCGACTGCGTCGCGATGGCGAACCATCACCCATCCCCTACCATGATGCAGATGCAGCATCAAGCTCCACCGCCCGTGGCGCCGCCCCAGAATGTTCAGCCCAACCACTTCAACCCGTCGCATCAGATAGCGGCGATGAACGAGGCCGTTTGGTTGCAGATTGGTAAGCTTCTCTTCGCAGCGATAGTCTCGGGCAAGGCTTCAGTTATTGACGAGGATCATAGGGAGCTTCTCCGAACTGCTGCGAGTGCCTGACGAAGCTATGCACGCATACGAGCGAGCTCTTCAAGCCAACCCCAATTCTACTGCTGCGATGAACGCGATTGGAATGCTCCTAAAGGGCCGCGAAGCTTTCGACAAGGCTCTTGAGTTCTTTCGGGCCATTGTCCAACTCGACCAGAACAATGGCGAGGCATGGGGCAATCTCGGTATGTAGCCCCTCCTGCCGCTGATGACTTGTCTAGATCTTGTATACTTATCGGGCTCAATCTGCAGGCCATTGTTACTTGATGACCGAAAATTTGCAAAAGGCATACGACGCCTACCAGCAGGCTCTCGTTAACCTTAGGGACCCCAAGGTATGTATATGCCTGTTGATATCAAGTCTGAGTGCTTAGGAATTGCTGGTTAATAATTCCGTTTCACAGGATCCCATGCTCTGGTATGGTATAGGTATTCTGTACGATCGCTACGGCAGCTACGACTATGCCGAAGAGGCTTTCTCGCAGGTCATGACCATTCAGCCCGATTTTGAAAAGGCCAATGAAATCTACTTTCGGCTTGGAATAATATATAAGCAACAGTCTAAATTTGCTCAGAGTTTGGATGTGAGCCAAATTGCCTTTTATGATCCGTCAGTGTTGATTGATTACTAAACCGTCGCAGTGCTTCAAATACATTGTCAACTCTCCTCCCGGGCCGCTGACTCAGGAAGATATTTGGTTTCAGATTGGACATGTTCATGAGCAACAAAAAGACGTGAGCTTCCCCTCACCCGAAACTTCTTGGCATCGTTGCAGCATACTGACGAGTTATTTTATAGTTTGATGGCGCCAAGTCTGCGTACCAGCGCGTGTTGGATCAGTCGCCCAACCACGCCAAGGTTCTCCAGCAGTTGGGTTGGTTGTACCACCAGCAAAGTCCCTCCTACGAATCCCAGGAGCGTGGCATCCAGTATCTGGAGAAGTCTGTCGCTGCAGGTGAGTTTCGATACTATCGGCTTGTCGGCGCAACGCGGTAGCTGACACATTTGCAGACAACCAGGATGCGCAGAGCTGGTATCTTTTGGGTCGTTGCTACATGTCTCAGCAGAAGTATCCCAAGGCATACGAAGCATATCAGCAAGCCGTCTACCGTGATGGGAAGAATCCCACTTTCTGGTGCTCCATCGGTGTCTTGTATTACCAGATCAACCAGTATCGAGATGCGCTAGATGCCTACTCACGGGCCATCCGTCTGAACCCTTACATCTCGGAGGTCTGGTATGACCTCGGCACATTGGTAAGTCCAACCGCCTTTGTAGTAGTAGCAGCTTGAACTTGCCCTTGGATTACTAACTAGGTGATCAGTATGAGTCTTGCAACAATCAGATCGCGGATGCTTTGGACGCCTATCAAAGAGCTGCGGAGCTGGATCCGGGCAATCCGCACATCAAAGCCCGTCTTCAGCTTCTTCGCTCTGGTGGTACCAATGGTGGTCCGCCACCAGCTGCTCCTCAGCCTGCTGATATGCACCCCTCGACGTACCAGACTGGTCCCACAGGCCCTATCGGCCCTCAATGGGGAGGATCTACGCAACAACAATCAGGCGCTCCCCCTGCTGCCACTCAGGCAGCTGGTGAGAGCTGGGCCGGCAGACTTTCCAACGTTAACCCTCCTCCTCAGCCGCCTAATCCTTACGAGAGCAGGGGTGAGCCTTTCCGCGGCCCAGCACCCCCTCTCCGACAGCCTAGCCCACCACCTCAGGAGCAGCCGGCGCGCCAGCCATATGCAGAGCTTACCAGGCCCGGCCCCTCGCGTCGTGGACCCTCGCCGCCACCTCCGGCTCCTCATCAATATGCGCAGCCTCCTCCACCTCCGCCGCCTCAGTCACAAGCCCCGGCTCCTGCACCGGCTGAACGACGAGTCGTAAATCCTAACTGGGGTGGCTCGACGCCCTCGGCATCGGCGCCGCCTTCTGGCAACCCCAACAGTGCCAATCCGCCGCCGAATGGCATGACTCCCTTTCGGCCGGCCAGCAGCCCTCGAACTGACGGCCGTCCTCCGGTTCATGACAATCGGATGCCGTCTCCAAAGTCGGCTTATCCCCAGCATCCAGCTCCTCCGCCACCACACTACGCTCACCATCCCGACATGCCACCCCAGAGCGGTCCGGAAAATAATGCACCACCACCTCCTCCTGCGGCGATTGCTGATGCTCCTGCTCAACGTATGGATGACCGGCCTCCCTCCGTCGGACCCAAGAGAATGCGTGAGTGGGAAGAGGAATCTGTTGCTAAAAAGCAAGCAAACGAAGAGAACCGTGCGCGGCTGGGTGATTTAGGGCACCGTAGGCCTTCGACCCCCCCTCGCGACGGATATCGCCGCAACTCCTCTGAAGCCCGCCGGACAGAGGAGCAGCGCCGGCCTGAGGAGCCCCGGAGAACTGATGAGCCTCGTCACAAGACGGAGAGCTACCATCCTTCCGAGGCTGCTCACCACCCTCAAAGCCACACTGTCGGCCCAACCCATCTCCCACCGATGCAGCCAGGATCCGGTCCCATGACCGGCGTTGTTCATGAGAAGCCACAGCCTCCTGTCGTGCCCAAAGAGGAGCCTCGCCCTACCGAGCAGGCTCCTTCAGCTCGCCCTGCTCCTCCTGTCTCGGAACCTGAACGTGCTGCTAGGAAGATGGACGTGGACGAAGACTACGATGACAGTGGAGAGGACGAGAAGAAGACGGTCACTCTTACCAATGGCTCGGGCCCCCCAGCAGCATCGAGTGATCTCAAAACCTCGACGTCTTCTGCTACCAGTGTGAACGTTGCGTCTGGCTCTGCGCCCAAATCCGAGTAAAGAGTATCAGAAGCAGGCCAACATGGTATGGGGTTTATGATCTTGGGTGTTTGTTACGTGGCGATTGGATTCACTGTTTACTTTTTTTTTTCAACTGTTATATATCAAATTTCAATCCCCAGTATTACTACTAGTTTCATATGTTATGGGACAATTGACGGACGGCATCAGGGGATGGGGTTTCGGTTTTGGCTAAAAACTGTCGCCAGGGAGCGTTTTCCGCGTCATAGGTAGTCCAAATGAATGTTTCTGTGTATCTATGAAGATGCATACCAATCACCAGTTACACCTTCAGATTTCTTTTTTTTTTTGGCTGCATACAATCTGCCGGATGCCCGCGAGCAGGAGGCATCTAAGAAAGCCATGTCACGTGGTCAAGAGGTGCTTTCTGATGCTCCACAATAACCAGTCGTTTGCTTTTGCGTACCATTGGCCCAACGTAGAGATGTGCCCGAGATGGTTAGGGTGTCTCCGCACGGGCCACAGAACTGAACCTCCCATCAGGTCTCGCTTAAATTTCGCCCACAAAATATTTCATGAAAGCCCTCTTTCACTCTTCTGCTCCGCGCAGGCTTCGTCAATTTTCATACTAACCTCATCACCACCCAGCAGCCCAAAATGAGTGTATGTGACCATACCGATCAAAAGACTCAATATCATCACGACAATGCTAACAAGAATTATAGCACCGCAAGTACGAGGCTCCCCGTCACGGCTCCTTGGCTTACCTGCCTCGGAAGCGCGCTGCCCGCCACCGCGGAAAGGTCAAGTCGTAAGTCCTTCTTACTTCTCGGGGGATGCTGCAAATTTTTTTCTTGAAGGCACTGCCATTCATGGCAGAAGTGAGAGAATGAACAGAAATGTGCTAATCAATTGGCATGACAGCTTCCCCAAGGATGACCCCAAGAAGCCCGTCCACCTGACCGCCGCCATGGGCTACAAGGCCGGTATGACCACGATCGTTCGTGACCTCGACCGACCCGGCGCGAAGGCGAACAAGAAGGAAGTTGTGGAGGCTGTTTCGATCATTGATACCCCACCTGTACGAACAATGCAGCCCGCTTGGCTATGTGCCTATGGCTAACATCTTTTTTCTAGATGATCGTTGTTGGTCTTGTGGGCTACATCGAGACTCCCCGTGGTCTGCGATCTCTCACCACCGTGTGGGCCGAGCACTTGAGCGATGAGGTCAAGCGACGATTCTACAAGAACTGGTACAAGAGCAAGAAGAAGGCCTTCACCAAGTACGCCAAGAAGCACTCTGAGAGCAGCGGTGCCTCCATCACCCGTGAGCTCGAGCGCATCAAGAAGTACTGCACTGTCGTCCGAGTCCTTGCCCACACCCAGATCCGCAAGACTCCTCTCAAGCAGAAGAAGGCCCACCTTATGGAGATCCAGATCAACGGTGGCTCCGTCGCCGAGAAGGTCGACTTCGGCAAGGACCTCTTCGAGAAGCCCTTCTCCATCGACACCATCTTCGAGCAGGACGAGGTGATTGATGTCATTGCCGTCACCAAGGGTCACGGCTTCAGCGGTGTTACTGCCCGTTGGGGAACCAAGAAGCTTCCTCGCAAGACCCACAAGGGTCTCCGAAAGGTTGCTTGTATCGGTGCCTGGCATCCTTCCCACGTCCAGTGGACCGTTGCCCGTGCTGGTCAGCAGGGTTACCACCACAGAACCTCCGTCAACCACAAGATCTACAGAATCGGCAAGGGTGACGCCGAGGACAACGCCTCCACCGAGGTCGACATCACCAAGAAGAAGATTACTCCGTATGTGTTTTCCTTAAAACTGTTTACCAGTATTCCCCCCTCATTTCTTACTTTTTTTCACTAACGTAATAATTCTGCAGTCTTGGTGGCTTCGTCCGCTATGGTGAGGTCAACAACGACTTCGTCATGGTCAAGGGCTCTATCCCTGGTACGAAGAAGCGTGTCGTGACTCTGCGTAAGTCCATGTGGACTCACACCTCAAGAAAGGCCCTGGAGAAGATCAACCTCAAGTGGATCGACACCTCATCCGAGTTCGGTCACGGTGCCTTCCAGACCCCTGCGGAGAAGAAGCAGTACCAGGGTACCCTCAAGAAGGATCTGGCCTCCGCATAAAAGCGAGGTCTTTTTTTCCTTTTTGCGTGTTGGTCATTGCATTGGTGTCGGATTTCGGTTTGCCTTGCTTACGGGCTGGATTGGGCTTCATAATGGGATGAGCACGAAAAAAAATTCAGCTAGAGACATGAAAATCTAAAAGAGATATCCTGTTACGATATCGCAAATCATGCGCATGCCGAAGTAGCCACGCCAATAGAAAAGTGAAGAGTTATACAGATGCTTGTGATGCTTTTTGATGCCCATACTTTACCTGTTCGGACGACGAAAGATGATATGATATCGTCTCTTTAGGCTTGGTAGCAGCCATCGGGAACCATCATCCACAACTCCCCACAGCATGAGAATTACCTGTGGTGCTATCTACCTATTGATAGCTACATGGTAGCGTGGGAAGCCATGACGAGCCTTTTAATATTTGCAAGGCGGTATTATCGTAGTGTCTTATCTTACCTTAAAGTACCTTGCATGAAGGCTAAATAAACGCTACTGAGGTAAAATCGTAATAGGTGTGAAGGGGCTTTTTTTTTCCTCGTTAGAGGACTGCGTTCGAGTTGACGTCACCCCCACCTTGAGCTGAGCGCCGGCATCCTGATTTTGACTGCCATCATCACTTGCATATTTCCTGTACCTTGCCCATGTCATTCATTCAATCGCGGCTGAGCGGTGCTTTTCCATTCTCATCCCGAGCAGCGCACCGCATCTATATAGGATCGTCGTCGTCGTCGGCAGCAGCCATCTACCAGCGGCCGCTTACAGGCAGCTATTTGCACTCGAGCTCTCAGCAGCAGCGGCGCAGAGGATTAGCAGCCTCGCCGCCGACGATTGCGCCGAGCGCAACCAGCAAAACACAGCATCGAAGACTGTCTAGCACCGGGCCCCGAAAGATGGCGAGCGACGAAGACTACATGGCCTTTCTCAACAAGGCGAACCAGGACGCGGAGGAGGGCCGGACGGCAGCGCGGACGGCCGAGCAGGGAGCCGGACAGCGGGCGTTTAAGACGACGGACGAGGGGAGCGAGCTGCCGAAGAGCATTGCGGACGTTTGCAAGGATACGTTTTACGTGAGCGAGGCGGACGAGCCGTTTAAGGGGGTTTCTTTGAAGTGGAACGGGGAGGAGGGAGAGCTTCCGGATGAAGGTGCGTGGCATTCTTCTCTTCTTTTTCAAACCGCATGCCGATATCCGTAGAAGAAGATGCTAATGCTAATGAAACGATCGATCTATGCAGTCGAATTCGCCAAGCTGATCAACCACTGGGACGCCGAGAACGCGCAGATTGACATCATGGACCCCCTGGACTGGGACTCGCGCGGCCAGTACGCCAACGTCCTCGAGGCCGTAAGAGAGGCGACGCGGGGAAACGACGTACGGGTGTATAGGGTCGCCCGAGACCTCACGAGGGCGGAATACTGGGTCATTTCGCGAGACGACAAGGAAGGCAGGATTGTGGGGGTCAAGGCCCTGGGAGTTGAGTCGTGAGGGCGATGAGAGGGGAGAAGGGGCTTTTCTTTGTACTTGTTTCTGAGACGACGAGCTGTTATTGGATGTGTATCTACGTATGCTATAAAACATTTGAATACAGCAAAATCACGGCATTGAGAGCCATGAACAGTGATGATCCGGTCCCATACCCTGCGCGCCTGGAGGTTTTTGTTTGGAACTACCCTCACTCCATCTTTAGATCCATCCCCCATGAGAAGCGGTAGGGATTCCCCAGACACCCGGAAATAAGGCACAATGTGTCCCGCCACTGCCAACCAGACAACGGGCGTCATGACCAGCCGTAAGATGTAGTTAAAATTACGTGGATGGGTCTCAGAAATGTAGCTGCGGTCGCTGGAGATTGACGAAATGCTGACTGTGGGAACGATCTCTTCTCTTTTTTTTTTTTCTTCTTCTATTTATTGATTGATCTTTTATTTTGGCCGAAATTACGGTAGTTAATTGGATCTAAATATTCTGCTTTATATGCTATTGTGTCCTCTACGGAGCAGGGCATCAGTACTGGATAATGACCTTTGTAAGTGTGTCCCAATTATAGGAAGCCTAGTAAGATGGGAGAGCATCATATGTCCTGATCTAGGCCTTATATCTGTGATTCGAATGCAAGGTAATGCAGATATCAAAGTCGTAGTAGGGATAGCTTGCCATGATAGCTATATGATATCTGTAGAGGAGACTCTTTCTCGCGCCTTGATCACAATCACTCAGCGTCTCTGCTCCAAGCCGTCATACTTGTATCCGGAAAGTCAAATTGACAGTATGACATTGCCACAAGACATGTACATACTTTCCACTCAAGGTTCAAGCTCAGGTTTGTATGCTTCTGCTGACTTGGCGATCAGCATGATGCAGCTACCCCCCTTAGACATCCTCACCTGTTTTTCGGCCATCGCTTATTATTCGCCTCTGAATGGAGCCATTCTAAATATATCAAGGCCACTGCTCCCGGGGCAAAGACGACACAACAATTGATTCCAACAGCATTTCATGACAGATATTTGCCCGGTGCATGGATCACTTCTTCCAAGAAGGATCTGGAAGACAAAAAAACAAACATTGCTCACGGCTGATCTACGTCCATCAGGGATAAGAGTCTATAAATATGGTCTGCCGCCTAGCCCATTCTAGAAGCTCAAAAATGCCAGTCTCCGCAAAACAATCATGGCTATAGGTACCCTGAATCTCGGAGCCGAGAAGCGTGGTGAATAAGCCGTGGCCTGCTGCCAGCTTCGGACATGGGATCGGTCGCTCGTGTCCGGCGACACCGCCTGCTGGGGGACCTGACGGCGTGGAGTCTTGGCTTCACCGTAGATATACATAGAAACACCCAAGTAAGGGGGGGGGCGCAACGAAAAGAAAGAGGAAAAGAAGAAGAGCAGCAGATGTGTCCCGATCCAATCTTGACATGGGGTCCACATGGGACGTTCTGTTTGCGTGTTCCTTGCGTCCTGCTTTCCCCAGCGTCGCAAGCCGAAAGAGGCTCAGCTGTGCTGGGACGGAGTAAGCAGGCGAGAAAAAAAAATGTTTGATCTTGTAGTGTTTATTGTTCGTTTATGACCGACTGCCGTCGGCTTTGCTTACGTTGGTCCGGGGGATTCATGGATGGGGAGATTGGTTGGTGTATTGTCGCTCCGAGCCCTTTTCTTGCGGAAAGAGAATGGTGATTGCGGAGCGGCATGACAAGCTGATCATACGGAAACACCTTACATTAGTCGGCTTCTTCCTGTTTGCCTTGCAGCGTTAGATGTGATCTCGGGTCTCGCTCCATGAACCGAGGAGAGAAACCATTTCTTTTCCACGCTAGAGAGAGAACGGAATAGAAGCAGGAGCGGGAAAAAGAGGAGGATTCGGCGTCTATCACACGCAGCAGTGAGGGGAAAAAAGGGAAAAAAAAAAAAAGAGAAATTGAATCGAGAGTTGAGCATAAAAAAGGAGAGATGCAAGATGCAAGATGCACGATGCAAGAAACATTGAATAGCGTGCATTTAGCGACCGCTGGTTGGCTGCTGGTGAAGAGCCGAGGCGGTTTCTCTGCTTTGCCATTGGCCACGACCAAGTGTGACGGGCCGTGCATAAAAAGAGCCAAACCTGTTGCCAGAAAGCCCCAACCGTCACAGCGCCAGGCCCTTTCAGGGCGATTGGCAGCGCTGGGCGTCCCCTGTGGCGTCCATCGGGGGCAGGGGTTGACAGGGGGGGCTCAGCGCTTACCAGGGAGGCCTAGCAGCGGTGCTAGGAGGTTACTTTGGTTTAGTGAGCCATTACCCGCGAGCCCGAAAATAGCAACAGCAGCCACTCATCGTCATCCTCGACCCTCCTCCGCCAGCTTGATGCACATACCTAATACTACTACGGGACTACCACTACCATTACTCCTCCTCCTCCTACTACTACCACTTACTGCCTGCGACGGCATCATGGGGTTTGTGCCTGCTAGCGCCGTGTGCCGGGGACGAGGCAAGGCTTGGACGGACGTGTCGATGCGGAGATAGAGGCGAGTTCGAGCGAGCGGGCGGGCAGCCTGTCACCCCCCTCCACCCTCCACCCCCCCCCATCTCTCCCCCAGCAGAATCCAAAACAATGCGCGGTTGTTTCGTCGTATATAGCCGCCGAGCATTCCACAGCTTGTCTCGACGGGCTGCGACATTTCTATTCTCGTCTGAGAGGAACCTCCTGATTGTCGTTGGTTCCATGCCACTATTACTACTACTACTACTGCTACTACTAACCTTAAGTCACCCTTGACACAAAACCAACCGGCACAACTTTGCTCTCTCTCTCCTCCACACCGGGGCTTTGGATTCATATCACAAGCTTTTATACATACGTCTTTTATACATACGTCCCGACCGGGGGGGAAGTCGTTTCCGATTTGCCACTCTCGGGCTCATTCGTTTAGCCGTTGGCTCCCAGCTTGACTCTTTCTCTGACCCGAGGCCGCCTTTCTCGATCAAAAAACTCCGGAGCCGTAACCTACTTTACTTCTCGTCTCCCTTTTCTTCTTCTTTATCTCTCGCATTTTCCCGCCGTCGTCTGCTGCATACACACATCGCTTCATCCCTCTAGCTGCCATCATGATGGCGTCCCAGCAGCAGCAGCAGCCATCGCAGCAGGGTCCCTCCAAGCGGCCCCGGCTCTCTCTCAAGATCAACACCTGCAGCCCCTCAGCATCGCCGAGGCCCATGAGAGGCTTCCCAGTCGACCCTACCGACCGGACTGCCTGCAACACTCTCTCCAACGTATATGCCACAGCCATCGAGAGGTCGACGCCGGTGCAGGGAGAGCCTCTCACGGCCATCAACACCTTGCGAGCCTTTTCGCTCAAGACGCCGGTCGAGTCTCGAGGTCCCAAGCTCAAGATCAAGACGCCATACGTCGCCGCCTTTCCCGAGACGCCAACCACCGACAACTCGAGCTCCCCGTCGCAGCAGATGGAGATTGCCTTTCCCAGCACCATGACGCCCACGCCCCCCATGTCCGCCGGCGCTCTTGATCCCGCCGCGCCTAAAGCTTTCTCCTTCTCTCCCAAGGACATCTCTTCCAAATCCAAGCTATATGCCGTGACTTCTCCCTGCTCACCCATCGAGCCTCAGCTCTCTAGACGCTATGCCGTCCCCTACACCACGGCTGCTGCTCCTGCGCCTTATACCCACCCTCATTCTCTCCACAGCATCTTGCGCAACTCTCCTCTTCCCCCAAGGACGGCCATACCTCCCTCTCCAAGGCGGCAGTCTTTGAGGTTGCAAGAGAAGGCGGCCAAGCGAGTCGGCTACAACAACCCTCTCACTCAGACCATCATCACCAACAAATACACCAAGTCCCATATCGATCTCCTTGTCGAAGAGGCTTCGCCTGCCTCGCCATCCTTCTCACCGGTTGGGGGCGATCGGGCAATCAACCTCAAGCAGGCTTTCTCTCCCAATGAAATCGAAAATGGGGGCCAGACGCCAGGTCCATTTGAAGACATGCGACGCAAAGTCGCCGCTCTGAGTGGCGGCTCCGCGTCCCTCACACCATCCCTCACACCGTCCCTCACACCATCCGAGACGGGAGGCATCCGCAAGCGCAGGCGGAAGGAGAAGAAGCGCCAGTGGGTGTGGACCATTGGCGTAGCCGATGAGGAGGAAGAGGATGAAGAACGCATTGGCGGCGCAATCGCTGCGTCGAGGGCCGAGGCCGCTGCTGCAAGAGCAAGGGCGTCGCAGAGCAACGAGGCAGTGCCCCGGACGGTCGTCTCCGATATCCAGATGGTGCCCGATTCTTCGACAACGAGCATCGAGAGCAGCGCAGACTCAGCCATCGACATTGACATGTCCGACGCCGGCAGCGTCATCTCTGAAGACCAGCCGAGCGGCCTCCCGCAGGACGCCTCTCTAGAGTCCGAGTGGGACATGAAAACGCCGACAGAGCCCAAGGCGCAGGACGGGACTAAGCAGAAGCGAGATTCGCTCATCCCGGACCCGGTTGAGGCGCAGCAAGCATTGACAACTGCATGAAGCTGATAGATTGCGACGCCTTTCTTTTTCTTTTTTCTTTTTACTTGAGTTGGAGCACGCATTGTGACCGTTGTATATAGGACGATATGTTGCGACCGGAGCGGGGGTTGTCATGAAAGTGGATGGGGGCATCTTGTATAATTAGTTGCATTTTTCTTTTTTTTGTGTCGGTTGCGGAGAGGGATGAAACAGCATTATTACGAGGAAATGATTTTCATGATGGCTATTTGAGGGGATGGGGATGTACATTATTATTATTGGGCTATAGCAGATGACATACAAGATGTGATTTTAACCCGTCATATTATCGACGGATGTATTTCATTGGATTTGGAATGGGAATTTACAAAGCACAATATACGCAAGCGAGCCTTGAATCGTTACAAGAAAGAAGATTTAGGAAACGAATATTATGCCACGGCGGCTTTCTTGTTCTCCTTCTATACAGGGGCACACATATATACACAAGAGTAAATCACGATGGATTCAATCAATTCCATTGAGCACTTTTCTCTGCCCCAGACGTCTTATTTTCTTACTTTTCCTTTTTTTTACTTTTTTCCTTTTCACCCTTATGCTTTCTTTGCCGACTGCTGCTGGTTGTAGTATATTTCCTCAGCCGAAGTGATGCACTGCATGTTGGCACCCAGCTTGTTAATCGTTTCTTGCCACTCCTCGTACTCGTCCGAGTCGAACACAATGCCACCGCCTATTCACCAAGGAATATGCAACGTTAGTAATTTATTCTCCAATTTGGGGGAGGTTCAAAATAAGGAGAGCATAAAGAGGGGAATCCACGAACCTGCTTGGAGATATGCCACGCCGTCCTTGGTCATCATTGTCCGCAAGGCGATGCAAGTGTCCATGGCGCCCTCCACCTCGTCACCCTTCTCGTCCACCCCGCCGTAACCAAAGTATCCTACGGCGCCGGCATACACGCCTCGCTTCTCCTGCTCCAGTTCGGCAATGAGCTCCATGGCACGGACCTTGGGCGCACCAGACACCGTGCCGGCAGGGAAGATCGACCGGAAGGCGTCGAACCGGGTTTGGTCTGGCCGCAAGACGCCAGAGACTTGCGAGACGAGGTGCTGTACGTGGCTGAACTTTTCGACAACCATGAGGCGGTCGACACGGACCGTGAATGGGTCTCCCACGCGGTTGACGTCGTTGCGGGCAAGATCGACCAGCATGACGTGCTCGGCTCGGTCTTTGAGTGAGTTGCGCAGCTCGTTGGCGAGACGCTCGTCCTCCTCTGGCGTCGGGCCTCGCTTGACGGTACCGGCAATGGGGTGGGTGATGATCCGGCCGGCCTCGGACTTTACGAGCAGCTCGGGGGAAGCGCCAATGATCTGGAAGTCCTGGCAGTCGATGTAGAACAGATACGGCGACGGGTTGACGGTTCGGAGGTGGCGGTAGATGTTGAAAGGGTGCAGGCTGGTAGGTCGGGCGAAGCGCTGCGAAGGGACGGCCTGGATGATGTCGCCGCGAACGATGTGCTCCTTCAACTTCGTAACGTGCGCCTCGTAGCCCTCCCGACCAATGTTGGATTTGTACTCTTGTCCCAGTTCGATGGGCCCCTGCTCTGGCAGAGGGATCTCTGGGCTCTCGAGGACGTCTACCAGATCGTCAATTGTCTTCTTTGCCTCGTCGTATGCCGCCTCCAGGCTCGCCTGTCCATCCACCGGAACCTTGACGTAGCTGATGACCTTGATGACGCCGTAAAACCTGTCAAAGGCCACGATTGTGTCGTATAACATGAAGAGGGACTCGGGAATCTTCAACACATCCTTCATGGGCCGCGCCGTCTTAGGCTCAAAGTATCGCACGCAGTCGTAACCAATGTAGCCTATGGCTCCTCCCGTCAAGGGAGGCAATCTAAGGCCGGGCACATGCGCAACGACTTGGCTTGCCAGCTCCTCCTCGAGCGCAGGCAGCGGATCCTTCTCATCGCCGTAGCCGGGACCTGTGGTGAGGATTTTGCGCGGGCCGGCGCCGACGAAGCTGTACCGCCCGACCTGCTCGGTAGCTGCTGATTCGAACAGGAATGAATATGTAGAAGATGCGGAAGACGATGATTTGGCGTGCGCTGAGACCTTGAGGTAGGCAGCGGAGGGAGTGATGAGGTCGGAGGAGATTTGGCGATAGACGGGCACGAGGGTCGGTTTTTTGGCACCGTTCTTGACGGGCCTGCTCAGGAGGTCCCTGACGGCGTCGAGCGACGGGACGATGCTTCTCTACAGCGACCACAATAAACAGGAGATTGCGTCAGCGCATGAACGGGCGGAATGTCAAAGGAAGCAAACTTTGGGAAGCTCGGACGAAGCTTAAGGGAAGAAAAGAAAAAGGCAGCTTACCATGTCCGTCATGTCGCGGAGAGGGACGCAAATCGCAAGATGAGGATCAAAGGAAGAGGAAAAAGAGCAATGAGAAGAAAGCTCAACAGATGGACTGCGAAGCCTGGTATGCGGAATGCGAACACCGCTTGTCTCAGCTGCCTTGCATGTATGTCGAGTGGTACGAAGTAGTATCTACCAATTTTTTGACGATCGCAAGTATAACAGACAATCCTGACCTATGACTCGAAGCCAAAAAGACCCCACCATGACAATTGAGGGACAATACGGCGTAAGTTTTTAGGCCGGGGCTTTTTTAGCGACTGAATGGAGGGGCAATAAGTTTGCTTTGCAATGTTGGGCCGGCACCGGCGCTCTTGTGGAGGTGCAGTCTAGCCCTCAAAAGAGCATCGCTGATTAGGTACCTATTCATGTTGTCTTTAGAGGCTGCTTCTTTGGTGGCGGATGAGCGCTGTAGCAGGTGCCTGAAGCGACCGGACGTCAGGGTGGCCTCAGCTCGTGTAATTGCGCCAGTCGCTTTCGGGTTGCAAGGGTAACGGGAGCCATTCACGGTCGACCTGCCAGAGCACTGGGCCGTCCCTGTTCTGTGACATACAATCAATAGCCATCCAACAACCACCTACCGCCCCTATTCAAGCCGACACAGAATGTATTAGACTGGGCGGTCGTTGGCCTATGCATCTGGTGAACCAACGACCCATGTTTGCTTGCGGGACCATGTCCTGTCCAACATGAACAACCCGGTGGTGAAGAGGCCGCCCAAGCGCAAAGAAGACCGCATAATCCTTCAGTTTGTCCGTCTCACCGTCTTCACGCCTGATGATGCCGCACCATGCCGTGCGGTGCCTTCCCGATAGTACTTGTGGTGAACAAAAGATGTTTGCTGACTGGGCTCTCAGGACTATGACTGCTTCTATGCTCAAGTCATTGAGAATAAGAACCCGGCTCTGAAGTCCAAACCGGTCGGCATCAAGCAGAAGAACATACTGGCGACATGCAACTACAATGCGCGCCGCCGCAATGTCAAGAAGTTGATGCTCATCTCCGAAGCAAAAAGAATATGTCCCGAACTTGTCCTTGTAGACGGCGAGGACTTGACGCCGTTCCGCGACATGAGCAAAGTTCTATTCAACTTTCTGAGATCTCACTCTTGGAACGGCAAGGCGGAACGACTGGGGTTTGATGAGGTCTTCTTGGGTGCGTATGACAGCACGACTCTTGGCGGGCGCTGTAGTGTGCGTTGTAGTCTGTCTGTCATCACTTGCTAAACGGTACTCCAGATGTCACGGATATTGTTGAATACAACATGTTCTGCCTCAACCGGGCCTCCATGGGTGAATCATTCTTTTATCTTTCAAACAAGGATCCCGAGTCGGGCTTCCCGTGCGACTTGACTTCCATTGCCGGCTGTGTTGTTGGCGCCTCTCTGGACAAGGTCGACTTGGAGAACCCGACATACCTGAGGCTTCTTTTGGGCTCTCATCTTGCCCAACACTTGCGACTGAGACTTGAGAAAGATTTTGGATACACATCAACCTGCGGCATCTCCACGAACAAGCTTCTGAGCAAACTTGTTGGCAGCAGGAATAAACCGCGGAACCAAACGACGCTGCTGGCGTTGACGGACGATGATATCATCGGCTTTGTGGACAGCCATAAGCTGCGCACCATTCCAGGAATGGGGTCCAAGATCACGCACTTGCTGGAATCCCACATCACCTCCAAAGATCTTGATGAAAAAGATTCCACCCCTTTCGATTCTCTGGTGACTGCACGCGAAGCTCGTCTCCATCCCACCACTTCGCCGTCCTTTCTTGAATCACTCTTGGGCGGTCATGGGGCAGAAAGGGGCATTGGATCCCGAGTTTGGGGATTTCTCCACGGAATAGATCCTACGGAGGTTAAAGAGGCTACCGATATACCTTCTCAGATCAGCATTGAGGATACCTACAGGGGCCTGGAGACGGTGCCCAGAATCACAGAGGAGCTCCATAAGTTGTCGTGCTCCCTCATCAGGAGAATGAGAGTCGATCTGGTAGTCCCAGATCAAGTCGCTGACGTACCAGGCAGTCGAAAGTGGATTGCGAGGCCGAGGACGCTTCGGCTCTCCGTTCGATCCTGGCCTAAACCGGATGCATCTCAAAATCAAAACTTCAGTCGCGTCTCTCGGTCAGGACCGCTTCCGAGTTTCGTATTCAATCTGAAGGCAGACATTGATGAAATTGCTCAGCAGCTAGTCGCAGAGTCACTGCTACCGCTTCTCCGTCGTCTGCAACATGAAAAGAACCAAACGTGGAATCTGCAGTTGATCAACATTTGTGCGGCTAACATGGTAGCCGGAGCCGCCGACGACAAAATAGGAGCCGGACGCGACATTGCAGCCATGTTCAAAAGGCAGGATGAAGTCCTCGCCCCATGGAGAATCATACCTGATGCTCATGGGGATAAAGAAATCACGGAAGACGGAGAGGATGAAGCAGACGAAGGAGGAGGGAGGGAGCAAGGGGGATCCTCCCACTCTGAAGATCTGGATGCTGACATGTCCTGGGAGGCAACTGATAATTCCATCTGCGTCACTTGTGGTCACTCCATACCATCATTTGCCCTCTCTGCCCATTCGAGGTTCCATGAGTTAGGTGAATGAAGTACGCTGACCACGTGGCTCAAAATCGCAGATACAAAGTATGATTCATGTGATGGCCTCCCTGGCACTGACTGAGCGTTGCAGGCCCGGACACGTGGTTGTGTGATGGCTGTATACATGAGCTAGCTACTCGCAAAGCACCGAATGCTGCCGATAATGCGAGCCCCTCGCTGCAGCGGACCAAACACTTGGCAGTCAATAGGAACATCCGACAGATTCCATACTCTTACTTCTGTGTGCGCAGACATCGGCACTTGATCATTGCCCGACTGTCAGCTTTAGGCGTAGTACGAAGTTGATGACACTAGCACCATACCCTTTGTTTCATTTGCAATGAATAAAAAGTTGGCCCATATCGAAGGCGATCCGTTTGTATCATATCCATGGCAAGAGCTTTGTAAGGTAGCCTTGTAGCGGAAATGGATTCTCGTGTCATTTATGGCGTACAACTGGTGCCCCCGGATGAGAAAGAGAAATTATATGTATATAAAAGTAAAGTCCAGCGGGACGAACTGGGATATGAATCGGGGAGAAAGGGGATAAAGTAGGGGAAAGGAGGGTTTCCTGAGCTATTGCGGACCCCCGAACCAACACTTGAGATGAGAGATGGGCAGTTAAATATGACTCTCAGAATATCGAATTATGTCAGTACTTTGAGCATTTTGTTAATGCTCATATGTTGCTCAAATTTATTGTTTCATATGTGGATGCGTGCGCTTCGACAAGGGGCTAGAAGAGAGCTTAGCAAACAAGATGGCACCCAGACACATTCGTTTTAGCCATGTTTGCAGGCATGTAGATGTCTGCCGTGCTTGTGTCACCGTTTTATGATGTTGCTGCATCGCCGACATGATTCTCTCTGGTCAGATTGAACTCGAATGTCTCCCTAATGTAGGCATGCACCACAGAGACATTTCCAGAAAAATATGTCATGGAAAGCAGGTATAGTATGGCTTCATAGGATCGAACAAAATACGGCTGACTGGATGCTCCGGTTGACAAAAAAGCACTTCCCGGACCAGGGTGGCAGCATTCCCGAGCGGCATAAGCTACCTTAGATAGGTAGGGGGTGCGTTTGCTGTACATTGGCCGAGGGCCTTTTTTGTCCCTTGATATTCGTGGCGTATTACAAAGTCCTCTTTTCAAATTGTAGTACACTGTCAAGATATCGGAAGAACGATGTCACTCACGAGGTTGGCGCAAGGACATAGAGTCTTACTTTGCCAGCTATTCCTTAAAATACCTACCTATATGTATATGTATTCTTATGAGGACGGTGGATAGGAAGCAGAGGCTGGGCACGCTATATATACTTCGTACTATGTAGTCAATCGGTCAGAACCAGGGTGTCGGCTTCTAACATGCAGTGACTGACGCGGCTCGCACAACTGTTGCAGGAATCACTGCTCCGGTAGTCTTGTTGTCGTCACCATCTTGTGACCTATATCTTGTCCTTCCTACTGACTCTTCTTTCGCTTGGCAAGTTCTGCTGTCTATATATCAAGGAGTTCTAAAACTTCAGAGTTAGCTAAAGGTTTGCTAGCTGAGAAGACGAAATCTTTCACCCAGTAGAACAGGAGCCCTTTCGGCTCACAGCAGTTGCTGCTTTTGTTTGCTTTCATTTCACCTGTATTATGGCTTCATGCGGTCATACTTACTTGTTTTCAATTGTATGTGAACTCCTTCAACCCTTCTGTTCTACATTGCACTGCATGCCACGAAGGTGAGGAATAGAGGAATCTTGCCTTTCCGCGAAAGTTTTGTTCGCCCCTTTCTTTCCTCTTCTACGTCTACCTTGTTCCTTCCCTCGGCTCCTATACGCGCTTGCTCCTGCTTTTCGTTCGGAAGATAGAAACTGGCAGCCACCTGACAGCTGACCAGCCCCCAATTCACTTACCCTCCTAGCGATACTTCCTGAGGTACCCTACCTAAGTGACACTGGTAGTAGGACTTCCTCCTACCTACTTAAATTCTATTTGCCTTCTCTCCTCTTCCATCTTTCTGAATCCCGCAGCTCATTCCAGGAACTGGCAGAACTGACAAAAGTAGCATACCCGCTACCGCCTCAACTCCCTAGCTTTCTGGCCTGGTCCTATCTTCATCATCCCTTGTCTCCGCCTCCCATTTCATTCAAATCTCTCCCATCAGGCTGTTGTCCCGAATTCGTCTTTCGCTCTTCAACCAAGGTACTTGACAGCTCGCTTACCTCAACCAGCCTCTCGTCATTCAGGCTTTGTTGCAAGCCAAGAGAATCATCAGATCATCATTTTCGCTACGTTACCAATCCAGAAGAGACTTCTGATATCGAGTGCTCAGTACTTCAGGCGTATCAATCACATTCAAACAGTGTAGAACTGTTGATTGCCTCCTTAGTCGTTACTCAAGAAAAGATCGCGTCGATAAGAAGCACCAATCGTCAATTATGGCTCGAGGGCGCGGAGGTGGTAATCAAAGCCAACGTCGTCCTGCCGATTTGACCGGTATTCTTTCCGTGGCTGAGAAAAATGACCTAGCAACCCTTGTTAATGCCATTACGGAGAGAATGGCGAGGGATATTAGCAACATCTTCGACTCTCCTCCTGTTACTCCTGTCCAAGGTGATCATGGTCATCACCACTGGCTCTCAATTCCACTATTGCATCAAAATAGGAACAAACAAGCTTCACATTTAATAACGGGTATGAAAAGAGTCAGTTCATCAAAGGCATATGAAAAGACTCGCGAGATCATTGAAAAGGAAGAAAAGGAAGCAATGACGCCACAGTTACGGGAGCTAAAGAAAGAAGCCCTCATCTTCTTTCGCAAATGGCAAAGCATAGTATTGCAAAGAATTCGTGATATTGCTATAAATGATCAACCAAGCACCCAAGGAAACACAAGAGGCCGTGCACGAGGATCCAGGGGAGCCCTTCGTGGACGAGGCGGTCGCGGTGGCGGAAGCAATCGCAGCCCCTTAACTTTGGCTACAGGTCTGTTAGACCCATTCCAAGCTCTTCTCTGCATTAATTCCGCCTGACAAAAAGACCAGACGATATTGATTCCCTAACCACCCTGTGCTGACCATTCTGCAGGACCACCTCGAGTGCCATCGATCCCTGTTGACCGTGACCTTGCCACCCGGTTCCCCCCTATTCCCAATCCTCTGTGGACTCTTGACATGGACAAGCGCAGACTGCTGTTACATATTGTGTTTCTAGTGCTCTTGTCCATGCAAGAGTATACGGCGAACTCGAGACACCTTCTGCTGAACCTCACATCTTCACTAAATCTTCCGCCTCAGTTTTATCGGGAAGATGAATTACGTCTTGCTCATGGATTAGCCAAGACAGCCATGGATTTCCCTCCGGAAGAAGTTGGCAACCAAAAGAATGAAGATACGAAGAACTCCAGGCGCTGGAAACTGGGCGTGGGGGGTGCTTCAGGAAAGCTCGCCGGCCCCCTTACTGTTGTAGGTATCGGTACAGCCCATGGCGGTCTCGGTCTCACCTCATCTGCTGCGGCGAGCTTATTGGGAACAATGGCAGAGAACGCTGCTATCATGGGTGGCATCTTCGGCATCAATGCTTTGAAGCCGACGGCTAAGATGATGGAGAGCTTTGCCAGAGAAATTCAAGACTTCGCCTTCATCCCCATCCACAGTATACACGGAGCTGAATATCGTGATGCCAGAGGTATCCCAGCGGAGCACCGGAGACTTCGTCTTACTATTTCTCTAAGTGGTTTCCTCGTCGACGACGAAGATCTGAAACAAACGTGGCAGTGTTTGAGTCATCATACTGAAGCGTTTGCAGCACGGTGGGAAGTCACCGCTCTTACAAACCTTGGTAACTCCCTTGAGACAGTCATAAAAAGTAGCGCTTGGAGTAAAGGCCAGGCGGAAATCAGGACCCGCACAAGTGAGTATATAATGAGAGCCTCTCAGAAACTTGAAACCCTTATACTAAGTTCTCTTCTAGTCTTCTCAAGCCTCATAGATTCGGTATGGCCCATAGCATTGCTCAAGATAAGCAAAATCATGGACAACCCCTGGAGCGTTGGAATGGTAAGAGCAGAGAAGGCGGGAGCAGTTCTTGCTGACGCCATAATGCGACAAAAGTTTCAAGGGGACAGGCCTGTTTCTTTGATTGGGTACAGTCTTGGAGCGCGGGCAATATACGCATGTCTCATGGTGCTAGCAGAGCGTCGACAATTTGGCATCATCGACTCTGTTGTGTTAATGGGTACTCCGGCACCATCAGAGAGCCGAGTGTGGCTAACGCTCAAGAGCGTTGTTTGCGGTCGATTAGTCAACGTCTATTCAGAACACGACTACATACTAGGATTCTTATACCGAACCTCCAACATTCACTTTGGAGTCGCGGGCTTGCAGGAAATCCAAGGAGCAGACGGAGTCGAGAATTTTAGAGTGAGGAACCTCCCTCGAGGTCATCTCAGCTATCAAAATCAGGTGAGTCAGATTTTGAAGAATATCGGATGGGAGGACGTCAGCGCAAATGTCGTCAAAGTGGGAAATTGAAGTGCTTCAGAAGTTACGGAGCCGTGCTCCCTATTGTTTCGTTTTGTTTTTTTGCCATCAGGGTTGTCAAAAGGTTCACGCTTTTGTAATTTTGTTTCAGGTCCGGCGGAAGGGAGCCCTCATTACTCGCATGTTCAACATCATATTCCCATTGATATCATCACGCCCAATAGCATTGAGCACATTTGGCCTCCCATGTCTATTGGGTATTGTGCTTCGTTAGCTACTGTTATTGTCTACATGGTCAATTTATCCACAGCCTTACAGTCCTTTCACATGCCTCTTGTCCGCTCCGTGCCGCTTATTCTTATTTGAAAGGCAGTGTCAAGGGGACTGCAGGCACAGTTACGAAGTTTATGTACGGAATACAGAATAGTCAAAAGCACGAATCGAAATAGTCCAATTATCAAGAGCTCCCCTGCCAAAAATGTTCTAAGTAAACGAAATCCCCAACCCGTATGAGTCAACCAGCAGATTGGTTATGCCATTGTAAGCCTCGCCTCATCCGGTGTGAGTCCATGCATGCCTATCTTTTTTTAAAAGCAAAATTATCTTTTTTTTTCTCGATCCATCTGCGAGTATGTTGCAATTCCGACAATAGATTACATCGATGCGTAGTGATTTTATTATACATTGACCTTCACCTCTTCTTCTTCTTCTTCTACGGCGTCACCTCTTTTTTCCAGTGTCACGTTCGCGTATTATATAAGGGGTTTTCCTGTTTTCGAGAATCCCTCATGGGGGAGTGGTGCCTAGCATGTTTGGGACTTGCTTTCGAGCGACCCCTTTTGGACCCCGTGGTTCAACGCGAGGAACCCCTTGAATGGTACGTGGTTCGCGCATAAGTGACCTGTCCAGGCGAGCTGGCATGCGGGTCACGATGCTGTGGTATTCACCGGGGAAGTTGCCTTTGGGCAAGGGCACAGAAGCAGTACGCCATATATGCTCTGAAGTGTCACTGAGATACGGGGGTATCTTGCCGTTAGCGCCGCTGCCGCCGGCGCCGGCAGTGTTGCTGCGGCCAGAGGGTGTGAGACCCCATGAGTTGGTAGAGCTGTGGGAGCCGCGAAGAGTTGATAGGCGCGACAGGCTTGAGGGCAGGCCGGTTCGGCCACGAGCCTTCTTGGCCATGATGATCTCATCAAACAGCCGGATTTCAGGATCAGAAGCAAGCTTCATTTCTCTGTCGTGAATGAATTCGTTGAAGGCTAAAGGGGGGGGGGGGGCATGTCGTTAGTAAGTGTCAAGAAGGAGAGAGTGATGAGGGACCCAATGAAGGCATACCTTGCGTCTCACGCATCATCGTGACATATTCCTGTTGATCGTAGGGGAGACTTTTGATAAATCCGTCCATGTCAAAGGTGTACAGCTGACCACTATTCTTATGCTGCTTTGACGGCTTGCCCAGGTACTTCCGGTAGGTGTACAAAAGACTAGCAAGGCATCGCACAAACGCTGCTCTTACTCGGTCGGCATGGAAGGCCTCGGGACAGACTAGGGACACGAAGCCCAGGCAGCGGCCATGAGCCACCGTCTTGCAGGCTCCACACTTGTAGAATCCATCCCCCTCGGATCTTTCCTCACAGATTGTACACACCGATGTCGTGTCTTTGGGGTTCCAGTTGAAGCAGTGTCCCTCTACCCAGACTGTTGTGTCAGTATTACTGACTGGCTGGATCTGCATGTTGGGCATGATAGTCGATGCGGCCAGCGTCGATGCCGCGTAGGTCGATGGCGCATAACCGCCTCCGAAGGAGGATGCCGAATCCAAAGTCGAGATGGAAAGATTTGCTTGATGACCGTTCAAGAATGGGAGGCTAGGCCGGTGGACTGGCGGCTGATATTTATCAACGCCAAAAGAAGAGCTCCGTCGACCTTTGTCTTCTCCAAAGTGCCCAGATCGCTTCTCCCTAAGCGTCGCGGTCAAGGCGAACCCCGAGTCGCTCCGCGAGACCGGAGTGGACGGCATGGGAGGGAACTTCATTGACACCGGGGACACGGAAGATTGAGGGCTTGTCTGGTTCGATTTGCTCGTCCCTGGCCGGTCAGATTTGCCATTGTCGACGAGAGATAGAGAGAATCCGTTAAACACTGGAGTCATCATTTCGCTAGGAGGATCAGGTTCCGCAAAGCTCGATGAGTTTTGAGAAACCCATTTACCCAGAGTCGAGGGCGGAGCGACGCTGGTAAACAAAGACGTGTTTTCTGACGAGAAGGAATCATACGGGAATGCTTCCATCGCGTAAGGAGGAGGTCCGGTAGTAACACCGTATCGGAGCTTGTGCGGAGCTGCCACTTGCAGCAGAGACATCAGCTTCCGGCGATGCTGTCGTGGTAGACGATGAGGCTGCGACGTAGCATCAATGGTGTCCTTGTCAAGGTCGACCAGGACGTAGTCATCTTCGGGGAGATCAATTCGCTCATAACGACGCTCAACGCCAACAATGTACGGGCAAGGTGCATCGAGAGCAGAGATCAACCTGGCAGGCAAAATAGGGATGAAAATGCTTGCCCATTTTAGAGGGTATAATAAGTTTGCGAGAGCATGGCAAGCTAGGTGCAACATGCTCGTGTGGGAAGAGAGGAAAATGATGCGGGATTCGGACATGGCGTACTCGAACAAGGCCACGATGTTCTCAAGCGAGAGACATCTGAACAAGGCGTAGAGATCAATGGTTCTCGAGCCAGGAATCTCGTTGAGTGCTTCCTTACGAGAGTAAAGTCGCAATTCTCGCACACCAATCTCGACTTGCGTCTTGGAGCCTAGGGGACTAAAGGCCTCGGTGCAAAGGTTGACGACATAGCGCTCTAGAGGCTGCCATCTGCCCACCTTGGGGGAGCTCGGAGGAATCCTGAGGACGGCACCGTCGGTCATGGGGACCACAATCGCCTTGAGCCATTCTTTCCAGAAGGCCATATTCGCGGGGTCTCTGCCCAGGATGCCATACGCTCGCGGAGCCCACAGCCCGCTCTCGCCTGTGGTGAGCCCCTCAATTCTTGAAGCTGCGCCGTGTCTCAACGGCCGCAGCATATCCGTCATGAGGGTTATCTTTTCCTCAACGGTTCCGATCTCGTCCTCAAGCCTGTCCCGAGCTGGGGACCCCGACGGAACTGTGCCAAGCTTTGCCAGAAGCTGTGAAAGGTGTGTTCGCTCGCCAGCTAAGCGCACTCCTAAGCTGGCGGCCAACTCTCGCTCCTCGTTGGACATGTGGCTTTGTCGCCATTCCTCGCATTTGTTCTCCACGACCTCTGCTACATCGGCTGGCAATGCCGTCCATACTATGAGCGTGATTCCATACAGCTTGGAGTTGTCGTCAGATGTCATGGTGAAGCCATGCCAAGTTGTGCGCGGTCGATCATCTGACGACACGATCTGGACATCATTGGGAAAGGCGAACATGGGAACATAATCGGGAAACTTCCCCCGGCGGGCAACCTCCTCGGTAGCAGTCTTGGGGGGGTATCGATCAAGAAGCATAGGCTCAAACCTTCTCTTGAGAGGGTGCATATCGGGATCAGTGTTGAGAGGCTCGGGAGGAGGGATGACAGAGTTGTAATTGCTTAGTCGTCTCGTGGTTCGTATTGAAGCTGCCATTAATCGTCAGTCAGATACGACTTGCCACGTCAAGGGGCAATGGTGTATACTCACGAGCTCTGGTTGAGAGAGGTCTAGCAGCACTGGGCTGCTTCCGCAGGCTATTCATATCCCTAAAGCTGATCTTGCGGCGGATGCTACCCTTAATGCTCCTCAGAGGACTGACTCTCCCGCTGGCGTCTGCGTCGTCGGCACGAATGCGCTCGGCTCGAGGATTCACCATCGGCTGTCGTGCCTGGGTCTTTGCCCCGGCACTGAAGGAGAGGTCCTCCAGGAAGTTCTCCCGCTCCGCAGCAAATTTCAGGAGAGCCTTGTCAAAGTCGAAGTCGCCCATGAGGCCAAGGAATTCGCCTGTGGGAGCGCCGTTATTGGCGGCATCGCCGTTAGGGGCGCCATTGCTGTTGTTACTGGCAATGGATGGCTTAGCCCGAATCGTGGCACTGCTTCTATTGCTCTTTGTATTGCCATCGTCCTCCTCGATGGTGTGGACGGAGTTTCGGCCGTCCAGGGAAAGCTTGGAAAAGCGCGAGACGGAGTTCTGTCGAGAGTGGCGAGCGGCGCCTGGCTTATTCGTATGGGTGCTGGCAGTGTCTTCTTCCTCTTCAGGCTCTCCATCCTCGACGATGGTAGTCGTCTCGACAGAGTGGCTCACTGATGGTAGGGACTCATCGTAGACCACCGCCTCTATGCCGGCGATCCAAAAGTATTCCGCCAGGGGAGTCGATGAGCCCTCCATGACATGTCAATTGCCGTAGCCTCTGCCGCAGATAAAAGAGGTTGCTGCTTGGAGACCAGAGCCGCGCGTGCAATTACGACCCCCAACGGCCTGCACTTGTTTTTTTGTTTTTGTTTTTTTGTTTTTGCTTTTTCTTTTCTTTTCGGTCCTCCTTGTGCTAATGTTTATTTTTTCTTCCGTCTCGGCTCAAGAAGAGCGTGCAGTCGGTGAACGGCGCGTGGCACGTTAGATGCTGCAAGAAAGTCAGTAGGGGTATGCAGGACAGGGGGGCATGGAGCCATGTTTGGCGGCAAGTAGCATTGCTGCCACGGCCGCCACTAAAGAAGGCTGTGAAACAAGGACGCACCGAGACACACAAGAAAGGACGCTGTCTCCTAATTCCTTTTCCTTAGCCCGTTCAAGGGGTAAGAGCAAGAGCAAAAGGGCGTTGTTAGCCCTATAGAGGAACTGTCGTGGAATCGGACAGGAAAAAAAAGCGCCGTGGGGAGGGGAGAGGGGGTTTCGTGAGCCCCTTTGGCGCTGCAGAGAGCTTGATGGTGTCGAGGATTATTTCCCAGGATGCTCCTGGTCCGGCGAGGGCTTCAGACGCCACAGCTCAGCACTGGATTGCCAGCTCTGGTCGACACGACGAGTGAATGCATTCGCAACGCAACAGAAGAGGCCTGCTGGGAGCGGTGCGGTGCAAGATGCAGGACGCAGAAGTGCAGGATGCAGAGAATCGAGGAGACCAAGTTGGTCGAAAGGGGAGGAAAAGGGTCGCGCGGTACCCCGTACGCCGTACCTGAACCTGTCTGGAGTACTCCGTACCTGGCCCTGTGGTGGGCTTCTTAGGGACTTGATGGGCCCTGGGGGAATTTGGGGCCGGTCGGTTTGGCACCGATCTGCGCCGGCGCTTGCTGGAGCCAGCGACAAGCGAACAGCGGTGGTTAATTGCTGCGGCGTACCTGTACCTCGGTACCTTGCCTTAGTACAGGTACCTACTGCTCGGATAAGGGCTGGTACCTTGCCCGAACTCAATCCCATTGATTTATTCCGTACAGGCAGCACAGCACGAGCGCCACCACCACCACCACTAGGTACCCCGTATCTACTGGCACCAGACTGCAGTACAGGCGCCCACCTCCCTCCTTGTGCAGCAGCACGGCTTTCAAAGGGCCTACAGAGCATTGAAAGGATCGCTGCCACTAGTTGAGACAATAGGCACCTGTAATAAACATGAACCCATGCAATCATGCCCGAACACTGCAGTGTGGTATAAGAAGATAAAATTGGGGGGAAGGGCACACAGCACCTTGCCATGCTCACGGGCTCAAAAAAGAGCATTCGCCTGCAGAGCAGAGGTTGTATCACTACCTTAAGTACCTAGTACCTTATGTCATACGTCGGTAGGGACTGAAGTACCATGAAGTCGGCGAAGGGCCATAGCCTTCAGGGGCTAGTGGCATTTGATAAGGTACGGAATAAGCTGCCATCAAATCGACACAAGTATATCCCGAGCTCTCCTCTAGCCCCAGTGCTCGCATTGAACAATGGCCGTCATCATCATCATCAGGATCACAAGCCGTGAAATTTTACAGGTGCGCGCCAGTGTGCATGACCAAGAAGGTCCAGAGTGAAACCCAAGAGACACGATAACAGCATGCGAGCTACGGGAGCAAACAGGTACCTACTCCATACATGAAGCAAGGTAGGCACCTCAGATAGCAACGTCGATACCTCTGCGCAGCGACACCCAACTACCCCGTGCTGGATATCCTGAGTATCTGCAGGTCAGTTTAAGGTACCTGTCGTAACGGAGTGGCGTGTGGCCTCCTACTACCACTACTACCACTACTACGGCTCCGTACGTGTATGTACACCCGCAGCAAAATCTGCAGGGCGCGTTTAGTCGTGGCAGCCCTTAGTACCTACCGGTTTGGGCTCCCACGGGGCTTGCATCTCGTACAAATGCATACGGCAGCCTCGCAGGGATTGGGCAGCCATTGACTTTATTACTCCGTGGGCCGTCCGGAGGATGTGCTAGGATGTCACTTGTTCGGGTGGTGGCTGATTGCCGTCACCAGGGGTCTATTAAGGTAGTAGTGGCTGCTACCAGCACACATTGGTTCGAGGGGTTCTCTGTGCCTAGCGCGGACACCTAACTTAGCCTTGGTACGCACTAACTTGTCTGGATGAGTTCCTTACGTACGACGTTGCCGTGCTCCCCAGACTCTTCTCACAGCACTTGGGCAGGCTGCGGCGGGGAGCCCTCCTTTGGTTCATGGAAGAAGCAGGGACTCGGCTCACAGGACGGTGAGGGGCAAGCGATGGAAGGATGAACGTCCACTAAACTTGATAGACTACATGTAGAGAGAAGTAGGGAGGGCTTTATGTCCACGATGCCGTCCGGAGAGTAGCCGCCTCGATAAGGTACCTTCCCAACGAAGCATCAGACCGCTTCTGAGGGTATTAGGTAGAGTATCTCTTACCCACCTAGACGCCGTTAGGTACTTACTATCTACCCACTGCACCTACTGGGGTAGTACCTAAGGTGTACTATAATAGTCCTGATCATCAAACGGTCAGTCAGATAAATTACCTTAGTACTAACCAAGCACACTGCCGTAGCTTAGGAACCCTGACATCAATTAAGCTACAGGCTGAGGACTTCCTTGATGCATATAGAGACAACCCCCGATGCGCGCGTACGAAGCCTCTAGGCCAACTGCTTAGCTGGACGCACCCGTCAGGCAAAATGACGCATCCGAGTCTATGGACATTTCCTTCACCCAGTCGAAAAGAGAAGGGGCGTCTGCTCCGGACCTGCCACGATTCAGTATCACCTTCTCACCTGTAATCTTACGGTACCTTAGGCAATACGAAGGTACTAAGTCCGTCACCATTTACCCTTCATCGTCAACTCGACCTCTTCCTCTGTCTCTTCTTTCTTCCCCTGCGTCCAACGATCCCCACAGGCTGCTCTATTACCGCACAATCGCACCACGAGACGACAATCATCACTGCCTCTCCACTCAGATTACGCAAGGCATACACGCCAGTCAAGAAGCAGTGCTAATCCTAGACAATCCAATCAAAGTAGTATCCGAGAATCAGTAGCTACCTCTATCGATAAATTTCAGCTAGTAGCCAAGGCTACAAGCTCGGCATAGATGTGATGCTTACACGTGCTTCGGGCGTGTGTCGATCGACTGCCCTCCCGTCCACTTTCTGAATCAAAATCCTCAGCCATGTATGGGACATGGCGATATACGAGTACCGATACATACTTCATCAGCCATTGTTTGGGGGCATACAGCCAAGTCCAAGCGGCTACATCGGCGAACAGCAAGCCTACAGTCGCCCAAAGTCGACACTCTCATTCGCGAACCAAGTTTGATACCAACTAGAAGCGATACTCCAGTACTTTCATGCTTCCTGTATATACCAGAATGCATCTGCATGCGCGTTAACGGAGTAAGCTGCCATGGGAACTTGCTATGCAGTGCTTCCACACAAAACAGAAGCAGTTGTGGCCGGCCACGTCAGTCCAGTGAGAGGAAGAGATGATCAACGAGGTCGAGGGGCGTGCATCATCTAAGCTTTTCAAAACGCAATCGACAAACTCTTTGCGCACAAATTGTACCACTACTAGTACAGAATACAGACGCGCACCAGAAACACTCTTCTAATACTACTACAGCACATACCCGGAGTGGGCAGCTGAACTAGCAAGGGTACGAAAGGCCAGGATGTCCAAGAGATCAAGCCCCTCCTCCCCCTTGGGGATGTTCAACGTTGTAGGCGCGCCTCGCGTCAATTGGCTGACCCTTTTTTTTTTATCGACCCTCCCTGCCTGGCGGTTGTTGATGATTATGATCGATGGCCTCTCACCGCAATCGTATCACTGCAATTAATACGTCGGTAGCTGTACCTTGGCCACATTTTGGCGTCCAAGTTTAAGTTGATATATCGAAAAAGATTCGCAGTGGATCTGAGGCTGCAACGAGCAGATGCAAGCTCGTATAGCAGTGTGCTTCCCATGCCGATGCCGATGCCAAAATGCAGGTACGGACACGCACACGAGCAAAACCGAAAAGAAAGCGTTCCATGAAGAATCTATAAGCCGACTAATGGGTACATTCGAGGCGCTAAAGCTCAAGCTTGGTGGGCTTTGATCCATGGCATGCTAGCTAGCCCCTGGACTAGGCTGAGCAGCAGAAGCACGGACCTTGAGCTGCGGGTGCATGCAAGCTTACAAGTACATTGATATGGACGAAGGATGGAGTGCTCAAGGTAAGGTAGGTATTGTTGAAAGGTGCCTCGTATTATGACCTCGTACTTCGTCAGACCATGAAGAAAGACTTAGAAGTAGGTAGGTAGGTAGGTACGAAGGTGGGTAGGCCACAGAGCATGTCGAGAAGAGGCCCCTTTTCCCTTCTCTTTTGGCCAACAGGTTGAGCGAGTTTTTTTGTCTCGGATCATTCTCCCAAGCTTGCCCCTCAGATATTTCCCTTCATTAACCCCTTCATAACTCTTGTTAATCTCTGAGATTCAGCCAGCTCTAGAACAGGCAGGACGACGACAAAAGGGTGCTCTGGAACCCTTCGCAAGCAGACTGCTGCCCTGATGTTGCTCCCATTTGCTTCTTGTGGCCTCACTCCATAAATTCAGCTTACATACGCCCTGAGTGAAAGATCCGGTCGGTTTCAGGGCACCCCACATATGTATCACGATCTTAGCCATCCACTCAGACCGCTCAATTCGATTTAATCCCTGCTTGGTGATCAAGCTGGAGCACGAATTACTATCGACGTGAGCCACAAGCAAGATGTGAGTGCTAGGAAGTGGCACCACTAACCTCCTTGTGCATCGATGGCGTCGGAGCTCACCATAGATATCCAATGCAGGTTGAAATACAGATCTTTGCAACAGCAACAACGTGTCAGTAAGGTGTCTGGGTGCCTTCTTTGGGCCGACGCTAGAATAGGCTGATCATAATGGATACGATTGCCTCTCTCTAGGAGCAATGGTTCGTTACTTCATCAGTCGACCGATGCTTGCCCCTCTTGTACGTGACAAGGAAGTCAAGCAGTTATCCGATAAACAGCATTTCAAGTGGTACCAGATGCCTCCGTTGTCCTCAGCCTATGCTTCGAGTACTTGATAGCCCCATCGCCAACCACGTTCAGCAGTTGACGTCGTAGATCAGCTCGGTGTGCCTTTGCCCGATCGCCGGCTTCCTATCACTCCAAAAAAAAGTATCCCCCGGCAATGTTATCTTTCCAGCACACCCCATCGGCGAACCTTCCCGGCGGCCATATCTGCCTTTCTCCCGGGTAATACGGAGTTCGGGGGGGAGTTCTCTGTGGAACTTGAGATCGGGGGTCCGACAGCAGGTCGCTCTCAGAATCAACTTCCTCTGCCTCTGTGCAGTGATTTACGAATATTCATTGATACTACCCCTTAGTTGCTGCAAGGGGAGAAAAGGCCCGCTGTACGGCGTGCCAAGTAGAAGAGAATGCAGTCTCTTATCGTATGATGATGCTATCAGCATCAAACTTCACGCACCACGCACGACTGCTTGATTTGGATCGAATAGCGGGCACACCCCTGAATTAGGAACGACAAAGATGTTTTAGGCGACTAGCACTTCGTATAAGGGGGCTTGGGTAGAGCCGAGAAGGCAGACATCGGGACACAGAGCACCTTGGGTCTGATACTAAATATAACATGTCTCGCATGGCGATAGCGTCGAGCTGCATGAATGTATACACAAGGACGGAGCAGTCGGAGTAAAGCATGTCAATAAAGCTCGATAATACCTAGTACTCATATTGATTGCCCGCTTCATGAGCCACAGATGTCTCTTTGTGATTGGACGGGTTACCTGGTACATTCGATAAGCAGCCATCCTCTCAGGACAAGACATCCTTGACTAATTTGTTGTGTTGCGCGTGAAACCCATGTCGTACTTGTACGAGATGGCGGCGTACACGTAGCGGCACGAGGATGCTCTACCCTCTAATACAAGCATAATGTTCGGCTCTGGATTGGATCTAGGAGCCGGTCCCCTTGCATGCCAGCGCGGCAGAGGCCCGTCAATCGGGTTCGCCGGGCTGTGCCCCCCCCCCCCTGCACCGGGCTTTAGGCCTTCAGCTCCTAACCTCCTTCTCGTGAATCGTGAATCATGAATCGTGATGCCGTATGGGGCCCGCCTTGCCTTTCTCTCTCCCTTGCTTCTAGGCCGATGGACTATGACAACGCCATGCATTGGGCTAGCCGCACCATTTCAATCGGGAGGCTATTAGCCGAGTTGTTTAGCGTCCATAAGCTTAAAAAAAAAATCGAACGCACTTTGGAGAAGGAAGTCAAGGCGAGATTATAGAGAATACAAGGCCGTTGCTCGTCGGTCGATTGATATCTTTCCTCATCGGACGGCAATTCGAGCACCGAGCTTGCCCGTCGACAAGAAGCCGCGGCATCCCATCTCGCCCCTCCAGCCGATACCCAGGATGCCAAAGACCATCCTTCCGTCTGGCGTCAGCTTGATGCCGCTGCCGCTGCCGTCGTCCTCCGCGGGCTTCTCCCGCACCACGAAGCAGACCTGCTCAACCTCGCCGGGGTGCAGCACCGGCTTGCTGTCTCCGTCCGAGTCCCAGTTGCAGTCGTGGTAGCTCAGCCCCTGCTCCACGTCGAGCACCACTTTTTCCAGCTGTATCACGTCCTCGCTGCAGTTTTCCAGCTGCGCCTCGAGAACCCACCTCCTGCTGCTGCTGCTGCTGCTGTTCGCCTCTGCGTCTAGAGCGCTGACCTTTGTCCTCACAATCAGCGAGGCTTTGCATATAAACTGGTAGAGCTTTCTGAACGTCCTCGTCCGTCCGCTGGTCTCCGTAGATTCCGAGTAGCTCACTGTTACCGCCAGCACGTGGTTTCCTTCTTCTTTCAGATCGAACCCAACAATCTTCTGTAGTGTCCCTCCAGGCTCGAGGTCGACGCCTCCTCCCGTCCCACCGGGAGCGTTCGCGGGTCCGAGTTCAAGCTTCTGGGGCCCTCCCAGGCCGGGAGTCTTCATCTCCGCCTCGATACGAACATCGCGTATGCGCTTCGCCGCGTCGGGGGGGAGGTCATTGTTTGCGCAGAGCGTGCAGCTGAACGTTTCGCCCACGTAGGCCGAGCCAAACGATACCGGTAGATTGAGGATCGGGCTGAGCAAGAAAGGGTCCGGATTCGTATCGGAGGGGGCGTAAGCGAGCGAGGCCGGTGCTGGCTGCGACTTGATGTTGGGAGGAGCAAACGGAGGATCGATCGGGTATTGCGTTACAAGTGATGGTTGAGAGAGCCTGCGGGCAGTGGACCTCAGTAAGAGAAAAGGTCTACTACAAGTCCAGTCAATTTGCGCAGGTCTGACTCCTACCTGAGAACCTTGACGGAGACTGAGTGAGGTTCCTTTACAGGATCGTGAGAAGGGTATGTCTGGTGGCTCATAGCTAGGTTAGGGACAGAGGATAATCATTGAAAGACGGCATGGATGTTTAGGACAACGTTGAGACGCATTGATGGCATGCCTACTGTAGATAAGTACTAGAGCTCCATACCTGCTGCTAGTGGTAGCGATCTAAAGGCGGGTCTGGCCCAAGAAGTGGAGCTGCCATCACCCCAATAGCTTCTTATCGATAAGCCAGCCAACGACCTCAATGCCTTATTCTACGTTTGAGCTCAAACTACCTACCTACTACCAGTAGGTACCTAAACTCCTGCCCTAGGGAGGTCACTTACCTCCTCTATTTGTGCCCTATAAAGAACTCGTATGCTAAGCTGCTGCAAACATGTAGCAGCTCATCCTTCGCATGAGTGCAAGCACGCCGCCTCCTCGACGCAATGCCAATAACCTAATCATCACTTCACACTGCCTCGTTACGGGGTAGAATAATTACTGTCATCTTGACTGGTCATGGTAGAAGTAGATATTTACAGCCTGTGCCTGTCAGCAGTCAAGACTTCTCACAAGATCGACATGCTCTTCCTGTGTTCACAAAGTTATCAACCAAGTACGGGTCTCAGCTAGACCAACTCCCTACCACGTGGGTTCTTGTCTAATTTCAAATTCTGGACTTGTCAGTTAATCCATGTACCAAACCTATGAAAAAAAAAATCGGTTGATGAGTTTTGAAACAGCAGCTATGCGCTTTCCTCCCAAGCCATTCGTATACGAGATCTGTAGCCCCCTGTGGTCAACCATGCGTAATACAAAGTCAGCAAAATAGATGAGGAGCAAGCTCCCAAGTCAGTCACAAAGACTATTCCCTGTTTACAGTCCCGGAGGAGGTGGAACCTGGATGCATGGTCAGCTTTTTTCAAAACGCTAGAGCTCTGACTTGAATTCAAAGGCAGGAAGCACGTACGGCGCTGAAGCTTCCGCCAGGAGGAGGCGGTCCGGATGGCGGCGGCGGAGGGGGTGGTGCAGAGCTGGGCGGAGGGGGTGGAGGAGGAGCCGCTTCGGCCGGAGGGGGCGGCGGCGGAGGCGGAGAGGCCGACTGGCCTGGTGCTGCTGCTGCTGCATGTGAGCTCTGACCTGGTGCCTGAGTCTGACCTCCATAGTATTGCTGATACAAAGCCACGTAGCTGCAATGCGTTAGCGCTTTATGAGCAACTCGGTTGAGCCAGGGATGATTCACTTAGCATATCCTCCCCACGCTGCGTAGGGGTCGGCGCCGTTGTAGTATTGAGCATACTGAGCAGCATAGTCGGCTGCGTTGCTTGGGCTGTTGACTCCCGGGGGCGCAGGGCTGTTGGATGCACTGTCGGAACCGTATCGTTTGTTGTACGAAGAGTACGAGTTGTTGTGGGAACCTCCGTACGACCTGTCGTGAGATCCGCGGTGGCCGTGGTCGCCATAGCCGCCGCCGCCGCCACCACCACCACCACGTTCACCACCATAACCACCACGTTCACCACCATAGCGAGGCGGTCGAGCCTTAAATTCCTCGTATTGTTCCTTGACGTTGGCGATCAAATCTTCACAAAGTTTCTTGGCTTCGATAACCATGTTCGGGTCAGGTCCGCTGTAGCAAGGTTAGCAGGGCAAATCAGTGGATGAGCACCAGTTTGGCAGAGACACGTACGTGACGTGAAGGAACATGTCCTCGTCGCTTTCGCGATTCGTTGCAGCTTCAAGATAGCCGGAGCCTCGACCCTTAATTTGGACACGGCATCCAGTTTCCTGTTGGATATGCTTGACATAGGCGCCGCCGTGGCCAACCACTTGAGCACGGAGGTTAAAACCGGGGACCGGCTCCAAGGAAATGGGTATCTTCTCCTCGGGCCATTTACGCTAAACGAAAAGAATAAAAATTGTTAGACGCGACAAAGAAAGGTTCTGCAGGTTTCAGAGTGCACCATACCCGTCCAAACTCGTCTCGCTCAACTTGTGGCTGCTGCTCCTGATCCCTGCGTCGAAATCGCCGTTCATCAACTAGCTGAGGGAGCTCCTGCTTGATAAGGTCATTGATCTTGGCCACGGCCGCTTCCAGGCCAGCCTTGGTGGTACTAGTAATGTGCAGATATAATGGCGGGTTCTTTTTTTGGCCAATATCAAGACGACATTGAAGTTAGAAATGAAGAATGAGTGGGGGGGCAGCGTGGGCATCTCCTTACCGCTGCAGTGGCCATGCTCTTGTTGGGGTAGTAGCTGCCACGAGTCGTGACATCTAGCAAGCGAAAGTCAATATCAGACGTCTACAACTTAGTCCAGTAGAAAAAGATTGCATACCAGCACCGGTTTCAGCTCGGATCTAAATTGAACAACTCCAAGTTAGCAAGAGAGGAGGAAGTGGGGATGTGAATGGCAAGTCGGCAAGTCGACAAGCTTCATGAGCTCGGGGCGCGCAAGTTTGGCGCCAGACTGACGAGTCCAGCAGTGAAAAGAGGATTGGGGATCCTTTACCATTTCCTGGGTAGAGCCTTTGGTCAACAAGTATCGATTTCGCAAGTCGTTGACCTCGATATCTTGGATAAAGTCGCCATCAGCAACATACATGTCCGGCTTCATCTCGTTGTTCTCGCCAGCTTTGCCTGAATCTCCGCCCTGAGCACCCCCAGATTTGATCGGGGGCACATCAACATGCTGAGGCGCCTTTCGTGCTTGCAACTGAGCATTGATCTTAGCAGCGGCAGCAGCTATTCGGAAAGTTAGCTCGGGCTTACAGTCGCATTTGCGCGCCGCACATTGGGGGGTTTTCAAAGACATACCTGCGGCGGCGGCGGCATCTACTGGCGCCTTCTTGGGCTCAGAAGAACCATCCCTGGAAAGAGGGCTGCGATCTCTACCCTCAGATCGGCGCGCGGGCGGAGAACGAGAGCGCCTGTCGAATCTCGACGCTCTCCGGGGCTCGGGCTCCGTCTGGTCGAAACGGGACCGCTTGGTTCGTCGCTCAGAATCCTCCATGGTATTTCGAAGATACAGGCGATTAAACCAGGCAGAATGCTAGATGTTGCTTCTCAAGGGCGAGAAGTAGTCGAATCGATTGGCTCAAGAGAGACTACGCTATGATGCAGATTGCGACGAGCCAAGAAAAAAAATATCGGTCGACAAAATGCAAGGCTGCGAAGCACGAGAGGTCGCGACGTGCGTGGATCAGCGCCAGTAATAATTGGGGACAGGCAAGGCGGACGAGCCTTCCGTTTTTCTGGACCAGGGTGCCACCAAAGTGCCGCGCCACATGGCTGAAGCAGAAAAACACAAAGTACCTGCGAACGGAACCGCGTGACGCCTTACATAATACGGTCAGTTTACGGGGTGGTCTGGTGGGGGGGGAGTTCTGTCAGATAGCGGTGCCGAAAGGGTACGAGGTACCTGGCAGTGTAAGGTATATTTTATGCTGGTTCGCTGAGCTTGCCTGCGGTGTCGGAGCTCGCTGATCAGGGTCCCCCAGATCTGGTGCTTTGGCACTTGAATGCATCGTCGTCTGGGCGCTACCGCAAAGATGAAAAAAGTCAGAATTGCCGTGCCGTGCGATGGCATGGACTCGGACTGCGGCCAGGAGTCTGTTGCTCGAGGCATTGGCCTGTAGATTTCCCCCTGCTTTGGACGCGAGCATGGAGACGTGCCTCTCTATCAACTGAGATGAAAATGCAGTCAGCCAAGCATGCACTCTTACGTGAGGCTACCTTTTGGTACTTCTCAAGTATTATTGCGACAGGATGTGCCCGTCAGCCATTGAAGGCCAGCACAACCATCAATTGCGGATCATTAACCAGAACAAGCTCGGGAGAACAAAGAGGAAAGAATTCTTCGAGGCTGGCCAATGCTGATATCCAATCCATCATGGGTAGTTTTTGGAGCGCTCCAGGTTTCTGGGCTGGGATAGTCTTCTTTAGGTAATACAACACTTGAGGCGAAAGACGGACAAATCGTGGGGGACATGAGACAGGGCACGCGGGGCAGAGTCATCCTCTGAACACCACTACCTATTGTAGTTTCGTACTTACCTTACTTGTAGCAGCTGGAGTCCAGCCTCTTGGCTCGACAGTACATGTAATTCTTCTTAGGTGCTGTCGTTTGTAGTCAGTCCAGCCAGTGGGAAACACGCTGTAATAGCGGGTGCTGTACAGCCTAGAGTCCAGCACACACCTTGACCTGTCAATGGGGAGAAGCACAGGCCGGCTCGACCTGTGCTAAACCGCCCACGCCAGTCAACCTCCGGTTTATCGGAGCCCACCTCTTGATCTAAGGTGACCAGCGCAACTAAAGTTTTCCGCCTTCCCTCTTTCTTTTCCCTTTTTGACTCAACACCGCGGAGCCGACCAACATAAAATCCCCCCATCCGCTGCCACCCCGTCTTTCAGGGACCCTGAACTTGGTCAAGTTCAACGTCACTGGCAAGATGGCTTCGCTTCGGCCATGGAGCACGCCTCTGCGCCTCGCGGCCAGGGCCTTGCCCGCCGCCGCGAAGACGACGGTGCGACACAACTCGTCCAGCAGCTCTACGTCTGCCATCGCCTACAAGGCCCTGCGACGCCGCTCGGCCCCTCTGCCCATCGCCGACACTCCGCCGGCGTGGTCGGCCCAGGCGGCCGTGTCCAACATCCTCTATGAGACGCCGACGCCGTCCACGGCTCCTCCGAAGCGCCACGTCCTCAACTGCCTGGTCCAGAACGAGCCCGGTGTGCTGTCGCGCCTGTCCGGTATCCTGGCCGCTCGAGGCTTCAACATCGACTCGCTGGTCGTGTGCAGCACCGAGGTGGAGGACCTGTCCCGCATGACCATCGTCCTGACCGGACAGGACGGCGTCGTGGAGCAGGCCCGGCGGCAGCTGGAGGACCTGGTGCCCGTCTGGGCCGTCCTGGACTACAGCAACGCCGCCTTGGTCCAGCGCGAGCTGCTGCTTGCCAAGCTCAACATCCTGGGGCCCGAGTACTTTGAGGAGCTGCTGGCCCATCACCGCGAGATAGCCAATGGCGAGCAGGACGGCGAGCACGGCCACGAAGGCCTCGAGCGATCTCTCGAGGAGTCGGCCCACGACTTCCACCCTAGCAAGCTGGCGGCCAGTGAGGCTCTCCGACAGAAGCACGAGCACTTGAAGACCATCACCTACTTTACCCACCAGTTTGGAGGCAAAGTCTTGGATATCAGCAATACCAGCTGTATCGTTGAAATGTGAGTCCCATGCGCTATCTGTGATGCCAGAAAAAACCTTCCATGTGGCTTTTGCTAACGTAACAAAAAAACCAAAAGCTCCGCCAAGCCGTCGAGAATCGACTCCTTCCTGAAATTGGTTTCTCCCTTTGGTATTCTGGAGTCGGCCCGTACTGGCTTGATGGCCCTGCCTAGGTCGCCTTTGCATAAGCTCAACGAGGAGCCTGTGATCAAGGAGGCCGATGAGATTGTTGATGCTAGCCAGCTTCCTCCTGGCTAAAAAGTTATTTTTTTGACTATCTACGAGTGTAACATGTAGCTAGGGTCCTTAGACACTTGGCGTCCGGCGGGGAATCGGTTGTCGCTTTTATATATTGTAGCAATTATGAATTTATTCATCAGATCTCGTTGTGTAATGCTCGTACACCTAGACTTTTGGCCTCTTCCTGTGAACGACCCGTACCTTTTTGCTTTCACTCGAGCACGCCCTTATTAACAACGAATCCCTCCAATGCCGCTGTAAAAAGAAAGTAGAGTTAGTGAAATGGTCTGACCTGAGCGGCTTCAAGAAATATACGACATACCAACGGCTGCCCAGAGGCGGTTCTCTGCTTCGGGAAACACGAGAGACCTAGGGCTGTAAAACACCTCGTCTGCGACCTCCTCCGGGTGTCGAGGCAAGCAGTGCATAAACTTCCAGCCCTCCTTGGCACCGCCGCGCTTAGCCAGCTCGTTGGTGATCTGGTATCCGGCGAAGGCCTTCAATCGCTTCTGCTTCTCGGCCTCTTGTCCCATGGAGATCCACGTGTCGGTGACCAGGATGTCGGCGTCCTTGATGGCCTCTTCCGGCACGGTCGTCTCGAACAGCTTGCCGGGTGACTCGACGTTGTTGGCGGCCGAGGCGATGAGTTGCCTCATGTGGCTGGGGATGCCGTACCCTTCCGGCGAAGCGACGGCGATGTCGACGCCCGTCTTGACGCAGCCGATGGCGAGATCGAAGAGCACGTTGTTGGAGTCGCCGACCCAGGCGACTTTCAGCCCGTTGAGATTCAGTCCTTTGCCGGCTGAAAGGGAGGACGGGAAGGCTTCGTGGATCGTGAGGAAATCTGCAATGGTCTGTAGAGGGTGGAAATCGTCGGAGAGGGCGTTGATGACGGGAACGGTTGAGTGCTCTGCCAGACCAGTGACGTCGGAGTGAGGCCCTACTCGGGCCACCATGCAGGATGTCATTGAAGAAATAACAACAGAAGTGTCATACAGCGACTCATTGACCTGTTCCATATCATTAGCTAGGCATCAGTAAACAAGGATCATAGCCCGTGAAAGCACCCACGCCCAACTGGATATCGTCTTTGCCCAGAAACATGGGATGCCCACCAAGCATCGTCACCGCCGCCTCCGTCGACACACGGGTCCTCGTGCTCCGCTTGCTGAACATCATGGCCACGGTCTGGCCGGCCAGGCCGCTGCTCAGCCGGGGCACACGACCGGACTTGACGTCTTGTTTCCGCGTAGCAGCATTCCGCACCAGGGCAGAGAATTCCGAGGGCGTGAGATCACTGACGGACATGAGATGCCTCGGCTTAGAGGAGGAGGAGGAAGCTTGTGAGTAGGCGCGGCGCTGGAGGCCCTGGAAGGCGCTTCGCCATGCTTGTGCTGCTGCGGTCTTCATGCTGGGATATTTCTTGTGAGAGCTGCAGTGCAGCTAAAGTTTTGTTTAGCGTTTCGGGGTCCCGACAATACAGGTTCATGAGATGAGAAGATACCAATTGGGGTTTGGATGAAGATTGACAGATCAATTGAGATCGAATCTTAAATATACATCATCTTCACTCAAAAGAATTGCTGAGATGAGTCAGTACTTTGAAGATTGTAGCTCAGCTGCTGAGGGAGTCATCGAGCCGCCGATATTCAAATGGACTTCTCACCAAAAAAGTGGGGTCGAGCTCCGAAAGTTCACTGCCTTATCGTATAACCCTAACCCTCGACAGAATGTCATCAACTGGAAAGATGAAAGAATCTGCAAAGCAGTATTTGTTTGCTCATGGAATTATGGATTTATTACAACGAGCTGAAAAAGGACATTTCTGGAATCTCGTGCCAAACGCTTACCAACACAAATGGGTAAAGAGCAAATCAGGCTCGCAGTATGAGAAATACTAAACTATATCAATCATGTTATGTTTAAACTAAGCAGATATGTATTTGCTAGACTGTACAATATGTACTCAATGCTATATATGTACTAGAGGAGATTTCCCAAGCCTCCTTCAACCCTTCCATAGTAATTGACTTTAGTTCTGGTCAGGGTCGACATCCTTAAATGTGGTGCCGACGGAGACCTCGTCGTACCAGACCTGGCGGAAGCTCTGGGTGCCGGTCATGTGGCCATCATCGTGCCAGCTGTTAGCATACAGGCCGACACGGAACTGGAATTCGCTGTCGTCGTCAATGGTGGTCGCGACGTTGTACTCCTCGTGGACCTTGGTGCCGTCGAGCCAGACCTTGAAGTAGCCGGTGTTGTCAGACGCCCACTTGACTTGAAGGATGACCTTGTGCCACTGTCCAGCGCTGATGGTGCCAAGGTTGTTGATGGTCTTGATGCTGCGGCTGCAGTCGGGCTGGCGGTAGTGGCCGGTGACGATGCGTGTGGTCAGCTGGTCGCCCTGGACCCAGATCATGGTGGAAGGCATCCAGTCATCGCCGCCGCAGCCGGCACCCGGGCGGTCGGCGATGAACTGGGCAATGTTGTAGGACTGCGGCTGGAACTGCCAGTCCTCGGACAGCCGGAACATGAAGCCGTAGAAGAGCTCGTCGCCGCGCTTGTAGCCGGTGTCGTGGTCGACCTCGGAGTGGTATCGGCCGGTGTAGCCGGGGGTGTAGGTCTGGGTCATCTTGAGCGCAGAGGTGCCCTTGTAGACGACGTTGGAGACTTCGGAGACGGTGCCCTGGTTCTCATGGCGGACAAAGTCCCAGCCGTTGAGGTGGCCGTCGTTGTAGAAGTTCACGGTGGCATTGGCCGCTGGCAGGACAGCCAGGGCAGTGGCGACGACGGACTTGAGGGCAACCATTTTCAAGGTCAGCCTATTGCTACTATTTGTCTGTAGGAGATGAGAGACAATGTTTTTTTTGGGCTGGTAGTCGTTGTAGTAGACTATCCTCGAGAAAGGTGATCGGCGGAGACAAGGTTATTTATACCTGCGCCTTGACAGGATCGTCAATTGAACGAGGTACATGATCGTCAACAGGTCTTCAAGGGCCATGCAAGTTGCCCACCCGTAACCGTTCTTGGGGAAGCAAACCATCATTTGATTTGCCCATGAACGCACCGGGTATCCCAGGATAACCCGCGAGTCTGGTAGCTCTGTCCCACTGGCGGAGATAGATATGCCGTTCAATAAAGGGATGTCTCTTCTCCATCTGCCCAATGCGAGTCAGCCATGGCCCCAACTATGGAGATAGAATCAAGCAGACTGTCACCATACTTATCGGCAAGATGTCGGTGGATTCTGGAGTCTGGCCATATGATGCTTTCCCTAGGCTGTCAGTCGAGCAGGGGGGAGATCTAGTCCATTGAAGATAGTGCAGGCCGTGAGTGGTGGATTAACTTTCAAGGCAATGCCAGGAGCCAGATCCAAGGTCGCACTCCCGGCAAGTTTGCCGCGTTCTTCAAATTCACTCTATTACGAGACTTAACACATGGATAGATCAAGGGCACAGGTTGGCGGACATGGCCGCCCTTATCCACTCAGGACCCAGCCGGTGGGCATGGTCCATGTAAGCATAGTTATAAGTGCAATGCTAGTGCCAGTAGCTTATTTCATCAACTGGATGCCCTGCAATGACATGATTTGGGTAGCGGGTCTAGCACCTGTTTGCGTGTTGCCACAGGTCCGTTGCATTTGGAAGGTCATTAATACTTCCCGGAAAGTCAATGGCCTCAAAAGGGTTCCTCACGCATTTGCGACTTGATGGGCGGATGGTTGATACGGATGGAGCAGCCATCTTCCCGTCTGCCCCTTTGGTAGTTTTGTCATTGTTCTAGACACGCTTTGCGCGAGACCGAATCATGGAGATTTGCGACTAGAGTGGCGTCTGAAACTCTTCGGAGTAAGACGTCTCTATTTGTACACTATCGACTTCGTAAACCAGGCTTTGGAGTCAGTATGAGCCAAAGAACGTGTGTCCGCATCTACAAAGTGTAGACCCTTCGCTCTAGCTCTCATAGAGCGCCAGCAGCCAGCTTCTTGGGATTCAGCGCTAAGGGGCTCAGGTCTCTGAAAGAGGCAGTTGGTGATGTTCTTGGCATGGAGTCGCGTGTCGGAGAAACTTGCCTGTCGGCCCAACTAGAGGTTCTGGGCGTGACAAAGAAGACCTGCCAAGACCACAATTGCGGATCTTGTCCGAGGATATGATCCCTCCAATAGCGTCATCAGAAGCAGCAATAGATGCAGACAGCAGTGAGGAGGCAGCTGGTGGAGAGTTTAAAAGTACGTTTGCGGATTGATAGGACTCCAAATAGTTGACTGCGGCCCTTTTGAAAATAAAAGGGCTCCCATGGAATGCTTCTAGCGGCTGGGCTAGCCCTGCGAAAAGGACGAGACAAGTACTCCCGTACCTACTGGTGGTACCTTAGGAAATACTATAGGTGCCTTACCTTATAACGGATGTGGCACCAAGCGGCTGTAAGTATGGAGATCTGAGGATGATGGGAAAGCTATTCGCTTGAAAGAATGGACTCCCCGGTGCGTAAAGAATTCTTAGGACCTCCATCCTCGTTTCGATGTCTTTAATTTACTCAACTCCTTGCATTGCCTTAGTACTTACCTACCTACCTATAGTAGGTAGAAATGGAGGTACCTAATCTACCACCGCTCGTACGACGGTACCTCAGATCCCGCGTGCCGTTGACAAGATGGCGTTCGAATACAGAGTACTCCTTACTTTGAATATGGAAGGAGTGTCCCTTGCTTGATCTGATAGGAAATCAGGTACTATTACGCGGCAGTGCCCCATTATATGCACCATTGCAGAGTAGCATTACCGCCGCTGCTATTGACACTAGTCTCAGCAACTTGGATGGGGAGCGGCAGGAACAGAGGCGCCTTGCGCAGGTACTGAGGAGGTGTTAGTCAGCAGCCGTAGACCACCCAGCCAATCACGTCCCTCGCCACGTACACTACGGGGGGGCCCGCTTCGTGCTTCATCGCCTAACCCTCCCGTCCTTATCGCCCCCAAAAGCTCATACCATACCGAAACTTGGCTCCACTCGCCATCGCTGGATGGTGACGACGCCAACGCTCAACCCAACAATCAAGCTCTTATCCTTTGCCATCTTGCTAAACGAGCCCAGAAAAACTCGTCGCCGTGGCTATTATCCCTTCGTTCTTTTACACCTTTCACTTGTGATAACGCTGTCATTAAGGCGGCTCACACCATCGTCGACTGGACGATTCCTCGTGAGAGGGACGACGCTCGCTAGGTGACGCATCATCCTACAGTCGGTTCCGTCTTTCCATCTCGCCGCCATGCCTCCTGATTTTCGGGTGGCAGTGAGCTTCGATAGCCCATCTCGCCGTGCGCTTAAGGATTCCGCGACGGAAAACGAGGCGTCCGAATCCTCACCCTTGCTCTCATCAGACAACGACCATGACCAGCGGCCTGTAACCGAAGCTTCGCCCTTACTTTCTGATACCCATCATGACGAGAATGGAAACGAGGACCACGATGGCCTAAACAAGTCCCCATCAAAGTCGAAAAGCCGCCTAAGATGGCCCTCAATCATTGCCATCATCATCCTGGCCGCCCTCACTGTGGTGGTCATGGTCCTGGGATTCCTCGTCCCTCCCGCCGTCAAGTCTTACGCTGAAAACGCTGCCGTTCTCGAGCCAACGGGCCTGTCTCTCGAATCGCTTACCTCAAATGGAGTTCGAGCCCGAATACAAGCCAACTTCAAGCTCGATGGCACACGAGTCAAGGATGATACAGCTCGACGCCTCGGCAGGCTGGCGACCGGCATCATCAGGAAGCTTGACACCGAAGAGACAAACGTTCGCGTTCATCTGCCTGATTACGGCAACCTTCTCCTAGGCTCTGCTGTTGTGCCGCCATTGACGATTCAGATGGTTGATGGGCGCACCACTGCGCTCGACTTTATCGCTGATCTCAGTCCTGGAGATCCTGAGAGCCTACGCCAGATCGCCAACGATTGGCTGGACGGCAAGCTTCAACAGCTCAAGGTGACTGGTTCGGCCGCAGTTAGTATCAAATCTGGCATCCTGCCGCTTGGAACCCACCAGGTGGCCGAGTCGATGGTCTTTGAAGGTCAATCCCTCTACCGCTCCTTTGCTTCTCTATACTTTGGAGAAAAAACAATAATATGAACTTTTTATTTATTTATTTACACGTCTTCTGATGATGCAGCATTGCTAATTTCCATCACAGCCAAAGAAATTCCATCTCTACCCGAGTATAAGATTGACCGTCTCAACATCCGTGATGTTCCTACCGGTGATGGTGGACGGATGGCCGTTGGTGCGAATGCGTCCATCATCGCACACAACGACTACCCTCTTGGCCTCGCCGTCCCATCGCTTGGCTTTGATATCCTCGTTCCCAACTGTGACCCGTCCGAGCCCCGTATCAAGGTGGCTACCGCTGTCACCGACCCAATCGATGTGCAGCCGCATGCCAATGTGACGGTCAATGCCACCGGCCTTATCAACGACATACCAGAAATGCTTACCCGAGCTTGTCCCCTGAGCGAGATGTCACCTCTGGATTCATTCATCAAGCATTACATGAATGGTGAGGATGCCCAATTCTTTGTACGTGGCCAGAAGACAGAAGGTTCGGATGTCCCAGATTGGGTTGGATCCTTCCTCAGCAGTATCACTGTCCCACTCAGCTTTCCTGGGCGATCCTTTGATGATGCTATTCGAAACCTCTCCGTGACAGATGTCGACTTCAAGCTCCCAAGCCCCTTTGCGGATCCCAATGATCCTAACGCCAAGCCTCGCGTGTCTGGAACCATTCAGGTTCTTGCAGAGCTTCCGTCCGAGTTGAACGTGGAGATTGGTGTCGACGGCCTCCGGGCTACGGGTGATATCATTTATCAGGGCCAGAAATTTGGCGAGTTAAATGTTCGAGAGTGGCAAAAGACAAACTCATCCAAGATTCATGACTCTGGGGACGACAAAACGTTGCTTCAAATCTCCTCTCGAATCGTCAATGTGCCTATTGACATCACCGACAGCGACGTCTTCAGCGACGTGATGGGCGAACTCTTACTCGGCGACAAGGACCTGCTCCTTGATGTCAACTCTCTCGTCGATGTGAAAGTGTCGACGGTGCTTGGAGATCTGGTGCTCAAACAGGTCCCGGCAAAGGGCAAGATCCCTGTAAAACGTCTGTCTTCGTCTTGGTAGTTTTCCTCGCGTGGTTCGCTTGTGACGGTGACATAACCGTGTCTTTTGCCACTGAAAAGTACGATTATGGTTCATGTCACAGGATCCCAAGGGATGGCTCTGCTAACGAAGTGGAACAGAGCTTCCTGGCAAGTCGCTTGCGAAACTTGACCCACGCGTCTCCGACGTGGTCATTCTCAACACGACGGAGAATGCTGTCCACATGCAGGCGTCCGTCAATCTCACGAATCCTACCCCTTATACGGCTTTCATCCCTTTTGCAAGTATTCACGTTTTCCACAAGGAACTATTAATCGGCGAAGTTACAACCACTGATCTTAACTTGCGGCTTGGAAATAATACCGGCTTGGCAGTCGAAGCCACTCTAGACCCAGTATCCTTTGGCGGAGACAAGAGCCACAAAGCCGCAGTACAATTGCTGTCTGACTACCTGTCGGGCAAAAACACAACACTCACACTTAGAACTCATCAAGGCAGTATTCCAGGACAGCCTCTCATTGGCGATGCCCTCTCGAAATTCAACATTTCCTTGCCAACACCTCGGATTCAACTGCCGGGCGACAAGAGCGGCAGAAACCAGGGCAAGAACTTTGTGAGAGACGCCGTCTTCCACGTCTTCTCCTCCACTGCCTCGTTCAGTCTTGCATCCCCGCTAAAACAAAACACTGTGCACATTGAGAAGATAAACGCTACAGCATACTACAACCATACAGAGCCTGTTGGCCACATCCTTTACGATGAGCCGTTTGATGCGCCTCCTGGAGTGACGGAGACTCCGCGGCTGCCTGTCAAGTGGTCGACTGATAGCATCGGCTACGATAAGCTGATTGACGCAATGGACGGCTCTCTGAAGCTTGATGCCAAGGCAGAAGCGACATTGAGGATTGGAAATTGGATAGAAACTGTTCATTACGAAGGACGAGGAATTGGAGCTAGGGTCAGATTATAGATTGCACATTTTTCGTTTTACATTTCTTTACATTCCGGTATTGTTCTTTTTTTTTTTTTTTTTTTTTTTGGGTACGGCATATTGGGCGATTTCCAATTAATGTATGACGACTAGCTTGCTTTTTGTGTCAAGGTTGTTTTCTTAGAGTTATCATACGAGATATACAATGATATACTTATGACGAGACAGAGACAGATACACTTTGGCTGAATTTCAGTGGCGTGGCTTCTTACGTATACTTTGAGCAGATGGCATAATGATTGATACATAGCATGGCAATGGGTTGGTCGTATGGCAAGGAGCATGAGGGTGATCAAGTCACATCGTGGTGGCATAGCTTTCCCAGTCACCACTACGCTGGAGAGCAAATAAAAGGGGGGGGGGGGGGGTGCCTCCGTGGCAATACCAACCTTGAGCAGGTATACCCACGACAATATACCCGACTTACTCTAGCAGTGTCAGCGAGAGATGAAACACATTGAGCAAACGAATATGTAGAGAAAAGGAACAAGCACCTTTTTTTATTTTTCTTCTTTTCGTATCCCTTGAAATTTCCCTGACGCAGAGCCAATAAGTGATATATGAGTAATGTGTGGGCCAGACCGTCTTTTTATCTTCGCCAGATTGAGAAAAAAAATAAAGGAAAAACGGGAGGAGTGAACAAGCAGAAGAAACAGCCCGCGTTTTGTAGGCTTAACCGAGCCGTACTCCCGCTTCCCTGCGCTTCTTCAGCTGCTGCGCCGTCGCCAAGTTCATGCCAGCGTTCTGGCCCGCGTCGAACAGGCTCTGGGCCTCGCGCCGCTTCTCGTCCTCAATCTTCTTGAGCCGCTTCTCCGTCTTGCCCTTGCCGCTGCCCTTTCCGTGGAACTGGTGGCTCAGATGCTTGAAGGCCTCCTTCTGATCCAGTCTGCGGCCGTGGTCGTCGACGTACTTGAGCTCGATGTTTGGCTTGTAGCCCGCGTTGAAGAGCTCGGCCAACTTCTTCGACTGTTGGTGGTCACGATGCGTGTTTTGCTGACGCGCCCATTCTTCTCTCTCCCGCACGGACATGCGGTCCAACCGGCCGCTCATCCGGTCACGCTCTCTCTGTTGACGTGCCTGTTCCTCCAATTCGGTCTCCAACAGCCGCTTCTTTGCAAGGAATTCCTCTCTGGCTTTGAAGTCTTCATAACTGCTGCTTCCCGCTGAAGGTGCGAGGAGTCCCCGTTCTCGTAGTAAAGCAAGAGCTGCGCCCATGCCTTCACCGACGACCTTCTCATCCTCAATCCCCACCTCTTCCTCACCATGTTCTTGCTTACTCATCTCCTCGTTTTCCTGCTGAGCGGGTAAAGAAGCTTCGCGATGCTCCTCCCCGTAACCGCCCATGTCATGATCTTCATCTCTCCCGCCGGTATGCCGATCTGCTTCGGCTTCGGGGGTTTTGGTAGCCCGCCGTTGTCTCCTTGACTGGCGGTCCTCATCCTCCGGCTTGCTCAAGCCGGCGACAAACTCAGAGATCTCCCCGATAACTAGACCGCCGTTCTGAGTCTCCTCTGTCAAGTGCTCCGACTCTCCCTCGTCTTCCTTGAGCTGCTTTGCAATATCCTCAGGCCTTGTCCTCTTGCGCTTTTTCAGTGCATTTTTTCTCTGAATTGCCAGCGATGCTTGTAGATCGTCGTCGTCTCCAAAGAAATCGTCATCAGCCGCTCGTTTTTTGGCCACGGGTACATCCTTAGTATCAACATCCATAGCGCCGAGATCCGGCTGAGTGGTTTCCAGAGGGAAAATGTCGTCTTCGTCGAGTTGTTTTTGCCTTGTGCCTTTGCTTTTCTTCTTCTTTGGCTTCTTGACTTTGATCTCTGAGGGAGCAAGATAGTCGGATGATGGTGTGGCATCGTCTGTGGCAGAAATGTTAGCGACTGACAAAATCAGAGTACTTAGTAACATATGAGTCTCTTTCTTAATCAACATACCAATGATATCGTCAAGGCTTATTGACTGGAGCTTCTTCGCTTTTCGCTCTGGTTGGTCAAGAATGTCTGATAACTCAGCGATGGCGCCATCGGTGTCGAGAGTAAACTTCTTTGCCTTTTTGCCATTGATCTCCTCATCATATTGCGCCAAAATACTACCCTCGCCATCGTCGTAGTCGTTCGGGTTGTATCCTTTTAGCTTCTTCTTGAGTTCCAATCTCTCTGTGAGCTTTTCTTGCTCTCGTATGTTCAAATTTTCCAGCTCATCTCCTTCTTCTTCGTTTTGGTCGATAGTTGTGTCTTTCAGGGTGAGAATTTGTTCATCTCCGTCTAGGAAGGCGGTTGAATCGTGGGCGACCTTCATGCCGGCAAGATCTTTGGAGGTATACTGAATGGCAGCTGCTGCCGCGGCCTCTGCTGCGGCAAGCTCCTCTTCCAGCTTCCTTGCCTTGTCGATTTTTTTCTGCCGCTTCTTCTGTCCCATTAACCACGCTTTAGTGTCGAGGTCGCCACCCTCGTCCTCGTCTCCAAGCCCCTTCCCCTCGAGGACGGCAAACCGCTGGGCTTTCTCTCGAGCCTTTCGTACAGCGGCCGCCTTCTCCTCGCGTCGCCTTTTCGCAGCCTCGTCATCTTGGACCTTTTTGTAGTTGTCATAGGCTTGTGCTTGGCGGGTCTCGACGGTACTCGCGGGTTCTTCTCCATCGGAGTCTGACTTGGCGGCATGCTGTGAATTCGACGTAGTGGCTCCGGGTACCGGCAAGGGCTTCATGCCCAGGGATATCCGGATCCTGTTTGTCTCCTCAATCGTGGCCGCGTCCATGGTTATGATCTGTAATGGACAGGATTCACAATCGTCCAAGGTGTCGCGAGGGCAGAAAGGCAAGCCAGGCAGCGAAGCGCTACTACCTAGTCTTGGTATAGAAGTTCTAAGACTTGGATAGTACTAACTACTTACTGCGACTGCCTACGATCCACTACTGAGCCATTGCTGAATGACATCAGTATAGCCGATATATATCCGTGTCACGTGCACTGGCCCACCACCCCAATCTTATCGCAACACCATATAATGTCCACTGACTAAATTTTCTTACAGCTTTTCTCTCTTCTCAACAAACAACGGATCTGTGCCCAGCGGTCCTCTGCATTCTCAATGTCAGGGTCGACTGCTGCGCAGCTCGATAACTCCATGGAGCCATCAACTTGCTATGGTGTCAATCATCCTATCGACAGGTCCAAGAAGAACTCGGCTTCCAGCTGCCTCATTCGCTGTCGCAAGACGGCTTGAGTGTTGTGGCTGGAGGATTCGGGGGCCCCATATTCCGACCCTTTTTTCCAAGGCCGTTGGCCGGTGAGGTTGAGGAAAACCATGGGATGCCTACATCTCGGTGCTCGTACTATGTAGTAGTATTTTTTTTTTTTTTCCTCCCAGCTGTGTCTGCAGTGACGTCGGAAACGAAACCAGCTGTAAGATGATGAAATCGTGCGGCTCGGCCGTACCTCTAGACAAAGTAGCCCCGGCTCGGATCAGCTCGAAGAAAAAACAGAAGAATAAACATTCCCTTGCCGGTGGGGCGGATAGAAAAAAAAATCTATTCACATGCCTCGTGACAAGGAGGAGACGGCCGCGGGCCACCTCCTGAATTCGTCTGCCTTCTCCTAGCGACTTGGGCTTGTGATGCCAATCTTTTACTCTTCACAGAATCCTGGTCAGACGGCGCGCCCCCACGGCACAGCGCTCGTGGAGCAGATTGGTTGAATGACAAAGAGTGATCCGGGCCTTCGCTGGGCCGACTCTGTGATGGTTGTTAGAATGAGATTGATTGATTCAATATATTTTTCAATGCCTCTCGGCTCCTTTGGCCGAATGAGGGGTGCCTGTTTGATATTAGGGTGCCTTTTGTTTTCCTCCTCCTCCTCTCTGCTCCGTCTCCCCCTTTTACCTGATTGGCACAACTCAATCTCGGGCATTAAGCTGCATATCTATCGAATGATAGCCTTGCTATAAGGTAATAGACCATTAAACATCATGAGCTTTTGGTTGACTGTGTAACCCACAGGCCGCAAGTAACGCCGATTCGGCCTCTCTCCTCCACCAGAATCAACCGCATCCTCGGCTAGAGGGGCCTTTCTTTTTCTCTCATCCCGTAGTTTGACTCTCACATAGAGTTTTAAGATCAAGCACGTGCTTCAAAATAGCACAAAAGTTCCGATGATTGCTTTGCGAGCTATGGGGTTCTTCGTTTGCACACTCCCATCTCCAACCTGGTCTAGGGTAGGGCAAAAGGCGAAACTAGCACCGGAGACTAGGGTAGTAGTCGATGGACGGCGGCGGGAACCTGGCAAGTCTGGCCCATGGCAACGACATCAACGGCTTGCTTGGTTGGCTCCCAGGGATGATTACAGCATTGCTCCAGGACTTTGCTGCCTCCAACAAGGATGCTGCCCCACGGGGCGGGAGTTGGAGATGCGGAGCAGCCCCTGGCCGGACGCCTCCAGAACCAAGCAAGCTCTTTGGCCTCCACGCGCTGCCGGTCCACTTGACAAATCGTCGTCACCTCACAAGCTGCGAGGGCCAAAGCGTTCCATCGCCCATCGGCCATGATAGGCCGCGGCTGACGGGCCATTGAAAAATGTGTGTCTGCCTGTCTCCCTGCCTGGCTGGCCCCTCTCTTCTCCTTAGCTGTTCATGCGTCCCTGGCAGCGTGACTAATGACGCGTTTCCAGCCCATTCGCCTGCGACGATGGGGCTCTGCCCGACGCATCCTCAGATCTGAGTCTAGCTCGTCACGCTGACTCTGGGAGAGAAATAGGAGGGCCCCAATGACGGCCTGGCCATCGTCCATGATTGGGTCGTGCCCACTGCCCATCCGCTGCCATCCGCTGGCACCCGAGGCGGTCGCATCATCACCGCCGCCTCCCACCGACTCGTCGGATCTCACCGAGCTGACCCTTGGCAAGGAGGGCTATTGAAGAAGCGCGCATCTGCTCCTAGTCATGCTCGACGATTTGCTACGCTACACAGCATTGCTGGATTGTCATCGCCTCGTCCTTCGCGTGGGCTGCAGACTGGAGCTGAGAAAAGAGATATATCCCCATCGCCAGGCCGGTCGGGCTTTTTTTGTTTATTGTTTTCTCAGATTGCACCGCAAATCGCGGCACTTAATCCCGGAGAATCGGCCCTTTCAAAGTCGTCCGGCCCTCAGTTCCCCATGGGGATGATCCGCTCCTCCACCCTTAGCCCTGCAGACCTTTTGTCGGTCCGAGTCCGACGAGACTGAGTGAAAGACCGAATACCTTTCTACGCGCGCAAATAGCACTACGCCTTGGCAAATTGGGCAAGAGAAAGCCGTTGTTACTCTAGAGCGCAGAAAGAGCAAGCAGTCTGGTCCGTACCGAACTAAACTACCTATACTTACCTGGTACTCTATATATATATATATTACCGATGCCCGCATTCGCCATGGATCTGGCCACGAGCCAGTCGACGGCCTCAGCCCTCTCATTCAACGCTTCCTCCCCTTCCCTCTCCTTGGTTCCGCCCATCATGCATGTCTTGTCGACCGCCGTCTTGCTCGGCTCAGTTGCCGTCCAAAAGGTCCTGGGGAGACCGGGATCGACTGGCGCATCGGGAATCACAAAACGATCCGTAGACAGTTTCATCTCCACAGAGACGCCTATTGCCTTGAACAACCTCATTTGCAATATTGGCCCAGATGGATGCCGCGCCTATGGCACCTCGGCCGGTGCTGTAGTTGCGTCGCCGAGCACCATTGATCCGGACTGTAAGTTCTTTTGGTCATCACCACTACCTATTACTAGGTACCACTGCTCTAGAGTCAATTCAAACTCAAGAGTCAGTTGTGGGCCGCGCCATGTCTATTGCATAAGATAACTAACAAGAAGATTTGAAAAATCACCTATAGACTATTTCATGTGGACGCGAGACAGTGCCCTTGTCTTCAAGAACCTCGTTGACAGGTTCACCCAGACCTATGATGCCACCCTGCAAAGGCACATTGAACAGTACATTGCTGCTCAGGTCACTCTTCAGGGAATTCCCAACCTGTCTGGAACCTTGTCAGACGGCGCCGGTCTTGGTGAACCCAAGTTTGAGTTGACCTTGTCTGCCTTCACCGGCTCCTGGGGCCGACCGCAGCGTGACGGACCAGCCCTCCGAGCGATTGCCTTGATCGGCTACTCGAAGTGGCTCATCAACAACAACTACCAGTCGACAGTATCCGAGGTCATCTGGCCCATTGTGCAGAACGACCTCAACTACGTCGCCCAGTACTGGTAAGTAGCTGCTGCTCACTGTCATGTGCCCCTACTTCAAGAGCGGATGGCTAACCGCCTTGGGCTATTAGGAACCAAACTGGCTTCGACTTGTGGGAGGAAATTGAGGGAAGCTCGTTTTTCACCGTTGCCAACCAGCACCGAGGTATGAAGACTCTCAGAACGGGCTGTGGCACTAGCCAAAAAAAAAAAAAAAAAGAGAAACCTGTAAATGAGAGGTGCTAACATTAATTCATAGCACTTGTGGAGGGTGCCACCCTTGCTACAACCCTCGGAGAGTCTGGCAGCACTTACTCCTCTGTTGCTCCCCAGATTCTATGCTTCCTCCAAAGCTTCTGGGTCTCTTCCGGTGGATACATCAACTCAAACAGTAGGTCTGCTTGGCACGCGCCTCACCGGTGTGAGATGCAAACGCAACGAATGCTAATACTGGTTTGACGCAGTCAACGCCAACGATGGCCGGACGGGGAAAGATGCAAACTCCCTTCTCGCGTCCATTCACACTTTTGATCCCAGCCTCGGATGTGACGCCGCCACGTTCCAGCCCTGCAGTGACAAGGCCCTTTCGAACCACAAGTCCGTCGTCGACTCCTTCCGCTCCATCTACGGTGTCAACAGCGGCATTCCCGCCGGCTCTGCCGTCGCCGTCGGCAGATACGCCGAGGATGTCTACTTCAACGGAAACCCTTGGTATCTGGCCACATTCGCCGCGGCAGAGCAGCTCTACGATGCCGTCTACACATGGAATAAGACTGGATCCATCACGGTGACTGCCACCTCGCTGCCGTTCTTCAAGGATCTTGTCTCGAGTGTGACGACGGGAACGTACGCCAGCGGGTCGTCGACCTTCTCATCCATCATCAGCGCGGTCTCGGCGTACGCTGACGGATTCCTCAACGAGGCTGCCAAGTACGTTCCCGCTGACGGCTCGCTCTCCGAGCAGTTCGACAAGAACACGGGAACGCCTCTGTCGGCGGTGCACCTGACGTGGTCGTATGCCTCCTTCTTGACCGCGTCAGCCCGCCGAGCCGGCGTCGTGCCTCCGTCGTGGGCCAGCAGCGGCGCCAACACCGTTCCTTCGAGCTGCTCTGGTACCACCGTGGCTGGGTCATACACGTCTCCCACGGCCACGTCATTCCCGGCGTCGCAGACGCCCAAGAATGGCGCGACCGGCACGCCCTATACGCCCATTGCCTGTGCCACCCCAACCGCCGTCGCCGTCGTCTTCCACGAGCTCGCTACCACGGTCGTCGGCCAGACGATCAAGGTCGCCGGCAGCGTCGCAGCCCTGGGCAGCTGGAACACCGGCTCGGCCGTGGCCCTCAATGCCACAAACTACGCTACCAACCACCCCGAGTGGCTGGGCACGGTCACGCTCGCCGCCGGCGAGACGATTGAGTACAAGTACATCAACGTGGCATCCGACGGCTCCGTGACCTGGGAGGCTGACCCCAACCACACCTACACCGTTCCCCAAGTGCCTTGTGTGACCCAAGTGGTCAAGGAGGACGTATGGCAGTCATGATTTGGAGTTGTGTGTGTGTGTGTGTGTGTGTGTGCGTGCGTGCGCGCGCAAGGGAACATTCTCATTAGTGTATAATACTATTTTTTTTTTTTTTCAAGTATTGATGAGTCAAGAGAATGAATATATGATATGGAACAGCCTTGCCTTTTGAAAAAGATGATGAGAATCCTTGTAAGCTGGAGGAGCTACGTGCGTTGTTGCAAGCGAATCACCTGACAGAAGATCCGACGACCCGCAATTCCCTTAAATCATAATATCTTGAACCGTTGTAAAAGGTGATATGCCAATGTTCCCAGCGCGGAGAATACCCGAGCATGTTGTAACACTTTCACTTGCATGATGACGATGAATTAAAAAAAGAGAAACACAAGTTTCCATCCTGATAGCCAGACAATGCCCAAGTAACAACAACCCCCCCTTTGCATAGAGCAACATCATCCTCTCTTTATATCTTTCATCTCCTCTCCTTCCTCAACGATTTGAAATCACCGTCATTATCTTTCCATTTTTTTTTCTTTTTACGCAAACTCATCGTCTGGCGCCTCAATCGAATTCTTCACCTTGACCAAGATGGCCGCCATCCACGGCTCTAGTCTGCTCGTGCGGTCAAACTGGAATAAGACGTCGGTGAACTGCTCCTGGTTGTGGGCCTCGACGGCATCGCACAGGTCCTCGATGAGCTTGTACTTGTACTGCGAGGAGAACTCGCCGTCCTTTTGGCGGTAGGACTCGACGGCGCGGCGGGTGCCGACGAGGTCGCCGGTGGCCAGGTGGCAGATGCCCGCCTTGAAGCAGTAGGTGGACAGGCTCCATTTCATGGTGCCGTTGCCCAGCATGGAGTTGATGATGCGGTCGTAGGTCTCGATGGCGACGTAGTAGTCCTCGTCTAGGGCGGCAAGGTCGGCGTACTGGGTCCATAGCTTGTTGGCGTTTCTGGTTCAGATAGGCGGGGGGGCGCATTAGCATCTCCAAAGAGCAAGGAAAATCACAAGAAATAAAAAGAAAACAAAACGTACAGCTCTCTCGCCTTGGGTAGCCGCTCGGCGGCCTCCTTGTAGGCCTCCCTCGCCTTCTTCAGGTCCTGCAGGTCATGCTCATAAATCTGACCCAGGATCTCCTTGATTCTCGACATCCTCGTCTGCTTGCTCTCGCTGGTGGACTGTTGGATCAGGGCAAAGGCCCTTTCTCGGCAGCGAATGGCCGCTTGCGGATCGTCTTTGCGGTAGGCGTCCGAAGCTTCGACGTAGCTGTCGGCAGCGTCGGTGAGCTCCTTGAGGTTCTTTTCCCGGACTTCGGCGGCTCGTTCGAACGTCTTGCCAGCTTGGATGTCTGAGGAATCGCGAACAAGGAAACGATAAAGTCAGTTCTTCTTCTGCTGAAAGAGAAGGGGGGAGAGACAAGGACGGAAGGGGTTAGCTGCGTACTCTGGCCTTGTCGCTCGTATGCCTGAGCGGCCTCCTTGAACAGACGGGCGGCATCCCAAAACTTCTCGTCCGAGCCGCCAAACAGGCTCCAGCCGCCGCTGCCCTTTGACACGAGCTTCTCGGCCTATCCCAAAACCAAACCCCCTCCGAATGTCAGCTTCCTGGACCAATGCGCCCGTGTCTATGCAGAGAGAGGGGAGAGAAAGAAGGGCGCACCTGCTGAATCAGAGCCTGCGGATCTTCCATGGTGTCTTGTATGTGATTAGGTGGGTGGGTATCAAGAAGCTTTTGGTATAGACGGGAGAGCCGAGGGGACAAAAAGGTTCGTAGTAAGTATTAAAAGATGGATGGGAAATTCGCTGATAGGAAAGACGTGACTGGGGGGCGGCTGGGTGATGCTGCTTCTGGGGGTTGGATGATTTATTGGAAACAAAAGTACCCGAGTAACGGCAGCTGGCGGTTCGGGACAGCGAAACACAGCACCCGGGCTGTTAGGTGAGACTTATGACGACGTTTTGAGGTGGCTAGTGGGGGGTGGGGCTGAGCTGGGCTGGCTGCGGAGGCTGGTGCTGGATGCTGCCGGATCGGGACTAACAGGGCTAGCAAAAGCAGTTTCAATTCATTTTTTGATATCATCTTTTCATCCCATGTCTTGGCCCGGGTGTTTCTTGTATCCATCTTTTCACGCCTCTCTTAGAACCTGTTTTTTTTTTTGTTCTGCAGCTTTACAATTGAATCACTGCAATGTCTCTCTGCGCCAGATGCCGCCTATCATGTCTCAGGCAAAGCCTCCGCCAAGGCCGCCAGCTGCACCGAACCATCACCACCTCTGCCCCCCCATCAACAAAATCATCGCCATCGACCGCTGAGCAGATCCTGTCCAGACCGACCTGGTCTGTCAGTTCTTTGCTTCCTTCCCAGTCACCCTCCGAGCCGCCAGAGACCATCACGCCAGCCCAACTCCACCACCTCTTGCGCCTTTCCGCCCTACCGCTGCCCAAATCTGCCGCCGAGGAACAGTCCATGATTGCTACGCTCCAGAGTCAGCTGCAGTTCGCGCGGGCTGTACAAAGAGTCGACACAAGGGAAGTAGAGCCTCTCCGTGCTATCAGGGACGAGACGGAAGCTGGAGTCAAGGACATCACCATCGGGCTGGACGATCTAAAGGATGTGTTGGCGAAGGAGACCCATGTAGGACATTATCAGCGGCCTCGAAAGGTCAAGGAGCGCATCCAGTCTGATGCCGAGAATTGGGATGCACTAGCGACAGCATCAAGGAAAGCTGGAAGGTACTTTGTCGTCGAGAGTGGGAAGAAGGCTGAAGCTGGGGAACCATAATATGTGTCTCTCCTTGCGAACAGCATGCTCGTTGCGGCGCTGTGGTATATATAGGCACAATGCCTGTGTGTATTTGCCCTATGCCTGCCGATTTCTCTTTTCCCTTACAATGATACCCCTTCATGACAAGTAATAAATGCAGATTTTCCTAAAACACTCTCGATGTAATCTCTCGTTGCACGTTTCAAAATGACCATGCTAGCATTAAAAAAAAGTAATAATATCCAGACCATGCGTTAATCGTGTGAACCCCATCAAAGAGCCTAGTCCATCTAGCTCTACCAACCACGGTGTATTCCTCTCGCGTAGCTAGGCTACTTTATTTCGGCACCTCTTGCTTGGTCTCTCTCGGCTTCGGTTTCGGTATTTTCTCGTAGGCATTCGGGCTCGGGGCCCTCTTCTTCTTCTTCTTGTCACTTGTTTCTTTGTTACGGCCGCGACCGTGCTCGTGTCCATGTCCATGTCCATGGGAGTGGCCGCAGCCGTCCTTTCCACCACCTACTCTCCTCTTGCTCTCGGGCTCGGAATCCGAATCAGAGTCGGACGACGAAGAGTCAGATGATGAGGACTCGTCGCTCGACTCGTCCACTGCCTTTGGCCGATGGTATATGCAGCACACTACCAAAAAGGTTAGATTCAGCGCTGGGGAAAATGAAGAAGACAATCAAGTGAACGAGTGAATCATCTTGAGCATCCGTACCTTTTGAGCTTTTTCTTCCCAGCCCCTCGTTATCTACCACGTCCTCAGCCCACTGCACCGACCTCCCATTCGCATTATGCGCTCCTCTCAACCGCAGTACTCTCGGCGCATTCTCGACCGTCGCCGGCCGCACAGTCTGCGTCGTAGTCTGCGTCACCGTGGGCGCCTGCGCATCGCGCTCTTGCTGTAGCTGCGCCATGAATGTGGCTGTGATGAAGTGTACGAGAGAAGTGTTTGTGTTGTTTAGGAAGAAAAAAAAAACCCCCCCAACCGGCTGAACGAATTGCTTATCTTGCTCCGCCTTTCGCGACGGGTCTATTGGTCGCACGGGAACAGGTGTGAAGATGGCATAATCTTGCAGCGTCGCTATGCCAGACAAAGAGGAGGTTATATGTTTTGTTGACCTGCGCACGAAAGGTGTGTTGTACAGACAGGTTTGTCTTTTGTTGGCCTTTTAAGAGTGTAGATGTCATCGACAAGGGTTTAAGAAAAAAAAGAGGCCAGGAACAAGGCCGTTGCCCCGCGGCTTCCCACCCCAACCGGGTATCTTGTCAGGTGGCGTCACTGATTGTGCTGGAAGACCCCGAAAGGGAAGCTGGCGCAAAACACGTTGAGTGGCAATAAGATTAGGTATATTTCATCTGCATAGGTTCTTTAATATTGGACAACTTTAAATCATTTTTTTTTGTTGAATGTCCCGACGTGTTCGAGATGGAGCCTTTGACTTGGGTCATAATATACATTTATCATACAATATTGTACACTGTTTCTACACTACACAGATCCCATGCAGGAATGGCTCTCACGCGCCATGCTATTCTAGATATCCGCTATACTATTGTGCTCTCTTCCGCTGCTTCTCTAGCTTCTTCATCCCTTTCATGCTCCTCCTGGGGCGGCTCTTCCTATGTTGGGCCGACTCAAGTGGCTTGTTGTTGAGCCACCCGTTGATCGGCTGTCTTGACCCTATGAATCTACCCTCAGGAGAGTAGACATCAACCGCCGGCCACTCCACCTCTTCCCGAGGAGGCTTCGGCGTTGGCTTGGTCTCAGCCACCGCAGCAGTATCTCTCCTCATGTTGTACATTTGAGCAAAAGGATCACTGCTCTCCTGTGTCATTTCTTCCACTTTCCCCTCTTCCTCATGGCTCTTCTCCGATGCGTCTTGTGCCGCTTGCAGACGCTCTAGTGTCCGCTTACGAACCTGAGCCACAATCTCGACGTACCCAACGCCTTCGATGAGGATATCCACCGATAGCACGCGGAATGGTAGTCTGTCCACACTCAACCCAACTGCATTCTTCCTCGTTAACGGGCCGGCCCTTCTTTTGGTCACGTCGTAGGTGAGCTTGAATGTGCCAGCGTGCTTCATCTTATCTCCAATACCCGGCAAAGAAATATTCTCCACGCCGATAGATGTGTGGGTTTGGTCTTGGAACTTGATAGCCTTTTCCGTATTCGTGAGATGCTCTGCAAGTGGCGTGAAGTTGTACATGAGGAAGATTGTGTCCGGAGTCCGAGGGGTGATCCGAATCAACCCCCCGCCCAGAAGTAGAGATGTTGCAGGCTTGACGGTAACCTGCTCAGGAACAATTCGTTTCTGCATGATGAGCGACTGCCGGTGTTCTTCTTTCACGAACAACTCGAGATCGCTGCGCGCCAATCCAGGCAGGTCCACGAGTTCCCCCTTGCCGTTGCCGAAAGGGACTCGAATGGGCGACGCCGTCGTCCCGGGGAGTGAAGAGACAATGGGCATCTCTGGATAATTCTTGGCGGGCTGGGGAGGTGGAAGCAGTTCCCCAAAGTTAATCTCCCCTAGATTGTCGTCTTGGCCTTGCAAAGCATGGCCGTCATCAGACGCTGAAATGGCCCTGGCAGCTTGTGACAAGTCACTTGATTCTCTGGTGCGCTCGGGTTTTTCAATCATCCTTCCCTTTGGATAGATGGCTTCGAAAAGCTGACTTTTCCCCACATTGACCTTGCCGACCAGCCAGCCGGCGCCTCCACGACGCCAGACGTCCTCTCTGACCTCCTTGGTCCACCAATCACGCCTCGCACTGACGCATCTGACATTTCCTAGGCGGACTCGCTGACCAAGTCTTCCCAGCGCATCGCGCAGTACATCTCTCAGATACGGCATCATCGAATCAACAATCTCCTTGGTCGGGCCTAGGAGATCACTTCTCGTGATGATGAAGCTCATCTCGGTTTGGCGATCATGCTGATATTTCCCGGCTCGGGAGCGGCGATTGCGCGTGCGCAATGGGATATCGCCTAGCAGCACGTTGAGTCGTGGAATGAGGGACATGGGGAAATCGGCAGCGTCTATGATGTGGTAGATGTGGTTGTATTTATGCGGCGACTCTTCGATCGTTTCGCGCAGCGATTCGACGGTCGGATGGTACATGGCGAGCTTTGCGGTTTTGCCCTTTGTGCTGTAATGCAACAGTTCATGACATCGTTCGCAAACTGGCGCTTTGTTGAGAGCCATCACTGCCGACAAAAGTTAGTCCATATCTGGAGCAATGAATGGGAAAAATATGCAACGTACGCTTCATGGCCTCGCCTTCTGGCTCTTCACCCTCTAAAAGCTTCGAAGGGTCCAGCCCGAGCTCTTCCAACCTGCTTTGATCCAGCGACTTGAGCGCATTGCTCACGATCTCGTCTTCCTCTTCACCCAACGGCTTTGAACGTCGACGCACGGGGTGCAGCCATTCTTTGATCCTCCTCTTGCTCACGTCATAGTATCCCAGCTGGTCTGGATCCTCAGTCTGCGTAAAAGCGCCACACCCAGAACATGTCAAGGGCAATCTTCGCGGCGCCGCCCGCGGTGGCTCTGATAGCGCTGAAACCGCCTCTGAATCATGATGATGGCTCGACGCTGCTTCGGTGTGGTTTGCTCGTCGGTGAGAACTGTTTCTGGACGCTACCAAGCCTGTGCTCGATAGCTTGCTCGTCAATCCTGCAACGGCGGGACAGAGATATAGCGGCACCACGGTAGGAGACGCATTCTCGCCTATCCTCAGCGCATGTCTGACTAGTCTACCTCCCAGCGCCCTATGCATTCTCACTGAAAGAGTGTTTGCCCGATAATCATGTCAAGAAGAAAGGGAACAAGAAAAAAAAAAGGTTCTAAAAATGGGCTTCTAGAAAGTCGGCAGTCTTGCCTCCTCCCCCACTACTGTCGCGTGGTTCACCCCACCATTAGCAAAAAAAAATATAGTAGTAGTATTGCCCGAAAAAAAAAAAGGTACTCGGATGATTAGCCGGCCCGCCCTACGAAACGATCGCAGTGCGATTTTCTGAAGACGAGTTTCGAAAACCAACTTCAGAACGATTGCGATAACTCGAGCCTTGTACAGTAATTAGCCCCTCGCGAAAGTTCGAGGCGCAAATACACAGGCCAAGATGAGGTCATTAGGAGAGCGGTTAAATCTGCTTAGAAAGGTAAGCGGTCCTCCATCTACTTACTATTCCACGATTGCACATCAACCGACGGACACCCCCTGCTAATCAAAGATTCCCGCCGACATAGAAAGTAAGAAACAATTGAATTTGCCTACGCAAAAAGTCTCCCTCAACAAGAACTCCGTCTCACACCGATTCCTCGCAGCTCATTAACCTAAGATGCGGCCCCGGCGCTGCTGTCCTCCCGCCGGAAGTCACCCGGATACACATGGACTTTGCCAACAGCTTAAAGGCCGGCTCCATGGGAGCTAGGTTCGTCCCTCTTCCCAGTCGCATATACGCAACTTGGATTCTCTAACCTGGGGCCGTGGCTTGCAACAGGAAATTCTGGAGAGAATACCTCCCGCGCCTGAAATACCACAACCCTGCCATCCCCATGATCGTCAACCGCCACGACCAGATCGAATCACCCCCCACCATGACCATCTACCTGCGCAAGAACCCCGGCGCCGCTCCCTCCGAACCTCTCGTCCAGCCCTCCTCATCTCGCACAAACCTCTCCAAGGCGCAGCCCCCCACCGCGGACGAGCGCACCGTACACATCGACATGGCCCACAAGCATTCATCACACATCCTCGAGTTTTTCCTGGCCGAGACTCGCGCCGTCCCCATACAGCCTACCAATGAGGAGATTGCCGAGATGCAGTCTCTGGAGACGCTACGGAAGAATGCTGAAGCTGATCGTGAGCGGGTACGACAATTGAGGCTGGAGAAGAAGAAGGAGGAGGATATGTTGAAACGAGCCAGGGCTGCGGGTGGTATGGCCGAGCAAGAGGAAGCATAAGAAGAAGAAGAAGAAAAAGAAAAAGAAAAAGAGAGGGAGAGAGTAGAGTTAGACACTTGTACGATAAGCGTTTCGTGTACATGGCAGTGTATTGTCCCAAAAGCAACAGGGGCTGGATGCTAAAATATGGCATATGCTAAAAGTTCCCCAAATCTTCTGCAACGCTTATATATGTGTAGGTATATACAGGTATATATATTTCCTTTGGCACAATGGGGACTAAAATACATTTCCAACCCAAGGGTATTTCGTGATACCTACCAAGTTAGGTACCTAGGCAGTCTCCCACAATTCATGTCACTTCTCCATCTCCCATCTCTGCTGAAAACTCTATTGGCCTACTTCGCACATCAAAAGGGCGATCAAACGCATAAAAAGGATAGTGCCAGAGAAACAATTCATACTTCATTTGAGACCAAACCCTTCACTCTCGTGAACGGCTCTCCAAAGCATCGACTCGAGCCTTTCCTTCGAACCATAACGCCAGAGAGACAACATGTTGAAACAGGTTCTGGCAATGGGATATCTCCCACAGTCGTCGCCCAGACAAGATAGTTTAATCGACAGAGAGGCAGCTCCCATCGCTGGTATCCGATCACTCCCGGTGACGAACGTGAGCAGCTTGCGCTGATCGCTTGGGGAAGCCTGCTGAAACGTCTCCCAGAACCAGCCAATGACCGGCTCCGTCACGTCAGGCTGTTTGCTCTCCCAGTTATCATACTCTGCCACGGCTCTCAAAGAAGCGATATCCAGCGACTCGTCAGAGCCCCTGACTAGGAGCTCAATCTCTTCTGGTCGAAAGAGAGAAAAGGCGTTGCCGCCGCAGACTGTGTAAAAGCCTCTCTTGAAAGGCTCAAACTGCCGCTTGACTGCTGTGTCAAGGATGTGTCGGACGTAAAGATCGACATACTCTCGTCGATTCTCGTTGGTCACAGGTTTGTTCTCACCGCCAGGGCAGAGAGGCACCCGGACTTTGGAGCCGTACCTGTCGGTTTCGATGACGAAATCCAAACAAAACGTTTCTTCAACGTTCCCGTTGAAGGTTAAAAGCTGTCTCAACCCGTTTGCAAGTCGGGGACGGTACTCTGCTAAATCGTCCAATGTGTATCTCATCACCGGTCGAGGATGTATCGAAACGGTTCCAGGAGGAGAGGGCGCCGATGCGAGAAGTTTCCTAAACGCGAATGGCGGTAGAGCGACATCCAGAATGGTAGAATTGTAAATCGCCAAGCCCATGACAACACCGACTAGGAAGAATTGATCGGAGGGTTCGAGAGATTGAGGGTTAAAGTAGCAATATTGTGAGTCCTCATCATAAGTAAACATTCCTAGGTTTGAATTAGACTTAAGCTCAACATCTTTTAAAGTTCGGATTCCAAGGATATACATACCGTAGTCAGGATTGAAAACTTCACGAATGAGGAGTAGGAACCACTCTTTGCGGAGACCGCCCGCGTCAATTCCTTCTTCCCCTTGAAATGAGATACGCAGACCCTTCTTCAGGTCTTCGCCACCGCTGCCAATAGCACTGCTCACTGCCGTTAGGCTATCGTCGACGAGACAATCACGACGGACGTCAAGGACTAGATACTGATTGATATTCCTCCGAGTCATAATACTATCAAAAAAGGCATCTCGAGCCTTGCTCTGCATCTGCCGTCGGGCATCGTGCTCTAGTATATGTGTTTTCGCCCATATGCTGAGCAGGAACGGATACTGGCAGAACGAAAACTTGCTCCTTTTCGATTCCCAAGACTCGAAATCATCCACTAGATCGGCATAATCGAGCATGGAATTATAGAAGTCGCTCGCAGGAAGGAAATATCCAGCAGCACGAGTCGCCCCGTTCCGAAGAGCTGGGCCGTTTAATTGAGCCTCTTCTCCGCGACGAGGGGGAAAGACGTTATTTGCAGAATATAGGAGGGAGAGCACGCGAGAAGCAGCTTTTATCTGCCAATCATCCGAGTAAGAGATCTTCTTGGTCGGCTCCTTGGGCTTCTTCGCAGCAGGCCTGGGCCCGCCTATCGCGTCATGGAGAGACGCACCGCCAGCCCGACCGGTTTGCATCTGCGGTATCAAACCAGCCGTTACGTCTACCGTCTGGTCCGCCTGCTTCTTTTCGCTTTGGCGGATCATCCGGTATGTCAGGAAACCTGCAACCAGCTCTTTCACCTTGATGAAGCGCAAAGGATGGTATCTAGCCAGCCAAGTTATCATTTGATTTTGGCAATCCACCGACGCATTTGAGATCAAGCCCACTATTCGTTTAATGATGCCGGAATGCACTCCCGACAGAGGACCGGAGCTTCCGGTAGAGCCCTTGGATGCCGTTGGCTTCGCAGGCGTGTGATTGCCAACGTCGGGCTGTAGCAGTCCTTGAAAATTTTCCGTCTCCGTGTGAAGAGATGGGTTTTCCATGATGATGAGGAGAAATCGCAGGTCCATAGGATCCTTGAGTGGGCGACCAGGTCTTTTCAACAGGTTCTCCGTAAGCTTTAGGAGGATCCGCTGGGTGTGAGCTTGCCCCTTGAGTAAGTCCTGCTCGACAGCCTGAAGCTCCTGCTCGGCTAGATGTCCCAAGGAATGGTCCCCTGAGACCTCCTCAAAGATCTTGAACCAGCCCTCGGCAGCATTGTTTACCACAGAGTACCACTCATCGAGGTCAGACCAGTTCAGCTGCGGGGATTTTGTTATGGCGGGAGGCTTGGCGACGAGGGGCTCCTCTTTATTCGGAGACCTTTTGGGTACCATCTCGTCCTGTCCCCCAGTCCACCACATTCCGTTTTCCGCGACATCGCCCAACAGCAACATCTTCGCATCCAGGTCGACTACGGGCGAGTCGTTCTCCATATGGGATCCTCTCCGCGGTGCACTCTTCATCGGTGCGGGCGGCCGCGCATCTTTAAAGGGAACAGACGGGCGCCGAGGGGTATCACTTGCGGATCTCGAGGCGTATCGGGGATGCTGAGTGGAGAACGAAGAGTTGATGCACTCAAAGGAGGAGAAACAAACCGCAAGATAGTCTTCCAGAGGCTTGAAGATCCTCCTGGGATCGTCAGACTGGCTAGCGGAGCGGTTTCGTGGGCGCGGACTGATATGGGTGTTGAGCGGCGGACCTCTCGAAGTGGGTCGCCCCCCAGGCTGTGACGACGGATACGACCGGGAAAGGACGACTGGATGATTGGAGTTTGTAGTACTGTTGTGATGATGTAGAGTAGGCTCTTCATCAAATGTGTACTTGGTGGGGTTTCCCTCTTCACGTTTGTTGGTGGTGTGTCTGTCGAGGGGAATTTCCATCGGCCCCCGAGACCGCACAGCAAGGTCTGGGTGCAGTCGATCATGCTGTATGATTCGTCCGTCAGATGCCTGCTCGGCCGCAAGCTTCTCGGGCGACATATCGTGAAGTCTCTTCGAGACGTAGGAACGTAGACACTGCCGAATTATATGCTTGGTATGGTCGAGGGAGATTGGCTGAACAAGCTGGCCAAAAGGGCTCGCCTTAGGACCATGCCCTGGTGCCATACCGTGGGGGACTTGCTGGGTTGACAACGGCGGTTTGTGGTTTATGTCCAAACGCTGCTTGGAGCCCTGGCTATCACCGCCAGCTGGAACCAAGTCGTTGATGGTCATGCATATGGTGCACTTGAAGACCGTCAGCTCCTTGGGCCACCGTACCAACGAGGCACAAGTCATGCAATTGCCCGTAGCGAAATCATGGCTTCTGGAGGGGCTTCCCCTCTTGTGTGTCTTTTTCACAGGCTGCCTGCTGTCCAAGAAGTGATCATCACCGACCGCATCCACGTCGTGAGAAGGCTTTGAGGACGAATTATGCCTCCTTCGGCTGAAGAGCGAGGGAAATGGATTGCTCATGGAGCGGTTGTGTTGTTTGGACTTGCGGCCGCGATTCGGCTGCGAGGATGGCCCAGCGTCGGAGTCTGAAGAGCTCGAGTCGGGAGGGTTCGCACGGGCGTGGCTCGTCTTGGATATACCTAATCGTCCGCTGATGAGTGATGTGGGCGTGTCGAGGGCATCCGTATGGAATCGGCTGATGAGTTCAGTTTCGTCCGGCGGCGTGAACTCGGATCCGCGCCGGCCAGTGGCAGCAAGAACGGGGGGAGGCATCCTTGCGCGGTTGCTGTGGTACGATGCTCCTGCTTGCAGCCGTCGAGAGAGATGGTGGAAGCTGCATCTGAACCTGAAGTGGACAGAGGACAGAGGGCAAAGGGCAGCGATGAAGGAGCAAACGAGACACGGGCAGTCCTCTCCCGTACAGCGCAGTCGTGGTCGCAAGTCGTAATGCTACTCCATACGAGCGGCCAAGCGGCGCACAGGGATAGCCAGCGATAGAAGGACAAGGGGCCCCAGGGAGGCCCGGCCCCCTTTGGTTTGATGAAGCGATTTATGGAGACGTCACTGGGCTTTGATGTCGAACAGCGAGTGGGCTTTGTCGAGTCGGAGTCATTGGCGGCGAGCAGGAGTGACAAAGCAGCGCTTCGTGTGGTGGCACAAGCAAGATGTGCGATCTGCAGGGGCCAGAAGTCTATTTTTTTTTGTCCCGCTGATGCTGATACGGGGTATCAAAGATGCATGATGTCTTTATGATGGATGGCCTGATAAGGTCGACAGGCTGGGGCGTTGTATGAGAATCTATTACCCAACCGTGATGACGTCGAGCTGGTGTTATTCGCCATTGGGTACGTATGGATTGTGCTGCAGACAGGAGGAATGCAGAGGCAAAGTCAAAAGCGACGGGAAATCAAAGTTCGTGAGGCTTTCCCCCGAAATATTGAATCTTCTTCACCCCCCTCCAATGCCCGTCAAATCCTACCAACCTTGTATTGCCGGCCCTGACGCTAGCACGAGACTTCTGAACGGCTAGCGGGCTTTAGCGCCTGCAGACTTGCCTGATGCGATGGACATTAGACGCTGCACGCAGCAGCCCCCAAGGCACCAAGTGCCGCCGCAGCAGCCCCCTAATTCAATTTTACCACATGCACTGCGGAGGGCTGCGTTAGTCATTCAGCACTGATCAGTAGCTGAACCTGGCAATTTGTGCTATGCTTTGTCCCTTTTTTTTTTTTTTCTTTTTCATTCGACTGACAACAAAGGCTGTTACAGAAGCAGCTAGGACTTGAGCCATCCAGCGGCTCGGTCAGCTCGCTGGCGGTCCATCCACAATTTAGTACTTATAGATGCTAGCTATGTGTAAATGTCCTGCGGAGACACACAGCTCTAGTATTTGCTGAGCGACAAAGAACGAGACAATGAGAGTCCCGGACAGGGAAGGCAGCACCACCTTTACGTATCACATGCCGCTCACCCTGCTTGATTTATTTACACTCAAGGTTGGCTGATTCCTAGGCAGGTATTGAGCAGGCGAGTAATGCATACACTATGACCCCTGTTTGTTTCTTACACTGGTACTTTGAACGCCTAGCTAACCAATCAAATCACATGAAAAGACTACTGTGGGTCTCATATAGTACTTATACCTATAATGTGGATAAGCTCTGTGGATCGCGGGTTCTATATAAAAACAAGGATAAATATAATCTAGGCAAGGATACTAGAAGTATCTAGCAGGTACTTTATATTCTAGAATTTTAAAAGCTATTTTATAGCTTTATATAATATAATATAATATAATAGAAAAGTACCTCCTTATATAATAAATTATCTAGTTTTTAAATAAATATCTAGATCTTAGGTAGGTTGATATTTCGAGGCACTAGACTAAGTGGGTCCTCATGTAGCAGGGTGATAAACATTCAAGGGTCGTATTGTATAGGCACACTAGAAGATAAGGTAGGTACCTACTGAGCAATAGTGAAGGTGAACAGCCTAATGCAAGAGTGCGACCACAGTAGACTAACATTGTCTATGCAATAACCAAAGTGCAAAGGTATAATCATTGATTGTCTACCAAATGTAGAAAGATAGTCAGAGTCAATCGATGACTAGACAGATCTCACTAGGCCCGGGAAAAGTCCTAAAATGTAAACGGCCTTGTAGGGTAATCTGGCTGACATGTGCTCGGAAAATCGTGCTTTCCGCCACAAATTTGGTGTTTCCGGAGGAGTACAAAGGGCCAAAACATGTCTTAGGGGGTCATACAACCCAAGTCTGCTTTGTAGCTGTAAGCTTCGTATAATTGAATACCTTATTACCTGTCCTTATCGACAGGGTTCAATCGTAACTGTAAACCTGCCCTTCTCTTTCTGAAATGAGCTCTCCCATCAGTTAATGCGTCTTCCATGGTCCAATACGACACGACAACGAACGATTCCTGGACCCCGCACTGTGACCTTCATGTAAGCGTTCATCTCAAGGCCCGTTCAGGACTAGCGGCTCGTTTAATCAAGAGAAATTACTAGATTCTAATGAGATGAGCTAAGCCGGGATAAGGAGCGGCAGGCAGCCCTGTAATTAGTACGTAGTACCATTTCTATCTTCAACTCCACCGTACGAGGGAGAGGTACTTCGTACGTGGTACCGCACACGCCCACGCCCTGCGCCCACGTTTGTCCCGCGGCCTGGTCAGCTCCATCACCCGAGGCACGAGAAGCTAATCTAATCCGTACTTTGCGGGAGAAGCGCAATCCATTCATCGCACCCGGCTGTCGCAGGCTGGCCGTTCCCACAAGTCAGCTCCCCCCCCGAGTGTCGGCCGTCACCGTCGCCCAGATGCATCGTGCCGCGGTCAGGGCGTTCCGGACAAGTCACCACAGCAGCGTCCGAAGCCAGGTGCGCGCCTCCCGCCGAAGCCACTTCTTCTTCTCGAGCAACGCCCACGCCAATGAGCCTCTGAGGTCCTCCATGTACTTCCGTCGCCTGCCCGTCGCGCTGGCATCCGGTCTAGTCGTTGGATACGGCGCCTGGTACTCGTACAACGGAGCTGACATTGCGTCCGGTAGCCCGGCTGTAACGCACAGCTTCACGTCCACCCAAGGAGCGGCCGATGCCGCGCCGACGCGCACCGTCCTGGTTGTCGGAGCCGACGAGCTGAGACAGGGCACCATTGTGGGCGAGGGACCCATCTACAAGTCTGCCACGGAGGACGGCCGGAGGATAGTGGAGATGTTGACGCCGGAGCAAGCCACCGCCAAGCTGCGGAGGCAGGAACAGTCCTTTTGGGTTGATCGAGACCAAGGCGTCACGCGATACGACCTTGTCCAGCTGGGGAGTAACGATCCTATTGAGGATGACCACGCTGAAAAGATTGTCGAGGTGCCGAGCCGAGCCGCCGGCGAGGAGGGGACCAGCAGCGACTGGATGTTCTGGGGAGTCTTTGATGGCCACTCGTCAGTATTTGCCCCTTTTACTAACCCGTGCTCGTCCTCATCATGATGACTTTTTACTTTTTTTTTTTTTTTTTTTTTTAAAAAAAAAATACTGGATATGGTATCTAACTTGGATCTTTTCTAGGGGATGGACGACTTCTGCAACACTACGTGAAAGCCTCATTAGCTACGTAGCCAGAGAGCTGAACCGCACCTACAAAGCTGCTGCCGACGAGACACCCGCCCCCGAAGCCATTGACTCAGCCATCAAGACCGGATTTACCCTCCTGGACGATGAGATTGTCCACAAGAGCGTTGAGAAGGTCTTCAAGGCGAGTTCCAAGGCCGTGGCTGCCGAACTCCTGCAGCCTGCCTTGTCTGGCTCTTGTGCCTTGTTGTCCTTCTACGACAGCAGGAGCAAGCTGCTGCGCGTGGCGTGTACGGGCGACTCTCGCGCCGTCTTGGGACGTCGAACAGCGTCTGGCAAATGGACGGCTACGCCTCTTTCCGAGGACCAGACGGGTGGGAACCCATCCGAAGTTGCCCGCATGCGGAGGGAGCATCCCGGCGAAGAGCATGTCATTCGAAACGGCCGCGTCCTAGGTGGACTAGAACCCACCCGCGCGTTTGGTGATGCCGTATACAAGTGGAGCCGTGAGGTGGCTGCAAAGCTGCGTGAGAACTTCTTCGGCCGTAGTCCCTCTCCTTTGCTCAAAACGCCCCCTTATGTCACGGCCGAGCCCGTTGTGACGACGACCAAGATCGAGCCGGAGAATGGCGACTTTGTTGTGCTGGCCACGGACGGACTATGGGAGATGTTGACGAACGAGGAGGTCGTGGGCCTTGTCGGCCAATGGATAGAGACACAGACGACGGGACAGCCCAGTTCGCAGTTTGACAGGGCATGGTCCAAGGTCTTTGGATCGCAGGCCAAGCCACTTCCAGTAGAGCAGAGCAAAGACGCTGGTGGTTTTGACGGGAAAACGCCGATCCGCGTTCAGCAATGGGGCATCGACCCCGACGCCAGGGACCGGTTCGTCGTCAAGGACAAGAACGTTGCGACTCATCTGGTCCGCAACGCTCTTGGTGGTGCCAACGAAGAGCAGGTCTGCGCTCTGCTTACCCTGCCATCGCCCTTTTCAAGGCGGTATCGGTGAGTGTCATTCTCGAGATTCAACGACATAGAGTCTATCTATCATTTCTTATGCTGACCCGTCAATAGCGACGACTTGACCGTCCAGGTCATCTTCTTTGGTCGGGGCGACAAGGAAGGCAAGACAGGCGACGTCACCGTCAACCTCGACGCGACTACTGAGCAAGAGCCTAGGGCTCGGCTTTAGAGTGATTGGCATGGGTTTTTATCATTTGCAGCGACGACGGCTTTGCTGGCATTACGAACATGTGTAACGATTCTAATGGGCCCCGGTCGGTTTTTGTTTTCGGTACCTATTACGGCAGCGGTAGATATCATTGCCTCGCGGAGAGGGCTGCGGTAATAGAAGAGGTATATTGTCTGGGAGTTGTATGCTATTTTCGCCGCTTGTTTTTCCCCCTCTTCTTTCAAAGTGTGTGTTTATTCTTGTTTCATTACTTAGATAATGGTAAAGTTCCATTTTAGAGTTGACGTCTCGTCCCGCAAAAGCATATCATATCACGGAACGACAACTAGAACCAGCACATGTCGTTGGAATTAGTGGCCGTGTAGCTTCCAATGATGGCGTCTCAACTTGGGGCCGAGGTTTTCCCATCCCACCTCTAACCCACTTCACATGCCATCACTACGTACCTTATCTTATAATCCAGGCAATCAGTGAAAGCGGCTCATTCAAAGCCATCAATCATTTTCATGCAATCTAATAACCCAAATCATCGTATAAATAATCCATCCTAATATTATTTCCACATTGTGTTTTCAGTCGTATACGTGCAGCCACTTGCCAAGACACCCCCTCCCCCCCCCCTCCTTTCTCAAGTCATGGCGGAACCTCAACCACCGTTCCCCGGAGCAGACCGCATCCGTTCTCTAACAGACCAAGACTCCATCTTCAAAGCCTTTGACGCCTATCCCTGGACCAAAGACCCCGAGTTCCTCGTACGTACCACTTAACCCATATATATATATATATATATATATATACATATATATATAAAAGGTAGACACGGTTGTATAACTCTTAGTTTTTTATATAATACAGGACGGACTTCGCGCCATCCTCGGCATCCCCAATGCTTCCAGCCCCCAGCGCGGCTCCCTGCGCGACATCGCCACCCACGCCCGCATCTTCTACTACGCCCAGCGCATCGGCGTCCAGATCGACTTCACCACCTATCAGACCTGGCTCGTGCAGCACCCGGACCACCAGGCCCCGTGTGTTCTTCCGCCAGAGTACGAGCAACCCGACAACAGCAGCGGCGGCAGGGAGTCTTCCGCCACGGCATGGCAGCAGGCCGCCCCCAAGGCAGAGCTCTACGTCGACCGTAGTGCTCAATCTCAAACCTCCGGCGAAGGCGGCGAGCCTGCCTATCCCATCGCCTTTGCCGAGATGATCAGGCTTATCCAGGAAGGCAAGCCGATCCCTGGCATTAGGCAGATCCCCAACTCCGTCGAGCGAGATCCGGTAAGTCAAATCATGAACCAACTAAGGTAGTAATGCCTTGCTTTTTGTATGTCTTGTATACTTACTCTAGGTCCCTTCTTCATAGACTGTCAGGCCTGTTGGATCACGGCCGGTTCCTAAGAAGCCTTGGGAGAAGGAGTCCGCCATAGCTAATGAAGCAGATGAGGGAGACACCATGGATACTCTGGATCTAGAGTTTCCCCCCATCGACCTGCAAACTACACCTACAGCTACCACAGAATCCTCTTCATGACAATACGTCCCCAAACTCCACGTGACGGAAAAAATGGCATCGTTTACTCCCCAGAATCTATATCCATGGCGTCACTGGTGGGCGGAAGGGGCTTGCGCTCACTGCTAAAAATCTCAGATCCTGGACTAGAGTGGATTATCTTAAAGTACAAAACAATACCCATTTCAATAGTAAATGCTGGCTTGACGAATTATACTAGGGCCGTCATTCGCAAGTATGGTGACTCTTCGAGCCACTTGGATGCCATAGTCGAAGCAAAAGGAAAAGAAAATCCTATGATAAAAAGAGCGTTGCAACTATTAACATGATTAAGTCTTCTTCCTACAACATTCACTATCCCTTGACTGTCCTCTCTCCGTGCAAAACGGGATGCATTTCTCCGTCAATGTACTACACTTCTCTTATTAAAATTTTGTAACTGGTTGGCGAGTTTCTTCTAATTAGGCACATGGTTAGCTTTATCCAGGATCGAAAGCAGAGAAACAGACCATATTAGGCGGAAAGGATCTTTGTCCTCACACATTGAGATGCATTCAGGACCCATGCCAAAGATTTATATTGTCGCGGTGGTTAGCAGCTGTGGACCCCTCCATATTTCAAAATGCATAATCATGATGTGTCCAATGCACCCAGTCAGGCAGTAGCGTGCTGAGCGTAGGATGACGAGTGATCTGTTAATTGATTGCACGGGAAAATGTTCATAAGAAGAAGTCGACAAATCTTTTAAGTGGACTTGTGGTCCCGTCGAGGACAACAAGAGGTGGGAATCAGATATGGGAATCGAATCAGCAACATGTGCCACGAGGAGAGAGCGAGGGAGAAAAGAAGAAATTGATGATGAGCGAAACTGTCTTGCCCGAATCTTGCTAGATTGTTTAGGTAATGTGCCGTCCATCAACGGACCATAAAATTTATCTCATCAACGGTAAGTAGTTCCGAATCTTGCTGGCCCTGGTCCAACGCGGCTGCTGCCCATGCCAGGTCCGACGCCTGGGCCAGGACGAGTCGTGACCGCATGGTTGGTGCATAGCATCCCAACGCGAGACCCAAACTTGGAGCCTCTGAGGGAGACCATGTGCTTTCGAATATGAGCAGCTACCATCTCCCGATGTTGAGGAGAAGCATTGTTAAGAATCCACTGGATGAGGTAGTTCCCGTATTGGTCGCTTGCAATGTCGATCAGAGGAATGCGAGTGCGGTCGCGACGTCCTTCGCAGACTCGGTCAAGGTAACGACCGAGAAATTCGGCACTGCCAATCTTGAGGCATTTTTCCACTACTTTGGAGGCAAATTGGTCAGTGCTATATTCTGCAGCGTATCGAATGACGTGGTCAATGGCGCGGCTGCGATCAGGTGGACCGCCATGTTCACATATATGTTGGATGCACCAGTTTCCAAACTGGCCATGAGCCACAATATCAATATTGGCGAGAACTTCTTCGATACAGGGACGCTATGAAAGAACCGTTAGAGTTTGTTCGGCCATTCATATGTGATAGAGAAAAATACAACCCACCTTGTCGTCTTCTAAACAATTTTCGAAGATGTTCTGGACAACGAGACTGCCAGTTTCTCCAAGGGCGACTTCATGCCACATTCCTCTAAGCGCCTCATTGACGAATTTCATGATCTGAGGGGGAGATTCAGTCCATCGTAACTCGAAGAGCTTCTGCCAGACATGGCAGGCATATCGATGGATTACAGTCTCTGGAATCCTGCGAAGGAGTTCGTGAACCATAATTGCCTTGTACTCCTCCGGGACCGAGTCGAATGCCTTTTGGACGACGTGGCAGCCGAAAGGGTCCATGGACAGATTCAGAGTATTGCCCCGAATAGCCTCGGCAATCTTAATCACCTGCTCTGGGGTTCCATGTTCAAAGCAACGTTGGACAAGGAAGTTGCCGAATCTGTTAACCATTAAAGGGTATGCCTGGGCCACAATAGCTTCAACAATCTCATACTTCTGCTCGGGTGTGCCCACTTTAAGCTTCTGCTGCAAGAAGATGGAAGCTTGTTGATCGTTGTTGCACACAATTTTATCGACGATGTACTTCCAGTTGCAGTTGACATTTCGGTCGAGGAGGCGACGATAATTGAGAGGCTCTGTGGGTGGAAGGTAGGTTGGCCCTTCGGACGGAACAACCTGGGTCTTATTAGTATGTAACCAGCGACACGGATCTTCTTTTGAATCATTGGGTACCTCATTCTTCCAACCGACCTTTGAGGTGAACTCTGAGGCATGTGGGGAGAGAGGAGTTCCCATTGCTTGGTGATAAGGAGGATACATATTTATACCCATAGGCGTCATTGCCGGCCCGACATTGACATGAGGCCCTGGCATTGGGCTTCCAATTGAGTCGAACTGATGAGTTGGGGCATTGACACCGACGAAAGGGCCACCGAACTGGTGGCCTGTGTTCATTCGATGGTCAAAGCGAGGGCCACGGCGGTTCGGTGGTGGACGTATAACAAGATCATGATCGGCAACCGGGCGTTCACCACGGTGGTTGTCAATTAACGTATAAGGCGAGCTTGGGTCCAAGTAGCTTGGGCTAAATCCTCGACCGCCAAACCAGTGACCAGGCGATGGCTCCGTAGCGGGCGGTTGGAGAGAGGAGCCGTTGGTAAACGGACCTTTGGTAGCTCCCCAAATGCCATGGGTACGATTCAAGGCGGTAGTGTGAGAATCGCTGGTGTCAGATCGTGCGTCCTCCGGGACACTTCTACCCCATATGTTCTCTCGCGGGGCTGCTTCAGGTCGACTGCCTCCTGGATCAGAATCTTTGACAGACCGCGACTGAGCAAGCTCTTGATCCAATTTGGTGATGTGGTTTCGAGCCTGGGCCAGCTGCAGTTTCAGACGAAGAACTTCTCCAGCTTCTGGACGAGGATCATCAAGTGCGACACTGGCGGGCCGTGTTGTTGGGGCTGTGGTGGGGAAGCCTTCTGTCACTGGAGTAATTGGAAGAGAAGAACTTGAGGAAGTTTGATCCAAGATTTTTAGATAAGGCCCTTCTTCGTCTCCTCCCTTGACAACCTGGTTTTGCTGATTGAGGACCGTCTGCTGCTCTGAAAGTCTGACGATGAGCTTGTCCATCGAGTAGAAGTCAGTCACGGGCGGTGGACCATGCGTTATCTTTGACATATTGTAAACATAAGAGGCTAGAGAGAACAAAAAGAAAAGAGAAGAAAGGTTGGCAGAGGTGATATTGATACTCACCTTTGGGTAAGCTTGGTTCGCCAGCTTTGAGGTGGTTAAAGGCGAGATGCTCTTTTCCTTCACCACGGAAGAAGTGGATCCAGGTTCCAATAGCTACAAAAGGTAAGCAAGCAGAGCAAGGTCTAGTCGAGAACTATAATGTCTCCCTGAATCAGCTACCTGGAAGCTGGGCACTTACAGCGGAGGTTCCAGTAGTTGAGAGCCCATCTCCCACCTGAGTCAGGATATCAGTTTGGGAAGTGCCGGCTGGCAGCGGAATCGACCGCTGAGGTGTAGATCCAGAGGAGCCGGAAGTCGACATTTCACCCGCAGCAATCGTCCAGAAAGGATGGATTAGAGCGGGCAGGAAGGTCAAGAGAAACTTTGGGTGCTGGAGAGAGAGTACGAGCTCCCACACAAAGACCGGACTAGGTGCAATATGTTTGCCTACCTACGAGACGAAAATTGAAAGGAAGAGTGCGGGATGTGGAGAAGCGATGTAGACAAAAGGGAGGTTTACAAAGCAGAGATTGCAGAGGCAGTTTTATTAATGACCAAATTTTGGCCTCGGATGAAAGAGCGGCCAGTCAGGCAACCGAGGGAAGGAACTGGCAGCGGCCGTCCTCAAAATGACCAAAAGCGGCCACCGCCTTGGCCGCCACTCGCTTAAGCCAAAAGGCAGGATTCACAGGTAAGTTCAAGTTGGCGGGCATGGAGGTGCTATTGTAGAGCGAGTGAATCAGTTCCAGCCCAGCAATGCAGCAAGGGCGAAAGCCTAGTTTCGCAGTGAAGCCTCCAAGCTCCACGGAGCCTGTTGGGTGGATTCAGGCAACAAGTGAAGAGCCAACAGTTGGAAAAGAAAGAACCGAACAATCTCACAACCCACAGAGCAAGATGGAAATTTCGTCTGATATTGCCTATTGGAGGCTATATAGCCGATATTGCGACATCGAGGGCAGAGTTAACGCCTCTGTGAATCACGTCAAGCCCCAAAGGGGGCACTAGACAAAGCACAGGATGCTCGCGGTTTGCATGGCCCTTCATACCTGAGTATGGATCCCGTGCTGGCGAACAATAAACTGGCACCGGCCACTGTAGACTACCTATTAAGGAGGCACAATCGGCCATAACTATGCATGTTGGAGATCTGGCAATATTTTGAAAGGTGCGGAGCAGCCGGTATATTTGGCACCTTTCTAGCGGGGCCTGAGGTAGTTTTGTTGTATTCAATCGTGACCCGGGACCTTGGCTCTTCAATGGGGTAAGATGAGCAGGAGAATAAACTCCCTTATCTTAACCCGAAATACATCGTCTGTGACCACCACCACTGGGGAGAGCCTAGGTGACCGAATCCCTTGTTCTGTATACATGATTGATCTTATTTCATAGCAAGATGGTCTACATCGGTATAGCTAGCCGCTATTTCAGGGTGATTTTTTTTTTCATTGTATGCCACCATCAGTCCTCTTACCCACCCTAGGCTAGGATGTTATCGTACAATACAGCTTTTTGTGATATCGAAATGGAAGCACAAAAATTGAGTTTCCCGTAATCTCCAACGCCTCCCTGTTACTTCGAACGTCCCTTCATACATTCGTATTTATAGAACAATTGTCTTCATGATAGTATTGCGGATACGATACCGCTGTGGTTGAAAATGCGATGATTATCGTTTCTTTCCAGGGGTAGGCGCTGCATGCCCTGTTAGCTAACGACATGCTGGAAGGAGAAGGGCAAGTATGGCGATTGCAATAGCAACACAGATGACCTACCTGGAGGACCCCTCTTCTTTTTCGGGGCGCTCTTTCCACGCTGTTTGAGCCTGTAGTTGAAAGATCAGCTTGCTGTTTTCATGATTTTCCTTTTCGAGGGCACCTACTCTTCGATGTATTCGAACCGATCTTCCTCCGCATCGTCCCACGTGGCAAGCACCGGGCCAAATTCTCGCTTCACATCTTTAATGGATGCCAGCTTCCGAGGGTAATAAGCCGCGAGCGCAGGGCCTTTAAGTCGCTGTCGCAAGACTTTGTTGCCCATGCGAACCCCATGAGGGTTGTACGTCGTGGCAAACACCTGGCATTGCGCCTATGGAAAATGTCAGTACAAGAATTGTTAAGTCATTGGATCGAAGCTACTCACCTTCATCAATTCTAATAACCGCGCACGAGGGACACTCATCTTTCCATTCTTGATCGTCAATGTAGCGACAGAACTTTTGACGTTGAATTGAAGTTTGGACGCACATAGAGAAAGAAGAGAGGCTAAGCCATCTTGGGTTTAGTACTGACATCGCGTTCGAAGGGTGGGTCAATTGAAACTCGTACTAAGAAGGCTCATCTGCTTGCCGCCTTCATGGTCCTTTCTTTGCAGGGAACATAGAACAATTGATTCCTTCATTGAAAAAAAGGGAAAGAAGAACTCTGTTGGCGCCGGGCAAAAGACCGAAAAAAAAATGAGCAAACGACCAAATACATCGCCGATAGATCACCAGGCCAAGAGGCGGCTTACCAGCGACATTTCTGCCAGTAGTATCGATGCAACTAACCAGGCGCTGGTGACGCTTGCTGAGCGGGCAGACGAGCTGGTGGATTGCCTTCAGTCTTTAAAGCGACAGCTTGCACAAAAGAAGAACCATACAGATGTCCATTTGGGGAGTACAAAATCACAGTTATCCCGATTAACCAAGCAATTGCTCCCTTCATTTAACATTATAGGGTCTCTTGATGAGTCTGACTCTCAAAACACCCAGCCCATTGCCGCTGGGCATGCCCCGGTATGCAGTTGTTCTTCCCGGAATTTCCATCGTTCGGCCACTGACTGTTGTGAATAGGAGCAAGATTCAATAGCTAATGAAGGCTCTTCAAGTATACCCGTTTTATCCGCTATCACAGTAACGCCATGGGTCGCGTCAGAAATTTCACCAGAATGGCCGCCTCTGCCTCGCATTCTCGACCCAAAGCTTGCTGAGGAAGCATTTACCCACCCAGGATTAGGCGACAAGTTCAACTACGAGCGGCTGGAGTGGCTTGGAGACGCCTATCTCGAGTTGATCGCGAGCTCTCTCATTCATCAGACTTTTACGCAACTACGGTCAGGAGCCTGCTCTCAGCTCCGAGAGAGATTAGTGCGGAACGTCACACTTGCTGAGTACTTTCGCCATTACGACATGTCTAGGTGGGCCAGGCTTCCAGACGGATTCGCTGATGGTCGGGGACTAGGGCGAGGCAGATCGAAAGACAAGGATCTGTTAAAGACACAGGCGGACATGTTTGAAGCTTACGTTGCCGCCGTCATTCTGTCAGATGCTCAAAATGGGCTGACGAACGTGGTGGCGTGGCTGAAAGCGCTCTGGGGCAGGGCTATGAAGGACGACATACAGAAGGCCGAGGCGTTGAGAAAGCGTCAAGAAGCTCAATCAGCGGACGGCGAGGAGACAACAGCTGCAAATGCAAAACAGAAGCTCAGCGTGAAAATCGTAGCTCGGGGGATTTCCATCGACTACAAGGACCTGCCCTGCGATAAGAAGGACAAAAACCTGGGCCTTCCCCTGTATACCGTCGGAGCGTATTTGACCGGATACGGCGAGGTTGGCAGACTGCTAGCGGTGGGCACAGCCCTCAGTAAAAAGGAGGCGGGCCAGAAGGCTGCGGAGGCGGCGCTGCAGAACAAGCGGTTGATTCAAGCATACGAGGAAAAGAAGAAGCAGTATCTGCAAGCGCGAGACGACAATGCATTGGTGAACAGACTGCTGGGGTAACTTGACGCCACCTGCCTGCGTGCTAGATGGGCGCTGAATGATGGCACGCTATACTTGGGAATAATAAAGCAGGCGCTATGACGATACTGCATAAGAATATCAAGAGATTCAATGTTTGACAGGGTGACCATATTTTAACGACGAAAATGTCTTGCTGCTTTGTCCGCCCAAAGAGCCTTCAGATATCCCAACCTAGCATACATCACTGCATGAGCCTCATGAGAACAGGCTCCGGCTGCTAGCCTCTTTTAAGAGTCGGCGCTGAAAGAGAAACTGATAGATTGCCTTTCAAACAGACATTTTTCTGCCATTACCATCAATCACAAAGAGTTCCAACGTTGACGAACCCAGTTCCCACGGCTACCTTTATGTACCCTTGGGCAGGACTCAAAATACTAATCCATCGCCTCGGTAGCTTAAGGTAGGTACTTCCGCATCGATGGTTTGGGATCAAATCGCTTTAGGCAATCTGGGGCTGCCACGCAAGCACTAAAACGCAAAACGGGCACCGCTAAAGCCTAAGACAGCAAGCCCTCAAAGTATCTCCTACACCTCTCGACAGGTGAATTTCACATGTCGCAGCAGGTACTCCATACCTTGATCGATGACGCGAGCGCAAACAAACGCAAAGCTGGCCAGGTGCCACTTTGACATGGATCAATTGAACTGCTGGTGCTGTTTGTTCCATTACTTGTACCCCGTACTGGTGTCTGGTCTTCTATAATTTATTGCCCCCCCAGCAGCCGAGGACCCCTGGCCAGTAGCGTCGCAGGTCCCACGGCAGGTTTGGTGCATTTCCGAATGATGGAAAGCGCGTGCGCGCCGAGGTTCAATTCAATTGCTGAGCCGGACCACCACAGACCGAGCCGCAAGTGCTTCCATCGCCAGTCAAACGCCCGCAGACATAATCTCTATCCTCCACTGGCTTCCACGACTAATCATCCTGCATCCATTCGTTGCCGTCTTTTTTTCCCTCTTGCGTCATATGTCGTAGGATTTGATCTTTCATGAAGTTGCACGCTCTGTAGCGCCGCATTGAACCGTCTCGAGCATCTTCGCCTCATCCCGGCTGTCTCGCCTTGCCATCGACGCCGGCTATTTGCTGGCGCCTTATCTCACCCCAACGATTGCCCACGATTAGCCGAGGGGAGAAAGCATAATCTGCAGGCGCTTTCTTCCCCGTCCTCTTATTCCCCTTAGGCTTTCCGGAGGACTGCATCAAGGCCCGTTGGGAGCAGCGAGGCTCCCAGACATAGCCGCCCCCGATGGCGGACTCCGTGGGTGGGTATTCTCGATCCGCGGTTGCATCTTTCTCCATGATCCGCTCGTACTAACATATGCTGACTGCCGTCCGCTGCTGCAGATCGAGTCTTTGTTCATGCCTTAAACACCGTCAAGAAGATACCCAAGACCGGAGCGTCACGGCCGCCCCCTCCCGAGCGGTTACGGCTCTATGGCCTCTACAAGCAGGCTATGGAGGGGGATGTCGACGGCGTCATGGAGATGCCCACGGCCGCATCGGGGCTGGCCCCAGATGAGCTGCAGAAGGAACGGGATAAATGGGATGCATGGAATTCACAAAAGGGTCTGACCCGGACCGAGTCCAAGAGGCGATATATCGAGGCCCTCATTGAGACAATGCACAAATATGCAAACACAGCGTGAGCTCAGACTCGCCACGTCTCGGATATGGGGGGGAAGAAAAGCTAACTTCGTTTTCTATCAGAGATGGCAGAGAGCTTGTTGCTGAGCTCGAATTTGTCTGGAATCAAATCAAAGACAACGTGACCTCCTCGGATTCCTCCTTCGCTAATCCCAGTGACCCCACGCATTCTTTCCATCAGCCAAGGAACGGTGGCGAGGGAGCTCTGCAGGTCTTGAGTCCCATGAGCGAGCAGGACGCCGTCGAGCTGAGATCCCGCAGGCTGATTGACGAAGACGACGAAGACGCAGTCGCAAGATATGAAGACGAGCAAGCCTTGAGTCGTCAGCACAACCAGTGGTCCAAGAAGATGGAACGGGCCCTCACAAAGCTCTCGGCCGAGGTTGCCGCCCTCCGCGAACAAATCATGACAGGACGGGAATGGAAGTCTAGGAAGAAGCGCAGCTTTACCGCCTGGGCCCGATGGTTCGTATGGGTTGCCCTGAAGCACATCCTGATCGATTGCGTCGTTTTGACCATCATTCTCCTTTGGATGAGACGTCGGAAGGATCGACGGCTGGAAGACATCGTAAGAGCCGCATTACGACTTGCCAGAGAATACGTCAGAAAGATCCTACCATCTAGATGAAAAAAGAGCACAGCAATAACCGACTGTACAAGTTTGTCCTAGGTGAGGTGCTCTGGAGCGCCCTTCACCTTGTATCAAAGGCGACTCAAAGTCGCACAACCTATGCCCGCCACGAATACCATGCATGCTCCTTTAATGATTAAGAAACCGATTTCGTGTAAGATCTGCCGAACAACTTAGAACTAAATATATCGACTGGTCTTTAAGACTGGTCTCCAATATCAGGGGCCAGGTAAATACATTTCAAGGAACACTAGTAATAAATCTTTCAGGAAGATGATCATACAGTCTCTGTATTGCCGTCTATCCGAGTCTACACAATAATTGATTCCACCAAAGCCCGTCTTTGCGCTGCAAATACATTCTACAAGACCCTTTTCAAGGCACTTTGAAAACTTCCCAGTTTAGTACCATAGCTCCGGTGGCGACGGAGTACGTACCAAAGATCATGTAGAACCACGGGGTCGTTGAACCAAAACAATCATCCCTCTTTTCCTTTGCAGGCTTAACTATCTCTTACTAGTTCAAGTCTCTCAATATGTTTCATTATATAGTCCGAATCTTTTTTAACATGCGGCTTTGTCCTGTTTAGCACAAAATTATTTGAATCAACCTTACATTTCCGTGGATGTTTTTTTTGGCTGAGTAATTCTCCAGTCCCTTTCGCATTCGCGTTCGCAGGTCCCGAAGTCGCGATACAGCCTAAGTCATAGGTAGTGGTTGGTGGGGTAAATCTCACAGTTCTGGTGATGTCACGGATCGCAACCTCGCTATCGCCACTATCCGATTACCTTATACATAAGGGTTGCGTAGCGCCTCGGCCCGTAGAGAGGTATAGAGACTGCAATTGTGTACAAAACATTTGTGATGGCAACTGTTTGAGCCGTCACCGCATCTCATGCTCCAACAACCATTCTCTGCGAGCCGTTTCACAAGAGGAGCTCTACCGCTGAAGATATTCAGCTTGCTATCCACAAGACGCCTCACTCCATATAACAGAATCACAACACACAACACCGTCATGGCCGCCACCGTCTCAAACAGTGCGTCTGGGCAGTCCTTTGAAGGCGTCTCTCTCGAAGAGCTGCCCAAGTCCTGGACCTTCACGGCTTCGCTGCCCCCCGATCCAGCCTTTCCCACGCCAGCTGACTCGCACAAAACCCCTCGGGATGAGATTACGCCCCGGCAAGTCCGCGATGCCCTCTTCACATGGGTGCGACCGAGCCAGCAGAAAGATCCCGAACTGTTGGCGGTAAGTCCTGCCGCTTTGCGGGATCTCGGCCTTAGGCCAGGGGAAGAGAAAACAGAAGAGTTCCGGCAGTTCGTGGCGGGTAACAAACTCTACGGTTGGGATGAGTCTAAGCTGGAGGGCGGCTATCCCTGGGCACAGTGCTACGGTGGCTTTCAGTTTGGTCAATGGGCAGGGCAACTAGGAGATGGACGAGCCATTTCACTCTTCGAGGCGACCAATCCTGTGACCAAAGTACGGTACGAGCTACAGCTGAAAGGCGCCGGCCTGACGCCCTATTCTCGATTCGCAGATGGCAAGGCCGTGCTCAGATCCAGTCTCAGAGAATTCATCGTCTCTGAAGCACTCAATGCTCTAAGGATACCCACAACCAGAGCACTATCGCTCACGCTGCTTCCCCATTCCAAAGTACAGAGGGAGACTACAGAGCCCGGGGCGATCGTGCTCCGGTTCGCCCAGTCATGGCTGCGACTGGGCACGTTTGATATACTGAGAGCTAGAGGGGACCGCACCCTCATCCGGAAGCTGGCGACATACATTGCAGAAGAAGTTTTTGGCGGTTGGGAGAAGCTCCCTGGACGGCTGGAGTCTCCTGACGAACCTGCAAAGTCCCTTACCCCGAAACGCGGGATACCGGCTTTGGAAGTCGAAGGACCTGACAACGCAGCCGAGAATAGATTCCACAGACTGTACCGGGAGATTGTGAGGCGGAACGCTGTCACTGTAGCTCACTGGCAGGCGTACGGTTTCATGAATGGCGTGTTGGTAAGTGTGACTATTCTTTGCCGCGTTTTCACCAAGAAAAAAATTAAAGCAATGGTATCTGACTTTTTTTTAATAGAACACCGACAACACGTCCATATACGGCCTATCGATGGATTATGGGCCTTTTGCGTTCATGGACAACTTTGACCCATCATATACTCCCAACCATGACGACTTCATGTTACGCTACAACTACAAGAACCAGCCAACCATTATCTGGTGGAACCTGGTGAGACTAGGCGAGGCTCTTGGTGAGCTTATTGGGGTAGGGGCTCAAGTTGATGACGAGACATTCGTCAGCAAGGGGATCAAGGAGGAGCAAGAGAAAGAAGTGGTTGAACGAGCTGAAAATCTGATTACGCAAGCTGGAGAGGAATACAAAGCCGTATTCTTGGACGAATACAAGCGACTAATGACAGCGAGACTGGGCCTGCGCCATTTCAAAGAAGCAGACTTTAAGGAGCTTTTTAGTGAAGCTCTTGACACCATGGAGGAACTAGAGCTGGACTTCAACCACTTCTTCCGCCGCTTAGGCACCATCCAATGGGCAGATATTCAGACCCCAGAGGCTAGAAAAGAGAAGGCGGCCATCTTCTTCCATAGAGAAGGACCACCTCAGGCGGTGGGAGAAGATGCTGCAAAAGAGCGAATTGCTACATGGCTTGACCAATGGCGAGCGCGTATCCTGGAAGACTGGGGAGAAGGCTCCTCGGATTCCGTATCGGAAGACAAAGATGCCGAGAGAAGACAAGCGATGAAGCGTGTCAACCCCAACTTTGTTCCGAGAGGATGGATCTTAGACGAGGTGATCCGGCGCGTTGAGAAAGAGGGGGAGAGGCAAGTTTTAGATCGCCTCTTGCACATGTCTTTATACCCGTTTGAGGATGAGTGGGATGGAGCTACATTCGACGGTACTAAATTCAACGGCGATCGGGAGGAAGAACAGAGATGGATAGGCGATGTGCCCAAATTTGAACGGGCGCTACAGTGTAGCTGCAGTTCATAGACGACGATGACCTGATAGTACATGTAATTTTCCACTGCGCGACGCTTTTCATTTCTCATTATAATAGCATCATCACACTAAAAAGCAGAATCCCCAAAGTGAAAGACTACTTTGATCATGAAATGTTACGACCGGCGGTAAGAGGCAGCGCTCATCGAGATGAAATTTCTCTCCCATGCTTCCATAATCGGCGTACAGTTTGCTCTGGAGCACAAGATAGAGGAGGACTCGACAGAAGCAAAGGGGACCACAGTTGCAGAAACCCCAATGCCCAAGCTCACCTACAATAAAATGTGCTCGTGTACAATTTATTATGATAGAAGAAAGGAGAGAAAAAGAAAAAAGAAAGATCGTCGCGAGCCGGCAAAATCAAAAGTCTTTTTTTTTCCCCTGCGATGGGCGGGACGAGGGGCGTTTGCCTTAGGCAGCTGCAAAGCCAAGCACCAGCCAATGAGCGTGCTGCTAAATGGATCCGTAAGGAAACCCACTAGTGCTGGAAATGGGCTTTCCGACCAGACAGCCAGTTCCTTTCGAGGACGCCCATCCCACTGAGCCCTTTTACAAACTCGCCGCAACGTCCATCACGTTCAATTCGTCAAGGCGACACGATGCTCCGACAGTCTCTGGCGCGTTCGGCTTGGCGGACCGGCAGGCGGGCCGCCGGTGCCTCGCGGGCATTCGCGACGACGCCTCGACGCTCTGCCGAGGTGGAGCTTACCATTGGTAAGCATCTTTTTTTCTCCCCAACGACGGCGGGCAATTGGGATTGGAGCTTGTGCTAACCGGGTGGCAGATGGAAAGAAGGTCTCGATCGAAGGTATGACGAACTGGAGTGGAGGGGGCAGAGTGCGGGAGCGTATGTGCTGACGGGCGACTTAGCCGGGTCGGCTCTGATCCAGGCTTGCGAAAAGGCCGGTGTTACTATTCCTAGGTAGGTCACTTTGGGAGAAAAGGAAAATGGGATGGGCAATGAAGGAAAGAGGGAGAACTTTTGACAGGACATGTGCTAACGCAGTTCCAGATATTGCTACCACGAGTACGAAACCATCAATCGCCCTTGCCCCTCTTTCCACCGATCCCGAGTCCTAACATTGTGTGTCTGTGTGTGTTTAGAAAACTCATGATTGCCGGTAACTGCCGTATGTGCTTGGTGGAAGTCGAGCGGGCGCCCAAGCCCGTGGCCTCTTGCGCTTGGCCGGTACAGCCCGGCATGGTTGTCAAGACGAATTCGCCCCTTACGCACAAGGCCCGCGAGGGCGTTATGGAGTTCCTGCTGGCCAACCACCCTCTCGACTGCCCCATTTGCGATCAAGGAGGCGAGTGTGATCTCCAAGACCAGTCTATGCGATACGGTGCCGACCGAGGCCGATTCCACGAGATTGGAGGCAAGCGAGCTGTCGAGGACAAGAACATTGGGCCCCTGATCAAAACCTCAATGAACCGATGTATTCACTGCACACGATGCGTTCGATTTGCCAACGACATTGCCGGTGCTCCTGAGCTTGGCTCAACCGGCCGTGGCAACGACCTGCAGATTGGCACTTACCTGGAGAAGAACCTGGACTCGGAGCTGTCCGGAAATGTCATCGATCTCTGCCCCGTCGGCGCCCTGACTTCTAAGCCGTATGCTTTCCGAGCTCGTCCCTGGGAGTTGAAGCACACCGAGTCTATCGATGTCCTTGACGGCTTAGGATCAAACATTCGAGTCGACTCTCGCGGTCTAGAGGTCATGCGTATCCTTCCCCGACTCAATGATGACGTCAATGAGGAGTGGATTAATGACAAGACTCGCTTCGCCTGTGACGGTCTCAAGACTCAGCGACTCACCGTGCCCTTGATCCGAAGGGAAGGAAAGTTTGAGGCTGCCGACTGGGAGGAGGCCTTGACGGTGGTTGCCAAGGCCTGGGAACAGACGAACCCTCAGGGTAACGAGTTCAAGATCATTGCTGGCGCGCTGACGGAAGTAGAGTCCCTCGTCGTCGCCAAGGATATGGCGAACAAGCTCGGATCTGAGAACCTCGCCCTCGACACCCCGAACGGCAGCCAGCCTCTTGCCCACGGTGTTGATGTCCGATCGAACTACCTGTTCAACTCCAAGATCTGGGGTATTGAAGAGGCTGACTGCATCCTCATCGTCGGAAGCAACCCTCGACATGAAGCCGCCGTCCTCAACGCCCGCATCCGCAAGCAGTGGCTGCGCTCCGACCTTGAGATTGGTGTCGTCGGCGAGAAGTGGGATTCGACCTTTGAGTTTGAGCACCTGGGAACCGACCACGCCTCTCTGAAGAAGGCCCTGGCCGGTCCCTTTGGCAAGAAGCTCCAGTCTGCCAAGAAGCCCATGATCATTGTGGGATCTGGTGTTACCGACCACGTCGACGCCAAGGCTTTCTACGAAACCATCGGCACCTTTGTTGACAAGAACGCTGCCAACTTCAGGACCGCCGAGTGGGACGGCTACAACGTGCTCCAGAGGGAAGCCTCGAGAGCCGGTGCCTTTGAGGTCGGCTTCGTCACCCCATCCGCGGAGGTCGCCCAGACGAAGCCCAAGTTCGTCTGGCTGCTCGGCGCTGATGAGTTCAACGAGGCCGACATTCCCAAGGACGCCTTTGTCGTCTACCAGGGCCACCACGGTGACCGCGGTGCTCAGATTGCTGACGTTGTTCTACCCGGCGCTGCTTACACCGAGAAGGCCGGCACTTACATCAACACCGAGGGACGTGTGCAGATGACCCGTGCGGCTACTTCGCTGCCCGGTGCTTCCCGAACTGACTGGAAGATCCTCCGAGCCGCTTCCGAGTTCCTTGGCGCGCCTCTCCCCTACGACGATGTCGCTGCTGTGCGGGATCGCATGGTGGAGATTAGCCCTGCGCTGGCTGCCTACGATGTGGTTGAGCCCGTTGCTCTGAAGGAGTTGAGCAAGATCCAGCTGGTGGAGCAGAACAAGGGCGCCAAGGCCAGCAACCAGCCTCTGAAGAAGGTTATTGACAACTTTTATTTCACAGACGTCATCTCTAGAAGGTATGTGCCTAATAGCACCAAAAATAAAAAAAACTCCCCTTTGCTACGCAAGCGACACGAGGAAACACAAGGAGTATGGTCCGTGAAATTGGTGGCTAACTTTGCTCTCTAGCTCACCAACAATGGCACGCTGCTCAGCAGCCAAGGCTACTGGCGACCCCAGAACGAATTTCATGGCTCCCGGCATGGAGGAGGACAGGCCCATGGGCCAGGTTGCGTACGGGGCGTGATGGTGAGCGGGATGTATTAAAAAAATAGAAGAAAAATTTTCCCTTGCAGTTCCGGAAGCGTTTATGTCGAATTGTACATATATAGGACGTTAGGGCTTAGATGTGGTAAATATGTCTGACCATGATGGCTTCTGGCTTCCAGTTTCCTAGTGGACTGTGTCTGCAGTTAGTATTCAAAGTTGCAATCATCTTAAAAAGAGGCTTTTCTGTGTTTTCTTTCCGTTATAGACATGGGATATGCGTCAAATCAGAGATTCAATCCTAATCTGACTGGTGCAGACATTCATGCGTCTTACTTAGTGAGATCAATGTCTACCTCCTTGAAGCTAACGGTTGAAACATCAACACGATAGACATCCTTTATTGAAAAGAGCCCTTCATTTACGGACCCAAAGAAGGGCTACTAGTCAATCTATTCCCCCATCTTGTTTAATATTGTGAGAAACCATATTTACGAGAGCACTTGATTTAGACTTGTCAGCACTTTGAATCATGTTTAAAAAATATGCAAGCCAAAACACTATTCATTCATTCAACTCGAGGTGAATCAGATTGGTGAAGTCCAGTTCACTTAGCCAAACAGTAGTTCAATCCGGCTAATATAGAAAGACACACGATTCAAATAAAACACATACACTCTTCCTAGCAATCGCGCGCGGGGGCGGCCGAAAGAAAAACCGCCAGTCTCAACGTTGCCGTCATCGATTAGCAGCTGCTCTCCGTCACTCCACTCAAACGCCACGTAACGTAGACATGAAGGACAGCCGACATATTCTGCACTCGGCGATATGTAGCGTCGACCATAATTTGCCTAGTATGATATTTATAATCTGTTTCTCATAGTATCGATGCCACTCCGTCCAAGCGCATTCACCATCAGCGGGGTAGTTGCACGCCATGCGCCAAAGAGCCCTTCACGTTCCACCCCCCTCCACACTTATAAATACATGGATGCGAATCAACGGCATCTCTCAACGCCGCCCCTCACATCTAGCCAGCTTCGGAGCTCCTCAGCGGACCGTTTGCCTTGATCGGAGAAGCTTCCAGTCGACTGCCGTCAACATGTCTTTCCCGCCTAGCATCAAGCTGAACGACGGACATGAGATTCCTGTGGTATGGCACTCTTCTCTCAATTGAATTGTCGTGGGTCGGCTGTTGAGGGAAAACACTCGCTGACGCCGGCTGGGCAGCAAGGATATGGTCTCGGGACCGCGCGGTTTAAGCGCGGTGGAGGCCCGCTCGACAGTGGTATTGTTGAGCTTACCAAGAAGGCTATCGAGTTGGGCTACTACCACCTTGACGGCGCAGAAGGTATGCTGAAGGAGACCTCAAGACGAAAGGGGGAATTGCATCTTAACAAGATGAGCATTTGCTGAATGGTAGTCCTGCTTGATTAGTGTACGGAAACGAGGAGGAGCTGGGCGCCGGAATCAAGGCCTCTGGTGTTCCCCGCGAGAAGCTCTTCGTCACCACCAAAATCAGCGCCGAGCAGAAGAAGGACACTGAGGAAGCCTTTTCCCTTTCGCTGAAGAAGCTCGGCCTCGATTATGTTGACCTCTACCTGATCCACGGTCCATGGTTTGCCGACAATGACGAGGAATTGCAGAAGAAGTGGGCAGATCTGGAGGCCATCCAGGCTTCCGGCCGCGCCAAGTCCATTGGAGTCTCCAACTTCCTTCAGGAACACCTCGAAGCCATTCTCAAAACAGCCAAGGTGACCCCCGCGATTAACCAGATCGAGTACCACCCGTACCTGCAACACGGCGACCTCATTGCGTTCCACAAGAAGCACAACATTGCAACCGCTGCCTACGCTCCGCTGACTCCCATCACGAGGGCCAAGGGTGGCCCAGTGGATCCCATCTACAAGAGGTTGGCGGTAAAGTACAATGTGACTGAATCCGACATTGGTCTGCGCTGGGTTCTCGATCAAGGACTCGTGGTCATCACCACTAGCTCTAACGAGTCGCGGCTTAAAGGCTACCTTGAACGGCTGCCCAAATTCAGGCTGACTGACGAGGAGGTGGCGGAGATTTCTGCTGAAGGAAGCAAGAAGCATTACCGCGGATTCTGGAAGGTCAGGTTCGCTGAGGATGACAGAAGGTGAACACGAATTGCAACCGGACATTTGCGCATGATGCTATCAATAGATTTTATAGACCGTTGGTTGTAACGACTGAATGAAAGCCTCTCTAGCTAATAGATGTGATGAAATTTGTCAAGGTGCAATTTTTCTCTACATGGTCATCATAATTCATCGTCAGAATCTGTTTCGTCTTGCGCTGCTGGCGCTCTGGCTGACGTGGCCTTCTTTGTGAAGGGCAGATTCCTTGGAGGCGGGGGCTTTTCATCCCCTTTCTTGGTAGGATGTGGTGACGCTCCGGATGCAGACTTGGAGCCGACATCATTTCTTGCCCTAGAGCTGCCACCCCGGTGGTTTTCGCCATCGTCCTCATCCTCTTGTTCACTCTCGTCTTCAATACTATCCTCAGTGTCGCTCGCGGTAGACGCCGTGCGTTCTGAAACGTGATCCGGCTCACTGTCTTCAGGCTCCGACTTGATCTTGTCCACATCCATCTCGTCTTCGCCCAGTTCATTGGATGAAGACGCCACGGGCTGGTCCTTTCTTTTCCTAGGCCTCGAGGGGGCAGCCGTGCGGGATGGCCGAGATTCCAATGGCTGAGAAAACCGTTGAGATGCTGATTGGCTGTTTGGAAACGAGCCAGAAGCCAGGATCTTTTGCTGTTCGCGAATCTTGACCTTTTTCTCGTTTAAGAGATCTTGGAACTTTTGAAGGAGGGCCGTCTCATCCTCCTGCTTCGACGCCACGAGCTCGTCCAACTGTGTCTTTAGCTCGGCTACTGTGGTTTCAAGCTCTTTAGCATGAGAGGCGGCTTCTGCCAAGGCCAGGTTGCTCTTTGTCAGAGCATCAGCAGAGTCGGCACACCATTTGAACAGCTCTATCCCCTCATCTTCGTCGTGCTTTAAGACTATGGAGCCCAGTCGTTGCTACGTTGATAAGTAGTTAGATTACGCATCGCGCCGGGGGGGAAAGGTCGTAATTAATGCTTCAAATAAGGAATTCATACAGTGATGCCTTGAACTCGTTTCCGAACTGTGATTGAGAGAGAGTCTTCGCTTTTGACGCTGGCTGTTGCTTGTATGTCCGCGATGGGTTGCAGTGAAAAAAGTGCTTGTAAGACTGTCTGCCATTCCGACTCGGAGACGGGGCAGTTTGTGATCCGAAGTGATGCTACCCGGTCGTGTTTTACTAACATGCGTTAGTATCTAGGTTGATGTGCCGGCGGATGAGAGCCGTACAAGAAGTCACATATGGTGCTTCACCCTCTGTTCCGACAAGCTTTACGTCTAAAGGCTTTGATCCCTTCTGGATGGCCTGGATGAGAACATAGGCTGACTCATCGTCGTCGCGAGGAAGCTTGATGATATGTGAGGTGGCCATGGCCATCTATGCGCAAACAGATTCCGGCGCAAGTCCAGGTTCTGCGGGAGAAATACACAGTGTGACTGTTTAGCTGATTTGGACGGATACCCTTGATCGTTTCAACGCTTGACAAGCTTCACAAGTTTCAAGATTACTACCAGCAGCCACTGAGAGGTGAAGTCAAGAGGCTTCAATCCCAGGAGGTACAGTAGAGCTCTGGGTCGATCTGCACGTCACGATCGACAGAATACGTCAGCGACTGCGTCGAAGGAAAACGGGAACCGTTTGCAATTTGCCACTCTCACAGGCAGTAGCCGTGTCGAACGGATAGGTCGTAGCTCAAAATGAATCGAAGCTATGGTTGTATGATTTGATGATGTCGTACAAGCAAACGATCGTGAATTGGTGAACGGGGGTGGTGCATTGCAGCCTCGCCGCTAGCGTAGGCAGGGCAGGCAGGCGCGAGAATGGCACCTGTAGCTTCCTGCTCAATGTAGCTGAGACCAGGCAGCCAGAGCTCCAGCTGGAAGCTTTCTGCTGCAGGTACGAGGTACAGAAGCTCAAGCGGTCCAAGGTGTGGCGCAGGCATCCCCATTAGAGACTGTCTTCAAGGAGTCCATGTACCATGTGCCTGCTGTGGATTGCGGAGGTGGGCTGAGGTAGGTACCTACCTAGGTACGAGTACTACTAAGGCTGAGTACCTTGAGCTACGAAAGCCATTGTCTCACCTGCCGCGGAACAAGCCTGTGAGCTACCTATTATTACCTTACTTAGTAAGATGGTAGCACTAAAAGATATACTCTGTATTATCAAGCTGGATACCTCCAAGGCCAACGACACACAAAATTATACAGTTTGTACTCGGAGAATCAATGTTCTTCGTGCTCTTCGTATTCGCGATTTTTAACGTAGTTAGCTGGTAATACCTCTCACGCCTAACCGTTTCCTGTTGGTTTCGCATCGCTCGGCGAGCGTCCCAAGTACACACACAGCAGGGTACGGCATGCGGGATTCGGAGCACCTTCATACACGTGGGAAATTAAAGCAATGTCCACCCGGATCCAAAGTAATATAACGGTTGCTGGAACATGCTGAAGAGTACCGCTGGAAACGCCTAGTTGCGGCCCAATACAGCTAGGCTTCGGCCGTCGCCCAAGGATTGACGACTGTGGCAAGCAATGCCTGCCCACGACGCGCGGGTCTAGCGGGTTATGGCGCCGTACGGAGCAAAATCTACGGGTGCATGGACGGCTGCTCCGCACGAGCTGCGATAGGGGAGCGAGACCCTGACGTTGGAGTAGCGCCTCCTCTCTCGCCAGTCGGTCTTGCAAGAACATGGCTGATGGCCAATAAGACTGTTATAAGCTTACCATAAAAGAACACGTCTTTGTACCTCCTCTAGGGTATCAAATTAAAAATAGAGGCTTTTCAGGATCGCCTCTTCCATGCTCTGTGCTCCGTGCTCCGCGCTCGCTACGAAAGGTGCATTTGCTAGGCCTGGCATATGCAAGAGACGTAGCCAGGGCTCACCCGATCTCTCCACCGTGGAAAATCTGACAGTTGACGGTGTCGGCGCGCCTGATTGGCAGGGTCGGTGGGTTGGCATGGGGTCGCGGCCAGGATGCGAGCTGGGGCCTCTGGTGGTTGTCGTGGTAGCAGAAATCAACTGCAGGTGAGGCGTCATCAGGAGGCGCGACGCTCAGGCACAGAGTGGGCGGATGGACGGATACGGAGTAGCTCTACGACCAATTTCATGCACAGCACCACGGCGAGATTAGGACGAGGATCGTGAGTCCGGAGCCAACTCCACATTCAATAAGAAGAGATTGTCGGTTAGCGAGACGACTACGGCGCACCCATGAGGGTACTCTTACTAGTGGTAGTACCTTGGTGGTAGAAAGAAGAGACGAAAGAATGCCGAAAAAAAAAAAGGAAACGAACAAGGCAAGCCTGGCCAGGCGCCCAGGCATTCTACACGTACCCCGTATTTAATATGAGCTGGTGAATTATAAGAGAAAGAAAAAAGGGGGCATATAAAACAGCAGCGTCCAGCCTCGCCTCTCTTTTGATTCCAACCCTTTTTTCCCTTTGGTTTCACTTCCATGCCCGTCTCTTGGGAGGAGTACCAGGTGGTTTACAGGGTAACAAAGGCGCTGCCGCTAGCTGGCAAATAAGAAAAAACCGTTCTGGTGAGACCCTGTTCCCGCTGTGGATTGTGGCCCAGGCGCTGTCACCCGCTGGAAATCGCTCCATGCAACCTGTATGCAGCGTCCCCCACCACCTGATCCTCGCCAATCCGTGCAGGCACAGGCTCTGCCGCTCGTCCCCAAGACCAGCCACTCGTTCCCCCCCAGCCTTTCTGTTTCGCTTTCTCAACCTGCACACAACCGCCCAATCAATACCGTTGACCACATCAACATCGCCAGCATCCTCATCGGCGCCTTGCTCGCCGCATCGGGCGCTCATCGACAAGCACTCTGATTGCTGAGCTGCATCCCCAAGAAGCGTCTTTTGGGTCGCATTTCGCTGCGCCTGGCTCTTTTCGGCGCTTGAAGCGGCAAGCCCGACTCGACATCAGACTCGCTGGAAACTTTGCTACGCACTACAGCGACGACGGACTCTGACCTGTGCCTAATAATTTTTTTTTTCTTTTAAATCATCTCACATTTGACGGATAAGCCGACCTCACGCCGCTGTCGACTGCCACGTCATATTTCGCCTGCGTTTTTGGGGTGGACTTTTGGGAATCCGGGCGATTGCTGGCGCGTGTCATGGACTGCTGTTATTGAATGGTTGTGCCTCCGCCCAATTCATGTCGCGCTACGAAACAGTCCGAAACCCAATTTATCCACGCCACCCGAGCGGTCCTGCACGTCGCTTTGTTTACAAACGCGCGCGATACAACCAAAAGGCCATACGAAGTAGACACATTAAAATCAAAAGCAACTTAAGATAGAAACCGGAAAGGGGACCAAAAATTATTATGGAACCGCTGCGGCTAAAGCCTCGACCGCCGGTGGAGGCCGAGGTAGAGAACTGGGACGACGACGACTTTATCGTAGAGGGCGATGAGCTGAGCCTTCGGCCTACCGCTGTCGCTTCTACTGCTGCTGCTGCTACTACCACTACCACCACCACCACCACGGCCGCCGCCGCCGCCGCCGCAACCAATACCACCACGAATGCACAACCACGTCGACGCGATTCCACTTCGTCCCACATTTCCCTGCGCTCCGATCTGGACTCGGCGCATGGGGAGGAACAACACGTCCACCTCCCTGCCGACGATGAGCGATCTACCATGGCTGCCATCGCCGCCGCCGAGAGGGCTGGAATACCCTTGCCCAAGAACGTGCCATCCTCTGCTTTGACCGGCGGCACCATTAAGCGCCTCGGCGGCAAGAAGGTACGCAAGATCATCGACGAGGATTGGGAGAACGACCTGGAATTGCCCGAAGGACCCCAAGTGCTCCAGATGAAGCCGCGAAGCCAGTCCGATTTCCCCGAGACTCTGCGACAGGTCAGCGGAGGTTCGATGCACAACAGCCCCAAAAAGACGCCGAGATCTGCCAGGGACAGCCGCAGGAGCTCCATCATGTCCAATGCCAGTATCTTGTCGGCAGCTCTCAGCTTGGACCGGTTCAGGGACACCGAGGATGAGGACGACGACTTCTTCGGCGATGGCTTCGACACGATCAAGGTCCCCAAGAGCCGACCGCCTCTGGCGGCTCCATTTGCCATGACCCCGACCCCTCTGGGACACGCAGAGTCGCAGAAGGCAAAGGGCGGCGCAGACGATGACTTTGAACAAGACCTGGAGCTCCCATCCGACGGCAAGCTGACGCTGTCCGCCAGAAGAGACATCCCCAAGGCGCCAATGTCGCTGACAGACGACCTGGACTGGGGTGAGGGAAGTAGCCTTGGCACTAGATATGGCGGCACTCGACGGGACGCAAGGTCGACTAGAAGTTCGTCCGTGTCCGCGATGAGCCCTAGTCTCTCCAGCACTTTCACGGTAGAGAGTGAGGACGAGACGTTTGACGGCCTTGTGCTGCCCCCCGGCCACCTCAATTTCCAGGAGAGGCTGCAGCTGCGCAAGACAAACCCCCCGCCGGAGGACATCCCGGAGGAGCCACCTGTCGAGGCCCCTCCCAAGAAGCTGCTTCCTGCGGCAGAAGTGGACCAGCAGGACTTCCTCGAGGGGCTCGACATTGGAGACGGCAATGTCTTTGATTCTGGGAAGCTCACCGTCCATCGCAACATCAAGATCAAGGACAATCGGCCATCCAGCCCCACCAGACCGAAGACGACTGTGACGTTGACGTTCAGCAACAAACCCATGCCGCCACAGACGAGGATCCCACGACTCAACCATGAGAGATCGCACTCTACGGCGCTCGAACCCGTCTCTGAGAGTGGCGGTCCGATTCCCCACCGGGTTCGCCGACCTCAGTCCCGCCTGGGCGGCGGCGGCGGCGGCGGCGGCCATGCTGCCCAACTGTCCGTCACGAGCCTCCCAACTCCCACCGGCCCCAGCTTCTCCATCGCCGCGACCTCCCGTAGGGGAGACCTGTCCCGACCCTCTTCCTTCTCTTCCTCCATCAGGAACGAGCCAACCGCGGCGAATGCTCAGCTCCTCAGACAGAAGCGTTCTCTGGCAGCGGTGCGATCTCGGAATCCTCCCACCAAGCCAGCGTCCAGCCGACCTGAGAGGCCCTCTTCAAGGACAGAGACTAGCCAACCTCGACCAAAGACGCCTGTAGAGAGGCACAAGTCCGTCAGTGAGAGCCCCGGGGGACAGGCAAGGAAGAATTCCATACCGTTCCTTCCGGCCGGAGCGTCTCAGTCGCAGTCACAGCACGTCGCTTCTAAGACTTTGCGCCCATTCCGCCGCTATGATTCCGACAACGCCATCGACACCCGCCCCCTTTCTCGACCCTTCTCGAGGCCGGGCCTGCGATCACCTAGCCCTCACCGCTACAAGGTGGCTGCCGATACGTGGGAGCGCTTGAGCAGGCCGAGGAGCAAGCGACACTTTGGGGATGGCCATGAGCTCGACGGCTTTGACGACCTACCGACGTCGAAAGAGACAGAAAGTCGATTCTTGAAGCAGCCTGTCGCCCACGGGCCCAAGACCGCTGCTCTCCGCAAACCCCAGCCGGCTCAGCAAGCTCCTCCACCGCTGGATAGAAACCTGACGCCTTCTCCGTGGAACGCAGCGCCGGCGCCGGCACGAAGCACGTATACGCCTAGCTTCGCGCGTGATACGGCAGCCAGCCGCATTGCTCGTGAGACTGCTTTGGCCCATCGGACGCCAAGCGGCGGACCTTTGGCTTCGGTCTCTGCCCAGCGAGCGCCGGCTCGAAGCAATATTCAGCAGTCGTCCCACTTGCCGCAACCCGCAAATCGATCCAGGAAACCGAAGCGGACTCAGCAATTAAAGCCACACCTAATCTCCAATCTGAGCGGCGCTAAAGAGTCTAAAGGTAAATATTCTTCCTTTGTGCCCCCCTTTTCAATACCTATATTTTTTTTTCCCTTTGGGCCGTAGCTAACAGTTGTTCTCTTTGGCGACAGTTGTTAAAGGCATGTTTTATAATGCTGAAACGTGCTGCTGGGAGGGGAATGAGAATGCTCTAAACGTATTTGATGCTGCGACCCCCACACCATCCTCGGCCTCCATCCCCGCGTACTTGGCCCGGGAGCGGGAGACGACGGCGTCTCGCCCGGCTCTCATCACCAACATCAGCACCACTAAAGGTGTGCAAGTGGTTGGCGGCATGGTGTTTGATCCTCAAAACATGTGCTGGTTAAAGCTGGGCCCTCAAAACGTGGCCATGTCAGAGGCTACCGACAGCCTAGACAATTTCAACGGCTTCGAGGAGGAAGAGGATGTTTTCAAGGACATTCCAGACCTGGAGGACAATGCCGTCAACGATGAGCGAGAGGGCCATGCTAGTGACATTAAGGATGACTGGCTGGTTGGAGAGGAGTTTGACGTTGGCCCCGCCTTCATTCGAAGGCAGCGCGAAGAAGAGGTGAGGTGGCGGAAGAAGTGCGAGAAGTGGACGAACCACAGCCCCCGGGATCGAGACGCTTGGCGATGGACGATTCGCGAGCTTGTCTCGCAATTTGACGACTTGCCAATGCCGGGCGAAGCTAGATAAAGCTGCTGCACCCACCCACCCGCTCGCCCGCCCACCCGATCTTCTGTCCAGCAACAACAGCTCGTTGGGCCTGGGCCTGTTATTGTGTTATTACTCTTGTTTTTTTTTTCGCCTCTTTATTCTTCGATTCCGACATTGCATTGCTTTTTGCAGCTTTTTACAGGCATTGCATTACATGTTATTAATACGTATTGATTTGGGCGAACCAGCGACAGTCGAGAAGGAGGAGGGTACGCATCGCCCTCACTGACATTTATATTCTGTTGTGTGGTACTCTCTGTATGTGTGTGGTTCTTTATTTTCTGTTCTTGGGCGTTGAGGAAACTGCTTGGTTCACGACAATGTCAAATCGGCTTCGCGGGCTGTGGATTTACGACTGGGGCACATACGGGCTATCGCGATAGAGAAAAACGGCTACGGTGCGCAAAACCACCGATAGAGTTTGTTATGACGAGATGACGGATATGAAATGCACGTTATGATCTTGCTATGAATACAGGTTTTATGTATCAATATAGTATCTTGGGAAGGACGGGAAGGGGGGGAAAGGTGAAAGTGGAGGATAATTGTTAGTCAAGTCAATTTAAGAATCGTCTGTTTTATAAGGCATTGTTCTACATTGACGGAAGTTTTAAAGGCTTTTCCTTTGTATTAAATTTTGACGTAGATTTGTCTCATCCTATTTTGTTTCAGGGGCCTCGTGGTGTTGAGAATCTGCATTTCTCTGGTGTTGATGGCGGGGTTCAACTTGACCCCACGTGATTCCATCTTCCATCGAGCAAACCACCCCACCTAGAGCTTTCTAATGTCATCAACGTAGCTCGTTGAAGTGCTACTACTCCTTATCTCTCTGCAAATATCTCTCCTCATAATACACACCGCGTCCTTGTCATCCAAAGTTGCAGCCTTGACTCCAGCAGAGCTCCTCTTCACATCTTGTTCCCCCTCAATACTACGAATACCAGATTATCACAGAGCAAAAAAAAGAACAACACCGCCATCATGACTGAAGTCGCCTTCGCAAAGACCTTCCTCACCTCCCTCGACTCCCGCCCCATCAAGCTCTCACCAGACCACATCGAAGACCCCAAGACGTTTCCCCCGCGTCCTCCCGTACGTGATCACGACAGTAAAAATCGATTTAAAAAGAAAAAAGCTAACAAAGGGTGAAAATTCGGCAGTACATCCTCCCACGCATGCCAGTCCCCATGTCCAAGCCGGCTTCGCTCGGCCGCCCCGCCCCCGGCCAGGAACCAAGCGTCTCCGTCGCCCTCAAGTCGCTGCGCAACCCGCCTCTGGACATCACGTTGCCTTCGCTGCCCCTCAGCACCTCCGTCCTGGACGTCAAGGCCGCCGTGCAGGCGCAGACGCGCATCCCCATCGACAAGATGAAGCTGCTGCTCAACAAGCGGCCCGTCACCGACAGCAAGGTGCTCAAGGAGCTGCTGGCCAACGAGTCCGATAGGGCCATTGAGTTCTCCGTCATGGTGATTGGCGGTGCAGCGGCCATCCCGCCAGAGAAGCCTGCCGAGCCGATGGAGACGGATACCCAGTCGACTGCTCAGGCAGACGCCGCAACGGTCGAGGCCGAGCTCGAGTCAGATGCCTTCTGGGCGGATCTCAACAGCTTCCTGCAGCAGCGGCTAAAGGCTCAGGCCAAGGCCGAGGAGCTGACGAGCCTATTCAGGTCTAGTTGGCAGGCAAGCAGATCAAGTTCTTGATATTGTTCAATATCATTTCTTTCTTTTTTTTGTCCCTCCTTCAATTCTAGTAGAGCATAACTTTCAATTTTCATCCATGAGCACTATTCACCGGTGCGTTCCACATCCAGTACAACAAACGAGTCCGATTCTTCTTTGATACGGCGTACATCGTCATCAGCAGCGCTAGCACGTCTGAAAATTACCTATGCCTAATCCACCCAGATAAACAAAGCCCCATACTCCCCGTTCTAGCGAGGACACGGCTGTGCCTCTGTATTTTGCTCCTTCTCCACCGCCGTCTCCCGCGTCGGATTATCGGTAGATCTGGTTCGCTTATGCGTTCATCTTGGCCAGGACGGCGTTGAGAACGGAATCGTACTCGAGGTCGTCAGAATCGTTGGCCTGGATCTCGTAGGCGAAGCCTTCCAGGGCTCGCTTAAGAGCCTCCTTAGAGGCGGCGTAGATCATCTTGGGCTGTTTCTTGGTGTCAGCGCGAAATGGCTATTTAATCATAAAAGAATTGGGTCGTCAACGCACGTGGACACCGGCATCATCAGGGGACCAGGCAATGAGGATGATCTTGTTCCTGCACAAGCTTGTTAATACATGGGGAAAAATTAGTAACTGGGCGGCATTGGGCTGACATACACATCTCGGCCATCGAACTTGAAGCCAAAGTCGTAGACAGCGTAGCGGGGGCCTTTACCGACAGCACCCTGATTTTGTGTCAAATTAGCTTCACCCTGGTGTACAGATGGACATGATTTTGGCTTTTGCGGTGAGGACGAACAGTCTTGCTCTTGGAGGTGGCGTTGAGAAGCTTCTCGCGGAAGTTCTCCCAGTCGTTGTCAGGCTCGGCGTGCTCGACCTGGATCTCGGAGTAGTCGTCGGACAGCTTGAAGATGATGTATCTCAGGAGTCGGTTCTTGTCGTTGCTCCTCTTCAGCTTCTGGAACTCCTCGGGGACCTGAGGGGACACCTTTGCTCTATAGATTACGTCTGTTAGCTTCTTGGTTCCCGCTGCCACCGCGTATTAAATCATCTCATTATCATATTCGATGATTATTTGCTTTTCCTCCTGCAGTGCCGTTGTAGTCTTCACACTCGACCGTCACGAAGCTGGAACAGGAGTAAGGTGAGGGGCATGCCGCGCATGGAGGTGCGCAATGCGTGGAAAACATAGTGGCGGCGGGGGGGGGGGAACGAACCCGGATTGAGACTATAGGAGCACGTCATGGTCAGCACCAAAGAAACATCACATGGAGGTTGCATCTTTCTTTCAAAGACGCTTTCCGGGAAAACAGAGTGAGCTCACCATGATTGCGATTGGGTCGGCGGTGGTTGTAGAAGAAAAAAAAGGAGGGGTGATGAGCTGATGATGTTGTCCCGTTAGCGATGAGGGGGTCTCCTCTAGGATTGCGGGAGATTCGCCGAGCGCCTCCTTTATAACCCCCCAAGTCCAGAGCAACCCATAAAAAAAGCCACAGGACTATAAGAGCGGCAAAGACGATAGCGGTAGGGGGGGGAGTAGTGACTGACAATTACGATAAAAAAAAAGAGAGAGAGCGGAATATGAGATCCGGAGGGCGTGTGGATGGAGATTGTCTGGCAAAGGTCCGAACGAGGTTGCCGTCGAATGATGCCAAATTGGTGTGACAGGCGGGAGTGTCTGTTAGAGCAGAAAAGCAACTAAGACAGTTAATCGCAGAGCAGAGACAGAGCAAAAAAGAGGCGGGGTGCTAAAAAGGGCGAAAAAGCTCCCTCCGTCCACGTCTTCCGGGTGGGGTTTTGGCAACCTTGGCGTGGGCGAAGAAAGGAGCTGCACGTGACTGTGGGAGATTGGGGGAGAAAAGAGAGAGAGAATGGGACGGCAAGAGGTCGAGAGGGAAAGGCACGGGCAGAGGCAGCGTGGAGCCTTGGGAGGAGCCCGATTTATGGGGAATTACGTATCGCATGGGGGGCCGGTGCGTACGTACTTTTGATACCTGAGTAATATGGAGTCCTGGGTGTGTGTGCTGCGTATCTTTTTTTTGAGCACCTGTGATTGGGATGTAGACGGTGGAGGCAAGAAGCGTACCTGCTGCCTGCCCTTTTGGGTGTTGTCGTATTCCCTTGTTTCTTGATTATTTCGTTGCCTTGAGATAATCCAGCGTAGTAGCGGAAGCTGCGATTGCTCTTTTCCCTTCCTCAGCGGGTGATTGTCCCTGATATTAATACCCGTAGATGGATTTATTGAGAACTATTTCCTCGCTCCATTTCCTCATCCTTTATCCAAGGCATCAGCATTCGCTGCCCCATCCCTCCGTCCCATCTCTTGCTGCCTAGAGGCACCAAAATTCCTTCTTGCGCAAGCTACAAACTTAGCGGCAGCTGAACATCAAAGAGTAAACATAATTTTCACAGTCTACAAAGTGCCTAGCAGTCACCATTTTCAGGTTGCCTAATTCATTTCATGCTTGTCTCGTTAAAACATTTCATTCGTTATTATCCTCTTTCTTTTTTTTTTTCCTCGATAGTCGTACATGGCCAGGAGCGCTACAATACAATACATGAACGGATGAGAACTGACTCATCCCAGATGAGAGGGAGCAGATAGATGCATGGGTAGGTAGATAGAGAGCAAGATGGGAAGAGGGGAGATGGGTAGTAGGCCACTTGAACCATCCTTCTAGTATAACACCGAAACCATGCCCAGGTATAACAATTTTTTTTATGTTTATACAACACCTCCTATTCCAGCCTTTTGCGTGACTGGCATCTTACATCATGCCGCCCATGCCTCCCATGCCACCCATGCCGCCCATGGGAGGAGCAGGTCGCTCCTCAGGGGCCTCGACAATGGCGACCTCGGTGGTACCAAGCAGTGAGGCAACACCGCTGGCGTCAATGAGACCGGTGCGGACAACCTTGAGAGGGTCAAGGATACCGGCCTGGATCATGTCGACGTACTCGCCCTTGGAGCTGTCGAAACCGCGGTTGAAGTCGGCACCGAACTCGTCAGTGAGCTTGCCAACAACAACAGAGCCCTCCAGACCGGCGTTCTCGATGATGGTGCGGGCAGGTCGGGTGATGGCGTTCTTGACGATGGTGATACCGAGCTGCTGGTCAAAGTTGGCAGCCTTGACGTCGTTCAGGGCCTGGGAAGAGGCCTTGATCAGGGCAGTACCACCACCGGGGAGGATACCCTCCTCGACGGCAGCACGGGTGGCGTTGAGGGCATCGACGAATCGGTCCTTCTTCTCACCGACCTCGACTTCAGAGGAGCCACCAACCTTGATGACAGCAACGCCACCAGACAGCTTGGCCAGACGCTCCTGAAGCTTCTCCTTCTCGTACTCGGAGGTGCTAGGGTCAGCAATGACACCACGGATCTGCTCGCATCGCTGGGCAATGGCATCCTTGCTGCCCTCACCGTTGAGGATAATGGTGTCCTCCTTGGTGATGGTGATGGATCCAGTGGAACCCAGCATGTCGGGGGTGGCCTTCTCAAGCTTGATGTCGAGCTCGTCGGTGAAGACAGTGCCGTTGGTCAGGACAGCAAGGTCGCCGAGGATGGACTTGCGGTTGTCACCGAAGCCAGGAGCCTTGACAGCGGCGACCTGGAGCTGGCCACGGAGCTTGTTCAGAATGCAGACGGCCAGAGCCTCGCCGTCGATGTCTTCGGCAATGATGACAAGAGGGCGGCGCAGCTGGGTGGAGGCCTCAAGAGCGGGGATGATGTCCTGGACAGCAGAGATCTTCTTCTCGGAGAGGAGGATCAGAGGGTTCTCAAACTCGACCTTGGCGGACTTGGTGTCGGTGATGAAGTAGGGGGAGACGTAGCCACGGTCGAATCGCATACCCTCGGTGACCTCGAGCTCGTCCTGCAGAGTCTTGCCCTCCTTGACGGTGATGACGCCCTCCTTGCCGACCTTCTCCATGGCATTGGCAATCAGCTTGCCGACGTGGTGGTCGCCGTTGGCACTGATAGTGGCGACCTGAGCAACCTCCTCGCTGGTGGTGATGTCGCGGGCGTGCTTCTGCAGGAAGGCGACAACGGAGTCGACGGCAGCCTGGATACCTCGTCGCAGGTCCATGGGGTTGCAGCCGGCGGCCACGTTCTTGACGGTCTCGGAGAAGATGGCGCGGGCAAGGACGGTGGCGGTGGTGGTACCGTCACCAGCGGTCTCGTTGGTCTTGGAAGCCACATCTTGTATTAACTTGGCGCCGAGGTTCTCAAACTTGTCCTTGAGGGAGATGGCCCTGGCCACAGTGACACCATCTAGAGCATATCTCAGCAAAGAAAGTTCCGAAAAAAAAAAGATGAATTGAAGATACTCAGAAGGGGAGCAACGGGGGGAAATTTTCTTCAGTCTTACCCTTGGTGATCTTGGGAGAGCCGAAGCTGGACTCAATCAGGACGTTTCGGCCCTTGGGGCCGAGAGTGGTAGCGACAGCCTTGGCCAGAGTGTCAGCACCGGCCAAGAGAGCGGCACGGCCCTCAACACCAAACTTGAGTTCCTGTTTTCATCTGATTAGCGGGATGAAACTCTAGATGGCAAGTATCATGTTCTTGTCCCACCTTGTGCGCAAACCGCAGCTGCTGGCCGAGGCTGCCTCCAGATCGGTACTTGTAAGCGCCGGACAGAGCCGAAGCCCGGGCGCGGGAGCTCAATGCACGCTGCATGATGGATTTCTGGGAGGGAAAAAGGCAAGGAGACAGAGAAAGGGGGTATCACAAGACGATGGCAAGCAGAGCCTTCAGAGGAACAGCTCGTGAGAGGAGATTTGTAGGAGGAGAAGTGCTTGCTTGAAGAGGCTGTTAATTGGCGAGAGCTCGCACGCCCCAAAAAAATTGTCACGGAGCGTCGGTAAAACATGGATCCAGGCCCCGAGCCAGAGCCGAAACAAGCCTAGCGGCGCGGCCAGACCTGTTCTACCCTCTTCCAGCCGAATCTGTGGACTTCTGCGAATCACAGAACAGTACTTGGTGTCTGTACCTATCCGTCTTACTATGAAATTTCATAGGTAGGTGGCCCCTGATAATGAACTTTACGTTGTAATAGGACATCGTTTCAAAAGAAAAGGCTCGTATGTCTTTTTGTAGCTATCAGTAATTGAGTGTCCGTAGCCATTGCTTGAATCCATCCCAGGTCTTGATTTACCCCGCCGTCGGCTTCCCCACCATGAGCCAGAGAATTTCAGCTTCAATACCATTGACTTACTAAGCCCTGAAGTCCCCCAAATCCCGTTCCTTCCCTTGTTATTCATTTGCTTGTTTCCGTTTCCTGGTTTCCGTTTTTTTTTTTTTTTTTTTTCCTTTTCCTTTTCTTTTTCTTTTTTTTTTCTTTTTCCTTTCCTTTTATTTTTCTTCTTCATCTTCTTTTTCATGATCAGTCGTGGCCATGCTTGCGCTTATAAACGCTCATGCCGTAAAGCTCATTTCACCTGGAGTGAATGACATGTCGAGGTATCAATAGGTGACAGTAAAAGAAAAGACAATAAATGATGCAGAAAGAAGTACTAAAAGAAACAGTGAAGATGCAGTAAAGACATATCATCGTCATAGGTAGATGCCCCATTTTTTGGTTTTTGAGATTTTTCCTTCTCTGCCGTTGTCATATTTTGTTGCTTCGAATAGCCTCACTTGTTTGTACAAGGCCAAGATGAAAAGACCGCCAAGCTATTAGACGTCCTCCGTGTTTATAAACTCGAGCAACAAGTTTCGGCCAACTTCGTCGTCATCGTACTCATGAGCAGCCTTCACCCGTCAGTCGACTCACCCTTGATGACGGGGGCAATGCCAGCACTCACAGTGAGCTCATCAAATTGCTGCGGTGGCCTGTCCACCTTGGGTAGCAACTCTTCCGGCTGAAAGGCCTGGAGCTGAGCGTCAATGGGAGACGAGAGAGGAGACACCGAGACATCTCTGTACTTGGCTGGCCGTGGGGTGCTTGGAGCATTTTGTTGACGAACAGGAGAGGAGGTGATGCTGAAGGGGGGAAGAGGCATAGAACCAGTATGGTTTCTGTCATAATATTGTGCATATTGAGGGTAGAATGATTGTCCCGTGTAGTAGGGCTGTTGTCCGTGGAAGTATGCTTGACTTCCAGGACTGAATTGTCCATGGCGGCTATGAGGAGGAGCCCAGGTAAAGTTGGCATTGAGTGGGTTATCGAATAGACAGTTGCCGCTCAGAATGTCTTGATATTGTTCCTCGGGAGTAGATGGAGCTTTGATGCTCGGAGAGGGCATTGCCTGGTCCCTTGTCAATATCTGCAAGACAAGCAGTAGACGGATCTTCAATGAAGGGAAAGACTTACCTTGGTAGGGCTGATGTTATAGCTCGGAGTGGTCGAATCAACAAAGGGATCAGATTCACTCAGGAGCTGAGCATCGTCTCCACGTTCATGTTCATGTTCATGCTGAGCATTCTCCGACTGGATGTTATAGCGCGCAGCCGACTTAACACGTCGTCGAGCCGCATGTCGGACGGGAGTAGGCGTAAGTGGAGGTGACGACTCATCTTCAACGGCAACGCCATTGTCCTCATCAGAGGCTTCTCCGTCGTCTTCTTGCGATGCGTCAAACGCATCAGGGAGATTGATCTTGGGATCGTCCATCTTCTCATCAAAGCGCACCGGGCGAGTGGCATTCCTGTCCTCGCTAGCACCGTCACGAACATATCCCCGGACATTGGGATCGAAGGGAGAAGAAGGAGAGACTCTTTGAGCAAGAGGAGGAACTAGATGGCCCTCGGAAATGAGCTCCTTGCGGAGGCGATTGACGTGTTGCAGCACGGCAGCGCCCGATGAGCCGGGTCGAAGCCGGTGAGCAACCGCATCCCAGGGGATATTCACCTTGTGTCGGACACATTCATAGTGAAGATGGAGGAGAAGCTTCTCTGCCATGCGAGGACCTGAAAAAAAAAAAAAAAAAAGATTAGCTTCAGGTTATCAAATGAAGCAATTGAGTAGACAAGGCTGTCGGCTTACGGTTCCACATGATCAAGCTGCGCCCGGTAACGCGGCCATTGCCCCTTTTCTGTTCATCTGTAGGGAGCTGATGAGTATAACTGGTATCTCGAGGAGTTGAAGTAGGCGTCTTCAACTTGTCAGACTTGGGAGTCTGCTCCGCCTTGAGGGCCTTGGAAGGCGAGCGGTGATCATGAGCGGCGGAGGTTCCCTTCTTGGAGGGAGTCTTTTTGGCCGATTGAGTGCCCATTTTTAATCAGAAAGAAGGCTTTTATGACTGGATTGAGTTCTAGAAGAAGCAGAAGAGGTCAATTGTCAATGTTGGCTTGAAACTGGGACGAATTGGTGATTGAAGTGAAATTTTGGAGGCTCTGGGAGTGGTGTTTATGAGCCAATGGCTGTGAGGAAACAGTTCAATTGAATTGAACAAGATATCACTTACAGTCAATTGACTTGATATGCGTGCTATCTCGAGTAGCGAACTGTTTGCTGTGATGATTGGCGATGTCGATGCCGTGAGAGACGTGGAGGATTGGTACAGAAGAAGAGAAATGAAAAGCACGAGAACCGGGGGAGAAAGAGACAAATGTGAGGGAAGATTCCTCATAGAGAGGAACAAAAAAAAAGTTCTGTCTTTACAATGCTTTGCAACTGAAAGGCCGTCTGTCTGTCTGGCAGCTGGCAGGGAAACGAGGGTGGCTGGGAAACTGGAGGACATTGGACGAACTCGGATTTCTCCCCAAGCTTGCAGCTGTGCAATTGGACGAGCAGTAAGCGAGGAGACAGACCATGGTGCTATTCAACTATCTATTGTTTGACTGTAAACTTGCTCGTTGATGTCATAGTGGACTTATTCTATGGGCATGATGCTGCCATATAGACTTCAGATCCAGTCTCGAGCACAGTAATTGGAAGAGAAAGCCATTTTTGAATTAAAGTAGGGACATGAGCCACCTTTATGAACTCCCAAGTGAAAACCTATTGCACCGTAACCCAATTATGAATATTCCATTGCCCATCCTGGAAAGTGATTGGACTTGTCCTCGTCCCTAACTATATCGTGACCCCCCCCCCTTGGATTCAAGTTATCTCGATGAGTGACCTCCATTGCTAGACCTGAACAGCCTCCTCAAGGTAGCTCTAAAGCCACGATTCGGCCGTGAAAAGTGACCGTCAGCTACATGTCTGAACGAGCCTCCATTGTGATGAGTCGATGCCATGGACTCAATCTCTAGGCCGTGGTGGTTATACGTATATTGACTTGAAGTTGTCTCGCTCGATAGAGATAGCCCTCCGTCTGAGCCATCCGAAACGGAGAACATGGCCTGTTGTTGGGCAAACATAATGTCGCGAATAGCTAGTTGTGTCTGCTGGTGAACTGCGGCGTGTACGACTTGGTTGATGGCGACGGGAAGATTCATGACGACTTGGGACAGATGACTGACGGTATTGATGGTGGCAGCCAGATTATCTGCCTGAGCCGCAAGCATGGTGTTCATGGCTTTGGACTGAGATCTAAACTCGTCGATGTGTTGCTCAATTGTACGGTAGTGGAGGTCGAGCTGGCGGCTCATTGTGTCGTTTTGATCTCGAATGTCGGCATGCTCCCGGTGCAGATGTTTGACGTTCAAGCTCAGAGGAGCAATTGCGTCTGCCATTCCCTCTTCCAAGACGGATTCAACAATCGAGTAGAGAGTCTCGCTGATCTCGCTGAGGTCGAGCATCATAGGAATCGGAGTTGATCCGGAGCTAGAAGCCGTATTGATCGAGTTGATGCTTCCCACTGGCGAATTCGGTAGGCCTCTGCCGCTGACACTAGAGATAGATGAAGCCGTCTCAGTTCTAGCACTTTGGATGGCGGTAGAAAGAGCTTCTAAAGCCTTTTGAGCACCATTCACAGGGCTGTTGTCTGGATTTGTCTCCGCATTCAGGGGCGTGGGTGGCGGAGCCGGTGTTTTATTCGAAGACTGTCGCTGGACATATTGGATAGGAGACTCAGGAGGAGTGATGAGCCCAGTCAAGATGGGATTCATCTTTTGAACGTAAGTCGAGGGCGGGAGAGCCGCTCCGTTGTCTCCGTGAGAAGGGGAAGCCACTCCAGACATGGTGAGTTGATGAGACATGATGGTTGAGAGATGTTCAAGTTAAAGATGGTTTCCTCTGGAACGAGACTTTGGGCTAGTCTATGAGGAGAAGAAGACGTTTGGACTTGATGATGTTGATATAAGGCTCGAGTTTTGTCGCCTCTGGTGATGCAGAAAGGTCAGCAGTAGAGAAGAAGAGCCATTGGGTCATCTTGCAACAGCGGCGTATATCTTGATATCCGAGACATGATGGATGCTTCATTGTCGTGATTGTTCATTGAAAGTGCTGAATCCGGCGAGTTGTGTTCAATAGTATGGCTTTGATGACAATAGCTGCTGTTTTCTATTCATGTGGTTGCGCATTCTATGCAGCGCTGGCTATTCTTTTAACCCATTGTGAACACATACCTTGCACTCACTAATAATCTTGAATAAAGCGAAATAAAGCCAGAATGAACTTGCTGTAATTCTTGTTATTTTATATAGAGACTGCGTTCAGGAGATGAGGCTGCGACTCTGAGCAAACGGCGAATCACGAATTTTGACAAAGCTACAGATGGCGGAGTCAATATGGATATGGATTTAAAAAAGTCACTCGTATCGATGCTGTTCCTTTGCTGCTTCATGTAGAGCGTCTTCCATGTTGCCCAAGGTTCATGGTGCGTTTGGTGGCTGTGGATCCATGTTGATTCTCATGATTATGAGGCGCCAGGTACGATTAGAGATACGATATATATGACAATCTATTTTCTCTTTCGCCATAAATGTACGCGTTGATTGCGTCTGGCTTCATCAGAATGAAAGACTGTCACAGCATCTCGTAGGATGCGGTTGAACATATCGTGGCGAATCTCTCGTCACAAAGGGCAGTGCAAAGTCACAAAGCCTATATCATTTTCAATCCATTAGACAAAGAATGTCTGAAATCATAGAAGAACTCGGTAACGAGTTCCAAGCCGGTCCATATCAAACTATGTATCCAGGCAAGTCATTGCCGCAAAGTAGAAAGCAATAGCGTACTCATCCGCCTCTCTCGCCAGAGCCGACTTATTCCAACCCTTGAAAGTCCTTGCCTGTATCTTGACAAAGAAAGTATAGCTGCATCATTCTCTTGATACATCACGAGCAATGTGGCTGGGAGAGTATGGAGTCAGGAGATTAAACCGAGTTGAAGCTCGTACCCGAATCAGAGCTCGCGGCGGAGTCTGGAGCATCTAGAAATGCAATGTTGTCAATAGCTGGAGAGCATTCGTGTTTTGCCGGAATGAATAACGTACCAGACAGAGGCGAGTCAACCTCCTCCTTTTTGAGCTCTTTCTTCTCCTCCTCCTTTGGCTCCTTCTTCGGAGTACGGGCTCGTTTGGCTCTAACGGCAAGCTTCGAGTCCTTGGTCTCGTCGTCATCATCTTCGCTCTCCTCCTTCTTGGCGACAGCTTTGACCTTCTTTTTGGCGCTGCCAGTGGCGCCTCCGGCTGGCTTACGCTTAACAGGAGTAGTGACAGGAGTATTGTCCTCCTCGGTGCCAGACTTGGCAGCGGGTCTCGAGGCGCTCACTCCGTTGGCCTTGAGCATTCGCTCATATCTCTTCTGGCTGTCATCTCATTCATGTCAGATTACGTCTAGTACAGTAGCATGTCGTGGGTTGATCAAACATACGCGGCAGCCTTGGTGACAATGCCCAGATCGGCAGCGACGGCAGCAAAGTCGGGCTATGAAAACAAGTCAGATATTTGAAACTTTGAACCAGCTAGTCCTGACTTACTTTTCCGTTGGTGGTGTGGCCAATGCAGGCCACCAGGAAGCGGACTTGGTCAGCGGGTTCTTGCTTAGACATGGCGGTAGACTGTAGAAGACTGTAAGCTTCGTCAGAATCAAGTACATTAATCGGATGATGTAGTGAGTGTAGTTGTGAGAGAGGATGAAGGAAGCATAAAAGGCCGGGTATGGCTCGAAGGACATCCATGTAGGGTCTTTTCGTAAAGGGGAGGTTGACCCTGAAGAAATGGTGACAGGGAAATGAGAAAAGGGGGCTTGAGCATACAGAATGGGACACCAAAGATTAGTATCCTGAGATTCGACACTGATAAAGAGAGAACTTGAAAGTGTAGTGGTGGTGATGAAAGAAAGCGAGGGACAAGTAGGATGAGGGTAAAGGGCAGAGGAGAGCAGACTAGGACACGGCAGAGGTGAATGCGCAACTGTACCTCGGGTAATCTGCTTGAGGAAGCCAGTAAAAGTGGCAAAAGTCGGGACTAGATAATGGAAAGCTTGGATGAATGTGTGGAAGAGAGAAGTTCTGTGGTGATAAAATGTGGAGGCGGGACAGAGAACCAAGTTCACTTCTCGTTCAGGAGGTGAGGAGAAGGAGGGTCACCATACATGACGTGACAGGGGAAAAGCCAAATAAAAAGCAAAAACAAGCATATGACTTACCAGCAAATATGCCAAGAGTGAGGAATTGTTTCCCAGGTAAATGTTAAAGGCCTGGCTGAGAGCTTGTGAATGAGGCAGATGTGTGTGAGGAGCCAAGATTTCACGGTGTAACCTGTCGATTGCGCACCACCTTGACTCTCTTCAAATTTCGTAAGGCGACATGTCAAGAATCTAAAGCAGATATAGCAAATAATAGAGGCGACTTACCGCCTATGGGCCGAGGTAATCCACCTCGAACTCGTTTGTCACCTGGCGGCGGAGCGTCAAGAAACGCGAGTGACTAGAGAGCATCACTCTTCCTGCCTTTGTCCAACTTCTGTGCTCTAAAGCCGACACTGATGAAACGTAGAATCAATTGTGGTGTCTTTTCAGAATGTCTAGATGGTGGTCTACTTGATTATAGGGTTGACTGCGTATGTCACGATGGAAGGGATGGGGATTTGTGGTGGTTTGCTGTCAGTCCATTGCTGGGTACCAACACGGACAGAGAATCACATAGTTTGACTCTATAATAAGCACGAATAAAAGCAAAAGTTGATGTTTTGCTAAGGAAAACTCGTGTATCCGTGGCAATTAAGCTTATAAATGCAACAATCATCCTGCTAGACTTGGCTCTGCAATAGCAAAACCATCCCTATTGTCGGCTGAGACGATCTCAAGATGGCAGCAATAATAAAGCCAATCAAAGAACCCTCCACCCAATGTACTTCAAAAGTCAAAGTCCACATCCGCTTCCTCGGCATTACCCTCGCCATCCTCACTCTTTGCTTCCAAAGCCTCACTCTCCTCCTTCTTGGCCACTGCCTTCCTCGGCGTCCTCACCCTCGGCTTCTTGGCCACTTTCCCATCACCAGACGGGCCCGTGACATCGTTCTTCTTGCCCTTCCCAGGACTGTTGGCGGGAGTCGCCTGAGTTCCAGTGCGCCAGCCGTGGCGGACAGACATCTGGCGGAAACGCTCCTTGGCACACTTGGCGTCTTTCAGACCCAAGTCACCGGCGACCTTGGTCCAGTCTGCGTCGGGCTTCTGCGTCATGTTGTCGAAGACGGCCTTGATGAAGCGGAGCTCATTCTCGCGCAGGCCGTTGGCGGAAGGGGAGTCGGTGCTGTCGGCTTTCTTGGGAGGCATGATTATCGATTGACTGGGGAGTGTATCGGTCAGTTGACCGTTGGATAAGGTGCTGAATGAATAGGAATTCTTACCACTGTTAGATGCTATGTGCTGTTTATAAGTGTAATCAGGACTGTTTCGATGAGAAGAAAGAATGAGTTGTGCGGTAGAAGTGTATGTTGTAGGATGGAATAGGTGTATGAGCATATCAGATGGATCGTGGCAGTGAAAATGGGAAGAATTGCTCTCGAGGTAGAGGCGACGAGTATAAATATAGTAGGATGGAAAATCACGTCATCTGCTCACATGGAGAGAAAGTGAAGTCTGGCAGCAGTCAAAGTGATTCCGGGACTGCTGCCACCAGTTGCTTGGCAGATGCCCCGAGCGAGCAACACAAGAGCAAGAAGAAGGTCAATTCAAGCACGAATAGTACCAAGCATATTCACCGCCACGAGTAAAGTACGAGTTGCTGCACCTCGGAAATGGATGAGATGCTGAAGTGAGTGAGTGAGACGGGACAATTGCGCACAACATTTCAAGCCAAAATCATTATCGTCAGTTCGTCAGCATATGGTCAATTTGATATATGTCGAGTGCTTCATTCACACTATCTCTTGATCCCAGCTCCATCCTGCTTCCGTAGTTTCTTCTGCCTAGATGGTAATCCCAAATCTAGCCGAGCATCCGCTCATTTCATTACCCCAAATGCGACATAGTAGACACCTGCAAGGTAAAAGACATGGCGGCAGAAGACCAAAGTCCTTCAAAACGAGGCTTCACTCTTAAAGTCGAGGTTGTCGTCTTCGCTCTCCTCGTACTCATGCTTGATGGGCTCGTCCTCCTCCTTCATGGGAGACGAGTCAACAGCCGTAGTCTCATCATAAGCCGCACCATCAGCTTCAGGCTCAACTTCTGCGCCCTTCTTGGCTCGTCCACCACGCCCTCTGCCCTTGGCTCCAGCTCGGGCAGCAGGCGTCTTGCGCACCTTGGTCGGGGTCGAGGCTGTGGAGGAAGTCTTGCCCTTCTTGGGAGCAGCGGGCGATTCAATACCCAGCTTGCGCTTGACCTGTCCGAAGCGGACCTATACTGCATATCAGAAGGCAAGTTGATAACTAGGAGGAGGGTGGGAGCATACCTTGGCAACCTCGGCATTCTTGAAATTCTGCTCCTGGGCGACGGCCTCCCAGTCGATGCTCGCCTTGTTGCGGGTGTGCTTGACGATGGCGAAGAAGAACATGGCCTCCGAGGCGGTAGGCTCCTTCTTTTGCTTGGGGGCTACTTCGTCGGCCATGCTTGCTTTCAGTATCGTTGAGAGAGTAATGGACTATCTTACATGAGATGCGGAGTTGTTAGTCAGTCACATAACGGTATAGTTTGAATATTTACCTTTGCGTTGAAAAGTAGAGATCCTGGAAAAGAAAGATTATCGAGACTCAATGTGTTAACAGTGAAAAAGTGCTTCTCAAGGGCCTGGCGATGCTGAGCTCTCAAAGTCTGGGCGCTGTGGTTGGCAAAGGAACGAGAGATAGAAGAGGTGAAGGAAAGGCAAACAATTCGAGCGTCAAGTCAGAGCCTTTTTATTTTCACACACCGCAAATGCTCTAGAAGCAAATATGAGCAGCAGGCGGATGGCAGCCCGGTGACGGCCGTTGCAGCTGGCAGTGGCACGAGGGCTTTGCCTGTGGTTGGCATGCCCGTATTGTCCCAGTCTCCCATCGATTTGCCTTGGTCTGGCTGCCGCTTCACACACGGAGCTTGGTTTCACAGATAAAAGACTCCTAGGAGATGGGCTGCCTCGAGACTACTTGAAGCCAAAACGGCTCAGTCTCTCTTCCTGCATATCGTGGATATAAACGACATGGAGAGTTACGACTTGTCACGAGTAGACAAGCCACAAGATGTGAAAGAAACACTCTTCACATACGCTTGCGCACGCTATGAATATGTGAGCATATATCAGCAATGTGTTTGAGGCTCCTAAATTGCATGCAACATCGAGAACAAGTCATCTGAAATATACAAGGCTCCATGTCAGCCATTAATCATATTCATCTTAAAAGCACACGCGGAGACAAACTGCAGTCAGCTGTCAATGATATTCAACATTGGATATCCAAAAAGTCGTCTGGGTAAGAGCTGAAACGGAAAAAAAAAAAAAAAAAAAGATACCCAAAAGAGAGCCAATCTTGTCCTCACTATTATACACGTGCCCTTATACGCACACAGCCCGGAGCCGTCTCCGATCCTAATTCCATGTCCGAATCATCACCTCGCAGAGATAAGAAAGTCTGCCTCAAGCCTATTAAATCACTAACCATAACAGAGTATCATCAAGTCATAAAGGAAAATCTAGCCGTTCGTCGCGCTCCCTTAATTTTGTGTAGTTTTTCCACATCGTGTTCGTCAGTTCACCGTCTCATCATCGGTGGAACCTAGAACTGGTGGTCATGTAGCCGGTCATCCCAGTCACCCAGAGGCTGTGATCCTCCAGAGTGTGGTAGGCTCTGACTGTGGGCATCTCCTGAGGTATAAGTGCCCAAGTCGTAAGCGGCGTCGTCAAAGGCAGAGAAGACGTTGGCCGAGTGAGATGCCGAGGCATCATGACCAGCACAATTCAGAAAGTCTGAGCTGCCGTCGAGAGGCGGAAACATTAGGCCGCTTGCGTGTCGAATGTCTTCGAGGGCAGCAGGGTGAATGGACATGCCAGACATGTCGTCGCTGCAAGGTGTGCAGGGTGTGAGGAAGCGGGCGCTGAAATCGTCGCAGTCTCCCATGTAAGGGGATGTGTTGGAATCAGGAGAGAACTAGGTAGTAACATGTCAGGTGGGCGTCCGACTTGGTTTGCGGCTCGAGAATCTCTCACCTGAGCGTACGAAGAGATGCTTGTACCAGACTCAGACTTGATGGGTTTCTCTTTCTTGGCTTGCACGCCCTTCTTCACTTTGGCCGTCCGAGCCTTGTCTGTCGTCCGACTCCTCTTTGATGCGCTATGGCCGGTCACCGTTGCTCGAAAGCGGGAGTATCGCATCCTCGCAGCGTGACCATTGGTGATGGGCTCTATAAGAACGGGATCGGCAGCCACTTGATTCCAATCAATCTAGAGGAAAGCAATGTCAGAAGGCTTTAGTCAGACGTAGGCCGAAGAGGCTGGACCTACGTCTTTGAGGTTCTTTTGCTTCAGGATGGCAAACAAGAAGCGGGCCATGGCATTATCGCTGTTAGGAGACATGGTGGCGGGCTCGTTGTTGGTCTGTAGTGGGTGTCGGATGGATGAGATGGGATGAAGAGCAGCGAAAACGCAGAAAGTTTGCGAGTATATTCGAGATCAGATGGGTGGTGTGCGACACAGAAGTGAAGAAAAGAAGCAAGGATGGTAGACAAGAAACAGCGTCGAGAATATTCACGGTTACGCTGTCCCGGGGTTGACGTATACAATGGTGAAGTCGTTGATTCGAGGTGAGGATGAATGAGCAAGGGGTGACAGCTAGTCGCAAGGTTAAATGGAGAAATTATGATTCTATTAATCGGTCGAGAGAGGCGGGAGACATGTGAGAGAAGAAAAAAATTTGTTGCTGCGTGAATGAATGGAAATGTTGTAGACGGTAGGGGTGAGTGATGTAGGAGTGAGACTGCTGCCAGAGGTCTAATTCTCCTCTAGCCCAGAATGGCTATTGCTTCTCGAGCTCTAACAAGAAAGGAAAATAAAGACGAAGTACAAGGCTTCGATGTCACTAGATCGAGGATCCGAGAGGAAGGAGAGGAGGAGAGGAGAGGAAAGGAGCAGCGAGGAGGAGGAAGACGACTCTTATGAGCAGCCCTCAGCCTGGTGAGCTAGCGGCAAAGTGCAATAGAATAGCCTCACACATGCAAGGATCCAGGAACACAGGACCCCGTCATCTTAACTATGTGCTACACCCGCTCGCTTTTTGCCTCTTTTTTCCTTTCTTTTCTTTTTTTGCTTTTGAATCCCACCGGGGCGGAGGAATCGGCATGGCGTATCGGACGCCCCCCCCCCCCCCCAGAGTGTCCCCCCAAACCAGACGCCTTGCTCGCTGCTGCTTAAGGCCTGTTGTTGCCTGGATCGGGCGCTCGAGGGATGGTTCAGATGGGGGGCGTTTAGTGGGTTCGATGGGGCGCGGCGAGGTGCTCCAGCGCGTAAAGTGGTGGATATATCCCGGGGCCGGCAGGGATGGGGAGTGCGCTGAACGAGCCTGCTGTTAGTGGGTGTGGCGCCCTGTAAGCCGGCCCTGACACCAGAAGGGCTGGTTTTTAACGTTATAGAGAGAGAGAGGAGAATTGACGGATGATGAAGGTGGCGATGAGAAAGTACAAAAGTATGAGGACACTTTGTATATGCTTGATTCTTGAATCTATATAGATCTCGTAATAAACTCATGGGGTAGTTGTAAATTGCTCGGACAAGCTACCTCATCGAGGTGTAGCTGTTGCGCCGACGGCCCCATGTGCCAAATGTTCGTCCTCGGTGTTCCGCATTATCGACCAGGCCCCAACGAATTCCAATCGCCGTCACTTTTCCAAAAGCAACCAGACATCGCAGCGAATCACCCTCAGGCAATCTAAGGAAAAGGAAAAAAAAATGTATGTGCAAACAGGGATCTCTTTTCCCGGGCATGGACTGAAACCCGTGTGACTCATCCATCTCCTACAGCAATGGAGCAGAGGCAAAAAGACTAATGCGCAAGCCGGTGGAATTGCTCGGGGGAGGGGTGTTGCGATAGGAAGAAGCTTTTCCAATCGCCCCTGGACTAACGGCCCTGCGAACCGATGGACGAACACGGTAATTTTCAGCGATTGCAATAAGAGCAACAGAGTCGACTATATCAATGGAAAGTCGGAGTAATATTGCTAGCAAACGCCGTCTGCATTGATTGGAAAGCCGCCAGACCTATATACTACCTAGGTAGTAATACTTTGTATGCTGGTAATACAAACAGACATACCAACAGAGCACGAACCTCACATCTCGCTCCAGTATTTTCACTCCGGACCATCCAAAAAGAAATCTGGCGCCAGGCTGCGGCCGTGTGCGTATGAAAAGTGACGACGGAGTAGCATTTCATATCCATCCTCTCACCGATTTTTTTTTCCGCCGGTCTCCCTTGAGTGTGCTGCTAGGAGCTAGCGGGCGTCATGCGAAGAGGGGGTCTCTCGCAATGGAAGGCTCAGTCCTGAACCTCTTTTCACAACCAGGCGACGAAAAGAAACGAGGAAAATTTGCAGCATAGTAAATTCAATCGAGTAAGGATCATTGAGGGCGTTTGAACTGCCTCCATGGTTGCGTCCGGCCCTCACAGACCGCATCGCCGTCGTGGAGGGGATTGAGGTGAGGTGCATTGGGGAGACGCGATGGGGCGCGAATTTTGGGGGATGCGGCCAGCGCTGTGCCACCCTTGTCCGTCGCCAGGTTTCCGCGAAAGCACGTGAGACCTCTTTGGCTGCCGCCCCACTGCTCTGGGCCAACCAGCGCCGGCCAACGTCAGCCTTTTCTGCGCGATTACCAACCAAGGGTGGTTCTTGCTGCCATTTCATTTGCCCAGGGATGACGTTACTCGTATCCTCTTGGCTTTTTCTCGTTTCGGCTATGCAATGAGCAAACGCCCTCTTTTCGGTCTGTTTCTGTTGCTCTTGCTCTTTTGCCTACATGTATCTTATGTACTCATGTCCGTTGCCTGTAATAGTGCTGGACGCCTTCCACGTTGCATCATTTTTCGCAAGGCGGAGAAGATCGCTGGTCTTTGCCTTGGCCTCTCTGAGTCGGTTCTGGAACATCATGCTTTAGTGTTCCTGCATCTCCGACTCAATGCCATCCCCATCCCTGGAACACCATAGTATACTGAGCACTTGTTCAGGTGTAAAACTTGCAACTGCCGCTTTCAGACAGAGTCAGTTGTTCCACCTCGAATCAAAGCTCGGGCTACCTGAGTAGAAACGTAGATCCCATTCGTCCTAATTAATAATGTCTCTGCATCGTTGACTCACCCGCTCGGTCAAAAGCCAAACTATAAACTGATTGCGGCGACGTCGTCGTCGGATGGCATTCATCCGACTCGTTCGTCCGATAGTCGACACTCTTTAAGACTTTGACTACTGGGTAATAGAGGGCACTTAGGTAGAAGGATCCAGCTTTTTTTTTCCTTGTTTGCGGGGTGCCATCGATCCTTCCGTACCTGCTGAGACGCAACTTAGTGCTACCACCTCGTCACTAAAAGTGAAACTTTGGCGGCTAAACCCCGTGCCAACCTCGGCTAAGCTGCACTAATGCCCGTCTCGGCATGCTACTTGGCACTCTCGAAGCTCCAACAGAGCTCATAATTGGGAGAGAGAAGACGTAGACTGCCTTTCTACGCCTGGAATAAACAGGCATTGACCGCTGCAACGGCGAAATTCGCCGTATTTCCAACGCTTGAAGCTGCGTACTCGATCCGCCTAGATACCTGTACTCAGCACGTGTGGCGCTCGCCCCCAGCGCCAAGGGCCGGACTAACCATTGATCCGCCTTCCGGCTGGCCTGCCGCCTCGCCCAATCCCTCATGCACGGGCCCCTTTTACTCCACGGCCTCCCCCAACCTCTCCTCTGCGTACTTCCGTACCCCATTCTTCCACTACCAATTTTGCCATTGATTGTCTTTTGCACTTAACAGCTTCTATCTCACCGCACGTCACCAAGACAATCCGGCCCTAGGACGCTGCTCGACCCACCGCCTTCCCCGGCAGTACCGCTTTGTTTACTTTGCTCCCGCTTATTTTGTTTGTTTGCCTCTTTCTCATGTTATAAGCATGAACAAGAACTGGAATGACAGGGCAGACAAGGATCTGTTCTTCACCATCCTCTCTGTCAAGAACATTGGCGTCATCAGCGGTGCAGAATGGACCACCATTGGTAACCATATGCGCAGCCTAGGCTACGGCTTCACGAATGAAGGATGCCGGTATGTAGATGATTCTTATAAAACAAACCATCCTTTTTTTTTTCATTCTTTATTTTTTATTTTCTAATTTTTTTCTATTTTCATCTCAACATTGTCGTGTTCCTTATCAAAGTGGCAAGTGCGTGCGTGTGCCTCTAAGAAGTATTTTATATGGACACCTGCATCTCGTGAAGATGGACACAGGTCGATCAATTGGCCTCCCCTGCTCAGATCCAAACAAATGTGTTCCAGTTCTTTTGATCAATTCCCTTTGACTTGTGCTGCTGCTTTCCCAGTTACCATCAGGCATATATCTTCATACTTATCTCTTGCACTTGATTCCATGAATCCTCTTGTACTCCATGTGTTGCAACTTCAAGTATAGAGGCGCACTTATATACACTCTTAGACGTTCATCCCCTTCTGTTCACCCAAATCCATATCATTGTCACTGGCCGTCCTCATGAAGCCTAGGGTTGACTGACACTGGCACAGGCAGCATTTCCAGGGGCTCAGGAGAGCTCAGAACAAGGCAGAGGCCGACGGCTCCCTCTCTGAGAATGCAAGACGGACAGATCCTACACTAAACCCCATTACGAGGAGGCCAGGACCTGGTCGGGGTCGTCCGCGTAAATCGCAAGGCCCGACACAGGATCAACCTGATGTAGATGCCGCGGCGGCTGCGGCGGCAGCAGCCGCTGCTGCAGCTGCTGGCGCTTCTCCCACTGGCGTTGCGGCTGTGATTCCAAGTTCTGCTTCCTCTGCTGTCCCGGTTTCGCTTTCGATGGGTGGGTTGCCTGCGTCTATGCCTGCACCTGTTATTTCTATTGAGCAGCAGCAGCAGCAGCAGCAGCAACAACAACAGCCCCAGTCCCAGCATCAGTTCCAACAGCAGCAGCAGCAGTTTCACCAACGGCTACAGCAACAGCAACAGCAGCTACAGCAACAGCAGCAGTCCCAGCTCCAGCCACAACTCAAACAAGAGATAGTTGAAGGGGATGAAGCGTCTACTCACCCATCAAACCACATCGCGTCTAATCATCTGGTTGGCTCAGAAGTCAGGTCTGCAACTCCTCAGGAACAGCTACAGCACCTTCAATTGCAGTCTGTAGATTATGGCGATGAGGACGCAGAGGCAGACGCGGATGCGGATGCGGATGCGGACGTGGACGCTGATGCGGAGGTAGATGTTGACGACCGCCCTACAAAGCGCCAGAGGATAGACCCTCACGAAACTACTCAGGATTCATCCCTCGATGATGAAGCCGTGTTGGCTCTGGCTGCGCACAATGGCACAGATGCGACAGATCCATACCCGTCAGAGTAAGTTGAGCCTCACATTGATCACGCTACAATTTCTAACTGGAGGTACAGTTTCGGATATAGGGAAGCATAACCTTCCTTGAACCATCATACCAAGCGTGATGCATCGGTGGTCTGGAAATGTATAGCGCCGGTGTATCTGCTTCATTTGGGTTTATACACAGCGATCTATTTGATCTTTTCTTTTTTTTTTCCTGCCTATCCACTGTCGATTATATCGTGTTATTCAGAGACCCAACTAGTCTCTGTTTAAGGGCTTTTTTATATAAAAGAACATTAATCGTTGTACATGCATTTCAGCGCTGTTTTTGGCGGAGTTAGAAGACCAGAGGATTTGCAATCTTGACCTTAGCCACATGCAAAAGACGGTACAGCAGGGGGATTCATGGCGTGAATGGGTAAACAATTTGGTCATTTATAGCGGGTTGGAAACGGATACCAGCTGCGTGCTGTGCCAGTTGGCAGTATAGATAATCAAGAGTTAATCACCAAATGCGAGTCTCATGTGAGCCGTATCTAAGACTTTAATTCTTCCGCCCGGATTCCTACCTCTCGCCCTCACCCACCCGCTTCCACCATTAACGTGCCTGCTCCTAGGCGGTCTGTGACAAAGCAGCTGAAAAGACGAGGGCGGCAGACATCGCATCGTCCCCTAGACTTGTCACCTCCACATACCTTTCGGAGGCATCAGCAAAGGCAAGACTCACAATCACGAGATTTATATCTATCTATCTATCATGGCACCCAAAGCTACCGCTGCCGCTGGCTCTACCTCTGCTTCAAAGCCAAGGGGCACTTGGGATAACGTCGAATTCCTCAACGACCTCCTTGTCGCCTTCTACCAACTTGGCTGCCAGGCGAGCAACTTCAACCCGCAGGTCAACACCGCGATTGTGGACTATCTCGTCGCTCGAGGCCATGAGACGTCCTGGGAGGCTATCCGGTAAGAAATACAGTTCATCATATTTCTTGACTCTGACAAGATTCTTTCCCATCCTGTTATTTTCTTCTCTGTGACTTTCCCCTGAGCATAGGGATTCTCTTATGGATGGCCACAACCCTGACATTATGCTGGGTATTCCTGATATCTAGTCATGTGCAGGCGGCAGAGAATCAGTGTGAACATCTCTGGCTATAAAATACCATCCAAACGATTCACTCTTCTTCTTCTTCCATCTCTTTCCTACCTTTAGCTGCAGACACTCCAATCTCTTCCCTACACACCACATCAATCTATCTCTTCATCACAAAACATTGGACTTCCACAAGGCAAAAATGGCATCGTCTCGCCAATTGATGAAATGGAGCCCTCAGGTTCACGAGGATATCCTTGTTTCTGTTTTCCACAACTCGTCTCTCTCTACTGAGGTCTGGGCCAAGGTTATGGCTGATCTGAAGGAGATGGGCTACACTTTTACCGAGAGCGCACTTCGGTAGGTCCCATCATCCTCGAGTTGCATTGAATTGGTCCCTCGAATTGACTTCACTTATCACTTTGGATCCGAGTTCAACAGGACTGCCGCACGTGTTCCATCATTTCCTTTTTTTTTTTTTTTTCCCTTTTCGTTCTTTCACTTCTCCCCAACACCCCGTATTTTCATCCGATGTTTGCACACCGACCTGCCCTTTATAAATAATCCCAACTCATGCATCGATACCCCATCTTTCCTTGGTCTTAACCACTCTTTTCTATCATCCATCATCAATCACCCGCCCATCATCTCTCAATCACACCCCATCAATCAGTCATCATGACCTTGAAGGCCGCAAACGCTACGCCTCCAGCCAACAAGCCCACTCGCGGTTGGGATGCCAATGCTCACGAGGCCCTCCTCTTATGCATCATTGATGAGATCAAGGGGGGCAAAGAGCTTTTGACAAAAGTCACGGCAAGAATGCAAGCTCGAGGCTATACCTATAGCTACGATGCCGTCAAGTACATCTTAATTCCATCTTTCTTTAGTTCTCTTCAACTCTGGGAATGCACCTATACTAATGAGCTTGTGTTCTCTCTAGCCAACATGTCCAAAAGCTTCGCAAGAATCGCGATACCGCTAGAATCGTTACCGCTACGGAGTCTGGTGCTGGCGGCTCCAAGACTCCTGCTTCTCGCAAGACCGCGATCCCTCGCAAGCGCCGCACTCCAGTCAAGAAGGAGATTGTTGATGAGGAAGAAGCAGACGACGACGACTACGTTGGTAAATTCAAGCTGGAGGACTTCGACGACTTTGTGGATCCTCTCAGCCCATCTGTGCGTCCCAGCAAGCGCTCCAAGTCTATGGCTTCGTAAGTTGGTTTCAGGGCCCCTTGCCGTATGAGTTGAAAGACATGGAGACTAACGAAAATTCGATGCTTTCACAGGGCTATGGAAGATGTGATGAAGGACGAGGCGGACCTTGCTGCCGAGTACTGACGTTGCTCGAAGAGCTGTTGGATAGATGCCACTTCTTGCGAAGGCTTGGAATGCAATGATTGGAAACCATGATGATCCCAGCCTTGGGTGGAAGGTTTAGGGCAGGTTGAGGAAGAGCGATCTGGTTTCAGTGGCATCTATACCGAGAAGGACAGACATTTTACGTTTTTCGCTAGTTTATTCCATCTCAAGTGGATAGGAGATATTGCAATACAGGGACATGATATTTCCTGCTTTTAGCGGCTTTATTGAGATCATAGGAATGAGTCATTTGGCAGTCAATGAAGCGCTCTTGATAGAATTTCCCTCGAACTACTTGTTAGTTCAATATGCTCATTTTGAAGCTACATGTAATAACGTGTGAGATGAAACAGGCATCCCCTACGGAGCTGTTAACATCACACATGTATACAAAGCTTCACCAGCTAGCGTCTTGACTTCAAGCCCTCCAAATCTCTCTCTCACCAAGTAGAGCTCCGCGTCCATACGGATTGCGGTTACGAGCCGTACGCATATTCAGGTAGCCTTGTACGCAGTCCAGGTGACTTTGAGTGCTGAAGAGCATCATATAGCCTCAAATACGACCTTATATGCACCCTTCAGCAGCAAGCATCCTCCTGATCTATATTCCAGCCATTAGCCATCTCATTTGCGACATCAAACCAGATAATAGTCCAGAGCCACTTATACATTCATGTATATCAAAATGAGAGAATAACACTGCTCTTCACCGCGTTCAAAAACCTCTCACTTCTCTCTTCGAGTCTCAGGCACACAACCCACACCGCCTTGGTTTCTGCTAATTTAACCCTGACATCCTTCTTCTTCTACACAAGGGCTCCCCTCCTCGCTCGCTCCCCTCAACCACTACTTTAACCAAGTCTCTCCTCTTGATCCTATTTCTTCCATCTCATCCTTATGCAGAGCATTGACTCACATTGATAAAGATTACGTCGTGGTCTTTAACCTTGTCATACTAAAGTCCATCAATCACCTCACCAGCTTTATTCCTAGACATTGCCATCCTGTCTTCACCATGCCTCCTCAAGACAAGAAGTGGGATCAGGCAGCCGAGCGCGACCTCTGCGTCGCCATCATTCTCGGAAACCAGGAGCTCGCCAAGGGCCGCCACAACTGGCCCCGTATCCTCGACATCATGAACGGCCTCGGCTACTCCTTTACCAAGGACGCCATGTCGTATGTCTCATTCCATGCCCCGATCGCAAGAACTGCGTCAGTTTATCAGACAACAAGACTAACAAGATAATAGCCAACACCTCACCAAGACCATTCTAAAAGAGTTTCGCGCCCGTCACAACCCCAGCTCTACCGCTGCTGAGACCCCCAGCCCGAGCGCTCGGAAAACCAAAGCCACTCCCGCTTCCAAGAAACGAGCTAGGAAGAACGGCAAGGATAAAAACCAGCCAGCTGATGCTGGAGATTACGAAGACGAAGACGACGAGGACGATTCCGCTTCGCCCAAAAAGCCCAAGAAGGAAGAAGAGATCAAGATCAAGCTCAAGGGGGAAGACGTTCCCCACCAAAGGTATGTAACATCATGAAAACACGTCTTTAAGAAAACAACTTTCAAATTAACCTCACATATTTGTCACTGTAGTACCCCTAACAACGACAATGCGTTCAACCTCTGGGCTAACCAGCGTTCCCCCACTGAATCTCCTCGATTCTAAAGACTCTGATCTTGGCAATCAGCGTAATTTGGGGCGTCGTCCAAAAGATTGGATGAAGATATAAGGCTATTATGATTGTCGATTTGGGAGAGATCAAGTGCCCGGGTGGTCATTTTTCGAGAATCTACACTCTAGGGGAAGACATGAATCCGAGCTTTTGAGAATAGGACAGCAGTGCATTTGACGTGGCTGAGCTGATATGAGATTCCCCCCAAGTTATCGAATTGATTATGACATTACTTTCGCATAGCCTTTGAACTCGTGCTTATGATGCCTCTTTGTGGTGAAGTCACGCCCGCTTCTTCATAAGATAGGCCATAAGGCAACCGGGGACCATGAATATAGGGGTGCTGGCCTAGCAGGGGAAACACTAGTCGTTTACAGTCCAATGAGCTGATTGATATGTAGAAGAGAAGAACTGCTGAACGAAGAAAATGTCGGATGGGTAGAAGCAAACGTCCTTCATTATGATATACGGATTTCTATGCTTTAGATAAATCATCCAGTCCATCGCCCCAAACGCCGCATCGTAGAATAGAATTAATCGCCTTCCGTCATCACCCTATCGTAACGGCCTCCCATCTAGCCTGTTTCCATCGTTAGGTCCCTTCTTATCTGGAGCTTTCGATTTATCATCGGCTTCCCCCTTTCTCTTGGTTGTGCCACGCAGACTTTGCCCCTGACCAGCAAAGTGAGGTCTTGAAGCATTTTCCTTCTCCTTCTCCTTGTCTGCCGCCGTCTTCAGCGGCTTCAGTTCGTATCCGAAAAAGAGCTTGTTGGGAGGCAGGCGGAGAGGGGCGGGAGCACCGGTTCGCCGTTTGGGTGTCACGGTGGTATCGACTGGTACCGGCGTTGCGGGCTTGGGTGTGGCAGTCTTGCTTCCCTTTTTGGCAACCCGCTGGCCCTCTCCAAGGAAGTTGGTCGGTACGCTGGTCACTGATGGCGCAATAGAGCTGTAGTTGATAGCTTGGGCCATGGTCCCTTGGCTGTGCAAGATACCACCGGCTGGCACACCACCTCTGGTGCTCCGTGGGGTGCTGGTGCCGCTCTTCCTCTCGGGCTCAACATAGCCGACCGGCGCGGCAAATTCGACTGAAACATCAGTTTCAATCATACTCACACCCATTTTTTCCGTCTCTGGCTTGACATCCAAGACCGCGACGTCGTAGACTTCGTCATTATACTCAAAATTGAACACGTCGCCCTTTGTAACTGCGGCAAAGTTTCTGAAAGCTTTCTCTAGCACGGCCTTGGGATCGCTGATATCGAGGAAGTTGACCGACTGTGGCTGCAGCTTGACCATTCTGGCAAGCTCCAAGGAAGTCGTTCGAATCTGGATCATGTCACCCACGTCTAGGCCTAGTGTCTCCATCATCTATCAAACCGGTTAGCAGATGTGGTGAGTGACCGGGAGAGCTCTTGAAAGCATCATCTGGCAACTTACCCACTGTGGGATATAAGCTCGACCTTCTTCGGCAATGAACTCCAACACACCAGCATGTGAATGCTTGCCCTTGTCACCATTGATCACCTCCATCAGCAGAGGCCACTGGACGTGAAGCTTGGAAACCTTGTCGAGTGCTGACGGCGGAAGAATGATCTTGGATCCGTAATTTAGCTCCGGTCGCTCGCTGCCAGGCGCCATGATGACGGGATAGCATCTGTAGTACTCATCGAAGCGCTGGATAATGGGTCGTCGACTATGGCGAGCCATGTTGTAGAGATGTTCCGGGTTTCCGGGATCGAAGCCAAAAGCAGACTTTGGTAGTAGCGTACATATTAGCAGATAGTTGCGGGAGAATGCTGGTGTGATGACATGTCAACTAACCATCTTGTCGTTTAGCTAGAAGGAAACGATCGAAGCCAGTAGATGTAGAGCTAGCAAAGGTTGCCTCGCTTGTGAAATGGAGAGTGAGACACCAGCTGCGTCTTCGGAGAAGCCTGCACGCAACACGTGCTGGATCAAATATATCCTTCTCTGAGAAATATTTCAACGGTCAAAACCTTTTTTCGGGGTGACTGCTGCTCTTTGTCTGCTGCTTGTTGCCGTGGCGAGCTCGAGATGCAAAGGTTGGAAAGGCGGAAGACGTGGGGTTCGCGGTGGAGGCAGCTGTTGAGTGACGCAGGTACCTCGTTATCCGATATAGAGCTGTGACTGGCGCCAAAAAGTTAATCCTGGTCATGGAAGCTTCTCTGCACCGTCACACGCGCCACTCCGTTGTCTTTCAACACGTCATTTGTTCTTTCGTTGTCTACCTGCTCCTTATTCAGTACCAGTTAGAAAATATTACTACTATACTACTATACTACTATCATTTTATCTGCCCTTCCAATCAGCGACTGAAGACATCGCCCCCCCCCCCCCCGAAGCGTCATGGCTTCCCGGTATTCCGCTGCGCGCCCGAAGCGAGCTGGCGAGAACTTCGCTCGAACCCATTATAACAACGAGGAGGATACCAAGCGAGTCAAGTTTGACGTGCGCAACCCCTCCATCCTGGCGCCAGATGCGCGAGAAGACGATGCGATTCTCGAGGCCGACGTGATTGGCGGTAGCGGTGCCACGAAACGAGGGGCCGTAAATCTCGACGGCTATGACAGTGATTCAGATAACGAGAACTTCAATGCACGAGCGGGGGCTCGCAAGAAGGGAACCGTGAATATCCTGGAGCAGCTGGATAACTACGATGCGAATGGCGACAGCGGCAAGGGAAAGTCTAGCCAGCCTATCAACGAAGATGATGACGATGACGACATGTTTGCGGCCGAAAACGACGAGGAGCCAGGGAAAGAGGAAGCTGGCGAGGACGAGCACTTTGAGAAGTCTGGCAAAAAAAAGAAGAATGTACAGTTTTTGGATGACGCCCAGATGGAACGCCTTGGTCAAGAGGAAACGAGCAAAAGCGGAGGCACCATCCGTCTAGATGGGGAGGAGAGTAGCGAGGAGGAGGAGCAGAGTAGCGATGACGAAGCAGACCTGGAGCTCGCCATCCAAGAAGAGGGAGTGGACGAAGAAGTGGGGGCTGGAGGCTTGAAACGCAACGCGCCTAAGGTCGAAGCTTTCAACTTGAAAGAGGAGATGGAGGAAGGTCGTTTTGATCAAGATGGCAACTACGTTCGAAAAGCTAACGATCCCGACGCTATACACGACAGCTGGCTTCAAGGCGTAAGCAAAAAGGACATGAAGAGAGCGGCGGCCGCACACGAAAAACGAGAGGCGGAAGCGCGAGAAAGGCGCATACAAGAAGATGGCATCCTAGTCTCAGACCTGCTAGCCACGTTGATTCGGCGGTTGGAGAAAACCGAGACGCCTCTGGAAGCTCTAGCACGGCTGGGGAAGGGCCAAACAAGACCGAAGAAAATTCCCAAGTGGAAATTGAAGAAGATGAACAAGAATACAGAAGCTATGGAGACGGACCAAGAGACGGCCCATGACCCCAAACAAGACGAGATCAAGCAGGCAATCGACGCCATCACGGATGCAGCTGACAAGTTACTAAGCCGCGGGTATGAGGAGATTTATGAACAGGAACGAGAACTGTTGGTCCGCGCATATCGACGAGAGGCTGGAGAAGACTGGGTTGAAGCCGAGGCTGAGCCTGAAGCTCAGCCGGCGGAGGAAGGCGAAAAGACATCGGCCACAGCCAATGGCAAGATGTGGGAATTTAGATGGACGGATGGGCGGGACAGCGCTGCAAAGCAAGGCCCTTTTGACGGTCCAGCAATGAAAGCCTGGCAGGATGCTGGGTATTTTGGCCAAGGCGTCGAATTTCGGGTTGCTGGTGGAGACGACGATGCCTGGGCCTCCACAGCTGATTTTTCATGAGGATGATACAAGGTCAAACAAGCAAGATCAAGCCAAGCAGACAGATGAGCGGGTAGAGCCGCTCATCCGTATTTCAGTGGATTATTTACGTGCCGGGTCGGCTGCCTAAGTGGAAACGTTGGTCGACGCCGTGGATGATCTCGTTGGTCCTCCCCGCCTCTCGTGAGGAGCCAGCGAGTTCTGCACACACGTCTAGGCGCCTCGGCCGCGGCTAAAGGGAAGGACATGGTGGTGCTACTAGCAACGAGTATCGCAACCGTGCGGTGCCCATGGTTCCTGGAAATCCCGATCTCGACGGGGCCGGACGGGCTGCCCACGGGGCGATCTGGGGTCGGAAGCTTCTCCAAGATCCCACAAGCCGTAACGCTCCGGCGCTTGTATTCCGTAAAAGCCTAGGGGAAGCGCGAACGACAGCCGAGCGTTGCCGCATGGATGCAGGCGAAATGCAGGGGCCGTTTTTTGACGGAGATCTTAGCTAGTCAGTGATGGCCCTTGGAGTTGCAAGAACGAAGAAAACGAAGGCATTCGCAAACTTGGCAAGACTTGACCCAGAGCAAATTTTGGTAGCCCTTTTTCCGCACAAAAGCCGATTACGAGACGATGCTCCTCCTGTTTCGGGAAAACGCTCAATGAGCAATTTTCATTATTCACGTTATTTCGCACGCCACTGCCGTGCACCTTATCATATCATATCAAGTTTATATCATACGTACCCACGTAGTAAAATACGTATCATTGAGCCGTGTGAGGCCACGGGGTGCAGAAAGCTCCGACCAAAGGGCGTGATTGATCGGGCACAGCCGCGGTGGCCGCCGACGAGCGGCTAGCCATGCCACGAGCGTACGAGCTCCGTAATCCGGATGCTAACAAATCCTTCTCGTTTGTTCTTTTTTTTTTTTTTTGGCTTTGTTATATTTAAGCCAGCCCCCTTTTCTTTGAAGGAATGCCGCCGCGGCAGCACCGGCAGCGCTCGTGGGATGAGTTTCTGGCCGATGAGCGGATTGCGGCATAGCATATGGCTGGCTTGGATGGTGTTGTTTTTTTTCCTCGCTCGGCGTTTCCCAATTGTATCTGTCATGACCTCATCCTTTGCCATTCCAAAGCTCAATCTTGGATTGGACCTTTTGCTCTCGGCCGGCCGTGCCCCGGTGGAGCAGGGCGGCCGGACTTTGTTGGGAGGCGAAAAAAAGCCACCCGCCGTCCATGATGTTCTGTTCCATGGGAACAAGGTCCACGCCCCGCCCGTTCCGTAAAACCAGCGCAGCTTTTCGCTAGCAGCAAGTCGCTTGGGGCCTAGCCTTGCGGCGGCTGACGTGAACGGGTAAGGGTTCGTATGTTAGAAATCTTGCGCCTGTGGCGATCGGTGAACTGGTTTGGAACGGATGGAAGCAAAGTAGGCCTGCATCCCTTTCTTGCTTCGGCGCCTCAGCCGTGGTTCGGCCTCGCTGCGTGTATCCGAAGTAGGATTTTGGGGGGGTTGGTAAGTAAGGGAAGGCTGTTGCCCGGACTGTTTGCCGTTAATTAGGTAATAAAAGGTATCTTTCGCACCGTCAACATTGCTTGCTTTTGTTTGTCACGATAAGCCCATATGTCGTTGCTGCTGCTCGTAGTTTCCTGGTTATTGGCTGTCAAGTAGAGGACTCTCCTTACGGATAGGTACCTCATGACCACCAACGCCATGCACGCCCAGCAAGTACTTGCACTTCCCTGTGGTAGTACTGGCAACCCGGATAGTCCTGGATGCTACCAGGCAATGCCACACTACCTTACCTACCTACCCTTGGTAGACTTTGCCCCCCCAGCAATGCTGAGCTACCTTGGCCTAGCAGGTTACTGTTGAGCCGTTAGTGATGTGGCCCATCCGCTTTGGGTGTGGCAGGACCCATCGTTTAGACGCGAGCATCAAATCGCATTTATGTCGCTCATCCGATGCCGCATCACCATTGTGTCAGAAGCCATATTAATCTTTCGACTCGTCCCCTCCATTTGCCTTTTCTCTCCCTCCTCCCTTTTCCTCTACATAACCACCATTAACAGCATCACCAGCAATTAACAACCTATTTTTTTGTTTTACATCGACCCTTAGGTTAGTATTGGCATGTTCTTATTTAGGCCGACGGTACGACTGCTGTTCGCCTGCCCCTCCCCTCCTTGTCCTCTATCTTAGCTACCCCGCCAGGCTCCTCTGCGTCACCAGTTTTTTTTTCCCTTTAATTACCCCTCCTCCTCCTCCCAGCTGGAAAAAAAAAAACTCCCCAAGACTTTGAAGCTTACCATCGCAATTTCTCAATTTTTAGTCACAAATCCGCAACAATGGCTCCCATCAAGGTCGGAATCAACGGCTTCGGCCGAATTGGACGTATCGTCTTCCGCAACGCTGTCGAGCTCCCCGATGTCCAGGTCGTCGCTGTCAACGACCCTTTCATCGAGCCCAAATACGCTGTGAGTTCCTCCTCTTCCTGCCCAGGATTGCTCCCCCCTTTTCTTCAGCCCTACCATCAGTACTTCTCGAGCTTCTATCGTTCAATATCTCTGGCGCGCCAGAGACGGATAGCAGAAGAGCAGGAAATTACCAGGTGCATGGGCAATAGGTGAATTGCTCTACCATCGCTGTCGCCCTTGTTGGGCGATGTTGGGCGATATTGGGCGATGTTCCTAGCTAGGTCAAATATCTCTCTCTGTCGAGCTGTCTCCTTGTGGCATGAGTTCAAGATATTTTTATGTCTCGGCCACTTTCGCTATAAGGATCCAAATGCCTTTTTGCTTTCATCTCACATCAATTACGCAACCCCATGAAATACAGCTGCTAACGCGAGACATTCATAGGCCTACATGCTCAAGTATGACTCCTCCCACGGTATCTTCAAGGGCCAGGTTGATGTTGATGGCAACGACCTTGTCGTGAACGGCAAGAAGGTCCGCTTCTACACTGAGCGTGACCCTGCCAACATCCCCTGGAAGGAGACCGGTGCCGAGTACATTGTCGAGTCTACTGGTGTCTTCACCACCGTCGACAAGGCCAAGGCTCACCTTGCTGGTGGTGCTAAGAAGGTCATCATCTCTGCTCCCTCTGCTGACGCTCCCATGTACGTCATGGGCGTCAACGAGGACACCTACGACGGCTCTGCCGACGTCATCTCCAACGCCTCTTGCACCACCAACTGCCTGGCTCCCCTTGCCAAGGTCGTCCACGACAAGTTCGGCATTGTTGAGGGTCTCATGACCACTGTCCACTCCTACACCGCTACCCAGAAGACCGTTGATGGTCCTTCCGCCAAGGACTGGCGTGGTGGCCGTGGTGCTGCCCAGAACATCATCCCCAGCAGCACTGGTGCCGCCAAGGCTGTCGGCAAGGTCATTCCTTCTCTCAACGGCAAGCTTACCGGCATGTCCATTCGTGTCCCTACCGCCAACGTTTCCGTTGTCGACTTGACCGTCCGCCTTGAGAAGGGCGCTTCTTACGACGAGATCATCCAGGCCATCAAGGAGGCCGCCGACGGTCCCCTCAAGGGTACGTATGGGGACTGAAGAATAATCGTCTTCAAACCTCCCCCGAGCTTTGTCATCCGAATAGAGTGCTAATGCGTATAACCAGGCCTCCTCGACTACACCAGCGACGATGTTGTCTCCAGCGACTTGCTCGGCAACAACGCCTCCTCTATCGTCGACATCAAGGCTGGTATCTCCCTGAACCCCAACTTTGTCAAGCTCATCAGCTGGTACGACAACGAGTGGGGCTACTCCCGCCGTGTCCTCGACCTCTTGGCCCACGTCGCCAAGGTCGATGCCTCCAAGAAATAAACGGATTTGTTTCTGATTTAATGAGGCCCACGGTGGGCGCAAAACCCTAATCAAGACAAAATCCCTAAAAAATTGAAGGCGAGCTTACCACCGCATGCCAGCGTGAGGGACCCCTTCACGCAGCTGTTCCGAGTTTGGAATTACTGGAGAAAGAAAACTCTGGATGTTTTGGGAGACAACAAAAAAAAATTAATACCCAAGATGGATCTGGCAAAGCAAGCTTTGCAAGTAGCTCTTGCTTCGTAGTCGTGTACAGACTCAAACTTAGATAATACCTAGTATCATGACGACGTGAAAAATAGAGCCAATCCACCCCAGTGCTGGTGCCTCTTTATTCTCTTTATTACTTTGTGAAGTTCATGTACGTACCTAGTTGGAGTAACACGAGATTTAACCTAGATGGTACAATAAGCCGTCTAGATGGTAAGGTGGCGTGGGCTATCAATCAATTCGGGCTATGTAGAATGCATCATCGACGCAGATATACATCGATTCCGTTCCCCAGCAGTTGTGACTTGTCTGGTAAGCATCTACCCAGATACTCTTGTGATTCATTCACAGTCACTATTGCACACAATGGCTATAGAGGCACCAAATGGTTGTAATCATAAATAAGGGTCTTTTTTTATTTCACCGAATGGAATCTCTCAAGGGGGATATCATAAATACGTGAAGCAGCCAGAAAGATAGAAACACAAAGAATGCCAACAAAAGGAGGCTAATAAACAAGAAAAGGGGCTTTTTTTTTAATCACAGCACAGCCTTCCCTTCTGGGCTTTACGAAAAAAAACATCGAGTCAAACCCCCCGTCCCCTGGACACGGGATCGATCTACTGATCGATTTGATTCTTTCTTTTTTTTTAATTCATCAAGCTCGAGGCGCAACAGGCTCCTTGAGAGTGGCATCGGGGCTCCAGTCGACGTTTTCATCCTGACACCAGCGATCGAGGATGCGGATCGATGCCGCGGTGACTTCGTCGAGCGATGCGTGTGCTGGTACATTAAGGCGTAGGCTGGTATGGTCAATGTTGGTGGTGGCTTCGCTTATCTGAGACAGCAGCCTAAGTCGTGTCCGCTCGAGCCGAAACCATTCGGACTGGGGGAGGGTGGAGCTTTCGACGGCGACATGACATCTAATCAACTCGGTGATGGCCACCGAATGGAGGTGGAGGACTATCGTGTAGAGAGGGAGGAAGCGGCGGGTATAATGCTCCTGTCGCTTCATTTGACCTTGCACAAACTCGAGCAAGGGGAACAGGCTGGACCAGCCGGTCGGATCGCTCCTCTTGTTGCATAGGCCGCGATAAATGTTTTGCGCGTGGAAGCCAGCGATAAAGGCCAGCAAGCTCTCGACGCTGATGACGAATGCCTTGTTCAGGTCGGACTCACGCGCGTGGCCGTTGGCACCCGGACTCCGGTGGCCGCCCCTCATCATCAAGTCCGCCTCGTGCTTAAGGCGGCGTCCTAGAGCCGAGAATCGGGCCTCCTTCTCTCGCATAGCCCTGGCTTCTGGAGTCTCCACGCCGTTTGTTCGTGAGACGGCAGAAGTGGACGGGGTGGCGTTGACTATTTCTCCCGGCGTTTGCGCCAGAGAGTTGCTGGAGCTGACGCGTGACATGGACGTAGCCCCCTTTTTAGACGGCGTAGACGGAGCAGGCAGGCGAGACGAGTTGGGGATGTTGGGAGCTTTAGGCTTCTTCTGCGCGGTGCTTTCGGATGCTATCGCATCGGGAGCAGCAACAGGCCGCTTCCTTGCTGGCGGTGGCGGCAGAGGCTGACTGGACTCCTCTGGCGCAGAGCGCTCCTGGTTGTGATTCTGGGCTTGTAACTCCTTGCGGGCGGCTGTTGACGAGGACAGGGCCAAGATCCGCTTAAAGTCCTTTCGGTATTTCTTGGGCACTTTCAGGTGCACAATGAGGGATCTCCGTAACTGCTTCTGCTGTAGAGGCTCGTCGTCGTCCGAGTAGTCCACGACCGACTTTTTAGCCTTGGCCGGCGGATCCTTGTCATCCTTGGCTTTGGGTTTGCCTTCCAAGGACTCCATTGACGTCTTTTTCCTCAGCTGTAGAGCAGCTTCGACTACCGGGGGTAGAGTCGGCGAGAGCAATGGCGGAATCCTCACTGGCGACTTCTGTCTCTTGACTTCCGTAAGGGAGTCGGCCTTTCTATGCCTAGGTGACTTGGTTCGTTCACGAGACTCTTCTCGATTTCTTCTCTTCTCCTGCTTCGCTAATGATTTGTTCTCTGCATCGCGGTCCTCAAAGCTCAGATGCAGTGGAGACAATAGAGGTGGCACGGTTGATCTAGCCATGTCTGATTTGGTGGGCGTGACTCGATTAGCCCCCGTGACTGTAGGACGAGCACCGTTCATGGAGTCACCTCGCGGGCGATAGCCCGGTGAAGCATTGCGGCCGGGCCCCACCGCAGTCTTGAGAATGGCTCTGCCATTCGAGAGGGAGGATGATAGCCTGTCGTCTTTATGCGACGGCACGTCCTTGGAAGGGGGTATTGAGGAGGAAGGTCTGTCTTTGCGTTTCTGCGCGTCGTCACGGGGATACTGTGCCCGGTCATCATTAGGCTTAGTACCTTCGGGCTTGGACCGCTTCTGCGGTCGCGAGTCTTCGTCCGGATCTGCCACGCGTTTCTTAGCATTGGGAGAGGGTGGTCGGGGCGGAAGAGGGTGTTTGGTGGGCGGTTTAGGAGGTAGCCTAAAAAAAAGTCATTGTTAGTCTAGGGAGCATCACTGGCTGCTGGTGCCTCTAGCTGTCTAGCTGCGCTGCGGGAAACCAGGCGCTGCTACCCACCTCATGTCGGCTGGCTGTTCGCGAACCTGTCGCTGTTTAGGGTCGGGGGTCGGATCTGACTCTCGGGGTTTGGGCCTATCTAGCCGTTTTGCTTCCGAAGAAGCGGTCTTGGGTTCTGATGTGGCGGTTGATTTAGTAGGGTCTGATGATGCGGTCGCGGCGCTGACCGAGAGGTCGCCGGCGCGTTCGCTGTCTTTCTTTTTGGCGATGGATGGCTCTGGCGGTGATGCCGACGACGTGGCTCCGCCCGTCTTCTTGTTCTTGTAGTCGCTCAGCGACAGCTTCTTCTTCTCGCCGCCCTTGGCCAGCGCGTTGACTTCGCGTGGCAGAGGCTTCACCGGCTCCTCACGCATGTCGTAGTCGGACTTGGTGAAGAGGACGCCGCGATCGGCTTCGGACAGCAGGGTGAGGTACTGCAGACGCGGATGATGCCATTCCTCGAAATGATTGCCGTCACCGTGGTTGGGCCGGAATCGCCATTCGGGGTGGAAAGCTAGGTGATGGGGTCGTTCTGGTAGGATGCGCTGGCTCAGCACCTCGATCGTCTTCCGCGCCGCTTCCATCGTGCTTAGGCCTGATCATGCCGCAGGCACGAGTGAGCGGCGGAGCGCGACCGACGACGGTGAGGCAAGCAGCTGCTGCGAGAGACGAGCGGTGCGCGACAATGGGGGGACGGTCTCGTTTTGTGATGAAGAAGGCGGGCGGTGGTGGATAGACAAAGGCCTCTCTCTCTCTCTCTGTATCTCCCTCTCCTAATAAGGACGAGCGATACAAAAGGCCAGCAAGCGGCGAAAGCAAAAGACGGTGCTTGGGCAGCGGCTCGAGGGCTCGCCCGCCAGACGCTGTCACGGATGCTCACGCCCGCAATGGCGGATCTAGCAGGGCGCGACAAGAGGTGTGCCGACGAGCAGCAGATGGAAGTTTCAATGGGCGGCGGGACGAGGATGCAGGTGCCGGCCACGGGTTTGGTGTTTGGCGATGGGGGTACCAGGACGTGCCGCAGGCGACAGGCGGAAGCGCATGTATACTTGCTGCTCTGCCGGGGCGGTGCTGCTGCTCAGGCCACACATGAACCCAAAAAAAGGCGAGCTGCACTGCTACCGTTGCTTCTGCCGTATGTATGTATGTTAAGGTATGTACTTCCCGTACGTACCAGCAGAGAGGTCTGATGCCAGCAACCCAATCCAATCCCCCCTGGGGAGAGCAGGGGCACTTGGTTGGCTGGTTTCTGGGGTCGAGAGCCGAGCCTTGCCTGGTCGCGCTGGGAGGGAGATTGGGGGGGGGGGGGGTCCCTGTTGCTGTTCAATGTTGTTGTATGGGACTAGGTAGATGTTGGGCGAGGGTTCAATGTTTCTGTGGTGGGTTAGTGAGCTGGCACTGGCGTTTAGGCGCTCAACTGCCACTGCCGACCATCGCTAAGGTTCACTGTCGATCAGCCTCTGACAGCCTAAGTCTGATGCTAAGCGCCCCTCCCGGCAACTACAGGCTCGGCGCTATTACAGTTGAGCGGTTCTTTGCGTGTAACGGCATAAAGCGTTGATACCAGACAGGTAATGATTTCAATGAGTCGTATGCGCCACCCAAGCCGCCCAGCAAGTCCATGGTTCTCCCATCGTTTTCTACAAGGACATTATCACGGGAAATTCCGTACGTCGTCCTGCGCGTACAGACTACCCGATATATATGCTGCATGTGAACTTCCTTACCATCAAAAGCTTAAATGCTGGAATGGCATACCCGAAAGGCCCCTTACAAGTGATTAAGCTTTCCGTTGCCATTATCTCCTCTCCCTCTCTTACAGCTCGCCGGAATGTCGCGTAGCGCTGATTTGGCCCCGTATAAACAACAATGTTCATGCGCAGAATGCTGCTATTCCAGGACTCTGATTGGCCGAAATGCAAGCTCACGATAGATCACTTGTTATCCTTCGTAGCGGCAACCAAAAGCGTTGCAACAAAGATCAAAGCTCGAAACACAAGAGGAAGCGCTCGTATCACTCTCCAACACGTGCACGATTGCTCCATCCAAGCAAACATTTCTCTGTCATACTGCCTGTATCACCTGTCGAGTATCAGGCCAAGTTCCAAACAAAACTTGACACACTCTTCTTGTAATAATCTGCCTCAACAGCCCCTAATCTTACATCTCAATCTTTCATTTCTTGCCATTTCTTCTGCTATTCCGTCGCCGTTTCAAAGATGCCATGATATCGAATCACCTCAAAAATCGCAACTTGACAATAGCGTCATGATATCCCTTTTTCTTTCTTTTTTTTTTTTTTCATACATCAAGCTGTCTCGTGGAAATACCAATAAAATGTCCTGGATGGTACTCAACACGCGAAGTAATCTTGAAGCTTGTACATGACCGGTTGCCACAGGAAATTAGACTAACGACAGAATAGCAAACAGATTATATGCGCCCTATTGCCATCAAACTAAATAGCCATTGCTCAGATATGAATCCCATGCCCGAAACCTACCCTTGGTCAGATCAAAAGGCTATATTGGGCAAACCCGTGCCATTATTATAGACCGTCCTCATTCTTGGCCTTCTCTGTTGCTGCCTAGTGCTGCGCAATTCTTTTCCCATCCCTCATCCATTCGTCTCGTTAGCGGCAAGGGTGGTTGCAGGGCATCGTCATTGTATTGGACTAATTTTGCTTGGCCACCACCGAATTGCCATTCAAAAGTTTCCGCTTCTTCGTTGCGATATCTTCACCCACAACGGACCGCCTCTCAACGGCCTCCATACGTTGACTCAGTATCTTGACCTGCTTCGTCAAGCCTTCGGGCAGTGTGGAGGTGATGTGATTCACGATCTGGCTATAGAGGCCTCTCGTGTTGAAGTTGCTCTGCCATCCATTCAATACTTGCAGCTGGACGGATATGTCTTCAAATCTAGCTTGACTGACATGCATCATTTCGTCGATGCGAGTGTTAAGTGAAATGCACCTCTGTCCGAGACTGGTCAAGATGCCAGAGTGACTCACACTCTCGGTACTCAATTTCTTAATCATTGCGGAATGCTCCGCCTTTTGAGTATCATCCCCATTTTGCATATCCGACATCTTCCTAGCGACATTATCGAGTTGTTCTTCCATACATTCTCTCTTCTTCCACTCCCTTTCGAGAAAAGGTTCGAGTCTGGACTGGATACCCATAACTGTCTTTATCATGTCCTCTCGAGCGTTGGCCAGCTCCGGGCGGACGATTTCCAATACCTTATCATCCGACATAGGCACGGGATCTTTGGCTAGGTTGAGGCGGAGATCTTGCATTTGCTCTTTTACTTCTGCAATCTCCGCCGGCATACTCTCAAATTCCTTGGCTAAAAAGGTCGACATGGTGGATTGGAGCGAAGCAATTCGGGCGTCGCATACATCTTGTTGCTCCGTCCTCTCCTGAATGACCGTTGCATGCCCTCGTACCTGTCGTGCCAGGTCCTCAATCCCCGAGAGGTTTTCTTCCAGCCGATCTAGGCGGGCCTGGAGTTTGCTAACCTTGTCATCTTGGGAGTCCGATAACTCTTGTAGCCGCCGATTGAACAGATTCTTTTTAATCGACTCATCATGGTTGTTTTTTGCCCCGGCTTTATTCCGCAACGTTTCGCATTTAGCTTCGAGATCTGCTAGCCTTTCCACGAGTACGATGCTCCTCTGCTTTTCTTTGTTTAGCGAGCTTTGAAGATCCTTCATCTTGGCTTCGGTCTCTCGACTAAAAGAGCCTTTAGTCTCGACAATCCGCTTTTCGGCTTCCTGGGCAAGTGCTTGCCTAAGACTGCTTTCTCTTTGTTCGGCTTCTTGGGAAAGTATTTGCCTAAGACTGATTTCTTTTTCTTCGGCATCCTGGGCAAGTATTTGTCTAAGGCTGCTTTCTCTTTTTTCGGCTTCTTGGGCAAGTGCTTGCCTAAGACTGCTTTCTTTTTCTTCGGCATCTTGGGCAAATATTTGTTTAAGGCGGGTTTCTTTTTCTTCGGCTTCCTGGGCAAGTGCTTGCCTAAGACTGCTTTCATTTTCTTCGGCTTGCTGGGCCAATGCTTGCCTAAGATTGCTTTCTTTTTCTTCAGCTTCTTGGGCCAATGCTTGTCTAAGCCCGCCTTCTTTCTGTTCGAATTCTTGGGCCAGCGACCGTCTAAGCTCGGACAATTGGGATTCTAAGAAGCGCTCCATGGACTGCTTCATATCTGCCATTTCTTTTTTGAACGACGCCTCCATCTCCTTTTTGACGGCCTCTTGGGACAAAGTCAATCTGGCTTCCGACACCAGAGGTTGCGTTAGACCGCTTGATGGAGAAGAGGCCGCGGCTATTTCAGCCCTGAAAAGGCTTTGGAAAAACTCTGGAATAGTCAAGCTCAGCCTATCATCAATCTCCAGCATGGAACACTCAGCCCTCTGGATATCACCTTCATAGCCCTTTTGCTTAGCCTCTATTGATACTGAATCTGCATATCTGGCAAAGTCCGCAGGGCGGTGACGAAGTCGATCTTTCATCTCTTGTGCTTTTCTGCCTTCTTTCACAGCGGTATTCTTGACCTTGTACCACATCACCCGTTCACAAAGTTCATTGACAATGGACTCCAGAGGGCGAATCGCCGGGCCAGTTGGTGTGGTATTGGGTAACTGACTCGGAGTGAATTGTGCAGAAGCGTCAGACGGCCTCCTCTGGCCCGGCGTTGCGTTTCCTACGTACGCTGTCAGTAAACTAAGCTAGCTGTATGTGCCTGACATATACTTCTATGAGGATTCTTGCAAGAGAGATGGGAAGGGAGGGATTATTTACCAGAAATCGCAGGGGTTGATGGGCTGCATGCCTCAGGGCGAAAGTGTTGGGCGGCTGGACCGCGCTCTTTAGGTCTGTCAAAGCGAGGGTGCTCGAAATTCGAACCCTCATCCCCATGACGTATCCTGCCATCTTCATTGTTGGCGTCTCTCCTCGAGCGATCACGGCCCAAATCGCGATTCCTATCATTCTGGAGGTAAGACGGTCGTCGGTTATTTGGGGCCATGATGATGTCCAGCTTTGCGTATAATGCAAATGAACGGCACTGTGGGATAAAGATATCGGTGTTAATGGGAAGCTTGATCCTCGAGACGGACTGCAAGTTAAGTGAAGCACCACGGGCCCGTGCCCCTGGCTCACATTCAGTGGGTTTTGGAGGGACGTTAACCTCTGGTAAGTGCTTCGAGGCGTAGACAAGTTTAGGCAATTTTGTAAGTCCAAGTAACAGGAGTACTAGAGAACAAAGAGATAGCTTTTGATGAGACAAACAAAATGTCAGTTGTCTGGAATCAGGCAAAAGTAGATAAGAGTCAAATTATGATGGTAGAAGAGGTAAGCAGATAGCCTTGAGGGCTGTCTGAGGGTCTCGAGTGCCAGAACTAGAGAGGGAAGCTGAGCTCGGGGTAGAGAGAACTGTTGCCATGGGGGGGGAAGGTCCGCTTGTTTACCTGGACGCCTCAGGTATCTTATGCAGTTTTGGTGCCTCCTAAGGTAGGTAGGTACTTACCTAGTAGTACCTTACTTATAGTACCTACTATGGGGGTCGATACTTATCCTTTACAAAGAAATTGGCTGTAATAGAGATGTACTTTTTTCGAATAAATAGACGACCTCATTCTTTCCTCTTCCATGGCCTACGATGAACAGGCCCTCCGAACATGCACTCTGTGCTCACGAGGTCAAAAGCGCCGCTAGCTTCCAATAGCAAACGGCGGCTACGTTGCGCAAAGCACAATATTTCCCTTTGCGGAAGAGGTGGCTTTCAGCTAATGCCACGGAAGTGGAGATGACCAGGTACGAGGGCGTTGCAACATTTAGGGATTCGTTGGCCAGACAAAAAGCTGGCGTTGTAGCAAACAATTTCCACAATCGAGGAGGGTAGGGGGGCCCATCCGATAGGCTCATTAAGCAAGGTCAACAAGTTAGAAAGGTGCGAGAATGTAAATAGAGGTATTATTTGTAATCATCTACCTATCTTAACCGATAGATTGTACATGAAATTAAGGTACTACTATACCTAAAGGTAGTCCGTTACCTTAGGGGTATGTATAAGATAAGGTAGTGCTCCAAGATACATCACTTGAGCTCTCTAGTACACGTGATACCCAGAGTAGGTACAGTATCAGGAAGGATGCTGGTTAGCCATCAGCTCCATCTTGCACCAGTCAAGCCAGCTCTGGTCCAGGCGCCCCAAATAGGGCTGGACGATGGCCCCGCCCATCTCATCTCATCTGTACTTTGAGAGGTACCGCAAAGTGGAGCTTCATCTAAACCAGGTACTCGTGCTACTAGTACCGTTACCCGCTTCAAGCGCTAGACGCGCGCTTCATCGGAGCCAGATTTTTTCCTTGGTGAAAATGGGAGCTTCCAGTCAGCATTCCAATTCGCCCAGCCTTGTTTGTCTCTGCGTATAGCATCCATCGCCTCGTGCATTTGGACCTCGCATCCTGTCGTGACCATATTGCTGTGTGCACGGGACTAATCACATCCACAATGGCTGCTGTGAGCCCCCATACCTCTCTTACACTAGGTTCGCTTCCCTTTCAGAACTAATTTGTCTTCTGCTTTCTAGCCCTTAGTTACCGTTTCCGAGACTAAGGACCTTCGCGGTCTGAACCTCATCGCCGCGCATTCTCACATTCGGGGACTCGGTGTCGATGCTACAAGTCTCGAGCCCAGAGCCGCATCGCAGGGCCTCGTGGGCCAGGAAAAGGCCCGCAAAGCAGCTGCAGTGATACTTCAGATGATCAAGGATGGCAAGATTGCTGGCCGCGCCGTCCTGATTGCTGGTCCGCCAAGGTGAGTCGAGAGACAGCCAGAATTTTTGGTGCCTCTACTGTCCCCGTTTCTCCATGCAAGGACTTTGACTCATACTCGATGACTGAATAGCACGGGAAAAACTGCTCTTGCCATGGGAATGGCACAGTCCCTCGGCTCCGACGTACCCTTCACCACTCTCGCGTCCTCCGAGATCTTCTCCCTCGAAATGTCCAAAACCGAGGCTCTCACACAAGCCTTCCGCAAGTCAATCGGCGTCCGCATCAAGGAGGAGAGCGAGATCATGGAAGGAGAGGTCGTTGAGATCCAGATCGATCGCAGTGTCACCGGCAGTGCCAAGCAGGGCAAGCTGACCATCAAGACCACCGATATGGAAGCCGTCTACGACATGGGTGCCAAGATGATCGATGCCATGACCAAGGAGCGCGTGATGGCTGGCGATATCATTTCCATTGATAAGTCTTCCGGAAAGATCACCAAGCTTGGTCGATCATACGCTCGCTCTCGCGACTACGATGCCATGGGCGTCGATACAAAATTTTTGCAATGCCCTGATGGAGAGCTTCAGAAACGTAAAGAGGTGGTCCACACAGTCACGCTGCACGAAATCGATGTCATCAACTCGCGAACACAGGGATTTCTGGCCCTCTTCTCGGGCGACACCGGCGAGATCCGCAGCGAGATCCGCGATCAGATCAACACCAAGGTGGGAGAATGGAAAGAGGAGGGCAAGGCCGAGATTGTCCCCGGCGTACTGTTCATTGATGAGGTGCACATGCTCGACATCGAGTGCTTCTCTTACATCAACCGAGCCCTGGAAGACGACTTGGCACCCGTCATCATCATGGCCAGCAATCGCGGTCAATCGCGCATCCGAGGCACCGACTACAGCAGCCCTCACGGTCTGCCTCTCGATTTCCTAGATCGCGTCGTCATCATCAACACACATCCTTATAACCCGGAGGAGATTCAAAAAATCCTGTCCATCCGGGCACAGGAGGAAGAAATTGACGTCTCGCCAGACGCCCTGGCCTTGCTCACCAAGATTGGTCAGGAGGCCGGCCTTCGGTATGCCAGCAACCTCATCACCACGTCGCAGCTGGTCTCAGCGAAGCGGAAATCCAAACAAGTCGGCATCGAAGACGTCAAGCGATGCTTCCAGCTCTTTTATGACCCCGCCAGGAGTATCGAATTTGTGAACAAGTCCGAGAAGCGGCTCATCGGCAATGACGGCGGCGTTGATCTATCAGCTCAGAACGGCGATAGTCAAGCTGCTGCTCCTGCTGCTGCTCCTGCTGCTACTGCTTCCGCTGCTCCCACTACAGCCGCTCCCGGCTCTGAAAAGATGGATTTGAGCTAGACAGTAGAGAGGGTAGATTGTAGATTGCTGAAAGAGAGAGCAAGGGGGGGTTGTTCAGACGGCTGGCGTTTTTGGGTCAAAAGAAACGATGGGAGGGGGGATGTAATGGAAACTGAAATGTACCATAAATCAATATTTGGGCGTACAAGGGTCACAGCGGAAAGACCTCTTGATTAGTTTTGCAATAAATAAATATGTCTATTTTTCATCTTCATAGGACCTGTGGCTGTACTATGTTCAAACCAGGGTTGAATTCTAAACGGAGACACATGTCATGGTAAAGGAGAGAGTCTATTTTATATGAACCCATCCAATCTTCCACACGACCACGAGTTATTCATACACATAAATGACAAGCTAGAAACGGTCAAGTGAAAATGCCCCAGTGTATTACAAGGAAGATTTCTGTATTGCAGGCAAGGGGAGATCAAAATAAAAAGAGAGAGAGAACCCAGAAACTATACAAAGCTGGAACCCCCCTCTAGTTTCCTCGCCCATAATGCAGCATTAAGTCGAAGCGTCATTTTTTGTTTTTATACACGGCGCGCTAGCCTCATCCATCATCCTCGCATTGGCAAAAAGTAAAAGTTTTTCCCATGAACGTTACCGCCTGCATTTCCTCCTCATAATACTATAATGAAGATCCATTCCGCTGTATTGTAGAATTTTTTTCTTTTAAAAACTCTTTGGATCCTCTCGTCCCCCCTCCTGATCTAATGTGTAAACCGTCCCAGACGCCGCCTCCTCCCCACGGAAAGTTTTTTGTTTTGTTCTCCAAAGAGAACCCCTTCATGTCCACCTTCTCTTTCATTTAAAGAAGGAGTTCCAGGGGGTTCTCGAGAACCTTCTTGAGCTCACGCATCCACTCGGCACCGACGGCGCCGTCAACGACCTTGTGGTCGAAGCTGCCGGTAACGGTGATCTGGTCATCCCACTCGACGGCAGTCTCACCGTCCTCTCCCTCAACAGGGACAGCGACCTTCTTAGTGGTGCCAACAGCCAGGATGGCGGCCTGAGGAGGGTTGATAACGGCGGTGAAGTGGTCGACGGCGTCGTTCATGCCCATGTTGGAGATGGAGATGGTGCCGCCCTGGTACTCCTCGGGCTTGAGCTTGCCGTCTCGCGCCTTCTTGGCGAGCTCCTTGACCTTGCTGGAGATGGACTCCAGACCACGGCTCTCGACACCGGTGACGATGGGGGTGATGAGACCGGTGGGGGTGGCGACGGCAACGGAGACGTCAACGGTGGAGAACTGGCGGATGACATCGCCGCGCCAGCTGGAGTTGGCGGCGGGGACCTTCTTGGAGGCGACCGCAATGGCCTTGATGAGGAAGTCGTTGACGGACAGCTTGTACTTGCCGTCAGCAGAGCTGTTGAGGGCCTGTCGGAGCTTCAACAGCTTGGAGACGGAGATGGAGCTGGTGACGAAGAAGTGAGGGTTGTTCTGGGTTGACTCCTGCAGCCGGCTGGCAATCGTCTTTCGCATTCCGCTGATGGGGACGTCCTCGAAGGTGGCGTTGGGAGCGGTCACGGCGGGGCTGGCAATCAGCTTCTTGACATCCTCCTCGGTGATCTTGCCTCCCTTGCCGGTGCCCTTGACGCCATCCAGGCTGATGCCGTGAGATCGGGCAAGGCGGATGGCAGCTGGGACGGCGTTGGGCAGACGGTCGAGGGCGGTCTGCAGCCTGCCCTGCGAAGGAGTGTACTGCTCAGGAGCAGACGAAGGCTGAGGGGCAGAGGCGGGGGTTGACTGGGGGGCAGGCTCAGACTCCTTCTTGGGCGCGGGAGGCGCGGCGTCACCACCGGCATCCTCGAGGGTGAACTTTTCGAAGGCGGAAATGTCGGTTCCCTCTTCGACAAGGACAGCGATGGGCTATAGGGCGAGGAATATGCTTAGTATCGGAAAGAGCCGGCAAGGGGTAAAGAAAAAAAGAGACAGAAGAGAGTAATGGTTAGAAGGGGAGGGTTAATAAAATTTACTTACTGTGCCGACGGCGACGTCCTTCTCGCCAGCCTCCTTGAGGATCTTGGCAATAACACCCTCTTCCTGGAACTCAAAGTCCATCTGGGCCTTGTCCGTCTCGATCTCGACCAGGACCTCACCGGGAGAGATGGTGTCGCCGGGCTTCTTCTGCCAGGCACCAATGTTGCCAGCCTGCATTGTCGGGGACAGGGCGGGCATCTTGATCACCTGGTGGCTCGGGAAGGAGGCATAGTAGCGGACGACGTGCGCGGTGAAGCCGACTCGCAAGGCCTGGTGAGTAGGCGCGAGGACACGCCTCCGAAGAGCGGCGCTGAGCATTCTCGGGGATTTTAAAAAAAAAAAATGTCTCTCACAAAAAGATGGGATCGGCGGGAGACGGGGCGGGCGTGAGGGCACTCAAGCGATGCTCACGGACGGCGTCGTCTTGCAACAATTGACGCTTTATCCAAGGGAGGGGGGGGGGATGAAAGGGAAAGGACAAGCAAAGGCCCGGGAGGTTTGGTTGCGCGGGAAAATTGTTGCAACAGAATGGCTCAAGATGACGGGTCGGTCGAAATTCCCTTGGGGCTTGGAACGTCCAAGATTTTTGCGTTGAGCTGCCTTTGGAAGCTTTGGGGCCCTAACCCTCATTGGGGCTAGCGCAAAAGGCGGTTTCATTGTTTTCCAGCCTTTCTGAGCGGACGAGGGAACTCGAAGTCTACAGCATACAACAGGCGTATTCTGCGCTCGGTGTGCTGTACCTCTCATGTACCGGTTGGCGTCTACTTCGTGAGGACAAAGGGGACCTCGATTTGTACCCTGGATTGATAAAACATAAAGCAGTCAGGACTTGCCAATATCTACCTATTTCTTTTCCTTTTTACGTTCTTCGTGTAGTGTAGTTAAGCTTATTAGCAGACCCTTTCAGACTATCCGGAACTTCTGTAACCTTGACATATTTTCACCAGTTACTACTAAATTGCTTGCTGTCAAGATTGATCTAATTTTTTCAACACTCTATACGGTATTCAAGCGTTAGCCTTGGGCATCGTCGCATAGTCACCAAATAGCCCATCGTTGCCTGTATCATTCCAAATCATGGCGAAGAGCAAAGGCCCATTTTAATGCCCGCAATAAAGTGGCCTACATCCATACAAAGATACGCTGCCTATCGGGCCTATGTATCCACCGGTTTTCTTCAGCAAGACGGACTAGACCTCATGGCAGTCATTTCAACAATTCTTTTAGTCTATACTTGTATAATGTCAGACTAGAGACGTCTTCTGGAGACATCTACAAGATATGGCATCTATCAAAGTATTCACTTCCGCTACTACCTTGTAGACAAACCAGAAATGGTATATGAAGCCCATCCCCTCCTTGCAGGCATTCAACTGTCGTATCGCTCCTTTTTTTTCAAACGTCCACCCAACAACAAGCGCTTTATCCAGTGTCGCGTCCAAGGCATGTCGCATAACACATCATTCCGGGAATCATAGTTAAAAGAAAATAAAGAGTAATAAAAAAGGGCTCCCACAACCATCACTTTTTTTCCCTTCCAGCCAGAGGTGAAGTAGAATGGACCACTCATTATTGCGATTGCAGCATCCACCTCTTTTAGCATATGAGCACACAAAACGCCTCGCAGTATCTCACAAAAATGCCCAAGTCCCGACTCCCATGCACGGGACCCTGATAAGAGAGAGAGAATAAGAAATATACGCGGGAAAGAAGATGTCGGCACCAAAAATACGGCTCATCGTCCCTCGATGGTAGCAAGTTGGGCAGCCAGAGCCTTGTTGCCTAGGATGAGTTCTTCTAGCCACTCTGCTGTCATTGTCAACATGGTGCTTTTGCTGAAACCACCCCCCTTTAGTCCGGGAACGAGGTCGCACAAATCATCGAACCCTTCCTTGATGAGGGTACGACGCTTCTGCTCGCTGCGGATGTGGTTTTCTCGCTTCTGTTCTTCTGACAGGTTTTCTCGAGGGGGCTTGACTCCGTTCGCGCTCGATTTCCGCCGCTTGCCCGCGGTGCTGGTCTCCATAGGAGGTGAGGAGACGGATCCGGTTCGATCGGTCTTTGCTTTCCTCCTCTTCGCAGACGCGGTCTTGGTTCCTTTTGCGCCTTCGTCCCCCTCTTGGTCAACACTATCCCTCTTGATCTTGCTCTTTCGTCTCTTGCGAGGCGGTGCATCATCGTCCTCTGGCCTCTCTGCGGACTCTGAGATATCCCGGTTCATGCCCAGTGAAAAGGTGGATTGGCTGTTGGCTGGACTGCCAGGGCGAGTCGTTGCAGCACTTCGGCTAGGTTCCAGACACTCGAGGCACTTGAGCTGCTCCTGTTGCATTGTCTCAACGGTCTCCTTGTCCGCTCCGGACGTATAGCCTTGCGCCAGGTTGAAATTGGAATCTGAACCCCACTGATACTCGGTGGGGAGAACTCGAGAATTAGGTTCATGTCGTGCCTTGGATCCCCACATCCATTCTGTAAAAGTATTGTCAATGTTCGTTTGAGCCATGCTCTTCCGATTTTCTTCTCTAAACTCTTCAAGGGGCTGGTGGCGGAGGTGGCCGATGGGAGGACCGAGAGACCGCCGAGGGATGGAGGAATCGTTATTCTTATGAGCTCCGCGCAAACCAGATCCGTTCTGCATCAAGGTGGCGGCGGCATTCAAAACGTCATCGGAGGGGTCTTGCTGATATGTCGTCGACTGAGAAAGAGGCGGAGGGGGTGGTGGCGGCGGCATTAGGTGTGATCCGGACAAGACGCCGTGAGGGCCATGAGGCTCGTTGGCGAAGTTGAGATGTGATTCGTGGCCGAGAGGTACGGTCGACTGTGGTCCGTAAGAAGTTGCTGTTCCCATCAACTGAGGCGGCAGGTCGAACCAGACGCCGTCATGGAAACTCAGACCTTCTCCAAAGGAGGGCATGTTGTATTGATTTGCTGTGATGTCTTCGAAGAAGTTGCTTAACAATTTGCTGTCGGTCTCGCTCAGCAAGGGAGCGCCGGGGGGTGGTTCGGGGGCATCGAAGAGAGGTTCTTGGTTGGCATCAACGGAGTCTAGGGCGGTCAGCTTTGAGTCCAACGCCTGCGTGCGCATAGAAGAAAAAGAACTTGGAGAACTTGGAACATACAGCCAAAAGGCATCTGGAAAGGATCAGAATCGGGCTGCGACGAACCCATTCTGCCGGGAGGTTGCCGCACGGCGAGCATGGGTGCGCCCTCGGTAATGTGATGAAGAGACGGTGCGGCCGCCGGAGCACCTCCGGGAGGACTTGCGCGGAAGAGCTATACGGAAGCCGTTGGGAGGAAAGGCGGCGCTACAGGAGCCCTGGTCGCTGACGAACATTTACCAGAGACTGTAGTGTAGAAGAAAGGCCGCACGCGATCCTAGCTCATGAAGCACATGAAAGAAGCTGGGGAAATCCGGGGTAGCGGAAAAAAGCACGACGGGGGGCCCTTCGAGGTTTAAAGGTCGGAGGAGTGCTGAGGCCGAGTTATAGTGGGGGCGTGTGGCCTGTTCAGCGGACGCATGGGGTGACGGTTTTGGCTGATTATGGCTGCGGCACCGCTAAAGGATCGCTGGAGGCTGCCAATATTAGAGGGGAGGGGGCGGGGGGGCTGGGCGCAGCCAAGTTCGGCTCGATTCAGTTGAGACCTGCCAACCCTTGCTCCGCTGGACAGAGGGCAGCAGAATAAGAAAGAGGTTTGACGGAATAGTAGTCGATCAACTAGATTGATTCAAGTAAAAAAAAAAAAAAAAGTCCCAGCGCACGAACCGGGTGAGGCGTCACTCCACTGATAGGCGACCCCACGAGGGGCACGAGGACATTATCGTCGCCTCGCTATTGCTGCTTTCTGCTGCTGCTGCTGCTGCTGTCAAGGCGTGTCCTGTAAGCAATTCAGGTGGCTTGCGTACATGGACGGGATAGCGCGGGCAGCGGAGCCTTGGTGGGAGCAGTATATTGGATATGTTTTCAATATTCAACAAGTGGCAGCGCCGCTCCACGCGTCTTTTTCTTTCATGAGACACCGACGGCGCAGATGGTGGGCTGAGGTACGGTCGTCGGTTGCGGCTGTTCCGTCGTCAATAGATACCAAGGTAAGTGTATGAAAGAATCACGGAGAGCATCATCTGCGCGACGCTGCCGTCTTTGGGGATGGACAGCTGTAAAAAAAAGCCCAGCACCCCCCCTGTCCCGTTAGGCCCGCTACGAGTCACCTGGCGAGTTGTTGAGGGGGGGTATGGGGTGGCTCTAGTTATGTGGCAGGTCTTTTATCCGATATGAAAATTCCATAGACGACTTCCTTTATCGGGGGCTTACCTGCATCCGCCATTGTCCCTTCCTTCTGAAATCTGCAGCAGGAGACTCCAACAGGTACTTTTTATATCTAGCCCGCTTATCCGATAAACCCCTCTTTTGTCTCGCTCTCGGCCTCCGCGCGAAGCGGTATTCTTCAAAGCGGGCATCACATGCTATTTTTCTCAACCCTATTCTCGGCTTTCTTAGAACGAAGCTCAATGACGACGGGTCTAGAAGAACGGACAGCAGAACGCCGAGATAAATTGTAGGATCCGGCTCCCCGCTGGTTCCCGGCCTGCTGCTCCGTACGGAGTACCGGAAAGGGCTTGCAGAAGGTATTATAATACCATTTTTTTTTGGTTCCTGCTCCGAATACGAAGTACGTTACGAGAGGTTTTCCAAGCGGTACTCCGTATTATGGCTTTCTGGCCAGCTCAGCTCAGCTTGTTCATGGGCCGGTAAGCTTTCTTTTTCTTCGTCTTGGCTGAGGGCGAGACTTGCATCCGCTGGCAGCCCTCAACATGTAGGAAGCAGGTTTGGGTGAGCCTCCTTGCCTAGACAATGATGCCGCAATACTCGGAAAGCTTCCGCAGCCATGGCGGGCTCAATGACGGCCCATCACACCAAAAGCGCAAGTAGAGTTACACCGTTCGGTTGACAATATCAGTTACTCGATAAAGGAGGCGGTATTTCGCCATGACGGGCCAGATTGCCAGAATCGACCACTTGGCTAGATGGAGGCGTATCCCTCTGCTCGGTCGTAGCGACAAAACAGTCCTAGCGATGGCTCCAGCGTCGCAGATTCTTTCGCCTCTTGGCCCCCCTGCTATGCGATCTGAAAGATACAGAAGTTCCTGGTGCATCGTCTGTGCAGGGCGTTTGGTGGAGCTTGGGGGGGGGGGGGGGCGCGTGGCATGCCGATTTGTATGTATGTACGGACTACGGTAATACTAATAGGATTGTAGCTGCTCGATCTGAATAGTACGGACGTAGTAGTCAAAGCTTTTGGCGAGATGCGCCGCGGCATTGCCCCCCTAGCCTTTTTCCTTGCGCATCATAATGCACATGCATGAAAGTAGTATTAGAGTAACATTAATATGAATAAAATGAAAGACTAATATAGATTTGACATGCGGTACCTATGAAGTTATTGCGGACAGCCGCATGCAATTGTCCCTGTTCTCGGGCATGCCAATGGCGCTGTGCCGAGGTCCAGCCTTAAAGGCGATACATTTCTAAAGTTTGCTGAAAATCTCCGTTAATTCATAGTAGCACCTACTTAGTACTAATATTGCAACCAAGCTAAAAAGGAACAAAAAAAATTAGTAGCCATGTCGTAGTACAGCAATAACTGCCGACCGATCTCATCAACACCAAAAATTCCAAACCAGCTGGCCGCTTCTACTGGTCCGCCCAGCGAAGCGTTTCTAAAAAAAAAAAAAAAAAAAAAAAAAATCAATTCGCCCACGCCCTTTTGCACGGATCTTGCGCAGGAACCCACAGTGCGGTCTGGCTGTCTTGTCCTGTCCCCCCAAAAGGCGGTCCTGTGTTCCCCTATCCCAATTCCCTTTTCAATTCCGTTTCCTCATGTTTTTTAAGCCCTTCTTCCCGGCACGCTACTACTAGTGTGTTTCTCTCGTGATACCTTCGCAACCTACATCATCGCGCAGCCAGAGCAGTCGCGTCACCCTCCCAATCACCGGCAGCGCCGCACAAGGTCTATACGGACATCTCCCCCTTGGAGCCCAAAAGCGAGCGGGCGCGTTACATCTCGCGAGCCGTCGTCTTTTTTCCTCCCTCACAGAACCCATTGGGCCTCAAAGCTTTGCCTTTCCGCCTTCCTTGATGCGGGCACACAGATAGAAAACTCACCTTCCTCAGCTGAGAGGCGTGGTTGCGTCCAGTCCTTTTCCCACCCCATACAACCACCCTCCACGGAGTGAAAAAAAACCTTCCCCTTCAGACGAGATCCTGGGAGAGATGCAACCCGCCCTTCGATCCGGGCAGCCTAACGGGCCGTTGAGCTTCCAGTCCCTGCCAGCAGCTCTGCGGCCATTGGTCCGGGCCTATCTCCTGGGCTATGCCTCCGCCGTCGCCCCTCGGCTGTTGACCTTGCTGCTCCAGTTCATCTCCAGGAAGCGTAGAAACGCGAAGAAGTACCTGTCGGCCGACAAGGACGACCGATCATTCCAGGAGTCAGCTTTGCAGATCCTGAAAACTGGCCTGGATCCGCGGCGCTTCCCTACGTTTTGTGCTGCCTTGGTGGGAGGCTCGACTTTGTTGCAGGTAAGGATTGGAGTTTGAGGCCCAAGTCATGGAGCTGAAAGGGACAAGATACGTGTATGCTCGGCTTTGGCAAGGCCAATTCCATCTGCTGCCTGGGCCCATGTCGAGAATAACGAGACACTCTCCTGCTGTAGTCCCGCATAGACTAATGGGCCCGGACGCATTCTGTGTTCGGTCATGTTCAGCCGTATCTTTTTTCTTTCACTAGAATCGAATTGTAACATGCTAACATGGGTAACACTGATATAGGAACCTCTGCTCAAGATCATCGATCGTGTTGCCACTCAACTAGGGGCGACGTCCCAGCTCAGGTAAAGTCTCCGAATACAAGATCCTCCCGCTAATAGCCTTGTCATCCCCCGTGCAACGTTTGTCAGATGCATTGGCCCGGAGCTGAACTGAGCTGAGCTGACAGGAGATACAAAAAAACACACAGACTAGCAAGATGGCTGTCCACATTCATAGCGGGATGGCTCAGCCTCCAGCTCCTACAGTCTAAGCAGACTCCTCCATCACGGGCGAATGCTGATGCAGCATCGGCGCAGCAAGGCTGGCCAGACGCTTCCGGCACGGTGTTGGGCGGCCGAACGCTCGACCTCACCCTCTTTGCCGTCACGCGAGCTGCTGATGTCCTCGTGGGCGAGCTATGGTCGCAGCACCGCTCCCGCCGCAAGGAGGCGCAGAAGTGGACTGTCGTTAGTAGCCTCAACTCACTCTGCTCCCTTCTCGAGCTAATGAGCTAGAAAAAGATTGAGCAAATCATATCCAGACTCACGGACCCGGCCGTCTTTGCTGCCTCCTCCGGCCTCATCATGTGGGCCTGGTTCTACTCGCCGGACAGCCTCCCCCGGAGCTACAACAAGTGGATCACGTCCGCCGCCTCTGTCGACCTTCGACTGATCGAAGCTCTGCGTCGCTGTCGAAAGGGCGAGCTCATCTACGGCAAGGAAACCGGCCAGGCGCCCTTGCTGGGCTCCGTCTGTGAAGACTACGGCTTGCCGACGGAGTGGGGCGATCCCGCCCAGACAATTCCTTTCCCTTGCGATATCGTCCACATGGGATGCGGTCCGTCTTGCGAGTACCATGCGCTGAGTCGCTTCCTCCGTGCCTGGAAATGGTCCATGCTGACCTACTTGCCCCTGGCCCTGGCCCTCCAGCTGCGCAGTCCCAAGCGGATGAACCTGATCAAGGCCGTCACCGGCTCTACCCGCTCATCCACTTTCCTTGCCCTCTTCATAACGCTCTTTTACTACGGCGTGTGCCTGAGCCGCACCCGCCTCGGCCCTCACCTCATCGGCAAAGACGTGGCGGCCCGCCAGCGCATCGATCAAGGCATCTGCGTCGGCACCGGCTGCTACCTGTGCGGCTGGAGCGTGCTCGTCGAGACGGCAAGCAGGAGGAAGGACATGGCGCTGTTTGTGGCTCCGCGGGCGCTGGCGACGCTGGTCCCGCGGCGGTATCCCATCGAGAAGCAATGGCGAGAGAGGCTGATTTTTGCAGCAAGCACGGCGGTGGTCTTTACGTGTGTACTGGAAAACCCGAAGAGAGTGAGGGGTGTATTGGGAGGGCTGCTGGGTACGGTGTTGAAAAAGTGACATGGATGCAGATTGGCTTCTGCTTCCTTTGGAGCATTTTGGGGGGGGCGTTGTATGGCTTTTTGTTTCCTAATTTCTTTTTTTCCTCTTCAAATTTTCTCGACATGTCTTATGTTTTTAGATGGAATGCACAAGCAGGCCTTGATTTAAAGGAAAAAAAAAAGGGTTTCAATATATATAGGTAATATTAATTGCTTACTCCATGCTTTATGCGGTTGCCCAAATTCCTAGCGTATATCATTCCATTTCATCACTCGGCCACTGCTTTTCAGCTTGACCACCAAGACACCACTCCAAGCACAAACACGCAAGTCAAAATGTCCGTCCTCACAGCATTGAAAATCTGCACGTAGCGCTGTCCCACCTCAATGTACCCTCGGTACGGCTGCGGCAGGTACGATATAGCCGTGGCAACAAAACCCGTAGCGTTGGTACTCCTCTTGTCGAGGAAAAACCTGGTCGATAGCAATAAGACCTCGGCGGTGGCAAAAGTCCAGAAGAAGAGGCTCTTGCGCTTCTCTACCTCCGCGTCCACGTCCTGGTCGAAGGCGATGGCGGTGCGCTCACGCTCGACCTTGCTGCCGGTGAAGTTTGTAGTGAGGACAAAGAACAGGCCCAGGCCGAGGGCGACGAGGGCGTGAAGGAGGCGCCAGAGGGACAAGGACGAAGCTTTGGGCAGCTGAACAGGGGCTTGCTGCTGGGGCAGGTTCATGTTGGCAAAGGGGTTCGCAGCTCCGTCGGCGCCGCCGAAGCCCGGGATCGCCCCGGAGGACATCATCTGAGACATCATCTTCATGATCGGGTCGTCCTCCATGCCAGGGGGCAAGCCAGGGCCGGGCGGGCCGCCGCCGGGGCCAGCTTGGTCCGGGCGGTCGAACCCGAGCATCATCTGGCGCAGCTGAGCGTCGGACAACGCCGGCTCGGAAGGGCTGGGAGGCGAGAAGACGCCATCGATCGGCTTGCGAGAGGACCTTTTCGGGGCGAAGAAGTGTTCTGAGATGTCAACCTCGGCAGGATCGTTGGCGGTCTCGCTCGATGCCCGCGGAGGACTGGCGACGAAGGTATCAGTGGCACCCGCAGCTGGGGACGCCGCAGATTCCGAGTCTTCTTTTTTGCGGCAGGAAACATTCAGTATATATTGCAACCAGGGGGAAAAGCAAAAGGAAGCTGAGCAGCGTACGAACCTCCGGTGACGCGCCCCCCTGCGCCCGTGATCTTCTCCAGTCTCGCAGAGCCTCCAGCCTTGATCTTGGCTTCTCTGCGCTCCTTGCGTAGCCGCGCCTGCTCTGCGGCTCGCTGGGCAGCGGCGTCGTTGGACGTGGCCGTGCTCTCCGACATGTCGTTCTGCGTGCGTGTGCCTGTGTATTGTATGCGTTTCTATGCAGGCGGCAGGATGGGAGGACGATGTTGAAAAAGAGTGACGTGGGAAGCTGGCGCCTTGAGGTTATCGAACCAGTCAAGGTGGCCTGAGTGCGCAGAGCTAAGGTACAGGCACAGGCAGGTTGACAGCACACGAGACCCCACGTAATGCATGCACATGATGCATGGAACTTGTGGAGGGGCTCCATGCAGTGGCTTTTGATTTTATACTGCATACAAATTCACCTTCAACTTTTACAACGCCTTTTTATTTTATTACCAATTTGATTCTCGTAGTTTTAAAGAAGAAATTCAAGCTTGATTTTGAAATTGTTCTCTGTCTCTCTTCTCATCTAACTGCTATAGCAGTCGAAAGCTTCAGCGAACCTTGCGTTGTACCCCGCTATAGAGCAAGACGAGACATGCGCCTGAGAGCTCGCCTATAAAATTTCTGTACTGCCAGTTCCTCTAAAACCAGGCAATTTTATATCTCGACTTGCGGGTAACGCCATGTCTACCTGACCCCAAGTCGTTCTGCAACATATTCCTCTGAAGATGTACCAGATACCTTCCCACCTGGTTACCCATAAACGACTTGCCAAACAGATCATACAGAATCTGCAGCTCACTGCTTCTTTGCCCCGATGCTTTGGCCGTCTCGTAGAACTGCCATGCGCAGACCATGGGGAAGAAGCCTGAGCCGCCCTGGACGACGCCGGCCAACGGCTCAAGAAAGAGGTGAGCGCATCGGACGATCTTGGAGGCGTATGTTTCAGGGCTACCTAGGAATCGAAATGTCGAGCCCGCTTCACCCTGGAGGCTTATATGCCCATCAATGTTCATCTCTGACATGTCTCCAACCACTCGTAACCCTCCTGTCACCGCTTGCATGATGCAGGATAGCATGAGACAAATGCCCCAATAGACACAACTCAAATGAAGCAGAGAGAATTCTCTATCCAATTCTGGTATAGGCAAGGGCACGCCTGCGATGGAGTAATCGTAGACGAATGTGTCGACATGAGATTGCCACTCTGCTAAAGCTGCTTCCGCATTTCGACACTGCTGCAAGATTCTCACTCCAAGTTCATCGGCTGCATCAGGCATGTCAGCCTCTTCAACGCGATCCACCAGTGCGAGAATATCTGGAATATCGTTCATAATGTCAATCAGCCTGTCCTTTGTGGACTTCTTATTAAGGGTCCAAGGAATTGTCTTCCATTCCTCGCTGCTGAATGGAGATGCAGCTCTCTGCCTTATAGCCAACATGATCTATATTCTGGCGTCAGTACATTTGTAGACTCTCAATCTCGCACTTCGCAATAGCTGTCTTACTATGTTTATACGACTATCGACGAAGAGCTGGTGAGCAGCTCCCGAGACGAAAGACTCCGGCCCTCGACCGAGAAACACTGCTAGCTGTCCCTCGCTATGCCTTTGCCATCCGGTCAGCCCCGGGTCCCCATCGGGGCCGAAGAAAAGCTGGTATTGCCACACTCGTTAGAAGCAAAATAAACAGGCAAGTAAATTCTATCTCACTGTACCTACCTCATATAGCGCCATAACCCGAGCGGCCAGAAGAAAGCCGTCACTCCGCGCTCGACTCGGGTGCTTAACGGCCTTGATCATCTCTTGGATTGTCCAGCTGTATGCTTGCAGGCCCTTGAAGCATAGATGGTCATCATTATTAATCTTGCCGAGTATCGAAGCTGCTGTGGCGATGATTGCGAAGCGGAGAGTAGTCTCACTATCGTAAAGATCCCCGACGAACTTTGTCCAGCCAACTGAAGACAATTCCAAAGATTCAGGTGAGAATTGCGGCCCGTCGGGTATCATTTTGCTCCAGAACAGTCCGAGAAATAGCTGCTCTCGCGACGATTGCGTGAGCGAGTCGTGCAAAGTAATGTTGGAACCCCCTCTCTTCCTTCCGTAGCGGACTATCCAAGGTCGGTCTTCGGAGCTTTCTTCAGACGGAGAGGAATTACGAGGTCTTTGATCACGTTTGGCACTCGTAGTGGAATTGAGCCAAATCATATCCGTCTCATATCCTGCACAAACTATCTGCGAACGAACACATCGGTCGCACACAGGAGTCCGCCTGTCACACTGCATCCACACCATCAATCCATGGACCTAACGATGAAGTTCTTTTTTAGAGAAACGGAGGGACGATATGCTCACCCCTTTCTTTCTCTTGCGGCAGGTAATGCAGCCTCTATCCCGTCCCGGAACACCAACCATGGCTTGCCAATACACCCCGACAGGAGGAAGCAAACAGTGCAGAAGGCCGCGAAGACGAGATGGTTGTTCAATGAAGCTTGAAAAGAGGCGTAGTTGAATATGATATACGGTATGGGTATCACTAAGATCGACGGCGTATTATTTGGGAGAGCGACATGGAAAGAGTTAAATCACAGAAGTGACGGAAAGAACATGATGTGTAAGCAGCCTCGACGACAAAAAAAAACGTCGAGATTGGAAGACGTCTCGCAGCCGAGGTTCCTAATGTCGACAAATGAATGTTTGCAAATGTGCAAGACGAATAGTCTATCCAACAGCTAAGAAGCCACGGAGCTCACTTAGTCAGGCGCGACACCACAACAATCATGTTGTCAGACGCTCATCAATTAGATACACAGCGGTAACGTGTAGTTCATCATCCTTTGGTCCTTGGGGTTGTCAACAGCCCGAGTTGGTACCCCCACGCCGTTGCCATCCTGGCTTAGATGTTACCTCATGACCAAGCGGTACATCAGACCCTGCCGCCGATGAGTAAGGCATTGAAAGAACTGTAGCTGCCATGGCGCCTATAGAGAGACTCGTAACTCATGAAATACTCCATTTCTTCTCAGCTTTTCATCCAGCTTCCTTGGCTTCTTGGGTCGGACTTGGGAAAAGGGATAGGTACATATGGTAAAAGGCACTACTTGAGGATACATAGTACCTGGATGGAGACTTCTGCTGGATTTTACTCTTGATTTTACAGGCCAATCGCCCTCACCGTACCCACTAATGTGGACAAGTACAATGTATGGATGAGACTATCGTGGGTACGCAGTACATACAGTACATGCCTCCCCCATAGATTCCAGGCTTAAGTTGGCTGCTGGGTAACAGCAACAGTGGCGTCACGTGCGGGACCGCCGCTGGCCGGCAGCGAAGCACAGACGCGGTTTTTGGGCAGGGAGGAGCTGCTCAGGACACCGACCAGGCGTAGCCTGCAATCTGGCATCATAGCTGGCCTTGATTCCTGACCAAGCCGGCACCAAGATATCCTTTCCTTTTGTCGGGGCCATTCTGGGAGCTGCGCAACCTTCAGCCATCAGTGCTGCATCGAAGCCTTTGATTGGGCACCAATTTCCCTTTTTTTCCCCTTTTATCCAATTCGTCTCGTCTCCAGACCCTCATACTTCTCTTAGCCCGCCTCGTTTATACGCAACCCCCGCCGCCATGGTGCGCCTACGAGATATACCACGGACGGCCACATTTGCCTGGTCGCCCGGCTCCGGGAAGCCCTTGGTCGTCACCGGCACGAAGGCGGGTGCAGTCGATGCCGACTTCTCTGGCGAGAGTAAACTAGAAATATGGGATCTCTTCTTGGATAACCAAGAGCAGGGCATCGAGCTCCAGCCCGTGGCCAGCATCAATACAGACTCAAGGTATGGTTTGGCGCTCGTCTCTTCTGCTCCTTCGCATTGGTAACCAACATTTCCAGATTCTACGACATTGCTTGGGGACCTGCCGATGCCGACCATCCCAAAGGTATCATTGCGGGAGCCCTGGAGAACGGCACCCTAGAGCTGTGGGATGCCGAGAAACTCGAGAACGGAGCCTCAGACGCCTCCATCTCCAGGACCACAAAGCATACCGGCGCCATTAAAGCTCTGCAGTTCAACCCCCTGAAGCCTCAGATTCTGGCTACTGGTGGCTCCAAGGGTGAACTCTTCATCTACGACATCAACGATATCGAAAACCCCTTCCGTCTAGGCAATGCCGCCGCCCGATCCGACGATATCGATTGCTTGGCGTGGAACCGCAAGGTTTCTCATATCCTCGCCACTGGTGGACCTGGCGGCTTCGTGACTGTATGGGATTTGAAGACTAAGAAGGCATCCTTGACCCTAAACAACAACCGCAAGGCCGTCAGCGCGATCGCGTGGGACCCCAATAATTCCACCAAGCTCCTCACAGCAACTCCAGACGACAACACCCCCGTCATCTTTCTGTGGGATCTGCGCAACTCTAATGCCCCGGAAAAGACTCTTCAGGGCCATGAGCAGGGTGTCTTATCTTTGTCTTGGTGCCAGCAGGACCCCGACCTGCTGCTCTCCTCCGGTAAGGACAACAAGACAATAGTATGGAATCCACACACCGCAGAGCGCTACGGCGAATTGCCCGAGGTCACCAATTGGACCTTCCAGACTCGTTTCCATCCTCACAACCCCAACCTTTCGGCTACTGCGAGCTTTGATGGCAAAATCACCATTCAGACCCTCCAGAATACCAACCCTGACAAGTCTCAGGCTGCCAACGAAAAGCCTCTGGACGACGAAGAATTCTTCAGAGCTGCTCAGACCCAGCCTCAGGGGGCTTCTTGGTCATTGGCCAAGGCGCCAAAGTGGTTCGAGCGGCCCATCGGTGCTTCTTTCGGCTTTGGTGGCAAGCTTGTTATCTTTAGGGAATCTCCAACACAAGCCGGCCAGAAGCGCTCGTCAACAATAACCATTTCCCAGTTTTCCGCCACTTCAGACGTTTCATCTGCCATCGAACAATTCCAAGAAGCACTTGCTTCCGGTGACGTCGTGACTCTCTGCGAAGAACGGAAAGAGCAGGCCAAAACGGAGGAAGAGAAGGCAGATTGGACAGTGATAGAGACCCTGGTCGACCAAAACCCTCGCTCAAAGATTGTTGAGTACCTGGGCTTCAAGGAAGAAGACTTGGCCAATGGAACAGCAGACGAGTCCGCGGAAACCAAGGAGAAGGATGAAACGCCCGCTAAAGAGGGTGATGATGCCGAAGGCAAGTCCAGACGCCTGTCTACCTTCTTTGGCGATGGGGACGGTGAGGGAGACGACTTCCTTTCCGGTTTAGCCGCCAACAAGGGCGCCAAGACTGACAAGCCCTTCCACCTCTTCGGCGAGGGCGATACAACCGTCGAGAAAGACATCACAAGGGCTTTAATGTTGGGCAAGTTCGCCAAGGCGACCGAGATTTGCTTGAAAGAAGACCGCATAGCAGATGCCTTCCTGATTGCCAATTGCGGTGGCCAGGACCTCGTTGAAAAGGTTCAGTCTGCCTACCTCTCCCGCAAGAACGGCACTCCTAGTTATCTGCGCCTCATTGGCTCCGTCATTGACAAGAATCTCTGGGATATCGTCTACAACGCCGATCTCGAGAACTGGAAGGAGACCATGGCTATCATCTGCACCTTTTCAGATCCCACCGAGTTCCCAGATCTCTGCGAGGCTTTGGGAGATCGCATCAACGACCAGGGCAACAGAAAAGACGCTTCGTTCTGCTACCTTGTAGGCTCGAAGCTCGAAAAGGTTGTCTCCATCTGGGTAGACGAGCTCAATGAGTTGGAGCAAGCTGGATTGAAGGAAGAATCCGGTGCCTCTACTTTCTCAGTGCACACTAGATCATTACAGAACTTCATCGAAAAGGTGACCGTCTTCCGCCACGTCGCCAAGTTCCAGGACCGCGAACTATCACAGACAGAGGGCTGGAAGCTCGCGACCCTCTACGACAAGTATACTGAGTATGCGGAAATTCTTGCCGGGCAGGGAAAACTAGCAGTCGCTCAGAAGTACCTAGATTTGCTGCCAGCCAACTATCCTCCCGCCGAACTGACCAGAAGCCGCGTCAAGTTGGCAACGCAGAAGAAACCTGCAGTGTCGACAGCGTCAGCTCGTCGCACGCCATCAATTGTTTCAGCAGGAGTGCAGCAGCCTTCCGCAGTAGGCTACCAACCTCCACAGCCTGCTGCCATTCCAGCCCCTTCGAATCCTTACGGTGGATTGCAGCAAACATCACCAGCGGTCTCCACCAGTCAGCAGTACAGGCCTCCAGCTAATCCGTACCAGCCCCAAGGTTATCAGCCCCAAGGTTACCAGCCCCAAGGCTATCAACCACCGACGAACCAGTATGGATATACTGGAGCAGCAGCCATTCCACCCCCAATTGGAGGTCCCCCCAGGACCACTACACCATCTGCGCCCCCGCCGTCGAAAGCAAAGAACATGGACAACTGGAACGACGTCCCTCTCGTTACAAAAGCTGTGCCGCGAAGGTCAACGCCCAGTGCGGCCCCGATTACATCACCCTTCCCAGGTCAACAGGGTCAAACTGGACCACCGCCCCCTCCGTCTTCAACATCCTCATACGGACAACCTGTCAGGGCTAGTCCTCCGCCACCACCCAAGGGACCGGCTCCTCCGCGAGTTCAGTCCCCTCTCGCCGGACCTCCCCGAGCTTCTTCTACGGCAGCCAGCCAGTACGCTCCTCCACCTCCGCAAGCCGGAGCCGTTCCATCCCATGTGCCGCCACCAGCCATCCCACGGACCGCTTCGCCATATAACGCTCCTCCCCCGGGACCACCACCCTCGAACAGGTACGCACCGGTGACGGCGACTCAGCAGCAGCCTGGACAGTACTCCAGCTCCTCTGTGCCGCCGCCTCCCGGGCCGGCTAGCAGGCCACCTCCTCCCGCCAACCCTTATGCGCCACCGGCTCAGCAGCACCCGGCAGCACCCAGCCCATATGCGCCATCGCCATATGCGCCTGCTCCTGGGCAAGCAGCTGCCACTCAACCACCGCCGACGGGCCCTCCGCCCCTGAGCAGACCCGGCCCTCCGCCTGCCGCCACGTCTACTCCACCTCCTCCGAGAGAGGCTGCACCGCCCCCGGCGCCGAAATACCCTCCTGGGGATCGATCCCACATCCCCCCCAACGCTCAACGGCTGGTGGAGATTCTAAGCCAGGATATGCAACGAGTGGCCTCCAAGGCTCCTGCGACGTTTGCGCCCCAAGTAAAGGACACACAAAAGCGCCTCAACATTCTGTTCGACCACCTGAACAACGAGGAGCTTGTCCAGCCGTCGACCATTGAGCAGTTGTCACAACTGGCCGAGGCGTTACAGGCGAAGGACTATGCTACCGCCCAAAGGCTGCAGCTGGAGATTAATCGAGACAAGACAGACGAGTGTGGTAACTGGATGGTAGGTTCAATTCCCCCCAAACACTCTAAGCAGCGCGAGTCTGTAATATCTTGTTTGCTAATCTCATTTTCAACAGGTTGGAGTGAAGCGACTTATCAGCATGAGCAAGGCAACGCCTTAATAAAATGACTAATATTGTCTGTATATGAAGAGTTGTAGTGTTTTCTTTGACACGTTTATTGGCGGTAAGGAATCAATGAATCATTTGAGACATTGGTCAAAACTTTAGGCGGTATGACTAGTTAGAATATACATAAATTACGATTGGCGATTGAGAGGCACCGCGCCGGTGAATGCATGATGGTTTTTGATACCTTTTGAGGACAAATATTTGGTGCCAGGCTCTCCGTCAAAAGATGACTGTACTGAGCGTATCTAAGATGAGCCAACGTTCGCCAACGCCATGCATATCTTGTATTATCTTGATAACCTCTCAAGAGAGATGCACCTCTTGCAATACGCATAGAGGCTTTTTATGGCCTTGGTATTTAATGCAGGCTAGCATTCACCCAAAACAAGTCCGCTTCCCGGTAAAGGCCATAGATGTCTACATTCGGAAAGTTGGCCTCATTTGATTCGCTGAGAAGGGTGAAAGTGTACTTCGTACATGTTGTACAGAGCTGTCTGGAATGCAACACCATGGCTTGACGAGTGGCGTTTGATATCAAGACGGAAGACGGAACTTTAAAAAGGTTGATGCATTTGCGATTGACCCTTTTCTTTCTTACTTGTTTCTTTCCTCAGAGCATCCTTACACATCAATATAATTTAAAACACTTTACCTACCATGCCTTCCATTTCCCAGTCCACGTGGAGTACCCTTGGGCTCAGCGTAGCCGCCAGCTTTGCCGTTTTCGGCTTCGGGACGCTCGTCGACTCGAGACGCACGACCGAAGTGTTTGGCGTCCGGCCGTGGGTAAGATGCGAGGACGACGAGCCCGGGCGCGTCAGCGGCGTGGGGGTGCTGATTGGCTCTTGCGATCTGACCATGGCGACGGCGCTGTTTGCGCTGCATCGCGCGGGCCAGCTGGATGCCATGGGGACGGTCATTCTGAGCTCGGTGATTCTTTGGATGGCGGATATTTATCTGGTTTGTGTCAGGCGGAGATGGGCTGTGTGAGTCTTACTGATGACAGGGTGAATATCTGGAGTTTGCTGACGTTGGGAGTTTCAAGGAGCTTGATTTTCGTAGTGGGAGCGAGTGTTTGGACGGTTGTTGGGTTGGGATTGAAGGGTTACTTGGATGGAGGTCTTGGAGATGTGGGTGGCTGGATTCCAGCGTTGATGAATACTCTGGATGTGTGGTCTGTATTGTGAAGATGACCCAGCTAATGCCCTCTTTCGCGTTTTTTTTCACTGGTATAATGGCTCTTACTTTCCACATTTTATGACTGGCTTGTTATAGATTGAGTACATACGTTATATAAATGATGCTGATCTGGATACACCGAATGGAACTCTTTGTCACTGCATATGGCAATGGTGATGTGTTTCTTGACTCTTCAGATATGCTGAAATTAGACTTTCAATGGCGCAATGCATTGGAAAAGGAAGTGAAAATATCTAATATTCACTTTGTACACTATTGAGAAAGCTGCCTCTGGTTCACAATCACCATCTGAAGAGCATTTTATAGGGTAGCTACCTAGTACTTTATTTGATATGAAGGAGAGGTACTTGTACGAGTGATACCAAGAACCCACGGCGAGTGGAGTATGTTGAGGTAAATTCTCATATCCGTGATTGATCTAGTTTGAGATGAGAACTCTCCAATAATGCCATTTTGACGCACATCTTTTATCATGAAGACGAAGTATTCCGCATATATATCTGCAGAATGTCGATTTGCTATTAAGGGTATTGGTCAACGTGCCTCAGTCTATCATGGCCGAGAGTAGCTTGAGTCTTGCTCAACGACCAATAAACACATCGCATTTAACCAAAATCAATCAATTGACCTCAAAAAGTCCAAAACCAAAAGACCAAAGCGGTATTTCATAGCTATAATTGAGTTGTTCGAGAGTATCGAGCCATAATATACGCTCGGTGAAACTTCGGCTTAATAGCTCCTACCTCATTACTCCAACATAAGGTAGGTAGGTGAAGATTTGAAGCTCTCAATCTCAAAGCTCATTCACACACAATCGCAACTTGCGCGCTGCCTCCCATCTTCTTTTTTCTGAGGAAATTCCTGCCTGACAAGCTATACTATAGAACCTCTCATCCAGCAGAGCAACATGTCCGACGCCGCGCGCTGGAAAGCCACAGTCCACGTCGGCGGGCTCTCACCCCTCGTCACAAGCACCCACGTCTTCGACGCCTTCATCCCCTTTGGCGACATCGTAGAGGTGCAGCTGCCCAAGTCGGACGCGCCCAACTCTACGGACCCGCACAAGGGCTTTGCCTATGTCGAGTTTGAAGACGCCGCCGATGCCAAGGAGGCCATCGACAACATGGACCAGTCCGAGTTCTTTGGCAGGGTGATTCGGGTTTCGCAGGCCAGGGCACCCAAGAGCGCTGATGAAGGGCTGGGCAGCAAGAAGGCTGTTTGGGAACAGGTATGTCATTGGACCCTTATGTTACTAGTAATCATTCAACGAGATGAGAAGTTCCTTTTTTTATTGACAGAGTTCATGTACAGGAGAGCTGGCTCGCTGAGCATGCGGCAGAGGATGACGCTGCGAACCAGGTAAAGGTGGAAGAGACGGCATCGGATCCCATGCAAGGCCTCGAGGGGCTGGATGTTGCAGGACCCAAGCCAGAGTGACCCGGCGAAACAGGGTCAGTTCAATTGGATGGAAGCGGAAGTGGGAGATTTGCTTGAACTATTCATTGCATAGCGACGGCGTTATTCTAGAGGGACCGCCATATCCATGGGCATATTACAGCTAGTCTTCTTTTACATGACGGGGAGGTCAATTAATTCAGTAACGGAAGTTTTTTGGCACAACGCGCAAGCTGTGTTTCTTTATCGACATTTCGTCCTAACGTTTTCCTTCAACATATAGAGTATTTGGAGCTGTCCTCCCCCACCCGATGCCTAGTAAACATAAGTTAAGAGATTACGCCGGTAGGTATGTCGCAATTTGATTATTTTCAGTAAGGCTCGACAGCTTAGTGCTTGGCGTGCTCGTCGCTGTTCTGGGCGGCACGGGCAGCAGCGCCCTGTCGGGAGAGTCGCAGATTCTTGTCGACGTAGAATTTGCGGACGCATGAGTAGGTGGCGGCACCGAGAGCGAAACCAACGACGACGACTAAGAGTGAAAAAATTCTCATGTTAGATGCTGCGTCTTTCTTGGAGCAGAGACAACGGGGAGGTCTCGGAAAGGTGGTATGAGTCTTTTCGTACAGAGGGGGTACAGCTCCGGAGGCATCTGCTTGAGCTTGCGAAGGCGCTGAGAGATGGTGTGGCCTTTGGTAGAGTTAGAAAAAAGTCAGCTTCATGGGAGTCGCGGGCTCATGGAGGGCTCGTCCAGCCTCGTCAATGGCGTCACATACCGGCCTGGTCCTCCTTCTGTATAGCTCGCCAGGTTAGCCGGATCTCGAGTCTTTGGCCCTCGGGCAGCGGAGCAACTTACGGGAACCGGTCGCAACATGCGGGCCGTGGGGCGGAAGGCCCTGAGAGCAAGAGTAGGACGCATTGTGATGAGAGCGGAGATGCTTTCGAGGTTCGCGGGCAGGCAGAAAGCTGGGGGAGGAATTGTTTGGTTCACAAAAGAACGTGGGCCGAGCGAAGCAAGTATCTCATGGTGTAATTCCCACATCAGCACCGGCCCACCTTCCACCGCCCACCGGGTGGCCCCATTGGCCCGCGGGGGCCTGAGGCACACATTTTCAATCCGCAACGTCTGATTCGGAAAGCTGCCCAGCAATCGAACGCATAGCGAAATATCTCCCACCCCAAACTTTACGCTCAATTCGCGCCCCATTGTCGCCCGCAGAACCCTCGCACCGCCGCAGAAAGCGCACCGTTCATCATGTCTGACGAGGAAGGCCAGGAGCTTGTCACCAAGCCCTTCAAGTTTGTCACAGGTATGGCCGCTTTTGCGTGGAAAAATATCCCCTCTTCTCACTCTAAAAAGTGGTCTGATTCAGTGACCCGAGGCTAACTATGGGTGTTGTTTTTCTCTTGCAGCTGGTGAGACCATCCTACAGTGATTTCTTCCCCTATGCGACGACGAAGAGAACCAGCTCAATCGGCTACCGAGCAAATTTGTATCGCGATCAACGGCTACGACCTGCCCGCAGCTTGAGATAGCTCGACTTTGCTGTCGCCGGAGGACCCGCTTTACATGTACAAATTACGAACGTCGCTAACTTGGAGTGCTGCGCAGGCACTGATGCCCGTTTCCCCAACGTGAACCAGACTAAGCACTGCTGGCAAAACTACGTCGACTACCACAAGTGCATCATTGCCAAGGGAGAGGACTTTGCGCCTTGCCGCCAGGTACGGAAGTTTGGATCGAGCTCTAACTAGGCCGTGCGCGCCATTGCGGTCATACTGAAGCATTGTATAGTTCTGGTTGGCATACCGATCACTGTGCCCCTCCGGATGGTACCAGCGATGGGACGAGCAGCGCGGTAGGCCCAACATCGCATTTGACGCATCTTTACAGATTTTGAAACGGCTAACTTTTCGATACAGAGGCTGGAAACTTCCCCGTGAAGCTGGATGCTTAAGCTGGTATATCTGATGCGGCGGGGTTTGTACATGTGGGAGTTCATATAGACTAAGCAGCCAAGCTGCTTGTGTACTGCAACAGAATCATCGGTAGTCAATTCGCAGGCAAGGAGCTCCAACGTTGGATATTGCTCACAAAAGTGATGACGTGTAATTGCATATGGGACTTTTCAGATATGACGTTTATCAAACAAATCACCAAAACAACAGTCAGTAGGTATTATTTTGATTTCATATAACTTGAACTATAAAACATATTGATTTTGCTGGTATCGTCTCAAAAAGCAGCCATCGCAAAGAACTCCAAAAAATGCCCAAATCCCGAAACTCCGTTCCACTACCCTAGTATCGCCGCCTCAATTCCAAATCATCATGACTTGTTCTCCTTTTCATCCTCCGAATCCGAGCTCATAAACTCGTCGTCTTCATCGAACCCAAAGAAAGTCCTTGCCTTTGCCTTCGACGGCCCAGCAGCCTCTGTGGGAGGTGGGGATTCCTTGGAGCTCTCCGAGTCTTCCTCCTCGCTCGCAGGCTGGCTAGTACTCTGTTCAGTTGACGCAGATTCGTGGGACGTGCTGAAAAGGTTGTCCTTGTAATTCCCAGACTTCATGACAGCCAACACCGCGTCACGGGTCCGCTCGTTGCTCTCCTCCTTGTCCTCGACCCATTTGCCATCCAGCTTACCCCTGCCTCCGGATTTGATCTCCGCCTCTCTCCTCTCCGACATCTCGACAATCTCTTCCCAGCGCTGGCGTCGCCTCTCCTTTTCCTTCTTCTCCATCTCCGGTTTGATGGCGAGGTACTCAGCGAGGGCCTTGGCCTCGTTGATGGTGCGGAGACGTCTGCCGTCCAGATTTCGGCTTGAGCCGCCATCATCCTGCTTTTGCTTCTTGCGGGAGGACATGCGACCACCAGCTGCTCGAAGCTGGGACCCAAAACCACCTTTTCCACCGCATAGGGGGATGGCGAGTCGTAGATTGAGAAATTCATCCTCAGCTGTAGATAGATATGTGGAGATGGGCGTCTCTGCTTCTTGGGGCAGTAGTCGATTGGAGTATGTGGTCAGGATGAATTTTGCCTCGGTCGCTCCAACAGGAAGTCTTTCATCGATGAGTTCTCGCAGAGAGGTGACTGTGGTGGATGGATGGGTGCGGAGGACCAAGGTCGGCGGGAGGCCAAGACCCTTGAAGGTCGAAATAAAGACGTTGAGATTCTCAGACATTGCGATGAAGGCAGCGCCTACGCCGTAATGGATGCGATGTTGTGGTGATGTGTTGATGTGTTGATTAGGTGAGGTGGCAATGTTGTTGTTGCTGGGTGCCGCCGAAGAGTCGATGGCAAAAGTCAGCGCGAACGAGGAAAAGGGCGGATGTAAACGCCGGCAGTATACGTCTGGGAAAACACAATATGTGCTCGTCGTCTGAGCAGGACGGGGCTCAACGAAATCAAAGTTGTATGTACGGGTGCACGACGTAGAGCCGCATCTGCCGATTGAGCAGCTTATCCTAAGAAGTTCCAAAGCAACGGGGAGAAAGTTGCCGTCATGTGAGGTCGCGACCTGCGCCACACGACTCAACGCTAGTGTGCACTATCGCGGAACGCTTATCTGCACGTGAGCACAAGCCACAGCGCACACATTCGAGCCACCCCACTTCGCTAGGGTGGAATTTCATGTAGGGCTTCCGCCCACAAAAGTTATCCAATTCGAGATCTTTTGGTTGCTACGCCTGCGTCTGAAAAACCGTCAACTTTCCCAACATCGACCCCCCCTCCGAGCAGCAAACCGCCACGATGTTGATTCCCAAGGCCGACCGCAAGAAGATTCACGAGGTATTTCTTCGACGATGAGCGAAAGCCACGAGCGATTTGCTCGAGCATGTCAAATCCCCAGGTGTCACTGACATTTTCTGGCAGTACCTCTTCCGCGAGGGTGTCCTCGTCGCGCAGAAGGACTTCAACCTCCCCAAGCACCCCGATATTGACACCAAGAACCTCTTCGTCATCAAGGCTGCTCAGTCCCTCAACTCCCGCGGCTATGTCAAGACCCAGTTCTCTTGGCAATACTACTACTACACCCTGACCCCCGAGGGTCTCGACTACCTCCGGGAATGGCTTCACCTGCCTGCCGAGATCGTTCCTGCTACCCACATCAAGCAGCAGCGATCACACGCTCCTCCCCGTGGCATGCTCGGCGAGGGCGAGCGTGAGCGACGACCTTTCGGACGTGGACGTGGTGGTGACCGCGGTGACCGTGAGGGTGGATACCGAAGGAGGGATGCTGGCGAGGGCAAGGAGGGCGGTGCTCCCGGCGAGTTCGCTCCTCAATTGTGAGCATTTTCCCCTTCTCATCCGATTGAGTTTTTTTTTTGTGTTGCATCTTCATGATATTTCTTACGTCATGATGGTCCGCTTGGGAGATGATTTTTTTTTTACTGACTTTTTTCTGCGTTTCTAGCCGTGGTGGCTTTGGCCGTGGCCGTGGCGCTCCTCCTTCCTAAACGAATCTGTCTCTTTTGGGTTAACAATCTGATGATGCATGGCGGAATAAGACAACGGCATGTAGTCTAAAAAAATACATGAGGCAATCCTCACCGTGAGTCCACTCATGAAGCATTGGGAAGTGAGGGGGGATATCGTGGGAGTTCTTGGAGGTTAGATCCTCGGAAATCATTTGCATCAGGGTCAATGTTTGCCATCAACGAGATAATCTTTTCTTATGCCTACATGTGAGACGTGCCACTCTGGTGAAAAAAGGACCTGAACATGATTTTTTGTGTGACAAATTGGAGAGAGCCGGGCTGCTAGCCTGGTTTGGCCCAAATTGGAGCTGTCTGTCGACTTGCAGGAGACTTATAGAGTGGTGATGGACGTCAATTGATGTTTCTCTTTCTGATCCTGTTGAAGCTGTGATTGACGAAGCGGCACTCTGAACGATCCGTCATTTGCATGAGACTTGCTGTTTGTAACGACTAACGTACGGAAGAGTCCACAAGTTGGCCTAATCTGTGTCATGCCCTTTCGTCAATTGGACTCGAGTGTAAGTATCCAGGATCCGGAAAGGCTGTAGCTATGCATGCGACGAGTCCTGTGGGAACGATGAGGTATGGAGTAGAGCACTTGGGTTTGTTTTTTCCAAGACAAAAGATGGCCAGCACACACAGCTCCAGGTAAGTAATAGTAGATGTCAATGTTGAGAACCTGAATATCCTCTTGTTGGCCTTTAGACTAACCACCGTAAAACAGATTTCTATCTCCTGGCTTATGATTCTGGCGTATTTGGATCCGTCTTGATATTGTCACATCTGTTTATGCCATCCGCTCGAGAGATCGAAACGAAAGGTTAAGATCAAATTCCGTGTAAGGAGAAACGTTTATAATCTACCTCTACGGACGAGGTCAATCTGTGGTAGCGTTATAGCAGATACGGAAAACGAAGCGGTGAGAAGCCAGCTGGCTGCGATTCTTTTCAATGGCCACGTGAATGCTATAAAGCCACTTCTCATGCATGAGAACCTGCCTCCTCTTTCTTTTCCTTCTCATCTACCTCTGCAGAGGCGAAGAGTGGTGCTAAGGAAGCACACTGGTATGCACAAGCTTACTTGAAGTCAAAGTGTTAAGCGTGTTGAAGACCTAAAATACTCATCATCTCTCTTCTCAATGAATATTGGAACTTCAGCTCTCTTCAAATCATCTACATACTTTCTCCCTCCCATTTACCACCGTCAGCCAGGCATATCAGAGAGAGCAGCAGAAAACATGTCGGGAAACGACATCACTATGGACATATCCAAGACGTCAGTCAATAAGCGCGGATTGCAATTAGAAGACGATATGCAAATTGGACTATTGAGTATCTCGAATCCTTCTCTAAAGTGCGTTCATCATGTTGCTATCATCGTCTGCTTGTGACCGCAAAGTGCTTATCCAAGTTACAGCGCGTTTTCTCTCTCAATTTCAGGGACGGTTCGCTCTACATATGATATTCCCTGGGCCAGTTCTGTCACAATATCGCTTTACCGTGTCAATGCCCTTATTGGAACCGTTAATATCAAGGGTATATTGATAATGCCTAATGACGAAAGCCGCGTAGATATCATGAGCGATGACAACAACATTAACTTGCAAATTGTGAATATGATGGCATTCAAGTCTTTCTTCCACGACTTTATGCCTAGTTTGGATGCCCAATGCTGGTTTTGCAAACTGGACAGTGACGAAATGAAGTCCCCCCCTACTTCTTTGGGCATCGAAGAGGGAGGCAATCGTCTCGCGATATCGGTGGATCTTCATGGCATCAAGAGGCTACGAGCTACCATGATGAGCATTCGGCGCATCGTTAGTGACGTTCGTATAGTCATTTACGTGACCAATTCGAGCCCATTGAGAATCAAGTTTGGTTATTGCGAGTTCGAACTCAAACAAAAAAAATGAGTTTTTGGGGATATTTTCGGCGCATCTTGACATTGAGCCTGGCCAATTCGAAGTCGTCTTCAAAGGATCCATTAAAACAAGTATTAGGACTTCCGGAATCGCAAGGTTGAAAGGGATATACAGCTCTGTAAATGAATACTCTTGGTATATGCATGCCATCAAACTATTTGAGCTTGAGGTCGACCTGGATCAGATGGTTGAAAAGTAATTCCTTGCTTGTCCTTGGCAGCCTCGAGTCGGCACATCCAGTTTTTACCTTTTATTCCATAGGGGAGGATCGGTCAGCAACGGTCATTATGCTTTTTCATCGCTCAGTACGTTGCCGCAGGGAGTATTCAGGCGCAGGGTCTTCAAAATTGTTTGGGGCTTCTCCTTGCTTCAGTTAGATGGTCACACTGCAGTCTTAATTAAATATATTGCAATTCGGGGAATAAAACTCGTTCACTTCGTCCGCTCATTCCTTTGGACCATAAGCTTCTTCCATCTCTGGCCCCTTTTGTTCTATATTATAAAACATGATGAACTGCATCTTGTAGGCCCAACTTTAATGTGAGTCAACAGAAGAACATGGTAAAGCCACGCCGCCACCTCTCTTCCCAGTAACAGCAACTCTATCTAGCATTTCAATCCAAGCAACACGAGTCGAGGATCATCCATGAAATAAAAAGCAGCAAAAAAGAAAGACAAAGCTCATCAAATCGATGATTATGGGGTCTGGCCGGGGATTGAACCCGGGACCTCTCGCATACAAGCTGTAGGGTTTTCCCTAAGCGAGAATCATACCACTAGACCACCAGACCAATTAGATGTTTGAGTTGCGTGCTCTTTGCAACTATATTCAGAACGCGCCGCAAGACTACTGAACATTGTAGTGGACGATGTTGCTTTGCCAGATTGGTTTGATGATGTAGTGAGGTTGGAGTGAAATGACTGGAGAGAAGGTGGTTGGAGAAAGGAGGAGCCAAAGTACTTCTCGGAGTGGAATAGACTTGGATCCCCAATAAATTTTCATTGGCATAATGAGGTATGCTTGCGTAATCCAGCTATACCGCCAGCCATGTATCGCAGCATCTTAGATTTACCCTAAACAATACTTCAGAGAGCATCATCCTAGAGCAGCTATCAAACTCATACCTATAGCATGAACAAGAACGGACATGTTCCAGCCGTCTTTCATCTATAGCCCTATAGTCCAAGCTAATAACAGCCTTATGACGAGACATAGAAAAGAGTCAGCCTGTAGATATCCGAGCCAGAGTAGTAGCTAGTGTTTACTACATTCTATGCAACCTACATACAGCTATATATAGGACGCATACACGACAAGCTAGCAAATTGAATCACTGCTGAACGGTCAAGAGAGAATAACTATATTATAACGTAACCGCCGCTTAGATGCTGCGTCTAGAAAGAAAGCTATATCTGTGTCTATTTACCTGGTTTAGAGGGAAAACAAGCACCAAAAATCACATCCCCTGAAGCTCAACGGCATTGAGTCAATAAAGCTGCCGGACGATGTTGTCGTTGCAATCTTCTTCCCAAGACTTGGACTGGTTTTGAGACAGCCGCAAAACAGCCTGTAGATTCGCCGACACCTGCGGCAGAGCTGCCAGCTGATCGAACCGAGCGAGATCATGTTCAAAGGCCGACTTGGGCGGAGCCTGTTCAGCAATACTAGCCTTGGTAGCCTGAATCGTCTCGACAGGGAAGAGCGCAATCCTCGCCGCCAGATCATCGACATGTCTTCGTAGAGCGTCGGCGGAAGGATGCACCGAATTGACCCAGCCTACGCGGGCAGCCTCAACAGCGCTGACCTGTGCGGCGGCGAGCAGATATTCAGACGCACGCCCGGGGCCAATGAGCCTGACCAGTTGCTGGAGACCGCCGACGTGGATGACGCCGACGGACGCCTCGGGCGCGCCGAACTGGGCGTCGGGCCCGGCAAACCGCATGTCCATCCTGAGCAGGTGTTCGTCTCCAGCGCCCCAGGCTCGTCCGTTGACCTCGCCGATGAAGATGACGGGCGTCGACAAGAGGAGATCCAGGTTGGCAAAGTATGTGTCCAAGAAGGTTGAGGCATTGTTGCTCCCCGGAGCCACGGCGCTCGGCAGGAAGAGATTAAAGTCCAGCGTTGACCCCCAGAAGTCTGGGGTTTCGCTATCGAAGACTACGACCTTGGTGTCGTTTTGGTCTTGCAGACTGGTTAGAAACTGATTGAAGGCGGTGATGACGTTGACATCCCAGAGATTGACAGGAGGGTTCGAGAGGGTGACGCGCTTGGCGCTGCAGTCGCCATTGATGCACGATTGCTTCAGGATCTGAGCTCCAGCTGAGCCATGCCAGAGGAAAGTAGAAAGAAGGAGGACAACTTGGGTCACGTTTCTGAAGGCTGCCATGGTGAGTTGGTAGGTGATGATGAGGAGCTGTATTGCTTTGCAGTTAAAACAGTCTGTCTATTTCTGGTGCTATATAAGTAGTCTCGTGGTAGCCAAAGATATCAATCCCCTTGAACATTTTGATGCCTCGCCGCTTGCAAAAGGAGTTAGGGATTGCTAATTGTCAAAACTTTTCGCGGTCAAAATCCAGTCGACCCTCTTGGTAGTGTCCTGCTCGACATAAGTCCGCCATACTATACGTTAAACTCAAGTTCTAAGAGGCTGAAATAGTCCAATGCCGTCAGCATATGATTGTTTTAGGAAAGTCCTCATCTTGGCGCCATATGGTGCTAGTCATTCGCTATTTGTAAGACGATATCCAAAACACCACCAGAGTGAGCACGCTCCACCATGGTCTCTGTTGATGTATATAAACAGGGGTCAATATCATTCCAAGGCTAGGACCGGATGCCGTATTGGTAATCAGATGAATTGTGGCCGAAATGAAGATGGAGGCGACTGATGCATTAGCTGAGGGCGTCTTCCTCAACACCATGTGCTTATAAATTGATCCCGGATCGGATTTGGTGCTGCAAAATGGTCCGAAATTGAGGCTCCGCCAATTTCTTCCCAAGCATATCATCTCGTAGCGGAACCGGTAAGTGGCCAGACGAAACGTGCCAAACGGGAGCAGTTAGTTGACCCTGCACGGTCAATGGTCACACCACTGGAATTTTCCACTTTCTGCTCAGTTGCCAGCCTCTGCCTCCATCTTGGCAATCTCATGCTTGGTCCAGTTTTCCAGACCGCCCTTGGCAATGATATCTTGCAAGCTCTCTGCAAACTCGCCAACCTTCTCCTCCCATTTCTCGCCATCGGGGCCTTCTTGCACCTCCATGACGCTTCGTCTGACATCCCACGTCAAGGTCCAGCCCGTTCTTCGCGTGGGAATCTTGTCTTTGAACGTAGCCCGCAGGCGCTCAATCAGGCGCGGGCTTTCCAAGCCCAAAAGACCATTGTTGATGCTGTTTCGTGAGAAGATATTTCCGAGGCTGCCAGCCACTACCAGCGGAATGTCTTTAGCGAGTAGTGCCGTTGCAGCTTGCTCTCTCGACGATCCGCATCCCAGGTTGAAGCCAGAGACAAGGATATCATTAGGCTTGGCAACCGATCCGAAGTTCGGGTCATAGTTCTCCATACAGACTCTTGCCATGTCTTCCCTTGTCATGTCATCCTGATATGTGTACTTGCCAGCGTAGATATTGTCTGTGTCCAGGTTGTCGGCGTCAAGGAATACTATCTCACCGCTGATTTTCTCTGGGAAGCCCGGGAGGATCTTAGTAGCGGCCTTTGACGTGTCGTCACCCGCAGATGACTCCACCCGGTCGATGAGCGACTCGAGTTGATCCAGAACGTTGCTGAGTTCGCTTTCCGGGGTCTTGGCTGAGCCGGTGCCGAAACCAAAATCCACACCGGAGTAGTTTGCTGGAGGCTCATACACCCCTGTGCCTGAGATCACGCCCTTGAGAGCGCTGGCAGCCACAACCTCAGGGCTTGCCAGGTATGCTTGTGCCAGCCGGCTTCCCATGCGGCCCTTAAAGTTGCGGTTCGACGCAGAGATGCCCACCTCGCCCTCTTCCAACAGTCCGGTTCCCAGTCCAATGCAGGGTCCACATGATGCCGGGAGTTTGATGGCTCCGGCTTCGAGCAGAGTTTGCCAGCTGCCCTCGCTTTCGGCGTACTCCTGCTCACGGATCGAAGCCGCGGCAATATACAGCTTGACACCATCCGCAATCTTGGGGATCTTACCACCGTTAGCCTCGGCAGCATCCTGGAAGACCTTGGCGGCTGCGGCGAAATCAGAAGCCCGACTGTTAGTGCAGGATAGAATATATGCCTTGTTCACTGGAATCTTCTTCGGCTCGAGATCGGCAAGTGGCGTCGAAATTTTAACCGAGTTAGGACCTGAAACATGCGGCGATAAGGTTGAAAGGTCCAAATAGAGTTTCTTCGCGTACTGCGCCCCTGGATCGGCTCGAGGTGGGTTGGCAAAGAGCTCATCGACCTTCTCATGCGTAATTCGATCCTTGGTCGTGCGGTCGGGAGACATGGCTGCCTCTGTGGCCTTGTATCGCATCCAGCGTTCCAGAGTCTTGTCCGCGGGGAACTATTCGATATCAAAAAGGGTCAGATGGGACGCGGCGTATCAAAGTTACAGGGTTGGGGACACACCATTGCAGAAAGTGCAGACCACTCAGTCGACATATTACTAATTGTAAGTCTGTTGTCCACAGAGATACTGGCCATGGTCTCCTCTGAGCCGGTGAATTCGACACTGTGGTTAAGGACTTCCGTGGGGAAAAGACCACAAAGGGCGACGATGACATCTTTGCCGGTGACGCCTTGGGGCAATTTTCCCGTAAAAGTTACCAGAGCAACAGGAGGCACATTAAACCTGTGTAATGGCATGATTGTTAGAAGGGCTCCTCACTTCATTGCGAAACTGACATACCATGAACGACCAGTGGCCCAAATAGCAGCAGCATCCGTCCTTACAAGAGCGGTTCCTAGTGCAGAGATGCCACCGTAATGATTGGAGTGCGAATCGGAGGCGACGCACATCTTGCCCGGCCAGACAAAGAGCTCCTCGACCTAGAGTTATATAATGTTACTATCTGTAGTCATCACAAGCCGATTGATAGTGGGGCTGCCTACCATGACTTGGTGCCCGATACCGTAACCTGCTGGAAAGTGTGGAACGCCCTGCTCCTTTGCGAAGGAAGCGATTCTTTCGTATTTGGCTAGGTTGGATGCCGATTTGTTCTGGACGTCGTGATCGATCGCGAAGACGAGCTGGTTGGGGTTCTTGATGCGCTTGGCGCCCAGGGATTGGTATTTGTTTAAGATGGCCGCCGTATTGTCATGGCTCATACACCGGTGAGGTTCGATCTGCACATAGTCGCCGCTCCGGACAACCTTACCCTCTGGCAGGCCGACAGCGTGGGCTTGAACAATCTTTTCTGTCAAGGTCTGTGGCGTCTTAGTCTCGAAGCGGATATCGGCGAAGGAGAACTCGTTCCCTTGGACGGGTGAAGCTGTCGCGCGGTCGGAGGATGTAGTGGTAATGAAACGGCGAGATCGAGACCCGTACAATGCGGTAGGCGGAAGACGTTGGCTTAACAGGCGTCGAGTCGAGATGCGACAGCTCGCATGGCGAAGCGATCGAGCCCACGAGGCTGTCGCAACCTGGGAGAGTCAGCACTTGAGAGGTTTCGGGCTCAAATGGGGTCTGGGAATCTCCTCACTGCTCTGAGCGACATCTTGTGCTAGAGAAAGAGCTCCTCAGCAAGGCCAAATCGAATGTTGCGAAAGAGCAATGCCGACGTTAAAATTTTTGAAGATGTCGTCTGGACTGCACCAAGACTCATAATCAAGATCCGCTTTTCGGCGCCAGACAGGCTGCATGGAGGGGTGGCGTCACCGTGCTAGAAAGCAGAACCTGTAAATTGCACTGTGGCGAATGCAAATCCGACGCCTTCTATTCGCCAATCCCCCACAATGCCTCAAACTTGACGAACAAGTACCGCGACCACGAACCGGCCAACAGGGGAATAGGCAGTCTAATACAGAGACTTTGATGTGGTTGATTCAATAGCCAGTGAGAGAGCGTATAGTCTTTACATGATCGACGACACCAACAAGTCGTAAACATAGCGTTCAAGTGGCGAGCAAAAAGTTGCAGTCTTTTGTCCGTAGCACGTGCGAAATCGGAGTTACATCATAATATAGCTGCAAGCAACTCTCTTTAAGGATATAAAGTAAATAATAACGAGTCCTTCCTGTTGCACAGCTGACTGAAATACCTTGTAAACGGGCCACAGTTGCTCAAATAGGAATATTCGGCTGTGCAAATATGGATAAGAAGGCTCGTTGTCATATATTTCATCATAGTAGAGACCTATATATATCACCTGACGCTGTCTCCTGATGTGCAAAAGTCTCGGCTACTCCAAGTACGATGAATATAGTAAGACTGATAACAATAACGGCCAGACGATAGCATAGAGATGGACATAGAAAAGAAGACCGATCTGTCTAGTATATGCCTTTCTTCCAGCTAGATAACTTTATAGGACTATTATAGCAAGCGTCGGTGTGGATTCTCATCATCCACTATTGAGATTGGCTTGGGAGTCATCTTAAAGTCCAGCCAGTGTACGAACGTTCGATATACGGTTCAATGCTATCACTGCTATAGTGCATAGATATATGCGTTGTAGATAATAGAACTCAATCGCCGATAAAACTGGGAATTTGATGATATATAGCTGCTTGTAATTATTTGAAAGTATAGAGGAGTCGACGGCACTCCACTTACATCTCTCTGCGTGGTGCAATTTGTATGATAATAAACAGCTTAACGGCCGCATGCTATCTTCTAGGCGAACGTCTTGATCCGGCCACAGGCTTCCGGTCCAAGCGGCGAATAACCGCTCCGAGTACAACCTTGAGAATGCCATCCGCGGACAAGGCTTTGTTACTATCAGAAGTAGTGCCATCCCAGGTCACTGTATCTACCATGTCTCGAATACCTTGGCTTGCCAGATCGTCATCCAGCTCCCGGAGTGCCTCTGTGGCACTTTTGTCATTGCCAATCTGAAAGAATTGCACGCCAACTTGATGTGGTGGTGCCTCTAGGCGGTCGAGCTTCTTGGCGGCCTGAACGATGACGCTCTCCGGGTCATCCGTAGGACCTCCATCAGTGATGACGATGATGTTGACGGGCTTTACCTGCTCGACCTCCTGAGCAGCGGACAAGGCCGCCAAGTATGGCTTGAGAATGTTGTGTATTCTGGTCCCCGTGGGCGTTGCCCCGTAAGGTTGTACGGCTCTGAAGATGGTTTCTATAGTGCCCGGAGTGGTGATATTGTAATATCCACCGTCGGCTTTACCATTCGGCCCCCGCGCTGCTGATCGGTGATTTAGAAAGTATAAGTCGACACCGTCCATGTCGTGAGCCGTGCAGATTGGCGTAATGGACCGAAGGACTGCCGCAACCTCAAGCCAAGGGGAGCCTGCCATGGAGCCGGAATCATCAACGACGAAGACGGTGTCGAAGGACGACAGGAAGGCATACTTGTCATCATCATTAGTGATGTTATGCAAGTGCGGCACGGCACCGGTTGAGAGAGATGGAGCCGTGGGAGTGTATGGGGGAGGCGTGTCGGCTATAGGAGGATGATAAGATCTGTCAACATTCGCTCAACCTGTCAAGAAAACTATAACCGCCTTTGAGAAACGGGTATGACTGCAATGACACTTACTTTGGCCCCCTGAAGAGGGTACAGATCCTGCGTACGGATTAGTCGGAGCCAATGAATCCCTCAGGTCGCGTCCCTGTGTAGGAGCATCAGGCGATCTGCGAGGGAATCTGTCCTTGATGCTTCCGAGAAAAGATCTATGCATGATTTGAGGAGTTGGCAGCTCGGGAGCATGTGATTACTGGCAGAAGAAAGAGGGGGGGATGTTTGATAAGGTAGCAGAGGGGTGAGTTTTGCGTGTGCTGTCTGATTTTCTGATTTTCCCTTTAAATCAAGAAAATTGAAGCTTCTCCAGGAAGATATAGTGATTCACTGACAGGCAAGAGGCAATGGCGTTGGTAGTCGTGACTTCTCTGTTAGTTTGCCGCGAAAACAAGGAGGACCCATCTGTTGTTTGCAAGCCACACTTGAACTAATAGCGTTCATCGAAAGGAACCTATGTTCTTCCTCCCTGACAATCCAATTGTGTCTTATGCTTTTGTTGATTGCGATTGTCTCTTCCTTTACCCCTTTCATGGATGGCTATATATATAACTCCAGATGCTTCTGCACTGTCATCATCGCTCACCGTCTCTCATATGTTAGCAGACCGACTTCACGTAAGTGGCCGCGGAAAATGCCATTGCACCCGGCAAACTATATCCTCTAGCACCGAATGATCCCCAATCTAAATCCCTTTCAGCTTTTGCGCAAGCTAACATCGCCAGGGCATACTCCGGCTCTCTGATGCAAACGAAGACGCCAACGAAACATGTCTCGAGTCGTTTGAAACTCTTGTGGGTCTTGCGCCCAAAGTCGGGGGCTTCTAATGTAGGTAGGTTCTGTGGCAGGGCAAAAAGTGGCAGTGAATAGCGCCGACTTTCCGGGCTTGTAGTGGCGCAGTCAAAAGTCATAGGACAGGGGGGTTGCACGCATTTTGCAGCATCGGTGGCTTTTCGGGATGAGCCTGTCTGGGGCGATAGGGCCGCTCGCAAGGCCGCTTTCAAGGCCGCCTGCAAGGCTCAAGGCAGCATGCGGATAGCGTCCTTGCCTCGGACCAATGGAGTCACGCTCAAGGAGCTCGAGACAGGCATCCAAGAGATTTGACAGGCCCTGTAAGATCTACGGGGAATTCGATACGATGGACCCATGGTCGAACCCAACATCGGAAACCACCCGGTTTGTCCCAAGATATTGGTTCCATCGCTGTTGGTTCTTCCATACACGTGCCTGAAGTTCGTAATAGTCACTCAGCTCTACATACGTGCAGTTAGCTCTTCTCGGTTATCAGGGGTCTGCCTGCTAATAAGCCGAGTACCCTCAGGGGAGATGGTGTTGATGTGCCAGTCATAAGAGATGAGTTGCTCAATCACCGGACCATGTCATTCATCATAGTCCACGCTGTAGCTTACCTGAACATAATTGTTGGTCATCACAGAACGCTAAGAGCTTGCATTGAGATGCTGATACAACCTCGTCATCCGGCTAGTTACATGACCGTCATCAGCCACCATAGCTTCGTCCTGCTCCCTGTCAAAACTTCTCACAGCCCCCATCAAGAAATGAACAAGTCCACTTGGTGTGTCTCCCATACTGCTGCTCCTAAACATTCCATTGTTCGGATATTCCCGTACACAGTGAAGAGATGTGTCAAGATGTCGTTGCCTTGACTGGCTAACTTTTTGTGGCAAAAATTCGCATTCCAGGCTTCAAAATACTAGCAATAATAAGCCATATCCTCCCAGCACATGACTGATTCTGCCCTTCAAGTCCTCTAGTTGGCTCGCTTGAATCTAGGAGAAAAGCGATATTAGCAGCTGATAACAAGTGTGAAAATACTACGCGGTGTAGACATACTTGTTGACTACGCGCTCAATGCCGTCCAGGCCCTTCTTGAGAGCTTCCATCCGTGGTCCATATGACAAGCGCACAAAGTGGTGGCATGGGCTGTCGAACAGATCACGTCGTCGCGAGGGGTTGAGATCGAAGAAGATGCCGGGGACGACAATGACCTTTTCTTCCAGACAAGCCTGGAAGAAGTTGAGACCGTCGGCAATAGCGTCGGGCAGACCCTCCAGATTCAGCCATCTTTATGGTTCGGACAAGTCAGCTTTACTGTACACGATTTTCCATAGGTACCGAGAGAGATATTGTCTTCTTACAGATAGAAAGTGGAGTCAGGGACGTATTTGATGGAGAAGCCCATCTCGCGCAGTCGTCGGACCGTGTAGTCACGCTTGTCCTGTCCGCTAGTTAGATTTCGTTTCCTTTTCCTATCAAGCAGCAACTCTTCAGGGGCAACGAACTCGGAAATGGCGTTGAAGGTGGATCATCTCGGTCTGCACCAAGCTTGGCTCAAGCATAGGAATAGCGGCTTCCTGAAGAGCGTGGACAGCACCTCCATCCAAGTAACTACCGCACGAGCCGATACTACACAACCCGTCAGCGAATCATGAAACTATCAGTGGCTCTTTTGTCTACTAGGGCCAGACATACGCGCTAATGTACTCTGAGGAGAGCAGGAGTTAGCCAGGTCTAATCTATGAGGCAATGTCAACTGAGCCTTGAGCTTACCCTTGGGGCCAAGGATCCACGCAATTCGCCATCCAGGCAGTCGGAAGCGCTTTGTGAGACCATCAATGATCAACACGTCGTCCTCGTCAACATCCTCAACGTTCTCAGCGGCTGAAATGGTAGTACCATCGCAGTTGCTGGTGTAGTTGTATCCGGAGTAGAATTCGTCACTGATAAAGGTAGCACGGCCTCGGCATAAGTCTTGGATTTCAGCCAGCTCGGGGTTGGCAACGACCCTTCCGGTGGGGTTGCGCGGGTTCGAGGTGAGGATGACGGAGGTGCCACGGGCGATTTCTTCGGCAATCTTGTCGGGGTGGATGTGGTAGCCGTCCTCCTCGGAGAGAGGAACAGGGATGGCCGCGAACTGGGATGCATGTTAGCTCAGTGAAAATGCCCCCCTTTTGTTATATCGGGCCCTCCAACCAGTGTAAAGAACTCACGTTCTTGAACAAACTCAGCATCTCGTTGTACGCCGTGTAATCAGGCAAGAAGAAAGACAGGTAGGAGCTACCCAAGACGGCAGCAATTCGAATGAGGCCAGCACGGCCACCAGGCACAATGGCGACGTTTTCCCAGGTGTACTGGCTCTCCTTGCCCTTGCGGTGCATCTCATTGTAGAGCTTGGCGACAGCCTCTCTCAGGGGCTTGATACCGGCCGTCGGGCCGTACTCTCTTGCCGCCACGCTGATGTTGATGGTCTCGGGGCGCTTGAAGCAGCCGACAATGTCGTCCTCGACTTCGGGAGCTCCCTGACCCAGGTTGGCCCAGGCTTCAGGCTCATCCATGAAGCCAAGCTCATTGGCGCGCTCAGTGCACCAGATGACACCGGTGGACGATCGGCTGGCGTCCAGGCCGGCGTGGGGCATATGACCTTCGTGGGCATTTCGAAACTGTCTGTGGACCTTGGATTGGATCTCTAAGAGTCAAAAGAATATGTCAGCTTCGTCGTGCTCCCTTTTTCCTCTTTTCACAGTATTGATACCAATACTGCTTGGCCAATTGCCGGTGGCTGTCCGCTGGGCTGACAGCTGCGGGGGAGGGGTAATCGGGCTTGGGAGTTGGGGTCGCAGTTTGATGCGCTGGGCATTTGTGGCGGGGTTCGTTTGGACGAGATAGACTGAACAATGGCCACAAGTGCGCGCCACCGCTGCCTTGGACGGCCGCCACCAGCAAGAATCAAACTTGGCATTGGGCGTCTAGTGTAGAAAAAAAAAATTGAAAGATTTCTTGTGACTTTGTCCACCGCAATTGAGGAGTGCAACAGCAGCAGCGGGTGGCAACATCTCGCATCCAAGCTTTTCAGAGGTCTTCACTAACCATTCATCGACGGCTCAACGTTGCTGAAACGTCGCAGCATCGGCTTCGGTACGCCAGTATGGCGGTTGATGGAGAATTTGCGGCCGGAGAACATGTTGGCGGATCTTGAGACTAAGAAGAACCGTATGGAGATCAGTATACCACTTCTGCAGCCCCTGGGGACGAGGAAGGACGAGGTTGAAATAACAAACCCGAGCTGAAAAAAAAAAGAATCACAATAGGCTCCTCGCGTAGCCTAGAGTCGAGGTATGGCAAGTTGGACGGCCCCGGAAGAGCGGCACGGTAGAAACGTCACGCAGCGTGCTCAAGCGAGAGGCACAGACCACGAAGCCGGTGGGAGCAATTGAGAAAACAAACAGGAGCGAGAGACAGCAAAAAGGATCTCGCCCGCTGGTTAGTCAAGTATGTAGGTAGCAAAAACAAGAAAAAAAAAGTTTTGACAGAAAAATATGAAGCCCCAAAACCTCTAGAGCTTCGACCGCGACGCCCTCTGCTTGCTAAATATACCGGAGTAATATTTAAGACGGGCCCCAAAAAGAGGGAGCCACTACAAGCACTAAGAAAGGGATCCGTTGCGGATGGACACGAACTTGGTGCACTAAGATCCTCCAGATGACCCCCCCTCAGCCCTCCTAAAGGCCCCAAAAGGCCCCTCTAGCTGTAGGGGATTGGCGGCAATGCAGCGAGCCGGCTGCCAATCCGTGGCTCGCTGGGCCCCAAAAGAGAGGGGGGAAAGGGCCATCTTGTAACTAACTAAATCGGCATATCCCAGCCGATTCTTTGAGTGACGGGCATGGCCGATGTCATTTTGCCCAAGTTGGGATGTCAAAAGAAGACACAAGCTTTTGCCGATGCCTGAAAGCGGCAGATGTAGTAGCGGGCCAAAGATTTGAAAGTCTCTTGATATGCTTTAATATGACGAGGGAACCACCTCTCGTCCGATATCTTGCGTACATGCCTCCTACATACAAAACATCAGAGGCTGCTCTTCCCACCACCAAAGCTGCACGTTAGTCGACCATCACGTCCCAAAATCCGGCTTGACCTTCTTTCCCCTCTTTCAGCAGTGGAGCTCACAGAGCTGACCCTGCAAGCGATTTGCAAGTTAAAAAAAGGAGCGGTGTCCATGAGGGAGGGGTGGCGCCTCGTCCTATCGCCAACCATCAAACCGTTCTGATGCGTGACCTGTCGATGCAAACTAGACAAAAGGGCCTCATGCTCTCTGACCCTGGCTGGGGGTTAATAATGTCTCAGAAGCGACGTTTGACGTGGAATATCGATCGACTTTCATGCCTTGGTTTCGGCGCACCCGGTTGACATGCAGCGGCCGCGTTGCATTGTCTCACCTTTTCGCTGCTTCATGCTACAGTGCTGCAGCATCGTGATAACTACGAGCTTCAGATTGCATGTCACAGGTTGAAGAGTCGCCAGCCATTCCGCACAACGTCCCTGCGCAGCGCATGCAGGTCAAATCTAAAGCGTCCATACAAGAGATACTAAGCCTTTCATCAGCCTGCAAGACCCTTCTTATAACTCCCATCTCTCTCTCCTTCTCAAGCGCTCCCGCCCTCCGCAATTCAACATATTGGCTCGTGTCCAAGTCGCATCCCGAAAACTACCGCCCCTTGACCCCCCCCCCTTTTTCGTTTCTTCTCTTTACACTGCGTCTGAATCAGGCGCTCCGGTATTGCTCCACGCTCGAGATCCATTATTTGGCTGCCAGCTCCATCAAGGGCCGCCGAATCGGAAGAAATGCTGCCCAACATTCAGCAATACTTAAGTAATGACCCTCCCGCTAGCTCGCTGGCGCGGTGGAGGCGCCAAACCCCAGAAATATCTACTCCTTTCTTCAATATTTTGGGGCAAATAGAGAAAGGAGAACGTAGAGAGGTGTGCTCGAGCAATTCTACAGTACCGATTGGTGTAGTGGGTGGCATCTACATTCCAACTTCAAGACAGTTCTTTTGTGCTACTCTCGCCAACAGTTTTTTTTTTTTTTTTTTTTTAAAAAAAAAGATCGATACGTAAGACAGACATAATAAACTACGGGGTCACAAACTAGCCGCAGTCCATACAGACGGTCAAGCGACCAATCAGATCGTAGCGAGAGGAGCCCAGCGTCGAGGGAAACTCCAACGGCTTCTAGAATCACAAGACTATCACCACCACCACCACAAAAGCAAGTTCCCTCGTTTTCCCATTAAAGTCCAGCCCCTCTAGTTTTCATCACTTCTCGGGCGCTCTGTATCTTGTACTTGGGCACTACGGCAGCTGATTAGATTGATCTACCCCCAAAGCTTCTGGCCTGCATCTTAGCTGCATCTGCGCATCCACCTTATCTACCTACAGTAAGGAAGAAAAAAGAAAAAAGAAAAAAACAACGACTGATCATTCTGTCGTCATTTCTCGAACCTTCTCATTTACCTTACCACGCTTTTTTTTTTATCTTTGACACTTCCATCAGCCGATTCTTCGTCTGTAAGCTACTACCTATATCTTTTTAAAAGGCCAATGCTTCGCCGCAGCCTCTTCAGCCTCCGTCCATCTCGGCTCAGCATTACAATTCAATCCCAACATCGCGCCTCACCGTTTTCATCATCCACATCAGTCAGAATGAGCTCCGATGCAAAAGACGAGCCCTCTTCTCCGTCAGCAACAACAACCACCTTTTCGCCCGACAAGGCTCTTCCCGCCCCCGACCCCAATGATGGCAACAGCGGCGTCACCACCCTCGATGTTAGCGGCTCCGGCACCACCGTCAAGCTGGATGCCCTGGGGCCGCTAGTCGTCAACGTCGACGGCACCATGTCCCGGATCGCCAACTGGGATAAGATGACGGAGATTGAAAGGGAAAACACGCTCCGGGTCCTCGGTCAGCGGAATCAGCAGCGCCTGGCTGCCCTGAAACAGGCTCGTGGCATCAGCCAAGGGAACAATGACAGCATAGACGCTAGTGGCAATCACGACACCTCAGACAAGCAATGAGAACATAATATCATACGTTTAAACAATATTTAAACTTCATGCATATAAATAAACGTCATGCCGCGTAGAACCTCTTCTTTTTCTTGGGCTCTCTAATTCCCCCCACCCACGACTTTGGATATATACCATGTTAAAAAAAAGCAGATTGTCCGCCAGCCCGGCCTTCATCCATTTCAGCACCAGTTTGAATCATTTATACTTCATGATTCGGGTAACAATATTAAAACGCCATGGCCAAAACAACGCCCCCCTTGCCATTCCAACCAGCAGGATAGTATAGAGGTTGAAATCCGTAATGAGTAGTGAGTGATTCATCCAAAAGCTCATGTTTTTGCTCATCGCTCATCGCTCTTCTTTGACGCCGTCGCCGCTACTTGACTCAGCAGACGCAGTCCTGGCCTTTTCTCCGGCGTGCTTGGTGAACTCTTTCCACAAGGCAACGATATCCTCGTTGCCCTCGTTCTTCTCGACCAACAGGTTCTTCAGCCACTTGTTCTCGGTTTCAAGCTGAGACACCTTGCTCTCGAGCTGGGAGACCTTGTCGGACATCTCCTTGGCCGACTTCTCGAGCGCCTGCTCGCGCTGCTTCTTCTTAATGCGGAAACGGGCGCTGGCGGCCGTGTTCCTCCTTCGCTTGTCTTCCTCGGCAGCCAGCCGGGCGGATTCCTCCTGAGTCAAGGACTCGGACTTGCGCTTCTCGCCCACCTGGGGCGGCGCCTGATGGTACCGGGCGTGATGGGGAGGAACCGGTACGTGGCCATGGTTTGGCTGCAGGGGCTGGAAGCTCTGTTCCGGAAAGTTGTTCATGTGGGGCGCAGCATACGTGTTGTTGTTAAAGTCAGGGAAGGCAAATTCTGATATCACCATTGATGGTTAGCACCTCAGACGCCAAGCACACAAAAAGTATATCCCGCACAACATATGACAAAGAGGGTTAAACAACAGAAAACAAGATGAAGCGGCAATATGAGAGGCAACAGAGGAAGGGGATATAGGCCCCTAGGCGGCCATGGCCAGTCACAATGCCTCGTTGCCGCATGGTTGCGTCCGCGGAGAGTGAGTGTCAAAATCACGAGGTATTGCACCATCGCTTGGGGGATTTGTCATCGCATGTGATGTGCGGGATGCCCCACTCCGTAGGCGCACTCCAGTAGGACTTCTGCTGCACCGCATCCATCCTGGGGACAGCGCGTCCCAATGGCAGCGGCCGACGTAAAAAAAAAAACCGAGTGTAATTATGCGGGAGTAGAGAAAGCAAAAGGTCCAAGCAAATGCAAGGGCCCGATGTATTTGGGACATGACTCTAAATGCGGAGATGGTCGACAAGAGGCATGCCCTCCCATCACGCTATAATGCGAGGGTTGGCCAGAAAAGGAAAAAGCCAGGGTCTCATGTTTCCCGAGGAATGAAGAGACCCCAAATAAGAGCGGGCAAAAAAAAAAAACAAAGACACTGGTGAAGCACAATGCAAGGGGAAAGAAAAGGTAAGGAAAAATCTCAAAAAGACTCACCGGACATGAAATCCAAGTTGGGCATCTCACCAATGACTGAGGGTGCTGCGCTTACATCCTCAGACGTGGTGCCACTGTGGGGTGCCTTGACCTCGGGCTTGACGGGTTGAGCTTGGTAGTCGGTGTTCTGGCCAGATTCGTAGTCGAAGAACTGAGTGTTGGTGAAGAGGGCGAGATCTTCCTCCATGTTGAAGGGCTCCTCGACAGTGGTGGTGTCTTGAGGGCTGATGGCGTTGAGATCGCGAAGATACTGCGACACGTTGGGACCGTGTCGGCCGTTGTATGTCGACATGGCGATGCTGTGGTGGAAAAAAGGAGGACGGGGACTCGGGCGGATTCAGACGAAGCTGGGAATCCGCAACTGATGAGTCGTGATGGTGAGAACAGGCGTAATCGCAGCCGGGCCGCTTCGTGAACGGATGCTATCGAAACCCCGCGTAGCGTCGAAGGGCGTGCTCAGCGAAAGAGGCACAGCGCCGTGACCGTCAGACTAGGGGGGTTGGTGATGGATAGCCAGGCGATGATGCCGAAAACGTCGACGATGTGTTCCGACACAGGCTTCTCGTCAGCGATGGGTTTGGTCGTCGATGGAAAGCGTGGACGTCGGTGATGGCGACGAAAAAAAAAAAAACTGATGATGAGAGAGAAAGGCGTGGAATGGGCTTGCGGCGAGATCGCAAAGAGGCGACGAATTCTCGGATCGGGGTTATGACTTTCCAGCCCTCTAGCGGAGTTTTTTCGCCTGGGCCAAGGCCAGAGGGTCAAGAATGCGTGCAACGTGCCAGGACCAGTAACCGACTGGTGGTCCGAGGGTCTCCGACTTTCTCAGTGGGCCGCAAAGAGCCTGTTAGCTCCTTGCACAGACCGGTGCTGAGAAATCAATCAGCTGAAGGGCCCCACCTCCAGAGAGCCTGGAGCCCCAAAGGGAGCCCCAGAGAGCGGCCGCGGATACATCGATTCCCACCACTAGGCCCAGCATTTACGGAGTACCTACCTTACGGAGTACTACTAGCGATGACTGGGAGGTACGTACTACCTAACTAGCGGCAAGATGAAAGGGCCACCCCGACCTTTTTTAGTGAGTGTTAGGTGGGTGGAACGCCCACAGCGCCTTTTACGCCTCCAAACCCCCACCACCACAGGCGCTGTAGCCAGTGAGAGGCGGCGCGCCGCCCGTATCGCTCCATTGATTTGCTCATTCGGTTGTCAAAGAATTGAATGTGCGGTTCATTCGTCCCGCAGCGTTCATACAGTGCCTGGCATTTCACTCTAAATCCTTCTTATCGGGGAAGCGGCTTGCGATGGGGCGGGCGGGCTGCCTTTTTGTCGCCCCGTCTTTTATTGAATGAGTGCCCGCCGGCCTCCTAAGCAGGTACCTACAGTAGCAGCAACGCATTCCGTCTGGTGCCCTTGATGGAGCCATACGGGCCGAGTACGGCCTGTAGGGAGAAAGCTACCTGAGCACAGGCATGTAGCGGGGGGGCTGCAACTCTACCGCTTCATGTTCTTTTTTTGCTCGTGCCTGTGCTCCGTTCATTATGATGCTCCTGTGGGCCGAAAAAACAGGATCTCGCCGATTTGCCATCGCTGATCACAACCGCTCTCGACGCAGTGACGGCGTACAAAGATGTATTACCAGCAGATGGCAGATCCAAGTTTGGATCGACCGCGGGCTTCCATCCAACAACGGCTAAGCCGCCCAGTTCGAACAAAACCCCTCGCCCAGGCAAACTAGCTTCACCACCTGCGCAAGGCACACGCGTGCTTTTCAACTTTTTTGTGTCCTTTTTTTCTCAATGACCATGAACCCTTGATGCGCCACCCCAGCAGATGCGTGGGGGCAGTGACAGTCCAGTGTCCAGGCTGCCGCAGAAAAGACAAGTACCCTTCCAAAGCAAGGAGCCAACCAGGCTCGGCGCGATTCAAGACCTGCCGACAACACCACATAAATGGCTGTTTCCCCCCCCCCCCCCGCCCCGCTGATGCGCAGCTCAAGAGGCTTTTAGATGCTCGCACTGGTTCGTCCAGAGAGTTGGGCTCGTCGATATTCCGTCCGCCTATCGACCCCGTTGGTTCCGCTTCTCCATTCCTGTATTGGCAGGATGACCAGCACTTCCTCATTTCTTTCTAGCCGAAGAGGCTTGAGTGAGAATATGCCCCTTATGAGAGAGATAACGACTTCCTGGCTGCATCGCAGATTTTCCAACTAAGAGTTCGCCCTGCAGACAATGATGCCGCGTGGGTGTATCAGCCCGTCTGTGTGCGTGTCAGGGTTCAGTGTTCTCTAGTAAGAGCTAATACCATGCCTAGCCCGGCTGCAATTCACACAAAACAAAAGTTGGATGGGGGGAAAGGGAAAAAAAAAAATGATTATTTGCCGTCGCTTCGTGCGGCGGCTTGATCAACTTCCTGGACCGTCTGCCGATAATCCTGGCCTCGGCTAATGTATTAACCCTTGGATCGCCAGGGTTCCCAAGTTCCCGAGTCTGCAACGTGTGCGCATCGCCAGCGCGGCCGTTGCCTTCAATTGGCGCAGGATTACATCCCGCCATGTGATGCGAAGTTGGCCGTCTCATGCATGAAGTGCATGCCCGTTCTCCGAGCCTGCATGCCAATAATACTACGCTGCTAACCACGCTTTGATCCCTGTCTGGTGGCAGCTTCGATGTCCGGGAGGTGTTTTTGATCAGTTGAACACTCCGTACGAGGTAGCATCTCTCTTCCAAAGTGGCCTAACCAGTCGCCGCTGTTTGGTATTTTAAGCTACAAAGGCGCCATCTTTGTGTTACCCTCCTTACATGCACTTTATCTGTGTCGCTGCTCACGTTGTCTGCCGCTCTTCCCCATGCCGGATTAATTTACCGAGTTACCCAGAGATGCGGCAGCCATCGTGACCGTCATTGGCTGGTGTTTAACCCGATGCTGTGCCAAGTATTCAAGGATCAGTTGTGTTCATGCGTGGACACATACTAGTACTCCGTAAAAGAGCATCGCATCACAGAGGTGAAATCACGCAATGGGTTGTTTGCGCTGTTGGAGGAGGGGGGGTTTTGGTTCGTATACCGCGCACCCGTGATCCGAATGACTAGCTGGAATGGCGGCTTGGGAGAGCCAGACCAGAAAGAAGTGAACCCTTGAACCTGACTGGCACCTAAACCGACGCCACTCAAGTCATCACGCTTCCGTCGAACCCTGCAGCATCGTTCGTCGTCGATTAACCGAGCGTCTGTGGCTTCAAAGCTAAGGAGTATTCGGCCGTACTTGTGCCTCAGACCACCAATCATGACGATGCTGGCCCTGTCTCCTAGGACCATTCACGAGTTTCCAACTCAGCCACAAAACGGGCGCCAATTTCATGTTCCTCATGACACGAGGGCTGCATCTGACAGACGCCAATTAGAACGTATCCCATGTCTTGCAACAGAGGAGTAGCTTGACTTCACTACCCTGTTACAATATATGGATGATAGATAGTAACACGTATGTCTATAATTCCCTCGCTTGTTCTGGGGATTAGCAGAGGCCGCAAATCTGTCTCGCAAGCCAGCAGGCTTTCTGAGAAAGATGATATGCTAGAGACTTATGGATCACAAGCTTGGCATCGTTAAGCTCACTCCCTATTCCCATACTGCAAAAGAAATGATATATTCTAATACAATCCAAATCAAGTGCTATAGACAAAACAAAGTTCCAAGATTAATACATGCCAATCAACTTCTGATATGAAAACTTTGAAAACGAGATTTACATAGACCAACATTTTCGCCCTTCATTCACCTCAGACGTAAACAGTCATGCCCTGAGCGTTCTTGCTCGCGTTCACTCCCTTCAGTTGAAAATGTTGGACCTGCTTCTTGCTCTTCGCATTCAAAACGGTGACCGCCGGCAGAGTGGTGCCATTGCCGGGGCTCAAAGCATAGATGAAGTTGCCGGCGCCCTTGAGATCGATCAGGCCGGGGTCGCCATTGGCACTGAGATCGGTAATCGACTGGATGCTGCCATCGGTTACGGACAGTTCAACCAGCCGGTCGAGCCCGGCATCGGCCACGAACGCAGTGTTTGTCGCGGGCGAGATGGCGACCCAGCATACGGCTTTCTGACCTTGGATGGTAGCCTTGGCCTTGATGCTCGCGGCGCCAGTCGCGGCGTCAACAGAGAGCACCGCCGCCCCGAATGCGGGGTCTGTCGCAAAAATGTCAGAAGATCCCTTGATAGTGGAGGAACCGAAGAGAACGACAGAGCCTTGCACAGAAGTAAGCTTTCCCTTCTGGCTCACACAGGCGGGCTGGAAGAAGAAGCGTGGCTTGTTCACGTTGAAGACGCCCAGGACACCGGTTGTGTTCGCTGCCGGATTGCCCTTGATGGAAGCGAACAAGGTCTTTTCATCCTCCGAGAAGAAGACCTGCGACACGGTGTTGGTAGGTCCCAGGGGTGGCGTCGTCTGCTGCAGGCCGACTGCTCGGAGCTGATCAAACTTTCCGATGCCTGACGACGAGAAGGGGGCGCAGGAGATGCCAGACTTTGCTCCGGTCAGTCCAACGCAGACCACATTGTTCTTTGCAGATGCGGCAACCGTGTTGGGAAAGTCGCCAGGAAGGGAGGCTGGTCGACCGATCAAGGTGAGCTTAGTCGGGTCCTGCTTATTGATTGCAAACATGGAGACGGAGTTGGATCCAGCGTTTACGGCAAACAAGTGCTATGGGGACCACAAAGAGTCAGCAGACGGTCATGTACGTGATCAAATGCGATATCAATCCAGAGAAGGGATGGGGCTATGCATGCATACGTTACCGGTCACAAACACCGAGGATTGTGATGCCAGCGCATCGGGGCCTCCCGGCTGCGTCTCATTGCCGTTCTGGACCATTATATTAGAACCGGACCCGCCGGTCGAAGTGGTTCTGCCCTGGGACAACAGCCCGGAAGCATTGACAGGCAGAGAGATGACGCTGTTTTGTTCCTCATTGCTAATCAGGTAGACGGCCTTGCCGGCCTTTGCGTTTGGAAGCCGGTAGGACGAAGTTGAGGGCCGTGCCGACGCTTCGGGTACCAGATTTGCCAGTCCAAGCAGAAGCAAGGATGTCCACGTGGAAGAATGCATTGTGAAGTCCTGATTGGTAGGAGGAGACGAATTGAGTAACTGCAGTGGTGATGGGCTTTGCGATTGTACAAATCAAGTAGCAGTTGAAGTTGCCACAGTTTGATGGTAAAGAGAATTAAAGTGTCTATTGATTGATTGATTGATTGATTGATGAAAGGGATTCGAAAAAAAAAAAAACCACATCTCGGACTTGGGTCGTCCATACTTATATTCTTTTCCCCATCCCTATTGCTATGCCGAGCATCCGTTTCATTACTCCCGGCTGATGCAGCAGAATTACATGAATCCGTTCAAGAATCAACGCACCATCCCCGGTCATTGGCAGACAACGAACATGATGCGAGTATCACAATCAGGACTGGCTCAAACAAGCGAACTCTTTCATGAGGAATCTTTTTCTCGAGTGGCACGGGCGCTATGAGAGATGGGGGTAATCAGAATTTCCTATTTCGGCATGATACGAGCTGGGCCGCCCACAAAGACCGGGGACAGGGGTTCATGTGAAGAGGATATTAAGTAAGCAGAATACCAGGCGGTATTAATAAGGGATGAAGGCACATCAGAAAATGATCAATTGATGCTACTACCTAGGTAGGTATCTATAGGTTAACGTGATGGTATGACCTACTACTATAATTCCATACTGTACTAAGGGTAGTACTTGGTCGGCAGCCTCTATAAACTGTAGTGGGCTTGTTGATTTTGTCATGTATTGACCTCGCAGAATACTGCATACAGCCTCGCGGGCAATTTCAAGATGCTTAATCATTCGTATTTAAAAATTAATGCTGCCTATTAAACCGAGCGGATAGGAAATTTTGATTGTACCTACCTAGAGGTAGGTACTTAGGTATCTTGAGTAAAGATAATGATGTCTTGTATCGTTGGTAAATGTACCAAAGATCTGGATATTGCACGAAGTACATGCGACACCTTGTAACGATTCTCTTCGTGAATCGGATCGTCTATCCTTGTCTCCACTCCCTCTGGGGGAATCGAACAGACTCTCTGTCTTACGATTTTAATCCCAGCTTAATCAAGCCGTCCATTTCTTGTGACTGGGAGCGGCTTGATCCATGCCTGTTGACCGGGACTTGATACTCTAATGTACCTACCTAGGTGGGGAGTACGTGGATATGGGAGGTACCTTCACTGCTAGCTGTTACAGGTGGTCTTCAGCAGTAGGGCTGCTTCATCTAAACAGTTGAGCCCGTGCGACTTTCTGCCTCTTGTCAAACATCACATCCATCCCCTCATTTAAAGCTCATGTCGCTATGGCTGGAATCAAGGTGCCATTACGTTATGGTATACTCCGTACTCCATCCTCCATAGCAGGTGATGACCAACTTTAAACGCTACTAGTCTGATGCCCGCTACAGCGTTCATAGGGGGCAAGCAAAGCTGCTGCGCTACGCGCGGCCGGAATGCCCCCACAGACTTAGATTGAAATGTCCAGTCCTAACAGACTTCTATATCTAGCTTTCTAGTCGGCGTGACCTATATCATTTAAAAGCTCTAGAAGCGCTGAATTTCTCTGTATAAATCGCATCCTGCTAGCATATAGCATACGCGGGCAATACGCTGACTTAGTTTGTATGTGAAGTATGTAGATGCCAAGGAATTTGAGAACGCCACAAACGCAATATTGCGAGACCTTCCTCAAGCATAGAAATAGCTATAGAAAAGAAGTCTTAATACTACAAAAAGCGGTATATCTGGGCAAGAAATACCAATTGCTAGTCGAGATTTATTTAAAGTTCAATTAGCGCTGGTTATTTGTCCCATTAGAAGAAGCAAAGCTAGAAGCTACACTTCACGCCGGTTGACACCTTCGCAAAGCCGCTACGCAGCTTTGCTTGATAAACAAGCAAAAAAAGACTAGGCCCCTGGATCTTAGATATGCTTAGCCTATTTGGGAACAGGGGGCTTACAAACTAGACCTCATGTCACTTTGTACCTGCATCTCGTCGGCAGCGAACCGTCACACCAGGCATCGCGCATCGGGGGCTGCTCTTCTTCTTCCAATAGGCCCAAGCGTATAATCCACCGTTGATATCAGCACTCTTAGTCTCCCCTGTCAGAATGGCCGACAGGATCTTCCGCATCTTCAACCCAAGAGGTGGCATGCGCCCCCCCCCCCCCCTTCTTTAGCTGGGTAGTGCCTGAGAGCTGGCGCTGACGTGGGAGCAATAGAGCCAAAAGGAGATCCCGCTGAGAAACGGCGCGCTCAGCTGCGGCGCGCTCAGCAGTATGTCGTTGCCCCTGCCTCGTGGCACCGCTAACTATTCACTCACCGTCAGATCGTATCGGGATCGGAAAGACAAGTATACCAAGGCTCTGGAAGTCGAACTAATGCAGGCCCGGAAGCATGAGGCCGACTTGACCTCCGAGGTTCAGCAGCTCCGTGGCAAGGTCCAGATACTGACTACCCTCCTATCTCAGAATGGTATCTCTCTTCCGCCTGACTTGCATGATGAGAGGGCAACCCATACCTCCATCTCACCTCCGGGGGTGTCTGAATTTACAAGGCATGACAGCAGCCCGGTGAGAGCACCAAAAGCGAATAGAGTGCGAGTAGATATACAGTCAGCATCCGTTAGGAGATTGACAAACGAAGAAGATAGCTTGCATGGTCAGCATCATATCTCTTCACGGCAAGGTCCCGGTCCTGTTAACCGGAATATAAATTCGAACGCCACAATACCCAGGGCACCGAACCCGCAGGCTCAGCCTGATGGCGATTCCCGGCTTTCTGAACTTGATGCCACCATAGTTGGGATGGAATTCGTTTTGACGTATGTCTTCTTTGTTCGATTGGTGGTAAATAGGGAGACTGATTATGAATCGTTATCAAGACTCGAAAGACCTTGTCTCACTCACCTGCATGGAGATCCCAAAAAGCCAGAGGAGCCCAATGGACATGCGTTGACAACTGCAGCTCAACTTCAGTCCTCTTTAAATCGCCTCTCCATAGACTCAAAAGAAATCACACCTACAACTCACCATGAAGTTTCAGCTGCTGTGCTCGAGCGTCTCTTGTCTCTCGCACCCGATGTAGCGGCAGAAGGTGACGTGACGCCGGTCCAAGCGTGGAATCATATTCGGAGCCAGCCGTACTTTGGCGGATTCAAGATGCGGGATATAAGGCAATTGGCAGAGAAGCTGCGAGAGGCCGTCAGATGCTATGGGTGAGTATCCTCCGGTGTTCAGCAGACATTGCGGCTAAATAAGATGATAGATTCGGTGCTGTAGTTCAGGCGCGTGTCTTTGAGTCGATTATGCAAGACATTCTTATCTCCGGCCGGGCGTTTTGATTCCAAATCAGCGATTGAACTATTTAAAGGAGTGTATGGTGTTTTGATAACTTATAATACCAGGCTTGTAGAAAGAGAGCCCGAAAGCTACTAGGTACCTAGTGTTTAGCAGGGCCTATTGACGCGGACAGTCTCGTTGCCAATGTCGCACTATGATCATGCAAAAAAAAGACTAATATAAATGCGAGAAAGCAAACACCATCCTTTTTACTTTAGTGCATGACATTATTTGAACAGTAACCTCAAACTTTATCTACTCATTTCATCGGTGCAAGTATGGAATGAGGCCATGTATGTGTTGCGCTTCGAGGAGGCTTGACGAATGAGATGACTAAGCATAGCCTCTATTTTCCAACGCGTCTCTCGGAATCTGAGCCGCGTTGCTTCGCTCCAATTCAGCGGGGCACCAAAGCAATCATCATATATTTTATCGTCGTCGCTCATCATCAGTCCCTCAGCCCTATGATGAATCGCAGCCATGTAGAGCGATACGGCCTGATACATCTTTCAAGATTAGTATAACAGAGATTCCCAGCACGCATCTTCACAATGGCACGTCTCTCTGTGCCAACCAAGGCCAGGCTGCCATCTTCGCTGCGCGTTGATTCCTCCAATCCGGCCGTCATCAAGAGCCTAGGCCGGCTATCTCGTGAAGCTCTCATTTCCCTAGCTATCGGTTGGCTCGATAGAGATGCTATAGTCAATGCGATGCCCTATCTGGAGCGGGGGGACGAGGAGGATGAAGGCGACCCGGACGATCTCTATCCTCCGTGCAGATCCGTTCAAGAGCTGCAGCAACTCTATGTCGAGATGCAGCAGCAGAAGGGATCCAAGCGCGATGTGGCCAATCGCATCCTAGAAGGAGATTGGAGGCATGGACTGTCATTGTATCAGCTCGCCATGGTCGATTTTTACTATCTGGACGAACATCCCATGTCCCAGAAGTGGACGGCCTATAAGATCCTCCTTTTGAAGCCGCCAACCAAAGACGCCGATGACGAAGTCCTCCAAGTCGATGACCGGGCATTGAATGTTCCTCGCTTTCACCCTTCGACATTCCTCCAGAACCTGCAGGACCAGGTCTTACCGGACATTAAAGCTCACTACCACTTTTATCGACCAAAGGACCTCCCGGTTCTGCTCTTGCGCATCTTCGTCGTTGAGTCACCATACAACAGCGGCTTGGCCCTGTCTGGCGTTGTTGGTGAAGGAGATGTGACCAATTTTGCGTCATCCCGGACGGTATACCTAGCCTTTCCTGATGGGTCTTCCCATGTCTATATAACCAAGTCTCAGGCCAACGGCCCTGCCGCTGTGGGCGAATCCAGGAGCCTTCAGAACTTGATTGTCGACGGCGTGCCCAAAGCACTGTCTCGGCCCCGAGAACGATATACTCTGAAAGCGACGAATCTCACTAGCAGAAATCTGGAATCGCTTCTGGATAAAAGGGGGTCTGGGCGAGGGAATGCCGCGGGAGGCGGCTGGAGCATCTACGCCGCTGAAAAGAATAAAAAGTCGCCTCTTGATTCCATCCTTCCTAGCCCTCCTCTTTCTAGAGACTCGTCGCTTTCTGATCAGAATCGAAAGAGAGTAAAGCCCCTGGACAAGGATCAGCGCGCTGCTAAACGGGCCAAGCTGATTGCCAAAGCGCGCTTCGGTGACTCTGGCCTCGTGACCGATGGCAAAGGTATTGAAAGAGTTGATGTCCTCCTGGAGGATCCGTTTCCCACATTGGCCGTTCGAGAGATACAAGGGTCCGATGAAGAACGTGACAATCCTCCCGGCGAGGCTTCGACGTCTTCTCGACGAAGAACGCTTGATGCTGTGCTTCGTCAAGCGGCTGATGAAGACGAAAACAACGATGTTGAAGAGTTGGATGAGTCAGGGGTTACTTCACAGCAATGGCGACCAACGGTACGAGTCACGTTTCAAGGATCTCACGTTTTCGCCGGTATTCGGCAACTTGTGGAAGCTGGTATCGTAGACGGTGAGCGCATGCCTGGTTGGATGACTGGCGAAGACGGCGTTACTATGGGCGTTGTAAGGCACGGACGGATACGAGGACACAAGTGATCAGGGCTATGATGAGATCTCTCAACTTTTTTTCTCTTGTCTTGGTTATACTGTAAACTGCTCTTTCTATGCGCTTGATACCCTCTATGATAATGCAATGTCAACTCTTTAACTGGCCTCGCCGAGGCCAAAGACTTTTACTGTGTTTCTCCACGACGCCTCACAAAGCTCTTCAATGCTTACGCCTTTAACAGCCGCCACGATCTTGGCGACCCTCTCGATGGTACAGGGCTCGTTGCGACCTTTGATCATGGCCCCCTTTTGCCACTGCTCCTTCTTGACTACTTTGAAACGGTTCGGCACATCGGGCTCCTTCTTTTGGTTCTTCTGCTTCTTGGGCCGCTTCGTTTGTTGTTGTTGCTGCGGCGGCGCGGTCTCTGGCTGTGGCTCGCCGTTCTGGGCTGGCTGTTCCGCTTCGGGCTTCTTTTCTATCAAATACTGGTATCCAGCGTGGCTAGGGCGCACTTCACACCAGGGGCCATCCGTCTCGAGCATGATCCTGTCCAGAGTGACCTCCTTGACCATGGCCAGGTTTTCTTCCGTTTTGAGACTGCAGCCATTGACACCGATATGCAGCCCCAGATCCATCAATTCCTTCATCTCTTCGATGGTGCCTGTGAAGCTGTGTACCACGCCGCCCTTCTCTAACCTCTCGAGCTTATCACCGAACGCTCCTTTCAACAGGTTTACGAAATCGCGATGAGCAGCTCTCGAGTGAAGGAATAGGGGGAGCTGGGGCTGTAAGGAGGCGGCGACTTTAAGCTGGGCCTCAAAAGAGTGCAGCTGGGTGACTCTGTTGCAGAAATTCAGCCGGTCATAATCCAGGCCAAACTCCCCAATGGCCACTAGCTGATCCTTATACGACGACCTGGCATCTGCAAGCAAAGCTGTGAGCTTGTCGATGACCTGTGTCGTCGTCTCCTGATCGGGCTCGCCATGGTGCTCTGCTGGGTCCGAGTCCTCGGGTTCACAGGGAGTCGTGTGTTCTTCATGCCTCCCGTGGCCTCCTTTGCAGAATATCGCACTGCTACATGGATGGATGCCAGCGGTTGCGAAGCATGTTCCAGCTGAAATGATGGTGTCAGCTGAGAGTTGATATGACGGGTGAAGGGCTTACCAACGAAATTCTTTTGCTAGTGCTAGAGCATCGCGAGAGCTCGTGAAATCGGAGCCCGTCACGATGAGTTTAGTGCAGCCTACTTCCTTTGCTCGGTCAATGACATCCTGGAGGTCGTCAGGGTGTCGTTGAACACCGCGATGCTTGCCCCTGAAAATGGGGTCGGCTAGATTGATTCCTATCTTTACCGGCCATGTATCAGTATCTCAGGAATATGCTATAGGAATTCATTTAAAAGAGTAGGCTCTAAGTACATCGATATATCTTGGCTTATAAGGCTCTGATGCGTGTTCTGAATTGAGTGGTGGGGCGCTCATTGTGGAAAATAGCGAGACGCGAGAGATGGATGCTGTATGACGGCGTGGCAGATGATGACAGGCTCTTTTCAAAAACATTGACATTCACGGGCCAACTCGCATGAATTTAGATATATGAGCAGCGTTGATGAGATCTCCGCTGATTTGGATGAATCGCTTGACTCATTTGTGACATTTGAGATAAGACCACGATAAAGTTGATACCTTACTTGGTGATGCGCTTAGTAAGCCTTAAAAGTTCCTTCAGTCTCGCTCGTCTTGGGCAATTAATTCCAACCACGTGATTCCGTGCCACAGCCGAGAAGCTCGATGACCGAGACACGCGCAAGGATTCGCGTATCCACCATAACAGAATGTTGGAACTTGTGATTCCGAGCTCCAGAGTTTATTAATTTTCATGTTTTGAGTTGCTCTAGCCATCCATTCACAAGCCCGATCCGGTTTAAGGAGTTCCAATGAGGTAGTGGTTGCTGGGCCCTGTTTGGGGCGTTCGCGCCCTTGAGTGGCCGCTGGAATGGCGCTGCGCGGGGCAGCTTTTGTTAATCCGATTTTAATGGGTTTTTTGGTTATTTTCCACGCTAACGGCTGGCGTGGCGCGTGCTGGAGACGCGCCTCAGAATAAAACCGTCTCTCGCCGTGCTGCGGGACACGCAATGATTCTTCCTCCTCTGCAAACCAAGGCCTCGATCCATCTCGACAGTCTTCAAGAGCTCTATCTGACTGTGGCGGTTGCCGACGTGTCTTGACTGATACCTGCAGCGTCTCGAGAGCCTTTGAATTTACCTTCTTTTTTTTCTTCTTCCCCTCTCAAAATCCACCCCACCGCCACTTTCTTTGTCCTCTCTATCCCACGCCGCCGCCATGTATGTGAGGAAGCGTGGTATGTATCCCTGCTGTCGACGTACAAATTGATGTTTTTTTTTTCAACTTTCTTCTTTTAAATGTGTCTAATGAAATGATTAGACGGTCGTCAGGAGCGGGTGCAGTTCGACAAGATCACCGCTCGTGTCTCTCGGCTGTGTTACGGCCTCGACACCGACCATGTCGACCCTGTAGCCATCACCCAGAAGGTCATCTCTGGTGTGTATGGAGGCGTCACAACGGTGCAGCTTGACGATCTCGTAAGTCTTGAGACTAGGTCTTGTCTTGTAACCAGGGGCATGTCAGGCCGTTAACATGTAAATTAGGCTGCGGAAACTGCCGCCTACATGACCGTTACCCACCCCGACTATGCCATCCTTGCTGCCCGCATCGCCGTCTCCAACCTCCACAAACAGACAAAGAAGCAGTGGTCATCTGTTGTCAGCGACCTGTACCACTATGTCAACCCCAAGAATAACAAGCCCTCGCCCATGATCTCTCAAGAGACCTATGAGTGCGTCATGAGGCACAAGGAGGAGCTTGACTCCGCCATCGTCTATGACCGAGACTTCAACTATCAGTACTTCGGCTTCAAGACCCTGGAGCGGTCATACCTCCTGAAGCTCGATGGCAAGATTGTTGAGCGACCACAGCACATGATCATGCGAGTGGCCGTCGGCATCTGGGGAGACGACATTGAGCGTGTCCTCGAGACGTACCACCTCATGTCTAACAAGTTCTTCACCCATGCCTCGCCTACTCTCTTCAATGCTGGTACCCCACAAGCCCAACTATCCTCATGCTTCTTGGTCGACATGAAGGAGGACAGTATCGAGGGTATCTATGATACCCTCAAGACGTGTGCCATGATTTCCAAGATGGCCGGTGGTATCGGTCTCAATGTCCACCGTATTCGTGCCACGGGCTCGTACATTGCCGGCACGAATGGTACCTCGAATGGCATCATCCCCATGCTGCGAGTATTCAACAACACTGCCAGATACGTTGACCAAGGTGGCAACAAGCGCCCTGGTGCTTTTGCTATCTATCTGGAGCCCTGGCACGCTGACGTCTTTGAGTTCCTTGATCTTCGCAAGAATCACGGCAAAGAGGAGGTCCGTGCTCGCGACCTGTTCCTTGCTCTCTGGATCCCTGATCTCTTCATGAAGCGTGTTGAGAAGAACCTGGACTGGACTTTGATGTGTCCTAACGAATGCCCTGGTCTTGCTGACTGCTACGGCGAAGAGTTCGAGGCCCTGTATGAGAAATACGAGAGGGAAGGACGTGGTCGCAAGACCATCAGAGCTCAGAAGCTGTGGTACTCCATCCTGGAGGCCCAGACTGAGACCGGTAACCCCTTCATGCTCTACAAGGATCACTGCAACCGCAAGAGCAACCAGAAGAATCTGGGTACCATCCGCAGCTCCAACTTGTGCACTGAGATCATCGAGTACTCTGCGCCTGACGAGGTTGCTGTCTGCAACCTGGCTTCCTTGTCACTGCCCGCTTTTGTCGACTACAATGAAGGATGCTATGACTTTAAGAAGCTGCACGAGGTCACAAAGGTGGTCGTCCGAAACCTCAACAGAATCATCGATGTGAACCACTACCCTGTTCCAGAGGCCCGCAACAGCAACATGCGTCATCGACCCATCGGCGTTGGTGTTCAGGGTCTTGCTGATGCTTTCCTTGCTCTGCGCATGCCTTTTGAGTCGCCTGAGGCTCGCGAACTGAACAAGCAGATCTTTGAAACCATCTACCATGCGGCACTAGAGGCTTCTATGGAGATTGCCAAGGTGGACGGTCCCTACTCATCATTCAAGGGCTCGCCCGCCTCCGAGGGCATTCTCCAATATGACATGTGGGACGTCAAGCCCTCGGATCTGTGGGAGTGGGATTCCCTCAAAGAGCAAATCAAGGAGCACGGTACCCGCAACAGTCTGCTCCTGGCTCCTATGCCCACTGCGAGCACTTCCCAGATTCTGGGCAACAATGAGTGCTTCGAGCCCTACACTTCCAACATCTATCAACGTCGTGTCCTCGCTGGTGAATTCCAGGTCGTCAACCCTTGGCTACTGAAGGATCTGGTTGATACCGGTCTTTGGTCTGATGCCATGAAGAATCGAATCATCGCCGAGAATGGCTCCATTCAGAACATCCCCAACATCCCTGATGAGATCAAGGCGCTGTACAAGACCGTCTGGGAAATTTCTCAGCGTCAAATCGTCCAGATGGCGGCCGACCGTGGTGCCTTCATTGACCAGTCCCAGTCACTGAACATCCACATGAAGGATCCTACCATGGGCAAGATTACCAGCATGCACTTCACTGGCTGGAAGCTTGGTCTCAAGACCGGCATGTACTACCTGCGTACACAAGCCGCAGCTGCGCCCATTCAGTTTACCGTTGATCAACAGGCCCTCAAGGTTGCTGATACCAATGTTAGTAAGGAGCGTGTGCTGAAGAAGCGAGCACCCCCTCCGGGATCCAGCTACACCATGTCTTCACCTTCTTCTTTCGCTCGCCCGAGCAGTGCTAAGAGGGAAGACGGTTCTGGAAACTCGCTGAATTCCAACGGTGTTCCTACCCCCACCACCACTCCCCCTCCCTTGGCCAGGCCTGTAGCATCGCCGCACAAGGCCCCTCCTATGAAGGCAGACGTCGAGGAAGGCGACAGCCCCAAAGTTCTTCCTACTGAGCCTTCAGAGAATGTGAAGGATGAGGAGCTGAGCAAGAAACCTAGTCAATCAGAGGACAAGGATGAAGACAGTGAGGAGCGTGAAAGAGACATTTACTCAGATGCCGTTTTAGCCTGTAAGTCTTTTTTTCAACCATGGGACTTCCCAGAGCAATATGCGCTAACATAATCATAGGCAGCATTGAAAACCCCGAGGCCTGCGTGATGTGCAGTGGCTAAAGGGGGATTTTGCATAAGTGACCATGCGCGTAGCGGATGTTGTATAATTGTTGATGAGGCGAGTATGATTTAAACAGCTTGATAAAAGCTTGAATGGAATAGGCAATGGAAATGGGTGATAAATAAATGCTTTAGGGTTTTAAGAGGAGGCGTTGGATCAAAGAGTCTGACTGCTCCTGCCATGGTTAAATGCGTTTGGACTTATGATTTTGTTATGCTTGTTTGCATGTCGTTGACATGAGAATGAATGTTGCGTGCTTTCTAGATGCAGCCGATAATAGCATAGATGCGCAAATTTTGGAATGAAATAGCGATATACTCTCCATTGCCTCAGTGACACGGTCAAGTCTTGACTTCACCAGTCGTCACATTGCAATATCAGGCTTCGACTTGGCCGTTGCAGCCATGTTCCGGATGACCTCAAGGGAAAATACTCATACTTATAGTCGAAGGAATTATTACGACGATATCACTATAAATAGTCAAGCATCAAGAGGCGCAAGTCACAAACCTGTATTCAGCAATTATCGCCATATAAGCCCTTCCCTCATCCCAAGTGCAAACCGTGTAAATCTCTCTCTATCTCGTTAGTGACCACATCCGAGATTTGCGTTCCAGATCATAACTTCGTATTATGAAGAAGTGAAGAAAAAATAACGCCCCAAAGTATTAGCCATTAGTCAACCAATTGCTTTTCCTCCGACTCCGTGAACTATCTTCTCTGAAAGTGAAGAACCAAGGCAGAACCAGAACCGCAGGTCAAAACCGAATAGGAAGAAAAAAAAAAAAAATCCGCCAACAGAAGCTAACTTGCGGACATCCCAAACTAATAATTCCCTGTCTTGATCTCTTTGTTTTTCCTTTTTCTTTTCTGCTTTTCTCTTGACAGTTTTTGGTCGTTTGAAATTTGCCCTTCGGATTTCCTAATGGCTTTTTTTCGCCCCCGAGTTGAAAAGGCCATAACCCGGGGATAGAAACGGTGTGAAGGGAGAGTGTCAGCTTCCGCAATTACGGATATTCGCCTCAGATCCAAGTGGTCATGCTGAAATGGACCTATAACTATTAGAAGGGTATTGAGATGGCGCCAAATCACAAGTTGCGATAGATGCTTGCCGTTCAAAGACTCCCGTCCCACCCAAAGAAAGATACAAGTAGTCCTGTGCTTCATCCAAATCCAGGCATAAGCCCCAGCCATAGAAGAGGACGCATCTCATTGCATGCAAAAGACATCTGCCAGAGATACAGAGTGCGCAGAGATGTTGGAACCCGTGTCGTTCCGACATGTCACCACAGGAGTCGTCACCAGCGCCACGCGCCAGTGTTTCGCTTGCAACTCGAGCGGGTCGATGTTTGGCCAGATGGGAAGCATGGACTGCGAAGAAAAGCGGCTGCCAATCTCGGGGAAGCGAAAGTCAAACGTCAGGCGGCTCGTCAGAATCTTGCAAGAGATCTCATAAGCGCTGTCGATGACTTGCTCCAAGTCACGGAAGGCCTCGGTGGAGTTGTAGAACTTGTTCATTAGAGGTTGCAAACTAGCCAAGAGAGTATGGGTTGCTTCCTCAATCCTGTTCTTGACAAAAGGACCGCCTTGCTCATTCTTTATGACGGTGTCGACAATAGCGGCAAGTCGATCGAGAATCGGCTGGCGGAGAGCCGATGGTTGGCCTGAGAGGCGTCAGCTTTCATCACATATAAGCATTAGGAGCAAAAGCAGGCTACCAGCTGTGCGTTCCATGTCTCTCTCTACTTCCATAATGGCAAATGTGGATTCTCCATCAGCGCCAGTCCACGCTTGAGGGTTCCAGACGCGGTTCACGACGAAGTCAATGATGACCCGAGTGACGATGCAAGACTTGGAGTTCTCGCTACGAACATGAAACTCGAGATAGGATTCGGCCTCTTGTTCAGACAAGGGATGGTACGTGGCCAGCAGTATCGGCCACAGATGTGTCTGGCTCAGTTTCGTCTCACCCGTCAGATCGGGGTTGTTGGCATGGTGCTCGACGAAGTTTCGAATGACGGCATAAAAATGCATCATGTATCCATGCCAAGCTTGGACAGTCTGTTCTGTGATCGTAATCGGCTGGTTGGGATATGAGTGGCGGCTAACCACGGCGCTAGGGGGACCTGAAGTAGAGCTGCTTGATGACGATGCACCGAAATCTAACGGAGGAGGCGGTGGAGCGGTATCACGCAAGCGGCCGCCATATCTGCCCCGGGCTGGACCCGTCGGTGTGTTGGGGAAATAATCACGGCCGTATCCAAATGCACTAGCAGGCCTGGGCGGAGGGTTCTCTGGCATGGCAAACCCAGACTGAGGAAAGTTATCATTTCGAAATCTGGAGTTGTTATGATACCCCTGGCGAGAGGGAGCTCGACCAAGCGGTGCACCTGAAAACTGTGGTTTATGGTTGAAGAAATGGGGTCTCCCACCGTGAAGAGGTGCCACTAAGTTCCAAGCATTGGCACTCCGACGTTCATGGGGCACGGCTGATGAAACTCGGGGAGGGACACCTTGAAACTGTCCGAACTTCGGCGGAGGTCCCGCGGTGGGAGGACGGTGGATAGGCTGAAACGCCGAGGCAGCTCTCGGAGGTGGAGGATGATCACTGAAGACACTGCCATCGCCCAAGTTCTCTTCCTGGAGAGGCATCATGTGCCTTTGAAGGCCATTTATTTCCTGTGAATGATCAGCAACAGGCTCGGCAACTCGAGTGATAGCTTCAGAGCCGAGCTGTCGCGGAGCACAAAGCGTGCGGTTTTTATTGACTTGGCCCTCCAACACTTTAATTGTCTTATCGATACTCTAGGTAAAACAGGCTTGATCAGATAACGTCCAGCCTTTTGCTGATGTATGGAAATCCGCCTACCTCGACGAAATACTCTCCGTCAGGAGACATGAAGTTGTTGTGGTGAGGATCAGTGCTCTGTCTCCCAGCGCTGTCTCTTAACTGCTTGAATTCTGTCGTAATATCCGCAATGCATTCCACCACATCTCTGAGACTGGATTCAGCCTGCTCTCTTTTGTCTTTTTCAATCTTAAGCTCCTCGCGAAGGTTATTAATTGTCTGAGCCTGGTCGTCAGTCGTAGCCTTAGCTAGGTTAGCCTCGATGCTCATCCTGGCAATGGCCTTGTCTGTATCTTCTTGGTCGAGATGGAGGTTCATTACAGCATCAACGAGTGCGCTCGTCTCCTGACTGATGATCTGGCCAACTTCTTGCAGACTGTCGATGATCTCTTTCGATTCCGATGCAGAAACACCAGGCATACGCCTTAGGGAATGTTGTATCTTGACCAAAATCTCCTGCGTCATGCGGGATCTCTCAAATGCGGGCTATAACCATGACTAGTCAGCGAGGCAACTTCAGAACGCATGTTTTGGCCTCCGACCAATGATGTGAAATCCTGGTGAAAACAACCGGCACAGAAGAAGAAAGCGTCCATACAGCTATTAAAGTGCTAAGCAATAGAATACTCACATGGTTATTGGACATTTGCTTGATCCTCTCCGACCGCGCAGGTCCAGCCAGTGGCGTGGAGAAATTGACTGATAGCATGTTGCCAATCACAGCTGCTACCCCCTGATTATTTGAAAATGACGAGTCGGTTGATGGGTTGCAAGGCTTGAAGCGGTTTACTATAGCTAGGGTCTTGAGGTCACTTCCGTTCATCCTCCAGTGAGAGGATGGGGTGTGAAGGGACGGCTACAGCGGAAGTGAGGCGCAAGAGTGAGGTCAAAGTCAGATGGAAATCTATGTGACGGTAGAGGTCTAGAAAGACTGGGACCAGCTGACAAGAAACTGTCGGAGATCTGTCTTTGCTGTCCCGAATTTCGTCAGTTTAGGACCGCGCCAGCAGAGTGCCAGCTGCCACACTTTAGCCATTAGATCAGAAAGGTCAACACGAAGATCAAGCAAACGCGACAACAATAGAGTGGCAACCGAGTGAAAATACGATAGCAATATCAAGAACATCAGAGTCTTCGCTCGACGAGAAATGATACGGATAGCTTGCTGCATAGATTGTGATAGAAAGATCGTGATGGAGCGACGTAAAGACGTACCTGAAATTGAGGCCTTTTGAACGTCAGCGCCAACCAGAGAAAATGTGCCTGAGTGCTCCGAATGCAAAAAAAAGGCAACGCAACTTGTGAAATGAAAGAGGGAGATTGTCCTTGTGCGTAGATGCTCGTGAAAGGTTATTAGAAACTCTCTAAGGCAACGATAACGAGAGTTAACTTTTCTCGAGGTGGCCTCAAGGGTAAAAAAAAATAAGTCGGAGGCTAGAAAATAAGAAAAAAGCAAACAGAAAACTAGTGTCAAACAAAAGAATCATGGTACGGGAATGCGGTCAACGTAGCAAGGGTTAAGTCTGATTTGAGCAGAGAGTGAAGACGCCAAGCTCTCCCAGTCAAGTACCTCGCCTCTTGGAAGTTTTTGCTGGCCCAGACGCTTCTCCTAATCCACCGCTCAGCAGCCTGCGAACATCCGAGATGGTGTTGCCCCATCAAGAATATCGACGGAGAAGGGAACGAGGACGATACTCTAGGCATAGCAAATATTCGCGTGTCGCTACGCGCTCGGGAGGTGAGGGCTCAATGTTACTAGATCACTGATGTGAGGTACAATCTGCTCGAGAAGTCAGAATTCGAGTACCCGAAGAAGAAGAAGAGTGAAAGAGGGCACAGGAGGATAAAATGATATGCAAGTGAAGTGAGGTGAAGTGAAGTCGAAGTGAAAGACCATCATCACGTGGCCTTACCTTTCTGCGCCTGTCGACTACATATCAGTTACTAGGTATTTGCGGCTTCTTGTGGCTAGGTAGACATAAATAACGCAATAGGATAAAGAATGCAATAGGATAGGGTGCAACAGGATAGGGCATGCAGCAGTATAGCCCCAGTAAAGGCAATAAGATCATAAACCAGAAAGCTTATCGGCTCCGAAGAGCAAGAAGTGCCCGGGGGGCTTCATCAGAGTCCCCATCAGAACATGCATCACTACACCAGACGTGGTCCAGACGTGGTTGGTACTTTCATAAACTTAATTTATTGGTGTATTGCTATTTGCAACAATTACTCCTACACGGTTCCGAAAACGGGTGAGATCTAACGACTATCGATGACCGTCCTAGGCACAAACATCAGTTTGGAACACTGCCATTTGAAGATCTGCTAAAATGCATTATTAAGGAACAAAATCTGGCGACCAAGGCGCCGCGTCGGATTCAAGAGATCTGCTGCACCAAAAAAAAAAAAAAAAAAATCTGGTGGTTTAGTATTCTGTTGGACATAAGGTGTAACCTGCATCTCACTGCTATTGCGTTATAGCAGGAATCGTACTGAATAGTAATCCGCTCAAAGGCGTATAAGAGACTACTGATAGTTAGCAAGAGAACAAGAGACTCTTCAAAGGGATAATAGTTGCTCACTGACCTCCAAGTTCCTAGATTGCACGATGTAGTAGGAGAGCATTAGCTTCAGATTGCCCGGGTGCGAGAGAACAAACTGCTGTAGACGGCGTCTACAACAGGTGACGCGTCGATCATTCGGCCGCCAAAGTATCTACCGTTGAGACCCTTGATGGCATTTTCACCGCCTTGTACTTTGTCGAACTTGAGATAGATATCTCCTTTAGAGTTTGGATCGACAGAGATGTGGACAACGTGGCCGTATCGTTGTTCGGCCTCCTGTCGGACCTCCTCTTCGAGTTCTTTGACCCAGTCGTCGCCCTCCTCTCTGCATTCGACGTTAATAAAGAGCTCATCACTCGTATGGCAAAATGGGGCTATGGGTAAGTGCTTACTCTGCTGGGTCAAACATGTTGTGCAGCACAACACAGCGGCTGGCCATGTTGACATTGACAGGAAGGGGCTTTGTCTCCGTCTTGGGCTTGAGGACCTGTTGACGTTCGTCGCTGCCGTTGGTCGAGGCTTCATCGGTCCTGGCAAGTTTTCTCATCAACGCATCGCGACTATAGTTGTTAAAGTTGACACCAGCGACGTCTGTATCATCCAGGGCACTGGCACCACCCGTCTTTTCACTGTCCCGACCTCCGGCTCGATCAAACGTAGACTGCTGGCCACGGCCACCTGCTCCGGAGAACGCAGAGCCTTGAAAGCCCTGGTTGTTACCGGAAAACTTGTGCATTAGGTTGGCAGTACTCTCAGGGGTAAACTTATCGTTGCCTAGGCCAACACGGATAGGACGGCCGGCTAAGTCAAAGCCGTTCATCTTTTCCAAAGCCTCGCGAGCTTGGCCTGCATCTCGGAATCTGGAACAAGATCATAAAGTCAGTGGGTCTTCCTTTTCTTTTTTTCCATCTTTGGTCTTTGACAGGGGGGAGGGGGAGGGGGGAGGGGGGAGGGGACAGCTTACTGAACAAATCCATAGCCACGGCTGCGTCCATTGTCATCTTTCTGAAGCTGGACAAACTCAAGCTCTCCAAATGGCTCGAATACAGCTTGCAAATCTTGCTCTGTCACATTGAAATGAATGTTGCCTACGTAGAGACGGTGGAATGGAATGGAGTTGGGGTGTCCACTCGACGAGTCTGGGTTGCGAGCTTGACGATTCTTCTCAGCTTCCGTATGCTGCACAATGACAGGAATACCTAGGAGTTTCTGTCCAGTAAGCTGAAGGGCTTGCTGTACTGAATCTTCATTTTTGAACTCAACGTAACCGACACTAATTGCCATGTCAGCTTTGCACGGAAGGATGCTAAGATTCTGACCATCAGATGACTTACCCCTTGGACCGTCCGCTGATTCGGTCTTTTACAATCTGAGCCTCATTAACGGGTCCGACCTTCTCGAAGAACTCTTTTAGCTCACGAGTCCGCAGCCGGGCCGCAAGTTGTTGAACAAACACGGTGCGACGGTCCCGTTCATCTTCCGTTAGCGGGGCGCTGCCGTTGGCGTTGGCGTTGCCACTGCCCTCACTGCGCGCATCAGGACGGTCATCATCTCGACCACGACCGTAATCATGTGAATAGCGATCGGATCGATCTCGTCGGTCTCGGCGATCGCGATCGTCTCGAGGACGGTAATGTCGAGGAGGTGAGCGTGATCGCGAGCGTGCTCGCCCACCGCGATAGTAGTCGCCGTCTCTGTGGCGACGTGAGTGACGGCGGTCATCATCGCGGCTTCTGCTTCTCCGCCTACTCTTGTGGCTACCTGCGTCACTACGAGGCGTGCCTACATCAGGAGTCCCTCGACGGCTTCGAGTTAGGCTGTAGTCTCGACGATCTCGGCGGCGACGGTCGTAGTCTCGATCTCGATCTCGATCTCTCACACGGCTGCCATCACGTTCTCGGCCACGATCACGATCGGAGTCTCTATCCCGTCTATCAGATCTACCTTCATCCTTAGATCGTTCAGCATCAGGGGTCTTCGGCTTGTTCTCTGGGTTCTTAGCCGTAGCGTCGAGCAGTGCTTCGACGTCTAGATTAGACATGATGATATATGGACCGGACGATCAATGGGTAAGGAGGCTGAATTGCCACCGATGGCCGAGAAAGGGAAGCAAATAGATCGCAATGGTTCTCCTGTGCACGACACTTCACAGCCGTGCGAGCATGTGCCGTTCCTAAGCCGGCGCAGGTTGTTAAGTGTTGAGAATCAGCCAACGGAAAGTTTCCGGCAAGTTGGGATTTCAGGTTTCAGGACGGATACGTTCTTCCCCTTGGATCTTCAGCGCTGAATATAGAGTCACGTGAGAAAATTTGCCGTCTTCATCCCAGATTATTACCTAAGCCCACGCTGTCCAACCACAAGTGACTTTGGGCATGTCAGCCTTTGAAGTACCTACCTACCTACGGAGCACAAGGTACCAATTTACTCGATACAACCGTGTTCAACCTGCCAAAGTGAAGAACTCAGGTACCTTTTCAGTAGTACTAAAGACAGCATTGATTTCCACAATTGTATCCCGATTCAAGCAGGGCGACTTCTTCTATTCATTTGATGTAGGGAAGCCATTATTTGAAAAGTATATTAGAATATGATAAAATTATTAATCGTTGAATTAAAAGTGTCTAGTATGGCAAGTGCACATGGGATGGCTATAACGGGCGAGATGCTCGCCATGCGCACCGTTGATGGCAACCATCTCAAAATTATTACGTGAAGTCGTGTCAAGCAGCAACCAGATATCTGCCTCTCGCCGTACCAACAGAGGCCTTATGATACCCATCCGCCCGAGTTTCATTTTCTCCAAACAATCTAACGAAAGCCATAACAGCTGATCATGAACTCGGCCCAGAAACATGTAAAAGGAGAGCCGATCGAGTCATGAGACCTCAAGACCAAAGCTAGCGGGAACACATGCGTTACTTAGTCTTGACGACTGTAGACTTTAGCTCGGTGCCAAAAATGTTGTCCCAAAACCTGGAAGTAACACCGAAGCCGAGCTCGTAGTCAAGGAAATGATGCTCTAGGTGATACTTCTTGAGCTCCTTGTACCAAAGAGGCAGGTTCTCATGGTGGAGGAAGTAGTGAGTCAGATCATAGCAGATGTAACCGAAGATGCCACCACAGTAGACAGCGGTAGCTGCGTGCCAGCTATAAGCAAAGATGGTGTGAGCGAGTTGCCAGAATGGGTATGCGAGGGCCACGAAAAGGGTGGGCGGCATAACAAGTCGGTATTTGTCCATGGGCAGATAATGGTGGACACCGTGAAGCCCAAAGTGCAGGATGAGGCCGACTCTGTTGTCAGGTAGGAATCTGCATCATGGTTAACGGATGATTCGTTGGGTGGCGTAGCAAAAATGACATACCCATCAAGATGGAACAAGAACCGATGCAGGACGTATTCCACAAGGGTCCAGATACCCAGACCAAGGAGCCAATACGCCGCAAATACGATAGGATTCTGTATGCCTTGAAAGGCCAAGAAGGAGCCATAGGCGACACAGGGGCCCCAAATCAGAGGAATCACCCACCAAGGGGTTTTTGTGAGAGGCTCCAAGAAGTTGCCGAAAAGAGGAGCAGACTGACCACCCTTGTAGTGGCGAGGACGATGCACCTGGTCAAGGTAAAACTCCTTGGTGAAGTTTCCTCTCCAAAGCTGGATGAACAAAGGCTTGTTCAAGTCCAGGAACTTGTGCTTCTTGTAATCCTCATTGTAATCCGTGTCCTTGCTAAGATCCTCTTCACATGACATGCCAGTTCTGGGGTGCACATAGGTCTGGCCATTGGCGGTGCCGTCTCCGTTGGCCGTTCCATTCTTCTCCGAGACGACAAAGCCTACAAGGCAGTCATCCAAAATCTCATACGCAGCCCCCGAGTGCTTATGCGAGACGCTGTCCTTTAGAATATCCTCGATGTCTTTGCCAGCGTAGTCCAGGATGAGCTGGCCACCACCGGGGTGATCGAACACGAAGTCAGTGACATCAAAAACCTTGGTTCCGATGGTGACATAGCAAGACTTTTCCGTGTTATGTGACTCGACTTCGGCGCGAGTGAATGTAGGAAGTGTTTCGGAAGGCATGTTGTGCTATCGGCGCGGCTCGAAATGGCGGGTTTGGGCAAGGTGGCGGTTGAGGGACCGGCAGTCCGGAAGCGACGTGCAGTGTGCGAATTTAAGAGGAGAAAAAGGGTTGGCGCATCTGGTGCGTTTGTAGGCCGGATATAACTGAACTGAAGGATCGGAATACGAAGGTGAGCACCAGTTGCCCAGGAGTCGATTGGGACGAAAAAGGGCGTGAAGCTGGCGAAGGCGCAGGCTTTATTAGGAGATTTTTTTCAAGATCGGATGGGCGGGTTTCAACGAGGGCCGCGATTAATTTGGGGGGGATCCCCTGAAGCAACGCTACCAGAGGCTCTCCCAGCGTACCGGAAGCCGAGCTCTCAGGGTGGCGTTACTGCGAAACCTCAGCAGAGAGCACGCCAAAGTCAGACCACTAAAACTTTGTGGTTCCCGCGTCTTGCTCTTCCGTATGGAGTATGTGGCCTCTCCACCTGCTTATTCTTTTCAGGGTATCCATCAACGACGACTGGAGTAAACAAAAAAAAATTGAGCAGCAAAGCTACTAGGCTGTCTCCGAATACCGATCATCCGAGCAAGGACAAAGCGGTGTCGTAGACCGTAAGAGGTCTGTTTCTTGGGCTATCTACAGGATTACCCCTGCTTGAAAAAAAAAAAAGAAAAGATTAGTCGACCAACTTTCTAGGTTAATTGAGTTACGAGAGTCTCTTGAAGGATAGATAGCCTATGGATCTGCTTTGTGCTTGAAGGTCATCATAATCATGCTTGCACTCCATGGAGCCATGAAAAAAAAAAAAAAAAAAAAAGGGTGGCCTATCCGGGTACTAGCTTAGGTTTCTCCTTTCCGTCCTCGACGCTTGCCGTATGGAGTACTGCTTTCATGTGCCTGTGATGCCGAAAATATCGAGTCATCGCTGCTTTAATGTCTGCCAAGCGCATATTCTACAGCTATCACGTTACCCTAATGACATACTCTAACAATTCGTAATATTCGTTCTAGTGCTCTTCCACTCGTCGTTCACAATTCATCAAAGTCAGCACCTTGGATAGCCGATTTAACATGTTCTGTGTCGACCAGCTCATCCCGCCAGCAGGGTAGCATGAAACTGACAATTCGCCCCATCACGTGTGGCGGTGCCGCGCCACATCCTTCTTCGATTACTGCTGCAGCTTTGACGCTGTTGTGGCTTGCGGTGCGGCTGCGCGATCTTCCCAGCCACACGCAATAGCTCGCACTAAAGGGCAACTAGAACGACGACCAGCTAAGGAGGCAACCAATCTTCCTACAGTATGCATATGACGACAGCTGGATTACTATAAAGAAATAACAGTGGACTCACTTATTCCTTCGGATAGGTTTCTAACCTCTATAAATCCTTTCCCTCGGGGAAAATTTCCATTAAACTTATCATCAACCTTTTTTCTCCAGCTCGCCCCGCCACAGCTCGCCTGCATCATGGCGTCATTCTCACCACCGCGGGGCACCTGGTTGCTCGTGCTCTGCATCTGTCTCGTGCTGCTGCCATCCAAGGCGGCGGCCTTTGGCGCTGGAAACATCCCGTCAATTGCTCAGGTAAGTGCTTAGGATACCGTAGCACAACCTTATTGTTGCATCTAGAAGCTTACACTTTGCTTCTAGGTCGAGGGGCACAACTGGCGCCATGGAGGTACGTGTCACAGCATGCGATGCATAACATGCTCCAGGAGGAGCACCATCAGTCTCTCCTTCTTCGGTCTGACTTGACTAATGCCTTCTACCAGATATCGAGGATATGCTGACAAGCGTCGCATTTCTCCATGGCAAAAAATGGACGTCCATGCTCGTGAAGAGGACTTACTTTGGCAACTGGCTCCGTGACTACTCGCAAGCAGTTGACGTTGGTTCGCTCAAGGGCGTAAATGCGGCCACAATTCGTATTCTGGTATGACACTCATTTCGCGTTCAAGAAGCGACAAATTTCATTGACAGGTTGATGAAACGCAGGTTTGGGTCCTCTCCTTCATGTCCTTTGGCTACGCCACGGAGGAATTTGAGGTGACCGAGGAGCGCCTAGGTTGCTACCGTCCAGAGGAGCACATTGATAACCCTAAAGGTTATGCAGACGGCATCGATGCCCGAACTCTGGACCCTCGCCTACGTGGCCCGGTTGATCCCGTTGAGATTGACATAGATCTCAACACTGGCATGAAGAACTACATTGCCAATGAGAGTGGACGGTGGGCCACCAGTGCAGGCTATCTCCGATACAGTTTCGCCCGAAGCATTCACTTTGGCCGTCTTTACACACATGGATCTCAGAGCGGCAAGGAAGCAGACCTGTGTGAAGCTCTTAGATGCCTTGGGCAAGCTCTGCATTGCATGGAGGACTTCAGCGCCCACAGCAACTACTGCGAGCTGGCCCTGCGCGAACTGGGCTATCGAAATGTGTTTCCACACTGCGGTACCCAGTCAGAGATCACGGTTCGAGGAAAGCGGATTTTTCCTTTAGTGACTGGTACCTTTGGCGGTGTCGACTTCCTGCATTCCGTCATTGGTGAAGCGAATGACCACTTTACCCAGTCCGAAGTGGACGAAGTTGACGTTGCTCTTCGAAATGCAGAAGCTTCTGGTGCTGGAGGCCGTCCTGGCTCCAGAGGACTGCTGAACATCGGCACTCCACGCGACTTCATCTCTCTCATTGCCAAAATACCGGGTGACGGATCAGGATTCGCGGCTCAAGCTAGGGAACTCAAGGCCATGTCCGAAGCTCAGGAGCGGGAGAATGAAGTTCGCTCTCGTGCTGAGGGAAACGTGAATATCGTGCCCGGCATGAGTCCAAACTTCGATCCGGTCAAGACTGCAAGGCAAATTTATCCCATCTTGCAATTCAGGGACAGAATTGTCAAGGCCATCAGCCGAGGAATCGAAAAGATCCCTGGCCTAGAGAAGCTCCTTGAGCACATCAGCGAGACGTTGACTGCTTTCATTCTCGGTCTCCTCGCTCCTTTTATAAGGCCCATCATCAACCAGGTCTCCAAGGTCCTGAAGGATGGTTCTTCGGGCGTGATCAGCGCTAGTGCGAACTCTCAGTTCGAGCCGTGGGAGAATCCCAGAAGCTCTGACCCAACGCACTCTATGCTGTCGAAAGATCATTTCACCAATATCCTAAACTCGTGTGCTGGCCGGGTCGCAACCACGATCCTTCAGTACACCGTTCCGTAAGTTTCTCATCTATTCTCCCAATCCAAATCATGTCCCGCTACGAAAGGACTACTAGTATTATGTACTCTTAATAACATGACTACAGCCGCGTTCTGTACGCTTGGGAGAACCCCAGTGTTCCTGTAGATGAAGTTGTCAACGATGTGCTAAGGGCTTTCCATCATCCCGCCCTTCGCAACGAGCATATCGAAATCCAACGCGACATGTTCCGCACTGTACAGACTTGGGCCAACGAGTATCCTCGCCGCCACGAGCTCGACCAGCTTTTGTCGTCGGAATCCGTCAAGCAGGGCAAGAATCACATACTCAATCAGCAGAAGAAGGGTAGCGGCGGCGGCCACGCTCATGCCGCGTGGGAAAAGGTCACTCAGCTGGGTCACGGCAAAGTTTCCGGGTCACTCTGGGACCAGGTCAAAACACGAGACCTCAACTCTCTAGAGGGCCATGACGGCAACCCGGCTTTGAACTACACTTCCAACTCTCCCGCTCCCCCTTCTCGCTATTCGCCACCTGCTCACGGAGGTTACGGCTACGGCGAGAGCGCCTCGTACGTTGCCCAATCCCACGCGGAGGCGTCTGGACAGTCCTCCGGGCATTACCAAAGCTACCCTGGCCAGCCGCAGTATTCTCAAGGGTACGGCTCGCACCAGCCGCAGTATGGCAGCGAGCAGTGGACACAAGCTCCGCATCCTCACGGCCATGGCCATCATCAGCAGCCGCCGCCGCCGCCGCCTCCAGGCTGGGGCTCTCGACCTGGCTACTAAGTTTACATTTCGAGGCTGTTAGTTGCTTATGACTTGATCATAAGGCTTTAAAAGATGTAGGCAAGGTGAATAATGCTGTAGGATAGGCTGTTGTTCAGTGGAGAGGTTGTTGGGCGGCGGTTTGGAGCAGGGAGTCCTGAGGCGGTCCAGTGTTAATGATGCTATGAGATAATGAAAAATTTTGCTAGTAAGAAACAAATAGCACTCTCCATAGCTCCTCATTAAGTATGAGTATTTTATTAATATGCATTGTTTAAATCTTCCCGCCCAAATAATCGTGCTGCTATCAGCCAATAACGTACGTATCGTGTGACTGACTGGCATTTCCAAGCCGCAGATGCATGTCCCTAAACTCCGTTCGACCTTGGCCACGCTATACGATGCATATATATGTATAACTCGAGGTTTTTGAAAAAACCTCGCGCAAATCCCGCTGTGCTTCATGCAACCACCAAATCGACAAAAAAAATTAAAAAATTCCAGAAACAAGGTCGTCCGCCCTCCAGTTGTATATGCACCACTGTTTCGCGTCCTACCGCTTCCCACGCCGCGGATTCTGTGCCTCCGCAAGTCGAATGTCCCTAAACTCCTTGGTCCCCAGGCTGCCCAGGCCACCTTCAGACCGACGTTCCCAACCGCCGAGTCGCACGACCTGGCAGGTTGCGTTGTCGCCGTCGTCAGAAACCTCGGTTGCGTATTCGACAACTCGGCGGGCCCCTTCTTCTGGGGTCTTGGCCTCCTTGACGACGTCGACGATTTCCTGGTCGCTGAGGGTGCCAGACACGCCATCGGTCATGAGGACCAGGAAGGAAAACTCCGCAGGACCAATCTCTACGCGAGTGATCTCTGGTTCGGCAGAGACGCCGATGCGCTTACTCTTGATGTCGCCAAAGGCTCGGCTGTTGGCCAGTCCTGCGATGCGCTCTTCCCCGAAGCTATCTCCCGACACCATGGACCCGGCGGGGGCATATCGACGCAGGCGTCGGCTTTCTGCCGGCGTGGTAGGATGGTGATCCGAGGTCAAGGGCTGAGCGAGCCCGGTCGCAGTGTCGCACAGGAGCACTCGGGTATCGCCGACGTGGGCGACAATGATGGTGGATTGTGCACCGGGATGCCAGAAAGGCACAGGAGTAGGCGTCGAGATGAGCGCAATGGAGGCGGTAGAGCCTCCTTTGAAGCGGAGAGTGCCGCCAATATCGTGACCTGATGGCGTGGCATGAGGCTCGCCCAGTATCTCGTCGTTGTTTAAGGGGGCGTCACTGTAGCGGTCATCATCTGGATCTATCTTGCGAGCTTGGGCGGAAACGAAATCTAGGTCAGCCCTGAGAAATGCGTAAGCAAGGGCCGATTCGACAGAAAGTCTGTTCTCGCCATCGTCTGAGAAAGTCAAGTGTTCTGGCTTGAAGCGGCGAAAGTATCCGCCGATCGCGACTCTATACTCTTGTAGAAGGCCCTTGACGAGATTCATCGCCTTTGTATAGTCCGACACCTCAGCGGGAACTGACTTGGCGCTTGGAAGAGGATCGCCGTGCCGTGGGCTGCGGACACCCCCTGAGTCAGCGTCGTGACTCAGAAGCTTGTAATCTCCTCGTACTTCGTTGGGCCCCTTGATGTTCACATTATCGAGGGCTTGCTTGTGTGTTAGAAGCTCTTTGGCTGGTTTTTTGCCAGAGTTCTTCTTGCGCAAGCTGCTCTGTAAGCCAAATTCGGCTGCCGCTTCCTCGATGTAGCCATGTAGCTCGTCACGCAAGAAATGGGCACACTGGACTCCTCCGTGTCCGTCAAAAACACCAAAATAGAATATTTGAGGGTCTCCAAGGGCACTGTCCGCCCCAGTTGGCTCTCCAGGCTTTTGCCTCACGCTGGTCGGCGCTCTCTTGGCAAAGGCCGGCATGTCAACGATTCCTGCCTGGTCCGCGTCTTCGTTATAGGGTCGAGACCCTCGAGCAGTCGCAGAGCCAAAATGGTGCTTGGCTCGCCGCAAGGGGATGCGCACGACTGTCAGGTCTCGACTAGGCATGTTGGGTAACGAAACGGCCGGGGCGGGGGAACCGGGACTCGGGGTGTGAGGCGTCGAGGCATCGCGGGGCAGCTTATGTCCAAGGCCAACCGGCCGACTCGAATCCGGGTGAAGGGAGGAGGACGGGAGATGGGTGACAAAGTACGTATGGAAGTCTCGTCGAGTGTTGGGCTGGAGATGTCTTAGACGTGTATTTATAGAAGCGTCGCAAGATACCCCGCGGGCTCCGCATCGCAAGGGACGAGCGGAATCCAGCTTCGCCCTCGCGGCTGAAGCTGCATATCGCTGACGGTGGACAGCGGTACTCTTGTTTCGATATTGCGCAGGTTCGGCTGCTGGACTTAGCCGGGTCCATGTGCCAGATGACAACAAAGAGACCTGCGCCGCGGGACTCGCGACTGCATCTGACGAGATGTGGACGGCAGCCCTCGACGCCGAGCCCAGCGCTTTATTCGTTAACGTCGCCATTGATGACTTGGTATGTGCGCTACCTGATGCTCGAGGTCTGCAGGCCCAAGCATAGGTGTCGCTTCCGGAATCGAATCGCTGCACGCTTGTTGCCGCTCACAGCCATGAGCCCGCCGCTGGAGGAGGAAGAGGATGTTCTTGGAGAGTAGTCACTGGAAGAGATTCACCCTGCTAGAACGAACAGGGAGAAATCTCGCATCAGCTAGACAGTGCTTAGGGAAGATTAAGAGAAAAAGAATTCGCCGCTGGCCAGTGGGGGTCTCATCAGAGCATGGCATATATACCGCATCCAATGGCTTCGCATCCAAGAAGAAAAAGAAAAAAAAGAAAAAAAGAAAAATCGCTGGCGAAGGGGCAAATGGCGGCGGGACTTGGAGTTCTTTCGAGTCCCGCCAGCGCCAGCAAAGATCCGAAGCGAAACCAGAGGCAGCCACCCGATGGCGCCTTGCAATTTTAGCCTGGTACAGAGTACCTACATCGGCTAGGTCTGAGACGAGGCACAGGCGCTCTCTTAGGAGGAGATTACCTTGGTGAATGGGGTACGGAGTACCTTAGTACTGCAGAAAAGGTACGCGGATGTACTACCCCCAGGTAAAATTTCAAAAAACCGCCGGAAGGGCCCTGAATCCTCTCGCACGTCGTCCAAGTAATTATATGTATTCGCGATAGCAGACACCGGCAATCCATCGTATCGAAGCGACAAACAGATGCGTGATATCATCTTTCCGCCTGGGGTGCCAGGGCCCCCTGCAGGCTCTCTAAACAGCAGCGCCTCAACGCAGGGGTACGGCGTGGTGAATGGAGCGCTGCCCTCGGTGCCTGTGCGCATAACAGGCACCGCTACAGGGGCATCGGTCTGTACTCCGTACATGCGGCCAGCCACAGCTCGGGTCTTTTTTCTCTAGCACAGGGGCAGGCACAGAGCGCTCTGGCGTCTAATGCCAACACTGAAAACAAACGGCCTGTTGCGCACTGAGGTACCTGGTGGCGCTACAGGCGCCTTGTAGCAGTACTTGGCGTTGGCTACTGCCTCGAACCACTTAGCGCACAGCGGCAGGACGGCAGCACTAATCGCCTTTTGGGGGGTGCTAGGCATCTAAATAAGGAAAAAAAGGAAAAAGGAAAAATTCATCAAAGAAAAAATTGGAGACTAAAAAAGAAAAAGGACCCAGCATGTCATGCCGCGGCTTAGGCATCAGGGACTGATTTGGATTTTGATACGACGAAAAGTATGACTTGACTTTTCTGCGGTTTCGCAGGCTACAACTTTGGACACATCCATAAAATCTCGACGGCTGGCCCGCCAAGACTTCTTTTCTGCCCTCAGCCATTCCATGTCGACGGCACTGCTACCGCTGGAAGGATGGGCGAGCCTGCGGCAGTCGCACTCGCGGATGGAGATGACGCCGCGAGGGCCAAGGTAGAGAGCCCAAAAGTTGTCGACATTGCCGATGCCGGCGACATCATCCTGGACGTGACTTTCGAAACGTCCAAAGAGACGCTCAAGAAGACTCGCAAAGCCACGACCGCCTTGGGCGCCGCAAGGAAGCCCGGCACCGCATCGCCACTCAACCTCAAGCCCAGGGTCAAGGTTGCGTATCGGGTGAATCAAGAGGCGCTCAAGAAGCACTCTCAGTATTTTGCCAACCTCCTCTCCAACTCTCAGTTTCGGGAGGCGGCTCTCACCAAAGATGCGCACACGATGCTTGCCCAGAGGAAAGTGAAGCCTGCGGACGCAGACCCGGGGGACTTGCCGTGGATCAGCATCACAGACGATGACGAGGCCACCAAGGCGGCGGGCCGCGAGCACGCATTTGAAGACATCCTCAGGATCATCCACCAGAAGCCGCCCAAAGTTGCGCGGACGGCCATGCCAGAGGTAGCCACCATGGCCATCCTCGCAGACCGCTTCGACTGCATGGCCATCGTGGCTCGCTCCCTCAACGGCGTCCGTTGGCCGGTCACAAACACGAAGAATTTTACGGATGAGAGTGGCCGTCATACAGACGTGGAGCAGACGCTTCGCGAGAAGATTCTCGTTTCTTGGCTCCTGGGCAACGGCATGAAGCTGCATCAGGCGTCACGAGAGCTCGTCACCCGAGGATCCCGCCTGTGGAGCGCTTTCCATGATGAAGAGCGCGAGGACTTGACGGCAGCATGGTGGCATCTGCCTGATGGCATCGAAGGTAAGTGACTAGCCTTTTGTGATTAATTTTAATTCCTTGACGGCTAACGCGGGGCAGAGGAGTTGCAACATCGGAGAGAGTGCATCTTGAATACCATCGCGTCCGTCCAGCGCCATTTTCTTGACCTGTACTGCTCCAAGGAGAGGCAATGCAAGCTTGGTTATGATTCCAGCGCTGCTTGCGATTCGTTTCAGCTTGGTCAGATGGTCAAATTTTTGATATCCAAAAACTTGATGTTCCTCGTTGATTTCACGCCGTCGTCCCTGGAAACTATACCGGATAGCGCCATGATCAACATCGACGAGCTGCTCGCTACTCTGAGGCAGTGCCCCAACTATCAAGTCGACAAGCACCACACAAACTGCGGGCTCAAGTTGCGCATAGAACCCATCATCGACTTCATCCGGGCGATGCTGTCCGCGAGCGTCGTTTCCATAGCGCATGCGGACTGGAAGAAACGCCGTTCTGAGGTGTCGTGGACGATGTTGCGAGACAGCCGGCTCTCGGAGGGCGAGGATGGTACGCCAAAATTTGCCTTTACGAGGGCGGTGGCAAGCGAACAGCGAGTTCGCTACGAAGCCGCCATGTATACCGATCGAGTATCCAAGAGTCTATTCACGGCGGGTTCGTGGGACTGGACACCAGAGGCTTAGCAGGGGGGGGGGTGTGTTTTGACTGAGTCCATGCCTCCGCCTACAAATTAGCGGTACGTGGGTTTGACTTGCTCAGCAGGTCTGAGAAGAGAAACGGGTGGCAAATTGTGATTTGGGGCATTTTTGGCTTGGGATAAACAAAAATTAGAATGTTAAACAAAGGTATTTTTCTTTACTGTCCTACTTACAATGAGATAGCGTTACCAGAAGACGAGATATAGATTTTATTTTGACGACACGTACACGACTACATCGCATCCCATTGCACTTTTTGTCTTTTTGAGTCCTAACTACCTCAGTTAAGAAAGTGTCGTGATTCTCTGCGACACGTTCTTCGAGTCAGCGACACCATTGTTACTCTCACTTTCGCTACGAGCCTCCGCATCAGAAGACACGTCCGGCTTGACCTTTTGGAAGGGCAATCGTCCTTTGTTCTCATAATATCTCATCAGAACAAACGACGCCATGACGAACGCAAAGTAGAGGTTGTACGAGATGACAGAGCCATAGGTGGCAGAGTTGGTCCAGCCAAGAATGGCGTTGAAGATGCCCCAGCCGCCATTGTTCGGCACCATGGGGTTGCAGCACTGATTTTGTGGAATTGCTGTTAGATGCGGATGTGTCTCTCGTATATATAATACACTTGGTCATATAGTCTGACGAGAAAAAAGAGGAGACTTACGTTGACGTGCCACACGACCTTGTCAATGTCGTATGATCCCGGGCCGGAGCCAAGCTCAGAGACATCGCTGCCGACGCGCTTGTTCCATTTCCCCTGCTCGAGGGCCCAGACGGCGCGAGAAAACAGGCCGGCACCGACAAGATACAGCAGGCAAGTGGAGGCGACGAGGAAGAATTGCAACTTCGTCGACGAACCTCCCCTTTTTTTTTTTTTAAGATTGACGTGTTAGTGTCGAGCAAACACAGAAAAAGAAAATGCTTACTTGTACAAAAGGTATCCGACGGCACCGCCGACGAGCAGGCCAACGACAACGGGGAGGGGAACCGCATACGCAGGCGCCGAGAAAGTCACGCCGGCGACAAACACGACCGCCTCGATGCCCTCGCGCAAGACGGTGACGAAGGGCAGGAAGAACATGGCGTACTTCTCCAGCGCCCTGGAGATGCAGCCGCGGCCGGATCCGACCCTGAGGGGCGACTCGATGGCCTTGGCGAGCTTGAGGCGCCACTTGTCCTGCATCTTGCCGATGCGGAGCAGAGCGGCGCCCATGATGGTGATGATGATGGACGCGACGAGCGAGAAGGCGCCTTCGTAGTACTGCTCGCTCGTGTCCCAGGCGTTGGAGCCGACGGTGTAGAAGACGCCGATGAGGGCGGCGGCGATGACCATGCAGAGGAAGAAGCCGGCGGCCACCCCGACCCAGATCTATAACGTGAGACGTTTGTAAGTCGAGATATTTTTCCTCTGTGTGGAAAGATGAAGATTGAAGGGTTGTGTATCTACCTGTGTCCGCAGTTTCTTGTAGACGGCGCGATCGGCATTAGGCCCGTCGAGCGTCTGCTTCAAAAAGGCGAGCAGCACCGAGACGATGATGACCGTCTCGAGCGTCTCGCGAAAGACGACCAGGAAGACGGGGACCGAGAAGACGTCGCGCGCCATGGCGAGCTAGAAATAGATGCTTATGGCCAAAGCAAACGGGGACGATGAGAGAAAATTGCGAGAGATGAAAAGGAGGTCAAGCGGATGAAGAAGGGGAAAAGAGAAATGAGGGGAGACGGAGAGGAGAATGGACATGTGAACGGGGAGAGCACCGGCGGACAAAAAGAAAAGAAGCCTCGTTATAATTCCCACGGCAAGGTTTTGCCAAAAAAAGATTGCCGATTCAATCCAACGAGCCGGGGTGGAGCCCTCCGACTCGGATCAGATAAGCTTGATGAGAAACTTTTTTTTTCTCTATATTAGCACAGCGCTCCACTCCCACCTACGCTAGCTTTGCAGGGTTCGAGCGGTAGAATGAGCTCCTCTATTTGGCGAGTTCCGCCGTCGGTGGCATCACAAATGACATGAGGAATTTTTTTTTTTTAAAAAAAAAAGGGAAACGGACGATGGAGGGTAAGTGGCGGAGAAGCAGGCTCGGAGCGCCGAGGTGAGGATCCCAGTGGAGGGTCAAGGTGGCAGTGGAGGATGGGGATCGGCGCGAGCGAGAGACACGTGGGAGGACAAAAGGGAGAGGCAGTATATGTTTCATTCTAATCTCGGGCAGCTGGCTGGATCATATCTCATAGCAAACTAGTACGAAGAGTAGACTCTATGGATCACTCTGTCTCAAAACAGCAGAATCTGTCCAAAACAGTTCGCTCAGGCTCAAACATGACTTCTTTCACTACAAAGACACAGAACAAAAACCAAAAAGAAAATCGGAAAAAGTACCGCGCTATTTGCTTGTCTGGCCTGACACGGCTCGGAGTTGCTTCCCCCTCTTATCTGATCGGGCTAGCAATTATCAATCTCTTACATCAGCGCATCGCCATTGGCCAGCTCATCGCATGATGGGTTGAGGTGGGCCTCGTAGCGATGGCACTTCAGCCAATCATGTCCACCAATTGGAGCTTCTTTTTATGCTTGTTCGGCTTTCGGGATGGCGCCAATAGCATGGAGGTACTTTGGTTCATTGCTAGTATATGCGTACCTAGGACTTTAGCTCCTGCTGTGAATCTGCCTTTGTTACCACGTAAACACTACTTCTTCATTGCGATTCGACTTCGTACCTCCGTGGTGCCAAAAACGACTTCCGGACCCTTTTTCTGGCTGCTCTTGGTGACGCTCTGGATCCCCAACCGTCTGCGAGGGGTGCCCACTAGAACGAGTTTCAAGGTTGCGAAGCTTATTTAGATGCATGGATAGATTGTTTTAGTCTCTCTTTTTTTTTTTGTTTCTTCCTCGAATGGGTCCAACGGTGCTAGTCGGAGGAACTGCAGTGCCCGAACCGTGCGCAGAAGGCTGAGAACCAGGCATATGAAAATCTCTTTCTTTTCTACCGCTGGCTGGGGTTCCTTTCTGGGTTACATTTCGCCGAGGATATATTGATCCAATGTTCCGTAGTGGTGGCATCTGAGCGCTAGTGTCAAGCCCGCTCCGGTTTCTTTATCAATCTCCGGTGCGATAATCGGAAGACCGCCAAAACGTCTTCAGTGCGGCTGGCCTTTGTCGACGGACTGGACGCCGGCTCTATCTCCAAGGCTACCCTCCCTCTCGTACTTTTTTTTTTTTTTTTTGCACTTCCATTGTCCATTTCATCTTTCCTTGACTACTGCCATCAGATTCTTCTTCCTTGGTCAACACCAAGAGACGGGATCATTCAGGACTTACTTTCCTAGTCATCTTGGACCACCTAGAAAGAAAATGCGCCGACTTACACGAGCCGCGGCTCTCCTCGCCGCCTCGCTCGGATTTGCCAGCGCAGACACCACGGTCAACTACGACTTCAACATCACCTGGGTCACTGCCAATCCCGATGGAGCGCTCCCTCGCCCCGTCATCGGCATCAACAACCAGTGGCCCATCCCTCGCATCGAGGCCGACGTGGGCGATCGCATCGTCATCAACGTCAACAACCAGCTCGGCAATCAGTCCACCTCGCTGCACTTCCACGGCCTCTTGATGAATGGAACGACGCACATGGACGGCCCCGTGGGCGTATCCCAGTGTGCGATCCCTCCGGGCTCTTCCTTTACGTACAACTTTACCGTGAGTTTTTTTTTTCTTCCAATGTCATGGATGTTTCATGCAAAGGACCCCCAAGTCAGTTTCTGATTCACAAGATAATCCATATAGATTGACCAACCTGGCACATACTGGTACCACTCTCACCACAACGCCCAGTATCCGGACGGGCTCCGTGGCCCGCTCATCGTCCATGATCCCAAGTTCCCCTACCGGAAACAAGTCGATCATGAGCTCGTCCTGACCCTCTCGGACTGGTACCACGACCAGATGGCCACTCTCCTCCCGCGCTTCTTGACCAAGTACAACCCTACCGGGGCCGAGCCGGTGCCCAAGGCCGCGCTCATGAACGAGACGCAAAACGTCTCCATCCCCGTCGAGCCCAACCAGACGTACATGTTCCGCGTCATCAACATTGGTGCCTTTGCCGGCCAGTACCTCTGGATCGAAGGCCACACGATGCGCATCGTCGAGGTCGACGGCGTCTATACCGAGGCCGCCGACGCCGACATGATTTACATCTCGGCCGCCCAGCGCGTCAGCTTCCTGCTCACCACCAAGAACGACACGTCTGCCAACTTCCCCATTGTCTCCAGCATGGACACTGTAAGTTGGCCTCAAAGTTGTTGTTTCCACATAAACCTACTTACATTCTCTCTCCGCAGACTCTGTTCGACACCTTGCCTTCAGACCTCAACTACAACGTCACCGGCTGGTTAACGTACGACGCCAACGCCGACCTGCCACAGCCTGCCCTCGTCGACGAGCTCAATCCCTTTGACGACATGGGCCTCGTGCCGTACGACAAGATGGAGCGGCTGCCCGAGCCCGACCAAGTCGTCGAGCTCGACGTCATCATGGACAACCTCCGCGACGGCAAAAACTACGCCTTCTTCAACAACATCACCTACACCCAGCCCAAGGTCCCCTCCCTCTACACCGCGCTGTCCGCCGGCGACCTCGCCGACAATCCGGCCGTCTACGGCGAGTTCACCCATCCGTTTGTCCTGAAAAGGGGAGAGGTCGTCCAGATTGTCGTCAACAACCTCGACTCCGGCCGCCACCCGTTCCATCTCCACGGCCACGCCTTCCAGGCCATCCATCGCTCCGAGGAAGAAGCCGGCACGTTTGAAGACGAGAGTCTCTCCGAGAGCGACTATCCCACCGTGCCTATGCGTCGTGACACCCTCGTCATCTGGCCCAACGGCAATATCGTCCTCCGCTTCAGAGCTGACAACCCAGGTAACCCTATTTTTTTTTTCCCCTCCGCACCCTGAGACAATGAGAATTACTGACCATAAAAAGGCGTCTGGCTCTTCCACTGCCACATCGAATGGCACGTCGCCTCCGGCCTCCTCGCCACCTTTGTCGAAGCGCCCCTCGACATCCAGAAGCAATTCACCCTCCCGGAGGACCATCTCGCCGTCTGCGCCGCCGCCGGCATGCCCACCAAGGGCAACGCAGCCGCCAACACAGTCGACCTGCTCGATTTGACCAACCAAAACAAACCTCCCGGCACCATCCCTGGCGGGTAAGGAAGCCTCCACTCCCCCTTGAGCCCCTTCTTCTTTTCTCACTCTGTTGCATCATATCATATCATCTTTTGTAGCTGACCCTCGAACTCTCTCGCACCAGGTTTACCCCGAGGGGCATCGTTGCCCTCGTCTTCAGCTGCATCACCGGCATCCTGGGCGTGGTTGTCATCGCCTGGTACGGCCTGTCTACCCCCTTGGAGCTTGGCCCCCTCCAAAGCTCCCATGTCATCGAGACAGCTCGGACGGCCCCTGAATCGGCCAACATCGATCCCGACGGCAAAGTCAAGGTTGCTGCCATTTCGTCCAGCAATGATGCTACCGTAGATGCCACATCCAGGAGCTGAAAGGAAGCGAAGCGCAGACGAAAGGGACTAGGCAAGTGGAGTATCACTTCGCGTCACATATAGGGATGAACATAAATGAAAGGGATCAATTTTCTGAGATACCCTACCTTCATACATCGCTCCAAGCTATTTCCCACAAGCTATTCCACATTTCAGGACCACCCTCTTTCCATATATCAGCAAATGGTTCAGCACCATGAATCTACCAATATTAAAAAAAAAAAAAAAGAATCATAATGACTGATGACAAAAAGAAAAATACATGTATATATACAGCGAAGAATGAAAAGGTCGAGGAAGAAAGAGGTACAGGAGACGCTTTCGTCTTCCACCTGCCACAAGGAATAAAACGGCAATGTAAGAATCCCCATGACGCTAAGAAAGGGGTGTCGAAGATGGGTCGCCACTGTCTTCCCGCCCTGTAGCCCTCGATGCTTGTTTGCTCCCTTCTACCCCGTCAACAGCCCATCTGCCCGTACAGTGCAAAGGAGATTTGTTGACAACCCACCACTCCTGTTTGTTGAGCCCCGTTACGCCAAGCCATGCAAGATTAACAGCTGCTTGCCGTTATAGAAAAATTTATCACAAAGGTCAGCGCTGAGTGTCAAGTCCTCACCAAGACGACACCTGTGTTGCAAAATAGAACCAAAGGTATCCGATAGATCGGCCGCCTCATTCTGCTCAGAAATCAAAATCAATTGCCGTCCACAGCGTGTTCCCTTTTTTAGTGACATTGGAAGTGAGATCCCTTAGGACTATGATTTGTGGCTCTCCATTGCCGTTTCCATCATTTGGTAGCTTAATGACCACTCATCCGTGTCAAAATCGCCCAAATTTTTTTTTTTTTTTGTGTGTTTGCTTGTGTGCGTATGTGTTAGTAAAGGAATATGTCTTCCTCCTATAATGACTTTAAGCCAACCTAGTTCTTCTTGTTAAGGCCCTTGGCTTTTCGCATTTTGATATCAACTTCCGCCAGCCACCTGCTTGCCTTGACCAGCTGAACAACATTGATAATCTGCTTAGCTAGCATGATTGGGAAGCTGATGCCGGTGATGATCCAGGGCAAAGTTGAGTCCATCTTGTTCGCTCGGGCAATCTCGAGGGCGGCGGCGCTGAAGGGGTCCGGGAACATCTGTCGAAGGAGAGATGTGTTGACGGGAACACCTGGCTGGATCTGGCCCCCACTGGTCTCTTCTACGCTCTTGATGAGGTGGGGCGAAAGGAGGGGCGAGGAGAAGGACAAGAGGTAGAGGGCAATGAAGAAGACTTCATTGAAGAGACAGAAGACGAAGAGGACGGTCTAAAGCAGCAAGCATTGGGTCAGCATTGAGAGATTGGGTTGCGAGATAAAGGAGGGGGTGTTTAGAGGCGGAAGCATGCGAACCTTGTTGGTGTAGTACAGGTTCAGGAGCCAGCTCTGGCTCTTGTCGATGTTCTTGTGGCTCGAGTCCGAGCCGCCAACCACCAAGGTAGCGTACATGTGCATGTAGTGGCTGGAAAAGTCGAGCGCAATCAGGCCCTGGAAGACGATGGCCCATCGCGGAAAGGCGGAAGACAGGAACACCAGCAAGCACGAGGTGGTGCAGCGGTCGGTGACCATGTCCAGCACGGCGCCGAAGCGGGTAGACTGGTTGAAGGCCCGGGCGGCGTATCCATCGAGAGCGTCGAGCAAGCAAGAGATGCTGTAGAGCAAGGAGCACGTGCGAGGGTGCAACGGCATGTAGTATAGAGAGGCGATGGCAAGCACGATTCGGCAATAGCCTGACGAAAAGAAAACAAAGCAAGATTAGCAACAACATGCGATTTTTTTTGGTTGTTTCATAGTGTCTGATCGGTCAGGCGACGCGTACCAATAATGTTGGGCCAGAAGAGAAAGATATTCTCGTCGACAACAGAGTCCGAGGCTTCCGGCGCATTGTGAGCTGAGCCGTTGCCGTCGACAGCTGCTGGAGAGCGACGCTCGTCAGAAGAGCTCTGTTCGAGCAATTCCTTGGCAGCCCTCCCTCGAGTCCGCGGTGCCGACATGATGATCCCGCCTGGGTGATGCTCTACCGCCGTAGCAAGGATCTATGTCACTGAGGAGGATAGAGGGGCACTGCTGCCGGGCTCGCGTGAGTGCGGGCCGAGGAGGCGACTTTTGTAGAGTGCAGGTTTTCTCTCTTTTTCTTTACACAAGCAAGGCCCTTGAGCTAGACCGGAAAACAAGATGTCGCAAACAAGAGGGAGGCCGGTTCGTTCGAAGCTGCGGAAGAGTCGGGCGAAGCAAAAGACACAAATTGGCCAGAGCGGAAGGGCAAGAAAACGGCGGCGTCTAATCGAAGAAGTGAAGGGGAGGAAAAAAAAAAAAAGGTTTGGGCGAAGGAGCGGATGAGAATGGAAGACCGGAAATTGTTCAGACGCCGTTAAGGAGAGCTTAATGGAAAGGTAGAGAGCTACTAGCAGTCCATAGTGGCGGCGGGACACCGTGTCGCAATTTGCCGTGGTGGCTGTCAAAATCTCTAATGCAACTGAAGAAGCACAGATTGGCAGAAGTTGATTGGCAAAAATTCCCTGAGCCTGTCCAGCTGCGCGAGATTGATTGGTACAAGGTAAGACCCCTCTGGCTGCGCCCAGCATGGCTTAGTCGACCTGTGCGGATTCAGTCCCTCCTCGGAGTAAGGCTGGAGCCTATGGAGATTGGGCTACGTATGCTCTTTGCTTGACACGCCGCCTAATCTCCTTTTTTTTTTTTTTTTTTTTACCTCCCATTCTACTGTACCTTCATCCGCAAAGGGTATGATCTTGCTCTTCAGCAGGGAAAGGTGCCCCAGAGGCAGACAGCTTTGACGCGTAGTTGAATGCCCTTTTTTTTTTGGGACCTGCTGATGGCCATCTCCAGCCGTTGACAGCAAAATGTTCATAGTCGCCACTCGACCACTGATGACAGCCTGCCCATAGCCTTCTGAGAGCCACATCATCACCGACTCGAGTGCACTATGGCTGATTGCGAGAAGCCTCGTCAGGCGGACACGTCCACCCCGCTGATGAGTGTCAGGCTGGAAACGTCAAACGGTGCCTGTCACGCTCAGCGGCCATAATGCTCTTGGGTGTTTGTCCATTCCCGCACCTGAGGTAGTTTTCCTGGGCAACAACGCTGTCCTTGGGCGAGAGTTCCATGGCTTCCTATGGCACCAGCATTGCCTTATTAGTACACCAACGAGATGCCTCCCGACCGTCTGGGCAGACATGGGCTTGGATGCCTGTATATGCCACAGGTCCGAGGCCAAGGGCGATTATGGAGCTTTCTTGCGCGGCTAGCAGTTCCCATACCCTCGGTCTCGGGCCTGGCAACAAGGCTCCTGGACCTCTGCGCCCAAGGCCGGCTCCTACGGGGATTTACTACTTATAGCATTCCGTACTCCGTGCTGGGACGCCGACTCTTGCGCAATAAGATTAAGCGTCGTTTAATAGCGGAGCAGGCGGCTATTGGGAGAGGCAGATTAGACAAGGTATTGAATTACTGCTCATCCGTAAGAGGTGGTGGATGCACGTCCTTGCAAAGCTAGCGTAAAGGGTCGTGGCTAAGAATCCTAGGAAATCGCCTGATAATATGGCAAGACCGAGACTAGCAATCCCATTCTGAGGCCAACATTCCTTTCGGCAGTAGCTGTGCTGGCCTTTCTTCTCGATGCAAGGACGACGCAACTGCTCCTTAAAAGTGAGGTATCATCACGGACTTCTCCGTGCCGCATGCACATGCTGTACCGTAGCCGTCATGCTGCCGCTGCCGCTGCCGCTGCTGCTGCTGCTGCTCCTCTGCTGCCGTTGCTGCTCCTCTGCTGCCGTTGCTGCATCACTTCGTGACTTGACGTTCCGTATCGAGCGTTGGCTCCCTTTTCTCTTTTTTCTTGAGGTGATGTGTCACTTATGCGAAGCCTCCGGGGAATGCTTGCCGGCATTGATGGCACTCGTCCTTGCTTCTGTGGGAGCATGACTCCCGGTCCTATTGCGGAGCCGAAGGTTCTCAAGGGACCCTTCTCGCAAGGAGGATCGCAGCAAACAACCACGACCGGCATTAGTACGGAGGAGGAGACATGCAGCGATTTATAATGCAACCCTCCCATGAAAACGGCTTGCTCTGACACGGCCAGGCGAGCGTGAAACAGGCATGCGGGGTGCGGTTGCGTATCATTCGTCCTCTTCAGACAAGACTACTTCGTCCTATTAGTCGCCATCTTGAGATTCAACTCAACTCTCTTGTTCTCTCTTGTCCTCATTGACAAAGCGCCTCGTCAGCACCCAAGTTTCCTCATCTAGATCTCGGAATGCGCGTCGATCACGGCCGGCGCGAACTGCAGGCCAGCTCTCGGATTCTTAGTCAGGCTGCACGGAAAGCTGCGTGACCCAATCCTGATTTTGCTGGCTGACCCGAGTATGGGGGTGCCCATGATGGTGGGCATGAGCAACTTTCTTGCTACTCAACTCCTTCCGCCGGGGGGTACGTGAGGCTATCTCTTTTGTCCGCACAAGTAATAATCATGCATTGATACCCCATATCGAGCAGCAACGGGGAGAGCATTGAAGTAATGAGATTATTCTTAGTCTTAGTGTTGCCACTCCGTAATAAAGCGGGGATAGTCAAATTTTGGCGGCGGCCCAAAGAGTTAGGGATCGCGAAGTTGCTGTTGGTCGTGTCATGCAAAAACGTTCGTGTAAAGCTCCGTGTTCCGTATTCCAGCAAGGACTGGATGTCAATTTGCCGGCCCTACAGCCGGTCAGATCGGCTAAAAAGGGATCTCCTTATGCCTCTCCTTTCTTCTGCCACATAACAATTACTGGGGTTCGCTGGCTATCAATTGCCGAATTCAACGGAGAAATAGGGTTGTGAATTCGAACGTATGCCTGACAAGTCGTCCATTCGCTGATGCTGCAGTGGCGTTAGACTTGATATCCCGAGCAAAAGCTATGGCGCCATCTTCGAGTATCTTAGGTAGACAAAAGTGAAAAAGGTGCCCAATATGTACGGAGCATCTGTGCTATCTATCCGCGACCTCTCTAATAATGCATGTTGTTTGGAGCGGCCAAAAGACAGCTAGGCGCTTGGGTTGCGTTCGTTTATCGGCTCCGGGGCCCTTTGGGACACGCCATCATAAGGCGAGGCAGGGGTCCGGCGATAGGATGCGGAAGGAAAGCCGACTTGGCCCGGCTAGACTCGAGTCCGTTTTATTTTCTTTTTCCCACTCCCTGCGTTAGCCGACTCTGATTGCCTGAAAAACTGTTTGCTGTCGTTTTTCTTTTCCCCGTTGACGCCTGTTTTGGGTGACAACTTGAGAGATCAGACAGTGCGTTGGGAGCCCACCAAGAATATGCATACATGTGGAACTCGAGGGCTGCTATCAATATCACGCAGCTGCAGTGACAGTAATATCGGGCTGTGCTGACATTTTGGGTAGGATAAAATACCCCCATAAGGCGGCCTGGCCATGAGCGCAACCTCATCTGCCAATTCTTTGTACAATTGGCACAATGGCGGCCGAGAAGAGGGTGGGAGGAGGTGGGCAGCAGTGCTACTCCGTCATGCATTGCGACGACGGCAATGCAAGGCAAAGAGAGAAGCAGCTCAAGAATAGCAGAACCGCACCTAACCCCCAACCTAGATACCACCAATACCACCAAAAGGTAAACCTTGCAGGTAAGGCCGTAATCCAACTCATCTTATTAGCAATTAGCATACTTACTCAGATATATAAAAAAGGCACTATACTTATTTTAGTAGGGATTTTTAATATAAAAATAAGTTATACTTCCCTACTAAATATAAATTAAATTCCTCTTAGTTAATAAGATACTAGGCTAGTAGGGGCTATATAAATACCTATAAAAGAAATAGCTATATAAAAATCTAATAGAATTCTACTAGTATTTACTTACTAGTAGCTCTAAAGAAATCTTTAATATTAGACTATAAGTATATACTTTAGAAATTATAATTTTATTTATTAGATTAATAGTAATATATAGTTAGATAATAAAGACTATTATTTAAAATTATTATAATAATAATAAGAATATTTATAAAGCTATAATTATATTAATTTATATTTTTATATTTATTAAAGTAATAAGGTATTATAGATTAAATTAAAGTAGAAGTACTTATAATAATAAAGCCCCCTATTAGATAATTTTAATTACTTTTAGATTATTTTATAAGAAGTTTTTTAATATATCTAACTCTATATTTAGAGATCTATTTTATATAAATAAAATAGTATTTTATAGCTTTTATAAATAGCTTTATATTTATATTAATATTAATAAAAGCTAGTAATAGATTCTTAAGTAAAAGCTTATAGTATTCCTTTAGATTTATATATATAATAAGCCTTAAAGAAATACTATCTCTTAATTTTATATAAGTTAATTATTTATATTATAAATATTTTATAAAATAATTAATCTAATATAATAATTATATATAGAATTTATTTAATAGCTAAAGTTAATATATTTCTTACTATTTATTAAATTAGAGAATAAATTCTTTAAATTTAATAATATAATAGAAATAATTAATAGTATATTTATTCTTATTTATATTTCTATTATAAATTAGTAAAGATTCTAATTAAAGAAAAATAATATATTATAAAATATATTTATTATTATTATCTTTAATAGCCTATTCTCTTATATACTTACTAATACTAAGGGTTCTATTAATAATTTAATACTTCTACCTTATATATTTATATAATCCTTTAGAATATTAATAGGGTAATTCTATTTTATTAATATTAGTTTTAGAGTAAGAAAAGGTATTATAATATTATTTTCTAGAGTTTATTATTATCTAAAGGACTAGGGAAATACTAATTAATAGCCTTAGGATAAAAAGGAATTATATAACTTATAGTATATTTAATTATAAATAGTAATTAAATATATCTTTAAGAGATATAAGTATAAATAAAAAATAATTTACTATAGTACTACTAAGTATTAATTTATTAATTAAATTCTAATTATTTATATTATTATAGGGCTTTTTAATTTTATTAAATTTAAGAGTATATCTTCTAGGATTTATTAGTAGTTAAATAAAAATAATTTAATAGAATATAAATAGGAAATCTTTCTTTAAATATATTAATAAGCTAATTAAATTATTCTTTTATTATCTAGACTTTAAATAAGATATTATATTACTAGATTAACTTAAAGGGCCTATTAATAGTATATTAATAATAAAAATAATAAAGTTAGAGAGATTAGAAATATTAAGATTAATAAAGAAAATAGCTAGGTTTAAATATAGTTAAATTTAATAGAATTTTAAAAAAGAAAGTAATAATATTAAAATAAATTAAGCTAGGAAAATAATAACCCTACTTTAAGTTTTTTTTTAAAGCTATTTATAATTATATTATATAAAAGATTATAAATTCTTAGAAAAGTATTTTACTAATTATAAATCTCTTATTTCTTTTATTAATAAAGAATTCTATATTATTATATTTAATAGATTTTTATATATCTATTATATTAAATAAAATATAAAATTAATATTATATTCTTTCTAAAAAAAGAAGTAATTATAGAATACCTTTTAGATATTTTCTTCTAATATAATAATATATATCTAAGGCTATAAGTAGGTTATAAATATATTTATAATTTTATAAAGCCTATTAAATAGTATAGATATCCCTTCCTCCTCTAATTTCCTTTTACTAGCTATTTCTCTTACTACTACCCTTACTATTACCCTTACTACTACTCTTATTACTAGCCTTACTACTAGTCTTACTACTAGCCTTACTACTAGCCTTACTACTAGCCTTAAATCTTATAAATATACTATTAGTATTAATAGTAATACTAATAAATTAATTTCCTTACTATTACTTATAGCTAATAGTAAAGTTATTACTATATTATTATTTTCTTCTTAAATAAAATTAGAAAGTATAAGTAAATCTTCTAATTCTTCTTATAATAAATTATAAATAATAGTATATTCTAAGTCTTCTATTTCCCTAGCTTAAATAAAGCCTTTAATATTACTAGCTTTTTAAATATTTTAGTCTACTAGCTAATTAATAGAAAAAAATTCCCTCTAATTTTTAATTATAATATCTTTCCTAATTAAGAGGCTACTAATAATAATTCTATAGCTATAAGATTAATACCTTTCTATTATTAATATCTTATTTTACTTACTTATTATAAGCTTTCTAATATTAGAATTATAGATTATTTCTAATAATACCTTAGCTTCCTTAAAAACCTTTTAAAGCTTCTTTAAATTCTAATATTTATTTTCTAATATTTTAAGTTCTTAGATATATATAAGATATTATATTTTAAGCTATACTAATAGATCTTTAAAAACTTACTATAAGTATATATTTTTTAATAAATTTAAATATTCTTTATATTATACTTTAAATAATAAACTTAAAAAAAAAATATTTAATTATTTAATTAATAATTTAAAAATATTAAAGATCTCTATAAGTTATTCTAGGATAGGCTTTTATTAATTTAATTTATAATTACTTAGAAAATAATTAGAATTCTTTAGAAATTAAAATACTATTTATTTAGAGCCTTATAAAAAAGTTAAATAATATTAAATTATAATCTAAAGGTAGTAATAGTATTCTTATTAATTTTAGTTTAGTATAGTTATTAGAATTATATTACTATAAGTTCCTAGCTCTACTATTTTTATAAGCTAAAAGTAACTGATTTATTAGCCAGCCTGGCTAGTAAGATAAGTTAGATCATAGCCTAAGCGGCCAGCATTACGAGCAGTCCGTACTATCTCTTGCCGCCCCATCAAACGACGGAACATCCATGAATGAATCTGCTCCGTAGTTCATATACGTACATACACTATGACCCCTAAATGTTTGCAATACAGATACTTAGAAGGCTAGATGAGCCAATTAAATCAAGCGGATAGGCTACTGTGGGCCCTAGGCGATACCTATCAATACATATCAGCTGCATGTATGGATCTAGAATTATATAGAAATACAGGGATAATGCGATCTAAGCAAGGATAGTAGAAGTATCTACTAAGTATTTAAATTTCTAGGATTTTTAGAGTAAATTTCTAGCTTTAATATATAATTTTTTAAAAAATAGAAAAGAGTAATACTATTAAATTAGTAATTAGAGCTTATAGATAAATAGAGATTTAGGGTAGGTTATTATTTGGAGGCTCTAGGGTATGTGGGTCTTGAAGTAGTCGATGTGTAAACTTTCAGGGGTTGTAGTGTACGTACATTCATGTACTACCAAGATACTACCGACGCCTGAAGGGGGATCGTCGGCCATCTGCAAGCAGCAGGGCTGGTGCCAACGCTATGGCACCGCACTTGCGCTAGCTCGTGCTCCGCACAGGGCATCAAATAACCTCGATGTCCCAGGCCCGTTACGGAGTAGTTCTGTTGTGATGCGCCACCGGCCGGCCGCTTGTACGTGCTTCGGCAAACAGTAGCTCGACTAGTCGTTCGCTGCAAATCTCCCCCAGGGTCTAGAGGCGTTGGACGAAGCGCCGCAAGCTCCTTGAAACCCGCGCCTTGTTCCTAGTCGGTAGTCTCTGGCCGAGGCGCGGAAGAGGTGAGAGCTATCCGTTCAAGCAAGCAATCCAAGAGAGGGGATCGGTCGGTTGGGGACAATGAGGTCCCTTAGTCGGGGTCCAAGGAGATGGGTCTCGCAAGAAAAGATACAGAGTTAGCACGTATAGTATTACATACAGACCCAGCAGGTACAGCGAAGCGGGCTTCAACATACCAGGTAGGGACCTAGGACCAGGGTATCAGATACTTGTCCTTGTCTTGCCATCTTTTTTTTTTTCGCTTTCGGGCGGTTCAGCTTCAAGTTGATAATATACTTTGGGAGCCATTGTGCGCACATGCAGACGGGCAAAAGCTGAGATGGGAACTCACAGGTGGCTGCATGAAGGCCACACCGGTCTCCGGCCTAGGTACCTAGGTACTAAGAAGCGTTCTCAATGTACTGTACACGGACTCTGCAGCGTAGTGGATCACGGTTCCAGCGCCTCAGCATCCGCTTGAGCGCGCGATACGCCAGGTAACCTGTACGAAGCCGGCCCCGCCATCTCCCTAACGCCTTTCAGGTATCTCAGTACATTGGCTGGTCCCTGCCGCTATCGAATGTACGGAGTGCGGGTGCTCGTACCGGTACGCTCTCTTGCTGTCCCCCCCTCCCCTTCTTTTCCCAGCTAGCCGTTACTGCTAGGGGCCCTCTTAGTGCGCGAGAGGCGCCCATGGCTCGGACCTTGCAGGGCCCAACTGCCACTGCCACTTGCGCGCTGGTGCTTTTTTAGCCTCCCCCATGGCCTGTGACTTGCTCGCGCGACTCCAGGGCCACACAAAAAAACTAAGGAAAACGGGAAAATAAGGAACCAAAAGGGAAAAAAAAGAAAAAAAAAAAAAGTTTTTGCCGCCAACGTCGGCAGAACGCGCCTCAGCAACAGGCGTGCATGCATCACGAACCCAGGCGTCAGTGTGATGCCAGGCCTTGTCTCTAGTCTGGGCGTTTTGAGTCGAGACGCTGGTGGGCAAGCCGCTTTCTTCAAACTTCGTACTGTACCGTCTTTCGCATCCTGCCTCGCAAAAAACTTTCGAGTTGCTATTATTATTTCCCATCTCCTTTTTTTATTAAGCCATCGTCAAACTGGGGCCTCCCTCCGCGCTTGGGCCTGCTTGCTCCTCAGCAGATTTGATCCATCCATTCACTCTTTGACCTTATGATCAACCAATCCATCTCCATTTGTTCTATCCACTCATTGGCATTGGGGCCACCCCTGGTCATTCAGCGTTGAGCGAAGCCCTTCCTGCTGCGCTCCCAAAAAGCTACTCCTCTCATCGACTGACCCCCCGTTCGCCCTCATCCCGTCCACAAACCCCTGCTCCAGCCACCCCAGCCGAGCAAGCCCAGTCATCCCGATTCCAGTCTCGTTCATCCTGCTTGCTGCTCCTGCTGCAGGCACTTCCAGGCACGGTCACCAAGCCCTTGTGGGATCCCGTTCGAGACTTGTTGTCTGTTGCCAAAGCGGGAATCGGAACGGCGTGTGCCAAGCAGGAGTTGCGGTACATTTCTTTTCTTTCTCTCGCACTCTCTCGTACTCGACTCTCTTTCTTCTTCTTCCTGTTTCCCTTTTTTTTTTTGTGCTTCTTTAAAAAGGGCTGACCGAGTAGTCTGATCTCGGTACTGGCAATCGCATTTGCGGGTTGGCATTATAATTCGAACTTCCTCCAATTTACCGAGCTCCCTTTCAGGACATTGCTCCTCTACCTTCTCCTGCTGAGCGATCCGACGTCTTTACTATCGGTTCTAGCTTTCTACCTAATTGCTCGCCGCTCCTACCCTCCTGCGGTGTGCCAACTTGCGCAACCACTTGTCGCCAGGCTAGATCCTTTCGGTGGTCGCCGATCTATCGTTTGCAACCTCGCAATATCGGGCATCGCCGCCGGCATAGTCTCCTGTCCCGCCAGCATCTGCCTGTGCTTGTGTCACCTTTTTCAGACTCCTCCCTATAGCTTTTCTAAGGGGACAATTCCGACTTTCAAGACGATAGCAACAGAGTTTTCAAGGCGATCTATTTGAAAGACTGTCGTTCCCACTCTCGCACGAACTGCTACGCAGTACGCCCAGGAACTTCCACCCTTTTCCTGGTTTCTCCGCTTCAGCGTTTTCCAATTTTCAACCACAACCATGGCAGCGCACCCGACTCTCAAGGCGACGTTCGCCTCAAGAGCCGAGACGGCGACGCACCCCCTGACCGCCTATCTGTTCAAGCTCATGGATCTCAAAGCGTCAAACCTGTGCCTGAGCGCTGATGTGCCGACGGCGCGAGAGCTTCTCTACCTTGCTGACAAGATCGGACCTTCCATCGTGGTGCTCAAGACGCACTATGACATGGTTTCTGGGTGGGACTTCCACCCAGAGACGGGCACCGGGGCCAAGCTGGCCTCCTTGGCTCGAAAACACGGATTCCTCATCTTTGAGGATCGCAAGTTTGGCGACATTGGTCATACAGTCGAGCTGCAGTACACCAGCGGAACGGCGCGCATCATCGACTGGGCGCACATTGTCAACGTCAACATGGTACCGGGCAAGGCATCCGTGGCCTCGCTGGCCCAAGGCGCCAAACGATGGCTTGAACGGTATCCGTGCGAGGTCAAGACGTCGGTCACCGTCGGCACCCCTACCATGGACCACTTTGACGATGTGGAGGAAGTCAAGGAGGCCAGCCCCGCGCCGCTCAACGGCACCAGCATTTTAGAGAAACCCATCTACTCTGGGCGAGCCGGAGATGGGCGCAAGGGAAGCATTGTGTCCATCACCACAGTCACACAGCAGTATGAATCCGCCGCCTCCCCTCGGCTGACGAAGACGATTGCGGAGGGAGACGAGTCGTTATTCCCAGGCATTGAGGAGGCGCCGCTGAATCGCGGCCTCCTCATTCTCGCCCAGATGTCTAGCCAGGGCAATTTCATGACCAAGGAGTACACCCAAGCCTGCGTGGAGGCGGCCAGAGAGCACAAGGATTTTGTCATGGGTTTCATATCTCAGGAGACACTCAACACCGAGCCGGATGATCTCTTCGTCCACATGACCCCTGGCTGCCAGCTACCTCCGCAAGACGAGGACCAGCAGACGAACGGCACTGTAGGAGGAGATGGTCAAGGCCAGCAATACAACACACCGCACAAGATCATTGGCATTTGCGGCAGCGACATCGCCATTGTGGGGAGAGGTATACTGAAGGCGTCCGACCCCGTGGAGGAGGCGGAACGGTATCGGTCAGCGGCGTGGAAAGCCTACACGGAGAGGCTGCTGCGGTAGAGGAGAGAGTTGGGATGGGATACTTGTCTATCATGGAATGCAACGTATACGAGGCGAAATTTATGTGCTATAGTGGTCTGGCTAGTGGGTTAGGAGCCACTGGCCGATGACGTTGAGACCATTACATACACGCTGAGATGGGAGGGCAAAATTACGTTTTGAGGCCTATCGCCCACTGCTGGTGGATCTGGATTTTCGAAAGTTGATATGCTCGTGAGCTTCAAGGGAACACAATCAGGACTTGTAGGATTAACATCAATGATGTCTCTTTTTTTTTTATATATAATGGCTACAAAAAAAATGATACCGACTCTTTTGAAGAAAGAGACGAAAAATGGCGTCAACTCGACCAAGACACATGGCTAGTACTTAGAGTGAAGTGAAATCGCAATATTTGCCAAGGAGAGACCTGAGGATATCGCCGGTATCATTACTCCGCAGGCTCAATGGCACCTGGTACCTTGGCCCTTCTGTTAGTAACAAAGGTAGGGGTAGGGCTAGGCTGAACGGCTATGTAAGACCTTTTAACCGACCGATATAGCTCAGCAAGCTGCGAGGTTCATTTCTTCAACTCCAATGCAAAAGAAGCTGAGACGAAATGCTGGTGTAGCGGAATTGCGCAGTGTCTGCCCCAGCGGGTGAAGATACAGGCAGGTACCCGCAACACTACAAAAGGTGCTGCAAAGTTGGTTTTGCTTACCTTGCGGGAAAGCCTGCGGTATTAAACTGATGGTCCTGTTAGTGGGATAGGTATCTGCATACTTTGCTTACCTTAACCTCTTTATATAATGTCTGGTGTCTCGTGAAAGAGCCGCAATCCACCACTGGTGCGTTGGTTCAAGGCCTGCCATCCGCACTCTAGCGCCTTGGGAGAGACAGGTAGCATAACCCGTACTTGTAGTACTAAACTACTAGTAGTACAAGAGAGGGGTACTTCGTATTAGAACGGCTGACAGAGTCGCAGTGCTAGGTACCTAGGTAGGAAGCAGCAAAATCTGTTATCGGATCTCATCATCCGAGACCAGGCTTGCCGGACTTAACGCGGAGCCTGGAGGGTCTGCATCATTGCTGCTCCGTCCGTGCCGCAGGCCCCACGTTCATACCACTTCGGTTGCAAAGCCTTTTGTAGATTTCCAATCTGCAGCATTTCCCTCTTTTTTCTATTTTACATCTTTCCCGACTTTTTCTCCTACCTTCACCACCGCTAATCCCCCCGCACCTGTACGCCCTTTACCTGCGGCTACAGAGCTCCGGCGTGCAAAACCCTCATTCGAGGAGCGACCGACGGACAAGACAGCAGTTAGACATGGCGGACGTCGAGGTAGCTGTCAATGTGCGGACCGAGCGGGGCCCGACGAAGAAGCGGAGACGGGTCGTCATCTCATGTACGGAATGCCATCGGCGGAAGCAAAAGGTGAGGGAAACTCGTCGTCTTCGTGCCTTGAAGCGCGCCCGGATGTGACTTGTCGCCGCGGCAGATGCTGACCCTGCGCCTGTGCAAAAGTGCGACCGGGAGTTACCCTGCGGGAACTGCAGATCGAGAAACAAAGAGGCGCACTGCACTTATGAGGCCGGTGCGCCCACGGCCCGCGAGCATGAAGCGCAAGTCGGGCTCTACGCCCCAGCGCGGCACGATGGAGGCACGGCGGCGAGGACTTCCGAGCCATTATCATCCATGGCCACCTCCTGGGGCTACGCGCAGACGGGGACGTCGACTCTCTGTTTCCTCCAAAAGATCGAGAGGGCCAGCACCGCGGAAGACGGAGACGATGCGCTATCCGCCGCCTCGGCTCAGGCGTTGCATCAGGACACGTTCGCCATCAAGGAAAAGTACAAGGGGTTAATCCGGCTGCTCCCGGCGAGGATGTACGTCGACCAGCTTGCCGAGATCTTCTTCGCCGAGTTCAATTGGCAGTATTGGCTCGTTGAGCCGCAGAGCTTTTACGACTTGCTCGACCAATGGACCAATCTACCCTTCAGGGTGCTCTCCTCACGGGGGCCAGAAGCTTTGTCGCTGGATCTCAAAGTCTTCCCCGCCATGTTATTCCAGATCATTGCGACAGCACTCCTTGTTCTTCCCAAGTCTTTGCACGAGTCGTTTGAGACGCTGAAATACGCCGCAAACATGACTTTTGAAGACTTGGCTATTGACTACAGCGAGTCCGGGGTTGCCATCGTCAACCTCTTCGGTTCCCAGTCGCTCTCAACCACGTCGATCCAGGTTGGCTTTCTCCGGGCCGCCTTTCTCAAATACACAGCCAACGTCACCGAATCGGTTTGTGGTCCCCTCCCCATTTACCCAGTCCTCACTTGACATTACCGTCGGACATCCGTGGTTAACTCTGTGTGTTACCAGTGGCATACGATTGGCAAAACGATAAGAGATGCGCAAGAGCTTGGCATGCATCGAGACACCCTTGATCCCAAGCCGACGTCCAACGATGTAGAGAGTGTCCTGACCAATCAGTGGGCTATCGAGAAGAGGAGACAGTTATACATGATGCTGTCAATATGGTGAGACTTGCCTTTCTTACGGGATGCTGCATGAGTAGCAGCTCCTGCAGGCTATGCATTCAGGGCAGGGTTAACCATGCTCTGCAGGGACATCCATATGTGTCTTATTCTAGGTCGTCCGGGAGCTCTCGATTGGAGGCATGGCTTCCCATCGCTGCCGATAGACGCACGCATTACACCTACGTCAGACCGGTCTAAGACGCCGGTCATTCCCCGAGACGACGAGCACGATCCTCCAACGCCCATAACTAGGAACCTGTTTCTATACAAAATCATGTGCCCATTGAGGGACGTGCAAGACCTGGAGCAGGATGGGCCTTGTCCCAGAGACTTTTCCAAAGTGCACAAGGTACATCAGACGATCATGGAAATCCACGACAGCACGCCTGCTGTTTTCCGAGTAGATCACCCGGACAGACGGTGGGATGATAGTCCCGACCTATACTGGCTGCCGAAGGCGAGGTACCTGTTCGAGCAGATGTATCACTTTACGCTGGTCGCGCTTCATCGACCGTACATTTTCCACCGAGAAGAAAGTCGGTCAGAAGTACTAAAAGGCAGTCTCGGGATGCTGGAGATGCAAAAGCGGTTATTTGAAGGGTTACCGCCCAAGTCATGGAGAAAGTATGTGCTACCTACCTTACATAAGAAAGATATTTAAGTAGAATTCACTAACCACGAAACGATTTTTAGCTGGCATTTATTCTACGGAAGCTTTGATGCAGTCACGCTGATCGCTACCATTTATATCCTGTTTCCTTACGAACATGCGGAATTCAGAGAGGCTGCGCTGCAGCATTGCCACTGGACAGTCGAGCGATTTGCAACTATGAAGGACATGAATCCTCTGGCGAGATCGGCCCTAGGGGTCATTCGTGCAGTTGTGGCCAGGCTCGTCAAGGCAATCGGCAATTGCGCACCGGCGTCGTCTGTGGGCACTCTGGGCCAAGCCTCGAGGTCACCGTCATCTGCGGGTGGCGCACTTGGGTCGACTCCAGCAAGCTCGATTGGCAGAGTTCCGACGAACGAGGGAAGCTACAAAGCAGCTTCAGACTCGATACAGTCGATTCCGTCCGTCGCGCCGTCAGCTGGTGAAGACTCTTCTTCATCCTTTTCAGCAGCAGCAGCAGCAGCAGCAGCAGCAGCAGCAGCAGCAGCAGCAGCAGCAGCAGCACCTCCACTGATGACGGGTGGGTGGGATATGCCACTCGCAGAAGGGAACGAGTTTATCGGTCTGACGCCCATGTTCCCCATGGGTGACCTCATATACAAGGAACTCACGGCGGGCCAAGATGAGGATGTCCTGCAGGAGACGGACATACTGGGCGATTCATTCTTGTGGCAGTTTGAAGGCGGTTTCGGGCAAGACACTGTGTGGCAGTTTCTAAACCAGCACCAGCCAGGCGGAAACGATACAGGCTGAGAAGGAGGATGCGCAAGGGTGGCGTGATGTTCCAACATGATGATTCGAAGGCGTCGGTAATGGTGGTGATGGCGATGGTAATGGTTGGATGGTGGTGTTGGTGGTGGTGGTAGTTGTAGTGCCGGAGATGGCGCCATGCATGGACGGATGGGGAGGGGGTTGAATGATGTGGCGTGGCTTGAGCTTGCCTTGACGGTCCGACAAGCTAAAAGGGACCCCTTATTTCGCTGGAGGGACTGCCAGCAACAAGTTGAGTGCGATTGGAAGGCAACGCGGACTGGAGGCTCGTCGACTGGCTACCTCACCTAGGTGTTGATTCGCTTCACTCTACCTTGGTGGAGGATGAGCTGAGCCCCTCCTCTCCAGGGGGCGGCAAGACAGGCAGCAACACGAAAAGGCGCCATGTCGCCTATCTGATGCATGCGAAGCACTGACTGTGCGGCCTTGCTGTGCATGCAGGCGGGAGGCTCAAGGTGCTTGTGCCCCCTCGGAGCCTGCTACCTTGGGTACCTATTTCAGCGGGTGGCAACGCGAGGCTGCTCTGGGAGTGTGCTTGGAGCAAACATGGAGTATACATGGAGCTGAAACGACGTGCGGCTGTACGGAGCAGTCCGTTGACACCCTCGAACCACACCTCCTCTACGCCACGACAGACACACTCTTGACAACTTTTGAGATTAAGATTGGGGCCTTGTGAGCCAAAACCTGAAATTCTAATAATCGCCGTTATCTCAAAATTATGGGGCTGCCCCAAGCCCGTCGGAAGCACACGCGCCGGCGCTAGTCTAGCGCGGGGGGCAAATACTCTAATGTCTGCATATGGGTTATTTTGATCTGTGATCTATCAATTATCCTGGGGGGGTACTCCGTACCTGCTTGCCTGGTAGTGCTCGGTAACGAGTCTGGTATATCGTATGGAGGGTGGTGTCCTCGTGGTAGGCGTTTAACCGAGTGCTTTCGCCCCTACTACCTTAAGTAGTACTCTATTTGAAGTTTTGAAATGATACCACGTCTCAAGGATTGATCCATCATCACTCTTCAGATATATACTACTATTTTTTTTTCTAATAATGGAGAGCAGCGTCCTGATCTTTAGTTTCCGAAGCTGCTGTAAATATCTTTGATAGTAGGTACCTTAGTACTTACCTGGGTACGTCGTGGTACCTTTGGCAACCATGAACCTCGTCTCTTACGAGGTACGACATGAAAGGACACGAGGTACCAATAAAGCCCCCTCCTTTCTGCCAGGCACGGATGGAGCAAACATGGGGTAGATGAGTTAATGGGTACCTGTCTAGGTACCCAATACTGCTTAATACAGGTACCTAGACAAGTGTCAATTGTTAGCAACCACCAAGTACATCAACTGCTATGAAACCACTAACTCGCAGTACTTCAACTGCTATGTACTGCCTAACGACCAAGTAATTGGGTGTCAGGCGTGGCTTGTAAATATTGTATTTGCTTCTTTTCAGCAAACTGTGATGCTTCTAGTCAAGGTATCACCATGTATCAGGCATAAAAAGGGTAGTCGCAGTGACCTGTGACTGATAGAAGCGTATTGTCTTTAGCTGAGCAAAACATTCACTTCATTGTCAGTTCTAACTTTGGTTCTCCCAGCATCTTCCTCCTTTTACGACATACCTACGCAGAGAACACGAACCATAAGGCACCTTTTTTTTTTTTTCCCCGACACTCGTTTAGCAACAATTCTTCCTATATTAAAAGACGAAACCAGCTTTGCACCTCGTCAGCGCAAGGGAAAAAACCATCAGTTAAGAGGGGAAAAAAAATGGCAGATGAAACATTTCTGTCGGGGGGGCTGAATGCAAAGGCCTTCGCCCAGCGATTCCACACATTGCAGATGCATAGGGATTCCATGGATGAGTTATTCAGAGTGGGTTGTACTGTTTCTTTTCCTCTCTCCTGCTTCACCTTATGATGTGTCTATGGGGCTGTCGTACGCCTGGAAACGATGGTCATGGTCAGAATTGCCATCGTCATTGCAGCTCAGATGGACTACTGGTGATGCGGATGCGGCAAGATATTGAACACAGACGGCCCAGATTTTGTTTCTTCCAGGTCTTCGTGAGCCTCTATGTATTTATTGACTTACCTTTCTTTCCCACGACTCCAGGAAGCTGTCATATACTGCAACCATGTTGAAAACGAGCTCCGTCACGAAAGCCAGAGATTAGTCAACGCCCAGCTCGATCTTGCAGATGCGGCAAACAGTCGAAGGGAGCTCCAGCAGCGGATCAAGCTATATGAATGTCAAGATGAAAAAGCAAACAAAGAAATAGACCGACTAAAGGTAAATTTCTTATGGTCCCCTTTCTGTCCAGCAATATGCAGGCTTTCTGATGGTAAGATTCACAGAACCATAATCCTTATATCGTGGTATTGATAGATGGCGATGGCTTGATGGTGCGTTGTGCTCCATCTTTGGTCCAAGCGGCCGTAGGACCTACTTTTCTTCTAACTTCAGGTTACCTTTCTTTTGTTCCTACTTATAGTTTCGAGACACGTGGGTAAAGCAAGGTCTCGAAGGAGGTAAAAAAGTTGCCTACGCTCTACGGTCTGCGGTGGCCACTCATTTTGGTGATGAAGCAGGAGAAGTGGAAATCGTGGCCAAAGTAGTGGCCAACCTTGGTGGTCTGGGCAAGGCTATGCAACGAGATGGCTGTATCGAAAACCCAAGCGTGCTCAAGGACTTCACCCTCGGGTTTACCCAGGCGAAAGCTACGTTTGACTACATTGACGTGGGCTACGGAAAAGAAAGAGCAGACTCCAAAATTAAAGGTGCCGTATCCACATTCCCTTTGATGCTATGAGCCGCTGGACATTTCAAAAGAGGAAAGATGTGTAACTAACTGGGTTGATGAGAAACTAGAAACAACTAGATGGCATCTGAGAAACCACAATTGCAAGCATATCCTACTGGGCATTTCACACGACGCCGGTTATGCCCCTTTTCTGGATGAAACCCTTCAGAGCGAGGCCACCCGACAAAGAATCAGCGTCATTCAAGGCGTTACAACTGCTTCCGATCTTGTGGCAACCAACGTCAATATTTTTAAACTAGGAAATAAGCTCTTCCGAGACGAGAAGCTCATCGATAAGTTAGCTTCGACATCGAATCAACCAGCAATCGTGCCTTTGGCGGTACAGACGGTCACAAATGGAGCATCTCGGACATCAAGCTCGAGTTCGAGTTCGAGTTCGAGTTCGGTTGTCAGCATCAGCACCCGCGCTGGCCAGACTCAGACTCGCACTCCCACATTATCGTATGCCGGTATCGTTTCAAGCGCCAGTCCGCCACCGCAAATCACTCTTCCCTTGACACGCAAGCCAATGCCCACGGGAAGCTTGCGCGAAAAGTCTCTGGCTCGAGCTCGTGCGCAAGCCGAGCCGCAGTATCAGCTGATACCGCCCAGCTTGCCAGATGACTGGCATCCCGGACCCCGCGGCTTCGATGAGCCCATCAGAGTCAATGCTCAGGTATATGACGCTATCAAGAAGCGAAAAGACAGTGACAAGTTGTGCAATAACCATTATCTCCGAGGGCCCTGCACCAAGATGGACGCTTGCCCGTTTGCCCACGACTACAAGACCAATGAGGAGGAAATGAAGGCAGTTGCCGCACTGGCCCGCCAGAACCCATGCTCAGCTGGTCAGTACTGCGATACGGATGACTGCATCTACGGCCATCATGTGAGCCTTCTTTTCAACTATCTCTCTAGCGATTAAATTGACTAGCATATGCTAACCTGGCTGACTCTATAGTGTCCGAGCATCAAAGACGGCGTTTGCACTCATCCCTTTTGCAAGTTTTCAGAAAACGCTCATCCCCCCGGCACGAGATTCAAAAATGTTTTCATTTACGCAAATTAGAAAATGTGAGAACGATACGCTCTCGTGAAAATGGATAATGCATCGTAGCGGGTTTGGGTACTAGGTATAGGCGTACATGCATCCAGGCATTCAGGTATCTGATTTCTGGACGCTGAAATACTCCATATAGGATAGTTGAAGGGATTATCATGGGTTTCCTCATCACATGGCATCAATGCATTTTAGCGTATTCTCGCAGCTCCAGCGACTTTAGCTATAGGATTAATATCTTGATGAGATTGCATACTAGCCGTAATGAATAAACAGGTCAAATCTATATCCTCACCCTGTCGTGAAAGAAATGTCCCAAATTTGGCTATGGTGAAGTGAAGCTGTTGTTTCATTGAAAAGGGATATTTGAGATATACAGACGAATACATACAAAAGACTTGGCTACAGCCAGGACTAGGCGCGCTGAGCAGGGTATCGACCAAGTAGCCCGCAACCCCACCAAAAAAATGGCCAGCGATGCAAGTACCTTAACAATTGAACTTGGTAAGTACATCGCCCCATTGACCCCACCATCGAACTGGCATCTCCAACCGCATCAAAATTCCCCAGCCCAAGTTTCGCTACCATCATCACCAGCCTCACTCGACGTCCCTACCTTCAATCCCTCCACCTCTAACCTTCCGTTCCTCGTCTCTTCTTCTTTTCTACCTCCTTTATTTTCCTCCATTCACTCTTCTTTTTCCTTGGCACACCAACCTCAATTCGTTCGCCCGCCATGTCTCACCCACGGGTGGAAGAAGTCTCAGACAGCGATCCCGATGCCATCTCCGACCCCGAAGAAGTCGACCTCGACGACTTTGCTGAATCCGATATCCTCCGCGCCCGCGTGCCCGGCAGCGCCCAGCAGCAGATTGTCGACTCCTCAGACGACGAAGACCTGGTCAGCGCCGACGCAGCGGCCAAGGCTCGCGCCCACCTCATGAACCCGGCAGCGGCAGCAGCAGCAGCAGCCGCTGGCTTCGGTCCCCAGACGTCGACCCTGCCGGCCAGGGCCGACCGCTCCGCCTACAACAGCTTCCAGTGCCTGTACCCCGTCTACTTCGACGCCTCGCGGTCGCGCGCCGAGGGCCGCCGCGTCAGCTCGGCCCTGGCCGTCAAGAACCCGCTGGCGCGCGAAATCGCAAACGCCTGCTCGCTGCTGCGGCTGCCGACGCTGCTGGAGCCGGAAAAGGTCCACCCCAAGGACTGGGCGAACCCGGGCCGCGTCAAGGTCGGGCTCAAGAAGAACGGCGCCGCCGCCGGCATCAAGAACAAGCACCAGCTGTACATTCTCGTCGCGCGCCACCTGGCCCAGAACCCGACGACGGAGGACTCGCCCGGCCTGCGGCTGCGCGTCGGCGGCCAGCTCCAGCCTCCGGAGGACTCGCCCGGCCTGCGGCTGCGCGTCGGCGGCCAGCTCCAGCCTCCGGAGGGCAAGCCCTATCCGCGGCCCGCCGTGCCCCGCGGCTGGAAGATGGGCGAGCTGCTGCCTTACCTGAGCGCGGCCATGACCGGCGGCGGCGTCTCGGAGAACCTCTTCAAGGACATGATGAAGGAGATGCAGGGCGGTGCCGATCCCATGGCTGCGCTGATGGCGAGCCAGGCTGGCGGTGGTAGTAGCGGCGCGGAGGAGAGCACAAAGAAGAAGAAGAAGGACAAAAAGGGCAAAGGGAAAGCTTGATCGAAATGCTGAAGAGTGATGGAAATCTAGTTGACCCAAGAGACATTGGGGACGGGGAGTTAAAAAGAGGCATAAAGGGGATATTTATCGTGGAGGTGAATCGACTTCCCGACTGTGATGAAGCCGCCATGATTCCATGGAAAGAAGAACAGTTACATATAATGCAAAAAAGACACCATCTACACAAGTCAGGATCCGTGTGAATGACATTAGATCTTCACCAAGGATGGACATGTATAAGAATACAGATCAGGCATGCTCAATTCGCATGAGGCTATAAATCAAAGTATGCCACATCTCACCATGTCTACCCAAGGTCATCTTCCCGCCCTATGTCCCAAGCCTTTCACATCATTCGTCGTCCTCACCTCAGGGGGGCAGCAGGCATAAGACCTCAAAAAAATCCCTGGCACATACAAGAACCATCGTCACCGTAACATTAGGTAGGTATATACAAGACACTCCATTATTCAGGCTAAGCAAAACAAGGGTATACAGAAGCTTTTTCATCTCTCCTTCGTCTACACCGCTCATATGTAACAATAGAGAAAACAAAAAAGTAAACGGGTCATATCTTCGCTTCGTGCACATGTATGGTCCAACACATCAAAATCGTTCGTTATACGACAGCGAATTTCCTCGTAGCCGCCTGCAATGCCTCCCATTCTCGGGATCCCACAATCTGCACGCCGTCCCCAGAGTGCGAAGTCGGCTTCTTCTGTGTGGCATCGCCAGGCAGTCGAATCTTCAGCCGTGCTGCGGCTTCTCGCTTCGTGCTACTCTGTTTGTCTCTGCCGAGGCTAGCAGCGCGGTCCTGGACGAGAAGCATGTCCGTCTTCTTCAGCACTGAATCCTGCCAGGCCCTCCAGGCCTCAAAGTCCTCCATTTGCTTAGCCGCATGGTATTGAGGCGTTGACCTGGCCGGGCGCCAAGCCAGCTTCTGCTTGGGCGCGGTGTTGAGATCGAACACGGAGGCAGATGTGGCCATCTTGATGAGCTCTCCAAGCACGTCTTTACCCTCGGCAACGACTAGCGCCTTGCGCTGCTGCTCGGGGCTAGCCTCCTTCTTCAAGGGCTCCGAGAGCCACTCGTAATCCTGCTGTTCCTTCATGCGCGCACGGCGGTTGTCCTCGCGCAGATAGCGGACGGCGGCCTGCAAGCTTTCAATGTCCTTCTTCAGCGCATCCATTTCGCGTGCGGTGGCGACGGCCCGCTCCTGGCCAGCCTTCATGTCCGCAGCGTCGGCGCCGTCGGCATAGGCCCTGCTGTCGCTCGCAATCTTCTTCCACTTGTCTCGCTCAGACTCCAGGTTTTTGAGCTCTCGGTCCTGCTTCTCAATGTCTTCCTTGAGGCTAGTTACATGACGATTGACGTGTTCAAGCTCAGCCTGCAAGCTGCCAATGCGCTCGACGTTCGCCTGGGCATCGCGCATTCGAGATTCAAGCGTTTCAATCTTGAGGGCAGCGGTGCTGAGATGCTCGTCCCTCTGCGCGATCGTCCGGCGAGCCTCGTTATGCTCGGCCTTGAGTCTTCTAAGCTCTTCTTCGGTGTCCACCGGGACGGTCTTGAGCGTCTTGAGGTCCTGTGCACGAAGACGCCAGGGAGACGGGTTGACGTCAAACTCAATGGTGTGGTCCAGGTCGGCGGCGAGGGCTGCTAGGTCAGAGATTTGCGCGCCGGCAACCTTCAGCTTGCCGAGGTAGTCGGAGAAGAGATCCGATTCATTAGATTGAGTAGATTCGAGGACGGCTTGGTGTATGGCTTCATTGATCTCTCCGTAGGTAAAGGGCTCGTTTCGGCCTTCATCATGTGTGAATAGCTTATGGATGGCGAGTCCGATTTGACGTGCGAGACGCGCGAGCTCTTGAGTCAGAGTCTCGCACTGCTCAAACGTCTCCCTCGTCTCTTCACCCAGCGAGAGAGACCGAGTCTTCAAGTCCTCCAGAGCTCGAACCGCCTTGCCGGCGAAGACCTTGGTGCTTCGAGTCTGTGTGATGGCGAGATCAATTCTCTTGGCAAAATGTTGAGCCAGCTCTTCCTCTTCGCCCGCCGCCGGGACTGCCTGCTGTACCATGCTCCGGATGACATTGAATGCTACAGTTGCCGAATCGAGATGGCTTTGCACGACCAGAGCCTTCATGTGAATGTCGTCCGCATAAGCAGCAACGCCGCCGGAGATGTGTACCTCCCCAAGGTGAGACATGAGTGAGATTGTGCGCTGCAGCTCGTCAGCGCACTTTTGTTCTTTCAACTCATCCCGGCGCAGGCCGTCGATCCAGGTGTTTAGCGCTCGCTCAACTGGCTCTAGCTCCAGCAGGGCATTTTGGTACTTGGTGAACTGGTCGATAGAGCAATGGCTGATATCATTGACAAAGCGGTCACACATTGCTGCAACCCAAACAAGCTTGTCGATAGCATCGCAGCCGGCAAAAATATCGTCCTCATGGCCCGGCTCGGGCTGTCCGTTGACACGCTCCCTAATGAATCCGTTGAGGAGGTTTGCCTTGAATGCCAGTCGACGGAATCGCAGGAGAGCAAGGACGGAATCCTGATCATCTTGATAACTATCAGGGAGGAAGAGCTTAACGATTTCGAGGTGCTGCTCTGCCTCCTGAGCTTCAAGCCGTCGTAGCTCAAGGTCAATCGTCTTGACTTGGGCCTTGGATGCAGAGATCTGCAGCTTCATGTTGAGATCCATCATGGCCCTTGAGCGGTCGTTGAGCTTCTCGGACTCTCCCTCGGTGACGGCCTGGGACGCTCGCATATCGTCTAGGTCGCTCTGCAGGTTCGTGACAAGTTCACGGAACCGCGATAAAGTATACTCCATATCGCCCAATGCGACATCTTGCTGCTGGGCTCGTCTTGCCTGCTCTGCAATGACGCTGTCCCTGAAGTCAAGCTCTTCCTGCATCTCCTTTTCGTTCTGGACGTGATTGATCTCGAGCTCATCGTTGATCTCCTTGAGATTCTCCAGGTCCTCAATAACGGCTTTGAGCTCCTCTATTTGTTCAGACATGCTCATGTTCCTTTCTGTTAGATCCTCAATCATGTCCTCAGCGCCCAATGCGGTGTCTAGCTGCTGTCGCAAATCTTCCACAGCCGACTCCGACTGTGCAAGCTTCTCTTTCGCGGTAGCGTGTTCCTCCTTCAAAGCGTTGAATTCCTTAAGTTCCTCTTCCATTCCTGCAATCTGGTCCCGGAGTTCCTGTTCTTGTTCTTGCGTCAGATCTCGCAGTCGTAAAAGTGCCTCTCGTAGCCTCTCGTTGGTACGCTCCATTTGGAGCCAGCCCGTACTTGCACGCTCTTCCGGCGTCATGCCCTTGCTATACTCGTCATTCTCTTCCTTGAGAATCTCGATTTCCAGTTGCAGCTCCTCGGTCTTCTCTTTCAAAGCCTCCAGCTCCATCTTCAAGACTTCCGCCGTCTCCTCGGCCATTTCTCGATCGAGGGTGGCCAGTTCCAGGGCAGTGTCATGTTCCGCTTGAAGAGCCTCGACCGACTCAAACCTCGCCTCAGCCTCCTTTATCGCCTTTCTCAGGTCGGTGTTCTCCTGTTGTATCGGTTGGTATTTCTGCTGTAACTTTTGGATGATGCCTTCGAATTTGTCTCTCTCCCCTTGGATCGTTTCCAGCTGCTTGAGTTTATCTCGGTCCTCGATGCGTTTTCGTTCCAAGACTTTTAGCTTCGCCTTGAGGTCTTCGATTTCTCGGCTGGCAGCCGTGCTTCCCACGGAAGACCGCGAGGAGCCAGCCGGCGCAGCAGGCTTCTTGAGTGGCGGTGTTGTGGAAGATGCGGCCGATGACGCGGCGGCAATCCTCTCCAGCGCATTCGCTCTTCCAACGGCCGGGCTCGTCGGCTGCGGCGAGAGTATTTCATCCTCGCCTTCAATGGGGGAGCTCAGAGGCTCATCGGACTCCCTGTTTGCCGCGCTCGAATCTCTTCCTCCTTGAGAGCTGGCAGACGTCCTGCGACCGGATTCCGGTCGCGACGCAGCCTTGGGGGCGGCAAAACCCCCACGCCCGCCGATGGACCTTGTCGGAGCGCTACCGGATCGCGACGTAACAGACGAGATCGAGGACTGCCGCACTGATCGCTGACCAGGCTGCGGGGGCGGAGGAGGTCCCATGCTGGTTCGCGACGCCGGTAGAGATGTGCGAGGCTTACCCGTAGCGGACGGCACTCGGACAGTAGACGGCGTCCCGGTTCGAGACACGCTAGCACTTGAGGAACTGCTGAGCTGTTTGGTAGGAGATTTAGAAGGCGACTTAGTCCTCAGTTAACACGAACATGCCACTCAAGAGCGCATCGACTTACCCGCAAAGCGCTCGAAGACTGCGACGGCTTATGATGAGGGGCTGGGCTAGGACTAGGCGCGTTGGCGCTGCTCTTCCTCCTATTCAGGTTGGCATCGCTCCCGGAGACCGAAGCTCTCCCCACGGTTGGGTGGAAGCCAGGCGGCCGAGCGGGCTTTCGAGCTGCTGGCTTGGGCGCCGGTGGCTGCGCGATGATTGTTGCCATCATGGGCTTGACAAACATGCCGTAGCCCATGGGGCAGTCGAAATACCGCTCGCCCTGAACACTTCCATCGTTCTTCCCCGTCTTCTCCTCGAGCTCGACGCCAATCCATTCGCCCACCTGGAAGTGAGTCGGGCCCGCAAATCGCACGATAGCCTTGCGGCCATCATTGAGCAATACTGTTTGCCCAGGCTTGAAGTCCGGCATTATGACGACAAGTTAGAGGGGAGATGTTGCATCATGAGGTTCGCGTGGGTCGAGGCCAGGTGTGTCTGTTTTTTTTTTTTTTCTTTTGCTTTTTTTTCTGGTATTGATTCTGTCCTTTAACAGGTGGCGGCTAAAAGGGGGGGGTTCGCGAGGAGAGTCGGAAGCTGTATGTATGAAGGTCGAGCTAGGGAATGGAGGCAAGGTAGGTCAAAGTGGAGGCAGAGGTAGTCCAAAGTCGCGTTGGAAGCAATGCGCGAGACAAAGGAGCTCATCTGCACTCTGCGCCATGCGTTCGTTACCTTTACCTTAATAAGGTAGTACGTACCTGCCTGCTGTACCTGTATGCGGTACTGTTTGGCGGGGCCTGAACCCCCTTTGATGTGCACTAGGCGACATACAGGTAAATGGTACCCTCAAGAAGTGTGTGTTTTCCTAATATGCTAAAGTAGCGCTACTCCCCTTTCCCATACGATGAACATGATATCAATTCCTGCTGAGCAATGGTTCGTAGCACCTGCCAGGCACAAAAGCCCCGGTCTTTTTTAATCACCACCACCAAAACGACACGGAATGGGGTTTGGTACTACCCAAGAGTACCTACAAAGCATGAAGTGGCCCCAGTCTCGAACCCAAATGCAGCAAACAAGCGATTCAATTGCTGAGAAAATGGCCAAATTGTTGGCAGATTATGGGCTCAGTCAATGTCATTGGACAACAGAGGTACCACTGCACGGCTTTTATCACATCCCAGAGTGTGATTCCAAGGTCTTGTTTTGCTGGAAGAACATCGCGAGAACATCCATACCTGATGCCCTACCGAGTACTCAACTGTATCATTGAACAACAAAAAAGTAAGGCAAAGTACCTCACGTGCCGGGCAGGTCAGGTAAAAGGCGGGAAGCAGCTGAGGTACTTTAGTACAAGGTACTATACTCTGTATTACTCCTCAGACTGAGTAGCGGTGGGCAAGCCAAGGCGGCCGTATAGCTTCACCTACCTTACCTTCAAACACTACTGGAACGAACAACATGGTGGGTGACTCATTGCTTCAACTATCATATTCCCCATGGTCAATTTCATCCTAGTAGCTATACTAGGGAGGTATCAAACTAAAAACACAACAATCCCGTTGGCCTGTGCAACAGGTGCAGATTCTCCTCAAGCACAAATTCGGTGTCCACACCACGCACAATTGCAGTGCTAACGTGTACCAGCACAATCAGGTCCCTCAACTCTATTCCCATAATTCTCTGGTTCCTTTCTTCGCAGTATTTCTCGAACAAAAGCGAGATTGCTCAACTTATCCGTCTGGAAACAGCGACAGGCCCTCATGTCTTCGTGATATTTCTGCGGTCCCCCAAACGGTGGAGCAAGTACTTTCTACTTTCTCGTCTTGTACATCGATTGATGAAGAAGTCGTTGTTCCATCTTTCCTCTTCTTTCTATTACTTCCATCCTTTGTACATCACCTGCGTCTTACTCGAGCCTCCAGTTTGGAGGCACCGCATCGCAGAATGAGGCCGCTCTAATCCACTCCATAATTTCAAAAGACAGGCGTCGTTCGGTCGCTTCGTCCAGACCTTTAGCTTTAGGAACTCTCACCAGAATGAGCCCCATATGTCGCGAAAACTCCACAGCTCCCAGTGTGCTAATCTCGTCCTCGTCGCACGGCTTGACATAGATGACCAGATCAGGACAAATTGTGTCACGCCAGAGGCCAGCCATTGTTTGCCAGTGATCGAGTGGCGTATACATGTCCGGCAGTGATGTCGTGCAAGCGAAGCGATCAGACAAGGTCAAACTGAACCCTTCTTTCACAAGCGCCACAGGTGTTTTCCTTGGGAGACTCCCTTCATCTGCTAGCGATTGCTTCTTGCTATCTTCCTGAGGCTCGGTCGACAACTGGTCAACTTGACTGCTATCCCGTTCTCCCGCTCTTTTCTCTCCTGCGCTGGCTACATGGTCTTTGATTTCTTCCGACGCTTCGCGCCAAGATAGTATTGTGCGAAGGTAGGATGAGAAAACGCCTTCAGTCCTTGCCTCTCTGCTAGCTGCGGCAGAATCTTCGCTTTTTTCGTTGGGCCAAACCCTGAGTGAAACATCGCCGTGATATAGCAAGCTTCTCTCTACAGCTGAGCCGACCTCCTGTAAAAGAGTGGCAACGGGGCCTTCAACGGCAATGAAAGCCCCGCGAGTGCGCGGGGAGGTTTCCTCACGGCTCAACGGCGGTGCAGGTCGACAGAGACTTGCCAGGATTGTCAATTTATGTTTGACAGAGATCGACATGATACTTGCTTCGACATCTTTATCCTCCATGCCTCGCGCGGAAAGTCGACGCTTGGGGCTCCCTGTCAACGATAGGCCGTTTTTACCATCGTCTATAGTCGGCCGTGAGGGTGATGGTGATATTGGGTTTTGGAGGGGAGGAAGGCGGAGGGATTCGTCAAACACGCTGCTCCGTCGCGAGCTGCTTCCCAAATCGCCCAACATCCAAGGTCGAGGCGGCGGTGGCATTGGGAAGCTCCGTGACTTGGGCAGAGACCCAAGCTCTGGCAGGGTAGTGTGAGAATACGGTCTGGCCTGACTTCCTTCAGATGTCAACCTCGCTGAATCTGCTGGCCCTGATCCGCCGTAATAGTCAGGACGACCGCTGGCCAAATGGTAGTCGCCGGCACCATTTACTCTGCGTCGCTTCACATCCGGCGACGTTGGCTCGTAGTCATCAGGACTTCGATACGGGGGGTATCTGCCTGGCATAGAGAGCCTATTGATGGGTGAAAGCTCAATGCTTGTCCGTCGAGGTATATCGGTGTTCAACCTATGAAGAGGTGGCCTGGGCTGTGGCTCCGAGTTGCTAAGACCTGGGGGCATAGGCGTCGCAAAGGGGGTAGAGGGAGTTCGTGGAGTTGCACTCAATCGACCGTTACACCGCGGACACCGTCCCTGGTCTTCGAGAGCCGATGAGCCAGGCCAGTTCTGAGACCTGACACCGCGACGTGGCTGATATCGATAGTTGGGATACTGGTGTTGATGGCGCTGTTTCTCCTCTTCGGCCAGCTTCTTCCACTCTTCCTTGACGTCGGATACCTCGTTCTTCCATTTTTCCCCAATAATCTTGGAAATTTCAGGGTTGGAAAGCCGTGGGTTCTCTGCCGTCACTTGAGACTGATGATGCTGTCGATACAATATGAAGGCTGCAACAGGGAAGAATGTCAGCCTACGAAGTCTTGATGCTTCTCTTAGATACCGTGGTATGGGAAAGTGATGGCTTGAATGCATCTCAGCTCGCCGAAATACGCCCCATTATCCCTTTGCCATGGGTAGGCAAAGGGATGCAATTGTTTAACCTACCATTTCGAGGTCGAGGAATCTTTGGAGTTGGTGCGCAGATGCAGATATCTCGTCCACCATTAGAATACATCGCTGTCGAGGTGCCGAGTCCCAGCTGATCTAGCGCATCATAGTTTGCGTTGGGTGTGCCAACAGGTGCAGACGGCCTCCTCACGGTGGCCGCTGCTAGGGGACTCGAGTTGTGCAAGGGCCCAAACGCAGCATCGGAGCTGCCTCGCCGGGAGATCTCATCGAGATCCATACGGGAATGGACCGGAGCCATATCCATGTGCCGGGCCGCCAAAGACAGAACCTGGGTCATGTTGGAAGGCACAACAGATTGGACAGAAAACAGGCTGATCGGAGAAGGCAAGTACGAGTGATCATCCCCTGGTCCACGGAGGATCTTGTCTGGTGTAAGGGCGGCCTGAGTTTATTGTTCTTCGACAAGAATGGCACAACAAGGGAGCACGCGGCAGCCGGCAGGAGCACTGACAATAAATCCAAAGGAAGACACCGAGAGCCAGAAATGAGCGGCCCTAATGTTAATAATGTACTAATGAAGAAAGTGTGACCTATCGAAAGGTTGGGGAGGATTCAAGAAGGGGAGGGGGAAGCCAGAAATCGGAGGGGGGGGAGTATTGTGAGCGAAAGTAGAAAAGGCTGGCGGCTTGGGGCTTTGTGAATGAGAGGATGCCATTCACAATACTGGGTTGTTCCTTTCCGTCAACAGCCGCCACTGCTTTTTTGGGTTCATCTGATGAGTGGACACCCCTGCATGTCTCGGGTGTCTTGCTTCTAGAGAAAGGTCTTGCCTCTTCATAGATTATAGATCATGACACTGGAGCCTGCACCCCCCCTGTCGCCAGCAAGGCAGCTTGTTTCGCTCCGAACGAGGAGAAGCAGAGAAAGAAAGTTATGGGGCTAACGCCCAGATCGATGCGATGGACGGTGGAGAGCGGAATACGGGAAGAGTTGGATGAGGAACAAGAACGAGTGGGCGGAACGATGGCCCAAAGGAAAGTTTCTTTGTCTACTTGTTCGTTTGCAGCAGCTGGCCGATGCGGATGGCGGCTTTGCTTTTGCTTAAACCCACCCGTGGGTTGTGATTCAGCAGCTGGCGAACGAGCAGAATCCACGTCCTTCGAGAGAGACAATGCCAGCTGTCAACCCGTGCGGCAACAATACACACATCACAAAAGACATCTGCCTGCCTGCTTCATCTATGCTCCCGGCAGCCCCAAGCAAAGCGCGCGCACGGTCTCCCTGTTCCATTCTGTCTGCCCGCACACGGTGCCAGCGAGATCAAAGTCATGATCAGACGTTCGAGATCTCACAGCGCCATATGTCCTCGTCGCCTGCTGGGGGGGGCTTTCCCCCTTCAGCATCTTGTCTCTTCACCTCGTCTTGCTCTTTTGTCTCTCTTCCGATTATTCTTCTTCCGCAAATCTCGTTTTGTCTGATTCGGTTCTCAAACAGAGGTACTTGCGGCGGACGAGCCCATGTCCGTGTCCGTGTCCTTATCACCACCCCTCATGCCACCCCTCCCCCCCCCCCCTTTTCCCTCCAACCTCACCCAAAGACGGACAATGCCGCCTTTGGAATGCACGCCATCTATCCTCTGGAATGCTAGAGCTCTGAGACAAGGACTATGATCTGTATGTGAGCACACCAAGCCAGGCAAAAAGTCTCTACCACACGTGATGCGCACTCATGCACTCTTTCTTTCCCTCATTGCACCGTCTTGGCTGCCACTCCTCTCCTTGCCTAGTGCGAGAGTTGTCCACGACTCATCATAGCCATCTGCGGCCACGAGGCGTCCTATGGGATGCATTCGTCATTCAGTCTCTCTCTCTGTCTTTCTTATCCCCACTTGCGTCGTCACAGAAAGTAGGCACCAGCAAAAATAAAAAAAGGAGAAAGGGAGTGGAGCGCATGGATGGACACTCTGGCTCTTCAACGTCCTTTTTTTTTCCTTCTCCGCATTGATGAGATGGCCTCTTCTCCCTAAAGATGCTTGGTGTCTCGGAGAGTTGGGGTCGCGGCGTAAGGGAGGGCCGGGCACTGTTGTAGAAGTATGCAGGACAATTTTGTTACATGGGCAGCGCGAGAGACATGGCCGGTCCCGCCATTTCAAAATCCTTTCAACCAAGTCCAATGGTTTCTCAGGGCTGTCTAGTCCCCAGTACTATGTATGTACTCCGAACGTCGTGTGCAGAAAAACAACCAAACAACAAATTTGCCTAAGATTTTTTTCGTTGAACCCTTTCGTGACCTATTAAAAAGAAAAACAGTTGATGCTGTTTGGCACATCACCAGGCGCCATCCTCCTCGGAAGATATCCTCCCCCCCTCCCCCCTTTAACCCGATCTAGCCTTGTCCGTCTACAGCGTCTAGCAAAATTACAGATAGCCTCGTCCGGCCTCGCTGGCAAGTAGTGAGGCGCTACGCCGGGCGTCTAGGAAAAGGTCTTCGCACTCAGACACATCCTGGACATCAATCTGTGAGCGGCCGTTGGCCTTGGCAAGAATGCTGTAAAATCACACAAGTCAGCATCCATGTCTTGCGTAAATAACAGCCCCCATCAAATTCAAGTCCTTAACAGTTCCCTGCGGAGGAACTTACCTTGAAGGCGTCAACAACTGTAGGCAGTATCTTAAGCTGACTCGAACACCGTGCTCAGAAATCTTATCGATGGCGGCGTCGGTAACCGACACGCCCTCCGTTGTGGCGCGGAGCTTGACAATCTTCTTGATTTCCTCCGCCGAGTATGGAGAAGTGGGAATGATGAGCATGCGAGCTAAAAAGTCGGGAGGAATGCCGTGAGCCGCGACAACATCATCGGTACCTCTTATTGTGCACATTCCGCGGTTCGATGCCAGGACCACAATGGGGGCAATGGTGGTTTCCAGCGCCCTGTTCAGGTAGGTGAAGCACTCCACGTCGAGCATGTGAGCCTATTGGGCAGTTCTGTGTCAGTTGTCTTGATACCAATGTACTCCGTTTTTACCTTTTTTTTTTTTTTTTCTTTTATTCTCCGATACAATGAAGCAGGGGGGGGGGGGAAGCATTACCTCATCGATGAACAGGACACCCGGGACTAGCTCGGCCACACCTTGGTCGATGTATTTCCCAACAACTTTGTTGATCTCGGTACGTAGCTTGTCCGTGATTTCCGTCATCTTGGGTTTCAACAGTTGGCCCATCATGCTCATGATGTCCTGGCCACCCTGCGGCCTCGCGTTGGCCACGTCGAGATCATGTAGTGTGACATCCTGCACAATCTCCTTCTTCTTGTGCACCTCGCCCTTGGGGATGGGCACGTACTCTTCGGCTTCCAGATCAAACTCGGTGGCATACGCATCTGACCGTCCCACCCGCTTGCAAGCGCCCGTGTTGGCTTCGATGTAGATGACGTCGCCGACGGTAACTCTCTCCTTCTGAATAGCCTCGTAGATGCTCGGGTCCAACCGAAGCTTCTTCTGGCCCTTGGCGCTCTTCAGCCCAATCAACAGCGTGCTGATGGTTTTCCCGTAGCCACCCAGCGGGTTTTCTGCCTCCTCCGGCGTGAGCTCGGTGACTTCGCCCTCGTAGACCTCCTTCGTTTCCCGGACCTTGAGGCCGATCGCTCTCCGAAAGTTCTCCATCAGCACCTCCGTCTTCTTGACTTCGGACGAATAGATTTCGCTGCCCACGATCGGGCAGAAGGGAATCTTGGTGCCTAGTTCTTGACTAATGGCGAGTGCCAGAGCTGTCTTTCCGGTCCCGGGGCCACCGGCTAACAGGACGCCTCGGCCAGCCATCTTGTGAGCTCGAATCAGGTCGACGACGACGCCGCATGACTATACAGAGTAAAACCGGTCAGTAGCCAAGCCAAATGGAAAGAGATTGCCGATTTCAGAGTCGCCTACTTCTCGTGCCGGGACCTGGCCGACAAACCCTCCAGCCTGCGGATCGGCATAGCCATCGGGCTTCAAGCCCAAGCCCTTGATGTGCGTATGGGCAGCGGTACGATTATCGCGTTTGTTGCCTTTGACCTCGCTGATTTGAACCATCTTGGCGGTATGCTCTGGGCTCTCTATTATCGATTAGGATTAAAAAAAAAGAAAAGAAAAGAAATTCTGACACTCTTGGCCTTGAGTAGGATGTCGGTCCGTCTATCGCATAACGTTGGGAAGATGGCCGAGATACCAAGGACGAGGGTTAACGATCTCGAAATTTTGCGATTGGATCGCAGCCCTGCAGCTATCGAGTTCGAACCAGGCGAGGCGTCGCGACAACTTTAGCTCAAGCGCTGCACGTGATCTGGAATGTCAGATCAGGCACAGGTACAGGCACGCTCACACTTGGTGACCTACCCTAAAGTCATCGTGAGAAGCATGGATTTTGTCATCTCGAGCATACGCATGAATCTGTTGTCATGGTTATTGTCTGGAATTCTTTGAGTTGTGCAATTGATTTCAACTGCTGAATACCCATGATTACAAAAGATGTTGCTTTTCAATCCATGCTAAGCCCGTTTCTATTGGTTCTAGTGCTATGCGGCTACTAAGTATATGTGTTCTACCCAAGAAGTTATCCCATATCCACTCATCACAGCGTTCAAAAACCCGAAATTTTGCAAAACTCGTGCCATATCAAATCCTGCTAAGTCTTATGCCCTCCGCATTTCCTCCAACACCAACAAGCATGGGAGACCCTTCTGCATCCCCTGCCAGATTCCCCTGTCTCTCAACATCATCGGCCGTCGGAGCAGGCGCATTCTTCATCAACACAATGGTAATGGCACTGCCCAAGATGAGCGCGCAACCGGCGAAGCTCATGAAGCCCATTGTGTGGCCGAAAACCCAGCGGTCAAAGCTCACGGCAAACAACATATGCGTGTACACCATGGCATTCGCCCTGTTGGACTTGTCTGCTGCCAGGCCCGCGGTCAAAAGATATTGCATGATGAAGCCCGGTATGGAGACCGAGGAGAGGAGGAACCAGCCCTTTGCAGACGTTGGCGTGATCCATCTCAGATGGGGCTGACTGATGTCCAAGATCGGTGCCAGCACCAGGATGAGGACGCAGATGATGCCGCACGACATGCCAAAGAAGTTGACCGAGATCAGAGGATGGGCACGTTTTCCAATAGCACGAATGCTCGTGAAGGCACCTGCAGCCCCTAGCACTCCAAGAAGCGCCACGCCGACGGCAAGCAGTCGCTCCTCGGCCGTGGGTTCGTGTTCAAGGCTGGGGAAAGACCCATCGACTTGCTCGGGAGCTTTGGCCATCTGGTCCTTGGAGGAGTGGTGGCCCGTGAACAACGAGGCCGGCCGTGCAATGAGAATAACCCCCAGAAGGGCGACGACTGTGGCAATTTGCTCCGTCTTTGTAAACGGTTCACGAAGGGCAAAATAGCACAACAGGCCAGCAACCCCGGGGGCAAGAAAGGTGATGACAGTGGCATCGGCAAGCGGCAAGTACATCATGGAATACCACATGCCGTATATGCCAAAGAATCCCGACAGGCCTCGAGCCAGCAAAAGCCATCTAATCTCCTTCTGGCCCCAAGGGAAGTCGGGGACAGTCTTCCACCAGGCATACGCAAAGCAGCCAAAGACGGTGACCCACTGTCGAAGGAGAAGAACTTGGACGGGGTGTATGCCGTCGCCATCCAGCTCGAGCAGTCGAGCGCTGAGGTTCATCAAAGCCCCGAAGAACTGGGAGACAGCGACAAGTATGGACGGCTTGTTCCTGATCCAAAACGTTTTCAACGGCGACGACGGCGTCTGGAAGGGAGACTGATACGCTCCTGTTGGATTATACGGCTCATAAGGGATTGGCGATAGTCTTCCGCTCAGCGCCGGGCTTATTGATAGACGACGCAGGCCATCGGCGAACAACGACGGCTTCGCTTTCAGTTGATAGCCGCCTACTGTAAGCGCACCTTGGGTATCTCTATGCATATCTTCTGTTTCTTCCAAACGGCTCTTGTCCGACGAGAGATGCCGCTCGAAGCTGTTCTCGGCCGCTGGCGGGGGCGGAGTTCCGCGGCTGACATCCATGATTACCATGACGAAATGCACGAATAAGGATGATGACGATGCTGCATTTGTACCTTTGCGCAGCCGGTCGCAGCAGCTAAGTGATGGAACAGAACAGAACAAGCAGCAGCAGCAATAACGACAAGCACCAAGCAATAGAACGGCCGTGGAACTTTTTGCACTCTGACAAGGCAAGAGTTGGAAGAGATGGGCTTCTACAGAAGGGATGCTATCTTCTCTAGGCTTCTAGCAAAGCAAAAAGCACCAGTGGCCATCGGTCAACCACACACCATCATTGCGGAAAAGACCTGATCCTCTGCTTTCTGCTTGGCAGCTCGTCCTCCCCAGGGCACCCCATTGGCCTTGGGATGTGTGGACCCGATATATCTAGTCGTCACTCTCCAGCCGCCCTTGCGCAACTCGCACATGGGCTGGCGAGCTTTCCCTCTGGAGCCAGTCGGAAGCGAAGCGGCAAGCTTACAAAACCCCCATTCCCACCCCTCTCCAGCACGTCAGTAGGATTTGGCTAAAAACGAGTGCGAATAAGGCAAGATGGACAAGGGATTCCGCCTGCACGGTAACCCGATATCGCTAACTAACGGCCGGGCCGGAGCACGGTGTGGGTGGGCGCGAAGCGGATATCGGTCTCGGGTTTCTTGTCCCCGCTCTATTTCCAAACAATGGAGCTGAAAATGGATCCGACAATGGTTTGTTGTCTTTCAACCCCGGTGCTCCATCTGGGGTAGGAAGATGTGAAATTTTTATGTAGTTGTAAGCAGTGACTGTCCCAAGATGGAATATATTTATGCTATTAGAAGCCGCTCATGGGTAGAGACTCAACTGTCCCATAACGATTATAATGGCCGTGGATGTCATGAGAAATCAGCATCCATTAGGCTAGTAGAGACAGGTGATATGAACGAAAAGAAGTCATTAAAGCAGATTATATGTATACGTCTATGTATATTCTCTCAAGCCCAAGATTTGTAAATCTCCCAAGCGCCAGCCCGTCCATATTCCATGCAGTTAATTGATGTGCCTTATATTCCTTGACTCCATAACGACGCCCGGCGAAAGATACCATATGAAGTAAATAGCCCTCAGAGCCGCAATAATTTATTCCCAACAGACGCCAGACCATCCTCACCTCTTCTTCCCCAAAGCATCAGCCTCCGCTTCTGCATCATCGTCTGCTTCGCCCAGCTCTTCTTCCACTTTGTTCGTCTTCGTCGACGTCGTCCCCGTCGCCTTTTCCCGCTTCTTTTCCTCTTCCGCCGCATCCTTCATAATCTCGTCTTCGCCATCCCTCAAAATCTCTCGTGCTTTCTTAATCTCCTTTTGCTTCTCAAAGACTTCCTGCACCTTGCCCAAGAACGCAGGGTTTTTGCGAAACGCAAACTCAAAGTCCTCGTATTTGATCTTCTGTCGCCCAGAGTAGTTCGCCGCGCGGTTGGCTTCGAAGGCAATGGACTGCATGAAGTCGGTGAGGATCTCGTCTAGGACGCGGACCGTTTCGGGCATGGGGTTTTTGATGTCGCCGTGGGCGTAGAGAAGCTGGGCCACTGAAGACAGCCTATTAGCTTTACTTTTATGTCTTCGCTGCATACTTTTCTTGGCCATTTCTCTTCACTCCGGGAGAGGGCGGTGCGTACGTTCGGCGTGAGAAAAGTTCATTTTGCCGACATTCTTGCCGGCACGCGCACGAGGCTCCATGTTGGGCTGCTTTGTCTGCCTTTTCCCTTTTTGTTTCTGGAGCGATTTAGTGCTAGAGATCGAGTTGATCGATCACTCGATTCTTTGAAGAAAATTATTTTTTTATAAAAGCTCAAAATCCAGCGGCTCGGCGGATGTGGCCTGAGAGCACTCCAATGTTCTAGATGTCTAAAACAAAGGCGGCTCAAAAGTTGCACGACATTTCTCGAGCTTTGCTGAAATCGCAAGTCCTGGTTGGTTGGAGAAGTTGCATGTCATCGCAGCTGATGTGGGGCCTCTGGACGGTCGGAACGGAACATCTTTCTTCCCATCTAACATCTGGCCCCTTCCCAGCTCCGAGATGACGAGAGGGATGCTTTGCGCTGGCTGCTGTTTGAAGCTACCACTTGTCTCGAGGCATTGATTTGCAGTCGCCAACATGGTAAGTCTTCAATATAGACTATCTTCGTGTTTTGAAGAGGTGGTTCACGGTCGCTAATCTCTTTCCTACAGTCTGCGCTATTCAACTTCAAGTCCCTGTTGCTCGTCATCCTATTGTTAATCTGCACGAGCACCTATGTCCACCACTTCACTCCAGGCATCATGGACCGAAACAAGAACGGGTACGCTCCGTCTCCGCCACTCTATATTACGCACGCTGTATCTTTTGTCAAGGAGCTAATGAAGCGCAAAGCGTCATGGGCATCTTTTGGAAATGCGCAAGAATAGGAGAACGACTCAGTCCATATATAAGTATATGTTGCGTCGCCATGGCTGTATGTGCCTACCTCTGGACCCGATAAGACAGCAATGCTGACATGGATATGCTAGGTTTCTATTCTGTTGAGCTAAATATTTACGCATTTTAAGGAGCTTGAGACGGGAAAAAAAAGGACCGAATCCTTCACCAGGGTAATGAACTAAATAATCACATATCGGGAGTTTAGGCGAATGCGGCGGGTTGGGGACATTCATGACAGTCTCATATAATTTGATAGATAGATATGAAAGCGACAGAGTCTTCAGAGAAAGAATTCCGCAATTGCAAAGATGAAAGCCCTCGACATAGCGGAAGGTCTAGTAATATCACACGAGCAACTTCAAATATTTACTACGCCTGCACTGAATGTCACACCCGTCACTTATCAGCCGCTATAGAGAGTCGCGAAGCCTTTTATCCTTGACTAGTTTACGACTGAAAGAATCCGGCGAGTGGGAGACTTCTGCAGAGAGCTTGTGGACAGTGATTTTACAGCTCTTCACTATGTTCCCGCGTAAGTCTCCAAATGAACGACAGTCTCTTTACTACCAAGACCTTGGTTTGCCCACCTTAACAGCCAAAACAATGGGTGTTTATCGAGTTTGTCATCAAACTCCCCTTGGCCCTATATTCCTTGATCATATTGTCTTTTTTAACCACGCACTACTCAACTTCAACCTATCCGCCCGGTGCTGTATACCTATATCCGCGTTGGCGATGTCACAGGAAACAGGTCAGCATTCGGTGCAGATATCTTGATTAGTAGATAAAGAGGCCTTAATCAAGGCGTACCAGAAAGCGGTATCCTTTTGTTCTCCGTCTGGGTCCCATCTCCCACATTGATAGGCATAACCCCATGGCTTTTGCTTTCTTTTTTCTTTTTCCTGTAATTTATACTGCCTCATTGGACTCCGATATAAGTGGCCAATTCGAAATTAATGCATACTGTAATAATACAACTTCATTTGGAGGAAATCTTTCCAGAGCTTTTGGAACATCACTCGATGGTTCGGACACGATCCTGATTAGCGCGGACGCTTGATGATCGGGTGTTTCTAAGCCGGAGCAGTGTAATCGCGACTTTTGGCTTTTGAGCGAGGTAGTAACGGTTATGTAAAGCGCAACATTGCTCCATCATGCTCCTTGAAATCATATCTGTATCCCAGCAACAGTCGCCAGCATCTGCCGCGTTCACGACTGGCAGCGGTAAAGCATGAAGCCGAATCTCGGCCCTGTATCATGTACAGTGTCGTCTCGTCTTCCCCCGTACCCGCACACCGACAAACCTCCCCTGACGTCAGCGGCATGACTGCTCATTCGCCGACTGGGCCGTTTAAGAAGCCAAAGGGAAAATTCCAGAAGGTCATCTCCGAGATTTGCGATTGTTGAATCTGACTAAGTGCATTCCGAGATGCCGGGGGGGGGGCGCCTGCTCGAACCCACCAAAGGCTCTTGGCGGATGAAGAAGCCCGAGCTAGGAGGAGAGAAGCTTCTCCCGCCTTATGACCGTTCAAGACGAAGTGCAAGATTTCTGCGGTCCGCAAGATAGCTCCTTGTAGGGATACAAGGCGTGGACCATCGGTTGCCTTTCCGCACGCGTACAAAAAAATCTTTATTGCCGCCTTTCCTTCGCTTCTTCTCCTCATCTCATCTCTCTTGTATGTTACGCTGCGCGCTTCCTGCATAGCTCCACCGCCTCGGCGCCTTCGGGTACGTTGCCGGCAGAAGCGAAGTTTTTGCCCTGATTCAACTCGCCTTATTTCAAATAAGGGCCCTGACCTGATTTCATAAGACGCGCGCGATTCCTAATTTAGAAACGATCGTCAGCATAAATCATAGGATAAAAATTTGATTTGAATAACCCCTCACGTCCCCTGTCAACCATGTACCAAGCTAGCCGGGGCCGCTTAGATGCCTGCAAATAGTATAGTTGCCAAGAAATCGCAAGGAATTCTCCCAAATTCAAGCTGTAGCGCCTGATTTGAAATAAGGAGCGAATGCTCCCTTATTTGATATCAGGCGCTACTGTAAAGTTTCTTAATCAAGGCAGTAGATAAGGAAAATTCTTAAGTTGAAGAGGATGACTGACTTGAAAATGCCTAAGATAACTATAACCTTAATTGCCTAGCTATTTTACTAGTAAATTATTATATTCTTAAGTAGCTGGCTTATAGAGCAGCTAGCTTATAGGGTAGCTGGCTTGTGTTGAGTAGCTGGCGTTAACCTACCTGGAAAGAGATGGAGAAGGCTAGTATCTTGATGACAGGGGCGACAGAAGGTACATGCTTTTCCCCCCACTTTTGCACTATTCTCGAAGTCAATCAGGTCAGGGCCCTTATTTGAAATCAGGCGAGTTGAATCAGAGCATTTCCAACTGGATTGTCATTTCTAACTTACATACGGTAATGCGTTGAGCGCGGCGTTGAGCCTGAAAGCGGTGGAACCCAATCGGGGGTCGTTGCTCTTGGCCCAAACAGCCACTGTGACAAGTTCAGCGCCTCCGCCTTGGTAGGCTTTTCTTTTCTCTTCTCTCTTTTTCCTCCTTTTTAGCCAGCGTCGCTAGTTTGAAATTTTTTTTTTTTTTCCTTCTCGTCTTAGGTGGCGTAGAAGTGAGTGCATGGCGATTTGTTGTGCACCAAACCAAAATCCTATTGGCAAGATCGGCGTATCCATTGAACCCGCCCCAAAGTATCAAAAAAAGAAAATAAAAGTGGCTCAACTAGGCGCACTCGTGAGACAGCCACAAGTCCGTATGGACAGAGAATAGCTAGACTGTATCGCTACTTTTCTGATCTAGAAGGGACGCCATTTTTCTAGTGCCACTGCTAGGTCTCCCGCTCGAAACAGGGGCAATTGCTCTTGTCAAAGATGAGAAAAACAGGAGAAGCGGACTAGCAAGTGGAGCGTCAAGAGGCTATCCAGGAATCTGCATGCATATCATTGCGTATCGTCGTTCGGTGCTGACCGTACCTCGTACCGAACCCCGACTCCTTTGATCTTGGACAAGGGATATCCCCGTGCCCCGGCCTTCACCCGCTACTTTAGCGTATGGGCAAATTTTCAGGCACGCTGGCGTATGAATCAGATCCCAGCAATCTCTGGACTACTATCCTTTGATGCTCTCCTGCACCATGACGGGGGATCACCATCTTCAGCCTGTAATGGTTGTATCAGCATTTGGCTATGATGTGGCACGAGTGGCATGTTTAGGCACTGCCGCATGCTACTCCATACCTGCAGTGCCGAGTTTCGTCCCTAAATTACGATGCTCCAATTGTGCCATGATGATCGACATCCTAGTTTTCCCTCGGAAGCGGGCTTAAGTCATCTGCCATCTGTAGGGCTTGTGTAATTGTCGTTGTAGTATTATCATATTCATATAGATGGGTCTCTCTTCACTTCACCGCTAGTGCAATGAGCTTTAGAAACAATTATTTTACGTTCCCACTGCACTAGGCACAAAAAGCGTTTCGAGGTCGAATGACGCACTGGCTTCGATATACTGGCACTGATCGAATGGCATCAACAGGAGCTCTTAACGGATCGCTCGGAAACGGCACATTGGGACCAGCGATGATGCAGCGATGCAATTTTGGCGCCATGTGCTTCAGCAGTGACTTTGGTGTAAATCAGATGTTATAGTCATTCGTAACATCCACTAAAAGGGAGTACTCGCCTTGCTGCATGGGATCAATGAGATCCGCATGAGTACTTGTATGCTGCGAAAACTAAAACGAAAATTACTAGATGGAACACTGGTGGCAGATCATATTCTACTCAAATGAAAGTAGGTCCTGGAAGAAAAAAAAAAAACTATACCGGGCACTTAAGAGACTTACCTCCAGGTCCAATGCAGCTCCGAGTCACGTTCACGCCCACGACTCAAGGTATCAGGTATCAGACATTCCCAATATGCAGTGGCGCCCTGGGAGTGAATGTCTGTCCGCAGCACCAACACCTCCTGGAAGTTTCGGGCCTGGGCAGTCGCAGCTACAACTCAACATAGCCTTGAAAAGGCTAGTGAAGTCGGTTGAAGGCATCTCATTGTAACCACGGCGTACGGCATGTACCGGTATGACAATGCGTGTAAGCTGTAAGGCCCAACTACGCCCAGCAAGTAATCTGCGTACTCGGAAACAGCAACCTCAATTAAGTGTAGAATTTGAATTATGACGTAGTGTTGCTAGCCAAGCTATTTTCGGTCCACCTACGCATACGAAGAGTGTCGATGCGATGGGTGCAGGTATGATATCGTGTTTTTCTGCTGGTCTATCCGCAGAATGGCCTTCCAGTATGACAGTTTATCGTAATATGAGCGTGAACTCACGGCCACCGTTGAGGCACGAGGATGAGAGACAATTCGAGCATTCTTCGCCAATGGCCCGTAAAAGTGTTTTTGCTTCTTAGCCCGTCTTGTGGCTTACCATAGTAAGTATCGACATCTCGCAGCACATCGAGACAGTCAACCTTGAACCACGAAGGTTGTAGTCATGATATCTTTGGCATAGTTGTATGTTGAGTGTCACACAGCCGTGGGATTAGGGGTAAGACGAAAAAAAAAAAAAGTGTGGTGACATTTTAAGGTAGTACATGCTCAAGCATCTGCAGGCAGCAAACAGCAATCGACGAGTCAAAAGCTAAAAAGGGCAATTCGGTTACCCGTTTAGATGGCTTGCAGCAACAGCTATTGGATGTTGGGTGTTTACCAAGGCGTTCTTGCCGGTGCGGACTTCGTGGCGGTTGCTGGACACGGCTTCTGCTCGCCAGACATTGCGGCAGTTGCACAAAGTCTATGTGCAAGTATATCGAATACCAGTAACACAAAATTACGGCCACCGGCAGATTTCGTTACATCCGCTCCCCGGCTTCTCCATGATAACTGAGGTAGACTTGCACTTGACGCTTTGGTACCATGGGACTTACCCTTCCTCTTTTGCTAGTCCAGGCCAAACCAGTAAGATCGATTCCAGCAAGCTATGTATCGAAGTGGTACTAGACCTGCCACAGCTCGGTGATGGTAATATTTTACCGGACAGAAAGGCATGCTGGCCAGGCTGCAATCCTGGTTCACTTTGAGGCCATAATTCAGCGTAGTGGAATCCAGCCTCATCGTGCCGCTTTGCATCTGTAACTATTTGGCGAAGCAGCTCGTGATAACGTACGCCCACATGGAGCTAAGCATAATTCGTATGGGACGTCAGGCAACTGACAAGGGCAGAGCGAGAAAAGTATGTGATGAATGCTGCTGCCATTGGCTTTGAAATCGGTCCATCAAACAACGAAAATAAAAATTTCAGCTCTCTTCGATTGGGTGTCATACTTTATCCTGGATCATCCCTACTGTTGCATCACAAGATCACGAGACCCCGTGCGTTACTGGGTGTGGTGCGTCTTATGGAGTATGCAGCTGAGCCTAGAGGTGTGGGATAGCGGGTAAGGAACAGCCGATACCGTAGGCACTGCTTCCTAGCTCAGGACCTGGGACTGCATCGCGCATGGTCTGTTGTGTGTGGAGTGAGCAACGGAGTGCGGCGCCCAGCCTATTCGGCCTGTTGCCTTATTAGCTTTTTTGCGCCGTAAAACCAACCACGAACCGTAGCTACTTGCTGCAGCGACTCGTCAGACGTGTGCCTCGACGGGCCAACCGTGGCCTAACATGCTCGTCCTAGCTGCGGTGGTAGCCTGATGATGGTCCCCGTGACCAGCAAGTGGAAACGACCAGCATTGCCCGCTTGTTCGTGTACGATGGCGCCCACTTGCTCTCGTCTGTTTTGTATATCTGTACAGGTGCAGTCTGGCGGACATTACGTTTGTATGTATGCCTATACCCCGTAGCAGGGGAGCGTACTGGGGGCAGCACAAGCAGCAGCACAATACTCCCTTACAAGTAATTTAGGATAGGCGATCGGCATTGTTTTTTTTTTTTTTTTTCAAAAGCACATTGACGGAGAACTGAAAGTGGGGAAAACACCAGATGGTGATCACACAAGCAAGGCGCACGGTCTGCATTTTCTGGGCTGTCGAGAAGTGAGTCAAGAAGTGGTTAGAAATGTTAGAGCCTATCTAGGAAATGATAAGTGCGTCTAGGCGTATGATGATGGTACATATCAGTACTCGTACTGAATTCGGTAGATGTCGATGCAGTCATTCCATCTCACCCAGATCTAAACCATGCGTTGGTGAGTCTATATCGAGGGAGGAGAGCGCATTTGTTTATCTCGGCTTGTGTCAGCGAGCAGAAGCCTTAAAAGGGCGAGGGGAGAAAGGGAAAGGGTGGGTCTGCAAAACAGGGAGGCCGAGATAGTTGTTAACTCGAGGAGATGAGGCCAGGTTCAGGAACGACGGAGGAGATGAGAGACCAGAGTCGAACCTTATGTCATTGCTCGTGCAAACTAACCCGGGCACGAGGCTCTCCACCGGGCTCGTGATAATGGCAGAAAGACTGACAAAGCCGCGGTATTTCGTGCCTATGTGCGAAGTGCAATCGTTGGTGAGGCTCGAAATAGCAGAGGCGGGACGGGATTGCGCCCCGTCGTACCAAAAGATGGATAGAATTGTGGCTACGTGATGGGTGTCGCCGGTCGAATTGGGTTGGTGATCGCAAGCAGCATGAAAGCAAATGAGGAAATTCGCTCGTTTGCAGGACACAGGACAGATGCATTGCTTAGAGGCCACACAAGGTCAGGCAGTCTGGCGTGTTGGTGGTACTGGTTGGGCAGGTGCGCTGTATCCAGACAGGTAACATTGTACACTACCTTTGTAAGTACTCCGTACCTATAGTAACCTTTGCAGAATATCCAGGACCATGGAAAGAACGGCTGCCGCATCGCCCCTTCCGAGGCCGAATCTGGTGCCTGGATTCAGGGCATTCAAAAAAGCGATGCTAGGGGAAGGCAGTACCCGAGTGGGTAATTTGGGGTATTTGGGGATATGGTGCTAGTACCTCATGTACCTAACATCTCTGGCATGTCTAATAGGTACTAGGTACCTAACCTAGGTGCTTAGACAACAGTGAGATGCTTCCAGATCAGGCTAGGGCCAAGCCGCCGCACATGCTCTGCTCCGTTTTTGACTGTGCCTAACAATAACCGTGCTATCAGTGGAAAGTATGGAATTTGTTTGCTCCTTCCTTATAGGTTAGCTGTATCTGCCTACTACCTTGCAGTATTAAGCAAGCAACCTACCTGGGTAGCAAGCACTCTGCAGATCAACTCCAGCATTGTTTCATGCCATCGGGCATAAAGTATCTAATAATCAGGTGATACAACGCGAAAATACACAGTAGTGCTACCTTTTAAACATCTTACTCATATAACACTCGGGCGGTAATCATTAGACTAGCACAGTGCCCATATTAAACTTAATCTTATGTAGTGGATGTGATCAGTCGCTACTACCCTGTTCTTCTTGTCGCTCGATAAGTATGTGTGCGACGAGCACGGCAGGAGCTCTGACTAGTAGTACCTGTCATATCCCACCTTCACTTTCTAGCAGTAGCGCAGACAGGCTGCATAGGAGCTGCTGGCCGGGAGCGGGAAGGGGGAAGGGGGGATGGTGTTGAGCGTGGTAAGAGGTGAGTATGAGAGTGAAAGAACGATCGATTCACCTTGTCTCGTTTCTTTTTCCTCTTTCGAAGCCAAATGAAACTGAACCAACCCTTTCCATCCGCCACGCTTTCTCCAACTCAGTGCACCGTGGGGCCTTTGAGCCTCGCCTTGGGCTTTCAAGGCCCTCATGCAACTGATTTTACCTTCTTTTGCTGGCCTTTGTCTTCCTCATTTTCACGCTACTGTGAGCTTCTGATGAGCAGTAATCTAATGCACGACGACCATATTACGAGATACAAACCAATTCCTAAGACCCGTCAAACTTGTTGATCATCAAAGACAATGCAGTCACCATTCCGCCACAAAAAAAAACAGAGGCGAATTGACGATTCAAGTCCTTCGCTGTTGAGCCATCCACAGGTCCGCTAATCCGCATGGCTCCTCCGTTTTTTTTTTTTTTTTTTTTTTTTTTCCTTTCCCTCCTCTCGCCGGTTTCGCGCTCTTAGCGCTGGCGGCTTCTGTATGGATACGCAGTAATACCGGTACCAACAAGCTGGTGCGGCGTCAAATTTGCAGGGGGGTCTTCTCCAGCCCCAGGGGCGTCATCCAATTGGCGGCACCCCCTGGAGCATGTCTCGTCTAGGCAAGCAGAGCAAGCAGCACTGCACTTATGTTGCCCAAGTGCCGCTTCACGCCAAGCGAGCAAACGGAACGTATAGCAAGGTTACGGTCCGGTTTGCGCGTATGCCCGTCCAAGCTCCGTTCCCCAGACGAATCTACGACCAACAAATACAAGCGACTTTCGTTTTCTTGCTCCGCTTGCCAAAGCCAAAATAAGAACGAACAGAAGAGATGGAGCAAAAACATGAGAAGGGATTGGGAATGCTTTTACGTTTGCCTCGACCTGCGAAGCGCCTCTCCGTTAACGGTCTCACTCGCTGACATCGATGATAGGACGAGCGTAGTATCGGACCTCCCTCACTTATTGATATCTTACTGAGCGTGCCTATCTATGTTTCAAAGGGCCGCTATTATACTAGCCTACCCGTTTGCTATTCTCCTTCTACTTCGGTAGCCGGCTGCGTCAAGGTAGCACTCACCAGCATGTCAGATGGTGGCGACAGACGCCGAGTAGACGTGCTGCTGCAGCTCATGGCTTTTTATTTGGCTGAGCTGTGGCACCAGTCAAATGTTGACCGGAGCCGATGGCAAATCAAGTGGAGATAAGTCGGTGTTTCGCCTGTGCTGTTACTGGAAAAAAAATCTTTGAAAAAATTTGAAACGAAAAAAAAGAGAAAAAAAAAAGCCTTTTTTTTCTTCCCTAGTTGCCGTGGCGTCGATATGTGGCAGTCAACTAACTGCGTGACAGGTTGTCATGGTCCGCTACTGGGGCCATCTAAGCACAGCAGTGCAGGACTAGACTCTGCACTGGGTTCTATGTCCACAACTGCAGACAAACATTGGGCCTCGGGATAAGGCCGCATTTCAACTGGAATGACCCATACAAGGACTATCCGCCACCTACAATGAATGGCTGGGACACTCGCTGCCGATCTCCTCCTATAGAGGCCGTTCAATGGGAGACCTCAGGCTGAGGTGCATGTGGTCGGTCCCCTTTGCGCACTACTCGATGCAGAGCAAAAGCTATGGGACCTGACTGGTGCTTCAAGCCGCTCCAGGGCCGAGATAACCCTATGCTTGGCTGCATGGCATTTCAGCAGTAAAGCAAGACGTGGCAAGACGAGATACCTACAAAGATGAGTAGCCCCCATGTTAATGAAACGGCTGCATAAATGACACACGGCAGAGGCGAAACGAAGACGTCGTAACATACGGTAGGTGAGCTAGCACGACGGCCGAGGGCGCTCCCTAACATTCTCGCTCCTGATGCTGCACAAGCCGGGTGTTGAACATAAAGTCTCACCTCGATGCACCGATTGACCCTTCGTCTTATACTCTCCTTTTTGCTTTGATCTCAATATTAGCCATTGGCCCTTGGATCTCCCTTTTGGATACTTTTGTGCGCCTCGTCCCTTAGTCACGACACTCCCGTCTAGTCACCTCCTCGCCTTCTTCTCCGCCCTTGGTGTTTTGGAGCGCGGCGTTTGGCCTTGGGCTTGCAGCAGAGACTATGCAAGGGCAGCGTCGCTACGGAGTAAGTTACGGCGTATCCACCACGCACACCTCAATGTGAGCCCTCAGTTTTCAGTGCCAAATTTGAGCATGCCAGCAGCCGCGAGGCCACACAGTGCGGTGTCCCAAAAGGGCCTCCGTTCACCTCCCCCCCACGCTTCGAACGGACGGAGTATGCACGAGGCGTGCCAGTACCGTGACCTCGCTTCAGGCCCCCTCCCCCCCCTCCACCCCCTTGTGTGGTGGCTAAAGAGGTGAACCAGCGAATCTATCGCCCCGTCCGGAGGCCCCAGCACAGTGGTGTTGTGTTGCTGGCGCTCCAGTCCATGCGTGGTCAGATTGCGACACCGCGGACAGCGCCTTCAGCGCCCTGACCTGCCCTGATGAGCGCCGCAATGCGCTACGTACCCACTCCATCCTTTTTTTGCCCTTTCCACCCTGACGCGAATAGTGGTGCTGCTAGTAGGCCGTACCTTAGTTCTGCTTGTAGCTTTACCTGCAGTACCGGTACTTGCTCCCTCCCTCTCACCATCCTCGGCGTCGGGCTGGTGAAGCCAGTTATGTGTCCCCTGTGTTTCTTGGGAAGCCACACACTTCACAGTATCCGCAGTGCGCGGCGTCGGCATCGGGACCCCCAAGTACCTATACGTAGGCATCGGTCCGCGAGACCACCTGAGGGTAGGCACCAAGTACACCTACCAATGCGTGGTTCCCCGGCTGCTGCGACTTGCGACTGCAACGCCGTGGCTAGCGAGCCGCAAGGAGCAAGTACCAGCTACCTCGCTCTCCCCGGCCGCCTCGACGCATTGCCACGCATGGCGACGCTACTCTGTCTCCTCTTGGATCCTTTTTGGGCGCCCACCGCCATGTACGCGGTACTTCAGGCACACCTAAGATTGCGGTCCTCCCTCCGAGAGTCACTAGAGCGCTAGCCCTTCAGGAGGTCTCTTGGGCCTGCATGCGCCTGCGCTGGGTGACCTCGTACCTAACCCATTATTAGCCACTATCCTCCCCCATACCTCCGGATCCTGGGATCCTATATGTCCCTGCCATCCTCGTGCCATCTCCGTTTCCCAGGGTCCCGTCTTTCCGCTCCTTTTCCTTTGCCATGCTTTCCCACTAGTCCAACTGCCAGACGCCTCCTGCTTGTACTTGACTAATTGTAGTCCTGCCTTTTTTTCCCCCTTCCTTTTCTCTTTCTTTTCTCTTCTTCTTCTTCCTCACACATTCTCTCCCTGTTCTCTTTTCTCTCTCTTTCTAGTGCTTCGATATTCCCTTCACTCGGTATATCTTTTGCTTCACTCGCCTGGTCACTTTCCCTTGGCATCTGCTTGGCCTTGACTTTCGCCGTCCTTTGCGTCTCTGCTCTGTCTGTCCCGTATTCGAGAATTACATACTGGCGGGCCCTGACCTAAGCCTGAGCTGATATTGAAGATTGGCATCATCTCCAATTCCGAACGACAGACGATCAAGTCTTTCAGTTTTCAGCTTACAATCTACACACGTACGTGCAAGCCACCATAGCAAAGCGACCCAGCTTTCCTTTCAGCCCAGCAGAAACTCTTCAGCACTTGGACAACGTCCTCCCAAACAAAGGGTGGAGGAGAAAAAAAAAGGGTTCTTTGTGCTCAGGGGTGGACTCAAAAGAGTCAAGGCATAGTAACCTTGGCTAGCCGGGCTGTGTCTGTTGTTAACCGCTTCATTGAATGAATCGGTTACGTTTTCTGGAATACGCTTAGCGTATATTAGTACGAGTGAAGTTGCTAACTATAGCTTCGTGTGTAGTCGAGGTATAGGCACAAGCCCATTGTCAGTAACAAGGGCAACCTATCGATCCAAAAGAAGCCATTGTTGTCCGCATAGACACTCCCCACCTTCAGTCATTTACAACCAAGAGAAAGATATATACATATAGACATACAGAACGAGCGGTTCTTCATCTTCGGATTCGAGCATTGCAAAAAAAGACTGAATCTTGCCACCGACCTTCTACGGAGAAAGGAAAATGCTTCCAGAGCAGGAAACGGGAGGATCGCTGGGGCGCTCCCGAAGGCAAATGTCAACCTCAGCTCCATGCCCGACGAACAGCGAAACAGAACCTATCCAGGAGTCTGAAGTGCCTTCATCAAGAGAAGAGGAGAGCGCGCAGGAGATTGTACAGCCATCACAGGTTTCGCCTCGGCAATGCGAGGTCGAACCGCGAGCCTCAACGCCTGGATCTGCCGCTCTGTCCCGCAACCCCTCCTCCACATCAACCATCTCTGCAGATGCGAACTCAGCCTCACCCAGTCCAGAGCCCAGCTTACAGTCAGCTCTGCATGCATGGCCTCTGGAACCTCCTGTGACGAGGTCTACATTGAGCGAGCTCGATGTTTCCAAGATTATTCACAACCCAAAGCTACGCCATGATATCAACTTCGACCCAGAACTCCACTTCCGCCCCAATCTGGATGGAGAGAAAGGGCGTAGGAAGCAGGAGAAGGCAAACCAGTTTTGGAGGACGTTGAAGCAGGAGCTGTCAGAGTTCATCGTAGACAGAGCTGCGTTCATCTACAAGCACGGCGAGGGTGATGACTGGACGCTGCCCGTCTTGCTCAAAGCAGTCAAGGAGATCATCCAGACTCTGGTTCCCCAGCGCGACCGCCAATTCTTGGAAGAGGGTCTGAATATAGAGTTGCTCATGCAACAGTTTCACAAGGGCGTTGCTGATCTCGAAAAGCTTGCCCTCTGGCTCTCGCGCGTGTTGAAGTCGCATTGCGCACCAATGCGTGACGAATGGGTGGACACTATGTACAACCAGCTCAGCAACGGAAACCGGAACATGGACCTTGACGAACTTGTCACTGGAATGCGCAGCCTCCTGAGCGTATTGGAGGCCATGAAGCTGGACGTAGCAAACCATCAAATTCGCTGCCTGCGGCCGGTCTTGATTGAAGACACGACACACTTTGAGCAGAAGTTTTTCCTGAAGAGGATGGAATCGGGCAAAACAGACATTAGCATGTCAAGGCAATGGTACAAAGAAGCGGAGCAGACGTTTGCCGACAGCCGGGCGCACCCTACACAATCCTTTGGGGATATGGGCGTCTTCTTCGAAGCTCTCACTAAGCTGATGATCCCGTCGGCCTGGGACGAACGGCTGCCAAACACCTTTCTCTTTGACGAAGAGCGTCTGATGAAATTGAGGGCCGACGTACTGGACGCCATCAACTTGGAGGTATGCATGCGTGTGTATGAAGACTTTGAGAAGATAGGACGGCGACGCAACCAGGCAACGCAGCCATCCTCGCCCCACGTGGAGGACATTCTGGAGAGGTTTGATTTCAACACGCCACCATCAACCTCTCGGCCGTCAAGCGTCGTTCTCAGTGCGACAGGATCTGCTTCGTCATCTCCAAGGTCGTCATTTGTGGTGCCCTCCTATGTCGCACCCGAGCGTGACTCTCGGACCAAGGCTCGTGAGCTGTTCCATACCCTGGTTGCTCTGCTGCAGTCTTCGCCGCCATCGAGTCAGCCCTCGTCGCGATGGCAAATGATGGCCCCGTCGATGGCGCTGCAGATTTTCCGCTTCGTCGACCTGCCGTCTGCCGTTTTGCCGGAACTGGAAGCTAGATTGGCCTCTGCCCTCGGCGACGTCGATTCATCTTACTATCAAGACGTCGAGGCGAAGTTCCACAGCCGCCTGATGGCTGAGCTCGGTCACCGTGTGCGGGAATTCAAAGGCCTTTCGGGCGTTGCATTGTTTTCGGTCGCGACTGGTGTCCGAGCTTCCAGTCGCCGGCCCGCCGCCGGAGACCACGACGGTGATGGGCTCTCACGAGAGTCCTACGACGATGCTAGTGTTGACGATATCGCTACCCGACTTGCACATCTCGGCATTCTCCACTGGCGAGTCTGGTCTCAGCTGGCGTACACTGACGATGTTGATCAAATGACGGTAGACGACGAGCCGATGCAAAGCTGAAGACAGAATGCATCTGACTGCGTCTATACTTGATGCGCATCATCCGACTCTCACTCTCTCAGCATACAGATACTCAGATAAACGTTTGGAGCTTTTGCGTTCGACTTTACAATTTTCTTTAACGCAATTTCGCAATCTTCTTGGAATATTGCTTTGACATCTTGTCATCATTTAATTCACATCTAACTGCCATCTTAATCTCAACAATCTTGATCTTTCTATCATTCTTCTGTTTTATGAATAATGGCGTTTATTGGACTTGAAGGGGGGCAGGCTCATTATTGGATTGAGTCCCTTGGGTCGATTTTTTATCTTGTTCTCGCTCGATACCAAAGAGGCTGTTCTGCGTTTTTTTCTCTTTTTTAATTTGGTTTCTGGCTGAGATTACGATTTGCTCTTTTTTTTTTTTTTTTTTTTTTTTTTTTTTTTGGTTTTGGTTTTGGATTTGAAACTCGGCCACTGAAAGATGCGTTTCTTCTTCATTTGCGGCTAGACATTTGAATAGAGTGGTGGATCCTCGTCATAGAATATGAGCGAGTAGAGGGAAGGAAAAGAAAGAGAGAAGCAGAGAAGATCTTTAGAGCAGCAATTGGTAATTGTGCTTTGCACAATAGGTATCTGACGAAGAAATAATATAAGAAACAAGATTACTAAAGCTTGATGGTTGCTCCTCGTGAAAGTGGACCGTGGTTTGGTGTGCCATATCCGTCATGTTTCTTGGTGTTTGTTGTGCATGGGTTGGGCTCGTTGAGGGGCGAAGCGAAAAACTATACAAGGCCTGTAGGTAAAGAATTTAGCTTCTTCGTGGGACACTTGAATATTCTTGCCTAATATATATACATACATACATACATATATATACATATATGTATGTATCTCGAAACCCATTTTAATTTCAAGGCATATATGATTTGTCGAGATGCTACCAGTATCAGGGTTAGATATATAGAAGAGGTGCTTGTCGTACCTTCAATTCACATCGCCTTTTATATTTTCACTTCCTACTTTTCTGTCTGCATGTCATATTCTGACCAATTTGTTTTCTATGTTTCACTTCTTTTTGATGCTTACTCAACCATCTGTTCCTTTTGGGGCACTGGAGCTAGCTGTAGCCATCCTATCGTATAGCATGAGAAATGCAATGTCAAGTCAACAGAACTGATGTCGGGTGACTACCTCCATCATTCCTTTTCCTGTTCCAGTCGTGCGTTTTGGTTGGAGTCTGTAAGAGGTACTGTCGTATCACTGGGGATGTTGTATGACTGGTTGTGGCGGAAGGTATTTGTCCTAGGCCAGATATAGAAGAAGACAGTCGTAGTTTAAACACATTCGCTGGAGTGAAATGCGGTTGTTATTTGGATTTTACTCACTGCTTGACGATCACCTTGTCTGTTTTGTAGATGGACTGAGATGATTGGTAAACCGACAAGGCCAAAAAGAACCATATGACATGTGCAAAACTGGCCCTACTGAGCGTATTTCCAAGAGACATCGAGGAGTTTCTGATAGGAATAAATCTAAAAGGCGGTCTTGCTCTTTATTTATCAGAAAAAAAGGCTATGCCAAGATGATGTCTACCGCTAGCTACTGCTAAACCGCATCGAAAACTTTTTAGAACAAAACATGGAATCTAATCATCCAACGACCTTCTTTTTTTTTTTTGACAAGTATAAATCGTTATCCAAAACGCACACTTCCATCTTCTAGTAGACAGTGTGCTTTTTATGCCGTGAACAAATCTATCCTAAGACAACACATGAAACCAAAAGATAATCGATGTGATGGATGGACCAGCACCGGTACGGGCTGGAGGAATCCTCGCCCAAAAAGGCGGCGCCAGCCTTGGGTCAGCGTGACCGCGGCGTGAGGTTAATGAGAAATAGCGGCCTGGCCATCTCACCCAGGTGTAGAAAAATAGGAATTTATCGAAGCAGAGCCAAACGAGTTTGGTATCATATACAAGAAATTACAACAAACAGATAGATAGAATGGGCAAGATGGAATAGGATAAGAGGGCACGGATCGGACAGGAGAGCGAGAGTCAAGGATGTGCCGTAAGACCACAGAGGGGATCATCGCGGGCTCAGAGGGCTTTTGCCGAGCCCCTGACTGCTTCGTAGCCGACTGAGCTCCTCTTCTAGCTTTCGGTATCTGGCACGTTCCTCCTGCAACCAGCATGGGTCAGTAATTGCATACAACGTAATATTGTAATTGGGGCTTGGGGTGCGGCGCGCGCAACATACCTTGAGGTCCTCCTGGAATCTCTTCCGCTCCTCTCTCATAGACGTCCTAAACTGTTCGCTGAGTAGCGCTGCGCCGGTGCCGATCCTCGTCGTGCCTCCCTGCGCAGGCGCAGCCTTGAAGCGTTCGCTGTCAAGATCATCTTGCAGCTTTGCAATCAGGTTTCTTGACTTCTCAAGGTCCGCCTCCAAGGCCGTCTTGGCCGAGAGCGCCTCGTCTAGCTTGTGCTCGAGATCTATCTTCTCGCGTTCCGCTCCGATTGTCTCCTTGGTCATCGTTTCAAGGTCCTGAACGGTGCCCGCCAATTCCTTTTTGAGCCTTTCGACCTGGCCTGAGAGTTTGGTTATCTCGCCGCTGTTCTGCACGGCTGCCAGATCAGCCGCACGTTCGGCGCGGGATCCGTATGCACCGTCTAGCTCCGCTCTGGCGATTGTGACCTCGGTCTTGAGCTCCGCCAACGTCATGTTCAACTGCTCTAGCTCTGAGTCCTTTTCAGCCAGTAGACTCTCCTTGGTTGCTAGGCTAGCCTTGGCATCGTCCATCTCTTGCTGCAGAGCTCGGGCTGCTTCCTCAGCCGCTGCCTTGTCCTTGGAGACGCCCTCTAGCTGTGAATTCAATTCGGCAACTCTGCTGTTTTCAGCCTGCAAGGCTGCGATCTGAGCTTCGAATGAACCGCTTCTTTCGCCGTGTGCCTGAAGCTCGGCTTCCAGAGACCGGATCTGCGCACCCCGTGCCTCAATCTCTGCTTCAAGAGACTCAATACTCGTGCCACGACCCTGAATCTCGCTCTCAAGGGATTCGATGCGGGCACTGCGGGCTTCTATCTCAGCCTCTAGCGACTCCAGGCGAACGCTTGTTGCTTGGACTTCGGCTTCGAGCGACTCCGCTCGGGCGCTTCGGGCGTGGACTTCAGCCTCGAGAGACTTGATCTGTTCGCTGCGTGCCTGGATCTCGGCCTCGAGAGATTCGACTCGAGACCTATGTCCTTCAATTTCAGCCTCAAGAGATTCCGCTCTTGCATTGCTTGCTTCGACTTCAGCATCGCGAGATTCCAACTGAGCACTGTGCGCTTGAGCCTCGGATTCAAGAGTATCAATCTTTGCGCTGTGGCTGGCAAGTTCGGCCTGCAGGGCCTTGATCTTTTGAATATGCGCCTCGAGCTCTTCGTCAGCCCTGCCGGACGATCCAGCGGCTTCTTGAGCCCTTTCAAGATCTTGCAGCGCATCAGCCAGCATGGTCTGGGCGTCAAAGGCATCTTTCTCAGCTCGCTCGAGCAAGAGGCGAGTCTGATCTAGCTCTTCTTGCCTCCTCTCGATCTCTTCATCTTTCTCGGCATCGGTCTTGTTGTTGAGCTCACGCTGCTGCTTGATCTGCCGCTTGAGCACGGACTTTTGGTCTTTCAGAGTAGAGGCCTGCTGGTAAATCCATTGGACTTTGGAGGAGAAGGCGATAAGGCTGTAAGACTCGTCTGCGTCGAATCCGTCATCGTCAGAGGTATCGTCATCATCCACCAGGCCTTTGTCTGCCCGATGTTTTCGGCGCTCTTCGTTCCGTTGTCTCTTCTCAGCAAAGCCGGACTGCATCTTATTCCAGAGACTGATCAAGACCGGTTCAATCTCGTTGGCATTGTCACCTGGTAGGGCACCTGGGAAAGAACCACCGTTGCCGACGAACGACTCTTGTTCCGCTTGCACTGCCACAAGCCCGCTCTCCAGATAGTCGATTTGCCGTCTAAGCATGTCGCCGGGTTTCACATCGTGAGTAGCCGATTCTCGGGGAGGTTCTATATAGTCGCCATTGACCTCAGGGTTGAACTTGACAATAGTCTCTCGAAGTGAAATGTTCAAATTTTCCAACTTTTGCTCCGTGTCAGCGATGAGGTTCACCAGCAGCGCGTTCTCCTCTCTGGCCTTTTCGATCTCCCCGCGGAGCTGGGTAGCCTGCTCTCGGCTGGGCGATTTCAGGGGAATGTCAATGGCAGACCGCAGATGTCCAGTTTGGAGCCCTTCCATGGAATCAAGCTGATAGAGACTTGGATCCTCGAAGTAGTTGTCATCCAGGGCCTGTGCCAGGCTGTCTCGGCCCTGAGAGTAAGTATACAGACTCTCAGGGCTGCCCGGAATGCCGTTGTCGAGTTGGGAGCGAGGCGCGGCCGTCCTCCTGGATGCTTTGTGGGTTAACTGAAGGATACCAGCCGTGTGCTGAAGCAGGCGTCTCTGAGGCCCGATGAGGTTCTTTTCGAGATTGAATAGCTCACGCGAGAGCTCCTCGCATTTTCTTTCCGTCGCTTCCCTCTCTGCCTCGGCTTCTCTGGCCCTGGGATCATGTAGAAGCTCCTCCTCGGATTTGCCAGCAGCGTATAGCTTCGCCATGGACACGGCCGCATCTCGATACTTGGACTGAATCGCCAGATTGGTCCTAGTGGACTCTACCCGCTGGCTCAACAGTTGACATTGCTTCTTTAGTCTATCAACCTCTTCTTGAGTGAGGATCTCGTATTGCTTGCTGTCTGAGAGCGCAGTTTCTGTGAGCAAGTGTACTTGGATGGGATCTTTGAGATCAGCGAGCGAGGGGTTCGGCGCAACGTTTGGATCCATCTTGGACGCGTCAATGCTGTGGTCAGCGAAGCGAATCACATGTAACAGCCTGACGCGCATAACATACCGATGGTTCAAGCTGGTGAGCTGCTTTCCCATATCCGTTGAAGCCGTCCTTGTCAAATCCCCCCATCATGGCGTTCTCGCCGTGGCTCGAGATTGGGGTGGATATGCTGGACACCTCATCGCCGTAGGAGCTGCGCTCTGTCTGATATCCGTTCATGGTAGGCGCAGTTGTATTCGTCACGCGTTTGTTCGCATCAGCACATTAGAGGGCGAATTCTAAACTGGACAGCCGTGGAGATTATTTCGTGCAGCTCGAGGTCGAGTTATATCATGAAGCGAGTGGCAAAGGCGCAGTCAGAGTCGCAGGGAGGGAAAAAAAAAAGAATGGTGAGCCTTCTAAAGCAGAGCAAGCCGTGCGGCGCGGAAGTGTATACACTTCGTGCGACTGAGTCCAAGGAGCGAAACCAAAAAAAATCAAAGTCAAGACCCAAAAAAATGAAGGAAGAAAAGAAAAACAAGACAGGATGGCGCAGCGGCAGCGTCTGAGACGACGGGACAGCCGTGATTAGCCCGAGTCAACAACAGTTGGAGGTTGGAGGTTGGTGGTTGGAGGTTGGGGGGAAACTGAACATCAATGAGAAAAAGAAAGGAGTGGGCTATTACAGGACCCAGGCGCAGATTACGGAGGCACAGCAGCAGCTCAAGGTGCGCAAGGTGTCTGTAATTTTAGTGCCCTGGCACTGCTAAGCTCCAGCGCCGGGTCGCTGCCGCAGCGCTTATACCGCGGTCGGCTGGTGGGCGGATTTTGGGGGGAGGGCGGGAGGAGGGGGAACATGAAAGGCTGTGGGTGGCAGAGGGGGGAGAAGCTGCAGCCGGTGAACCCAGGCCTCAGCTCGTGCATAGCAGCAGCACATGCAAGGGACGGAAAACCCTTCTTCCATTCACTTCGTTGCCTCGAGTTATTGGACCGCGGGAGCTTGGGATGGTTCCTGGAGGCGTCATTACCCCTGAAAAAAGACATGCTCTACCGTCCCGCCGCTAGGCCTATCCGAGCAAGGCTCAAGGCTCCGGCTGCCGAGCTATCGGATTGGAGCCTTAGGGAGCACCACATAATTGCTTTGGTGCGCATGCAATAGCGCGTTGCATTCTCCGTGCAAGGTACATCCAACATACAAACAGACTCTAGGCTCGGTGTGCCTGGTCAACTGATGTTCTGTGCTGTCATTCACCATAAACACACACACCTGACAGGCTGCATGCAGCCATACCAAGAAGAAAGCCCAACAAGGGCATAGTTTTGATCAAAAGAACAGAAAGAAAAGGGAGAAGAAGGGTCCGCAGCTTGGGACCGAAAAGTTTCTTCGTATTCTGTACCCCAGCCGTCTGCTCGGCGCATCGTCATACTGCCCCAGCCTGCGGGTACAATTAATTTCCCACGTCAGTGAGATCCCCAAGTCTACTTAGGTAGTCCACTCACGCCTTTCATTAGACGATCGCAAAGTCCCATTACGGGTAGCCCTAGCGGTAGAAGGGTTTCTCCAGCAGAGATACGGTGCTCCCCGTGCATGCAATCGAAGACATAGCCCTTCTTTGCGCAGCATTCAGACTCAGATACTAACCTACACGGTTTCGTACTCGGTGTTCCAACCATGACCTGTTCCCCAGAGTACCTACTACCTACTAGAGGTAGGTACGTGTACGTACATGCAGCACATCTTCTTCGGACATTCCGTGCACAACTACCTACTATACCACTGATGCGCTACACCACAGGTTTGACCACCATGGGGTTGATGCTTTATAAATTACTGGTACTACTAGCATAATGACTTCTATAACGCTTCGCGAAACTGGTCCATAATCTGCTGGCCCATGGTGCGCCGTCGATCGGCTTGTCCCTCAGCTTGGCTTTGGACACCGGTCGACACTGCACTGGCCGGATTCTCCCCTTCTAATCTCCTCCTCAAGCCTTCAAACTCGGCACTTCTCCTATATGAGCTCGAGCCCACTATCCAGCCAGGGAGCCTCCAGGTGGTAAAGGACGTAGGGAGTAATCCTGCTCTCCATGAGTAGCCTACGACCCAGCCAATCATGGCGCCAAGCACTGAGCCTGGCCACTGCAAGAGAGCCAAGTGAAAAGCGATGCCGTACTGATAGGACTTGTCTGACAGCGTCACGCCGGAAAACTGCTCATTTGTGGGCGGTGCTTGAGACGTCGCTATCCGATACTTGTACATCTGAGGGACTATGGCATGAAATTGAGCGAGGACGGCGAAGATGATGGGTGTAGGGCCGGCCGGCATGTAGTTGAACAAACTCGGCGAGAGAGGCCGCAGCACGGCCAGGATGAGGGGTGGTAGCACGGCCGTGAAAAGGGAACTGATGAGAAGAAAGGACTGTAAGGGGTGAGCATGTGTGTTAGCGAGACTTATCACCTGCAAGCTTCTACAGAGTCGCAACAAAAGGAGCATCTCACAGCATATTTCCTCGACCCCCACATCCGCTCAACGGCCCTTAGGTTGTACAACGAGATGGCGGCAAAGAGCACTTCTGTGGAGTTGGCATAGCATAGCTGGTACGTGAGGAGCCGCCAGAACTGCCGATACCGGAAGATGTGAGGATCGATGAGGATGTAAAAGTAGTGCTTCGCATCGAAGAGACTGGCGGCTATCGAGGTCGAGACCAGCCCCAAGACGGTCAGCCTGGTGACGGGGGCGTTTGTGAACGTCATGTTTGACTTGTCGTGGCCTTTTTTCCTACTTTTTTTTATGATTTATCCCTTGCGTCTGAGATGGTCGTCGGGCTTGGCCATTGGCAAGCAAGGAGTAGAATGCACCTCGATCGACGGAAGAGAAGCGCACAACTTCCCAAACAACGATTGACTTGCACTCCAGGAGGCTGGCGAGGGCAATCGGAGGGGTTGATGCTACGGAAGAGGCATCCAGTAATGCATTACCACGGCCAAAGGTGATTTTGTCGCAAGCCGTAGTTGCGCGGACACAGGTCGAGGTTTCAATGACGGCAATGACGGCAGCTCAGCCCGTAGGAAACATGTGTCACTATTGTAGTCACGTGGACAGCTGCAACAAAGAGTTTCCAATCTCGACAATTGATTCGAAATGCTTCCCCGTTGCAAGTGGGGCCCCGCCGCCGACTTTGGGAGGATGCTACAGGAAGTTGCTACGCCATAGTGCCCTGGGGAATGTGGGCCGAAGCATTGATTTGTGGTCTGGTAAAATGCTACTGTAGTCTGCAAGCTTCAAGCTGTTGAAAGGGGTATTACAGCACAGGTGCAACACCGATGCTGCTGATGGAGCATGACATCGATTCCTCGACTTCAGATCCCACCCTGCACAGTGCGAAGGATCGAAATCCGATTACCCTTCCTAGCACCCTGATTACTGATTGATAGGCCATTTGGTGCCTGTCGAACCACCTCCCCGCTCCACCCTCTACCTTCTGTCTGTACAGTGCAAGTAGCTGTATTCGTACGAAGCCCAATGCTGGTCCGAGTAACCAATCTTGCAACTAATACCTCGATTTTCGTGTCTGTTGCTTTCATTTCCCAAGCTCGCGCCGCGTCGAGAGCAAAATTTTCTAGTCGTTCTTTGACCACGGAGTGATGTGATTAAGGTAGTATTCAATCCGATCCATTTCCCACGGGAATTGTCAACCCATATTGAGCTTTTGCATTCAAGTTGAAAAAACCCAGAGCCCGGCACTTTAGTTGCTCTTCTACTACGCCTACCTAAGGAAAAGAAAGAAAAGAAAAGAAGTGAAAAAAAGGAGCACGACAGCGGCCCGGTACCGCATCCCATCCCGACCAGATTCGAGTGACATCTATCTAGTGGAAAAAGCATAAAACATAATAAAACAAAAGGCGCATTGTCACGACTACCTACCTTAGCTATAAGCATCCGTTGCTAGGTATTACTTATCCGCCTTGCTTTAAACCCCCCCACCAGCTTCGATTTGGAATCATAAAAAGAGCTGCCCTGCGTCTTGACGCTCGACAGCCACCCCCCGGCTCAGCGGCATCGACGCCGCACCGCCTAATTCGGCCAGTGCTCGCCTCCTCCGTCCCGCCATGCCATGCCAGCCACGATGCCTCTGGCGAACCTGGGCTCTCTCTTCCTGGACAACGTCGTGTTCCTGATCCATCTCATCTACGTCCACATCGCCCTCACACATGCCGACCCTAACCAGATCCTCACCCTCCACCTGCTGTCGATGCTGTCGAACCGCCGCCCCGACAACCTCGAAACCCCGCCATGGCCGCCTCTCAGCGTCGTCCCGTGGTCGTAGACGTCGCATCGCCATCGTCCGGCTATGAGTCGCCTTCCGAGGACAATCAGCCAGCCTTCTTCTTCTATCCGTCTCCGACAGCCTCCGGCACCGCCACCCCCGTCGGCATCTCGACATCGGCCCCAGTTCTGCCCTCAGCCTCAGCCTCGGCCTCGGCCTCGGCCCCTCGTCCCACGCTGCCTTCGCGGCACTCAAACATCGCCTTTCACTCTTCGAGCAGAAACGTTGGTCGCAATACACGCCCATCCTCGCAGAGCCAGCCAAATCTTGATTTTGTGGTTTCAAACGGAGAGAAACTCGCCCCACCTCGGCGGGTTGGCATCAGAGACCGCATTGCCTGCTATCAATGGACTTTCTTTACAATGGTACGTCAAGGGAGGGGGTTCAATGGATCCATGTCTCTGATCAACAAAACAAACAGCTCACAATTCTACGCTTATAGACAATGGCCACCGGAGGCGTCGCCAGCGCCCTTCACGGCTGTAGGACCTTCTTCTCCCTCTCCTGCCCTAAGCAACCTTTTTCACTGACTAGAGCCAAGTGTCCTATAAAGCCGAGTGGGTAACTGGCTTCGGCATTTTCTTCTGTCTGCTCAACATCGTGCTCTTCCTCACAAACTGCGTCTTGATATCCATACGATTTTACTTGAGCCCTGGCAGTCTTACCCGATCATTTACGGACCAGGTGGAATCTTTGTTTATAGCCGCTTTTGTAAGTCTTCGGGCCCCCTGATCCAACCTCATTGTAGTCTCATAATGGGCTAACAATGTTCTAGTTCGTCTCGTAAGTAGTTGCGCATCTCTGTCTTAAACTTGCCTATCTTAGCTGTGTTTGGGGGCCAAAGTGCTCATCAACCTCTCCAGTATTGCCGTTATTCTCATCAACATTTGCCAGTATGGCACTCCGCATTGCGGCGTTTGGCTTCTTGAAACCCTGCGCGTCATGTTCTGGATATATACCGGGTTGAGCGCCCTTGTTAGTGCTGGCCTGTATCTGATTTTATGGTCGACATTGTATGTGTCAACGTTTTCCGTCGCTCCATTTCTGCCCTTTTTTACTTTGTGGTTTCATGTCTTAATACGAGTAAACAGGGTGTTTCCGATTCATATGATGACGCCCACTTGGGTATTCCCTGCATATCCTCTTCTCCTCACAGCGCCCTACGCCACCAATCTCATCGCCGCCGCCACCAACATCGGCCATCCTCATGTGCTGAACACTCCCGCCGTCGCTTTCTCAGCCATTACCACTCAGGGTACAGGTTGCTTAATCGCCTTTATGATTTCTGCCGCCTTCATCTACCGACTGATGACACAAAAGCTGCCTAGAGACTTGCAGCGACCCGGTGTTGTAGGTTTTTTTCTTGGACCCTGTGGGCAAGCTGTAGCTGACCATTGATGACAAGTTTATCTCGATTGGGCCCTACGCCTTTGCCGCCGGGTCAATTGGTGAGTCTTGAAATTCTTGCTTTTTGTGGATTGACATGTAAAACAACCATGGCGCTCTAACAAGCTCTGAAGCACAACTCGGCAGTCAAGCCAGTGTCATCCTCCCACCAGACTTTCTCGATACCCAACACAGCGTCGAGATCGTCAAGATAGTCTCCCTCCTCGTAGCCCTATGGTTCTGGGGCCTCTCCATGTGGTTCTTCCTCGTATCCGTCGGATCTCTCTGGAAGTATGTGCGAACGGGAAGGGGCATGCCCTTTCAGATGACCTGGTGGTCCTTTGTGTTTCCCAACACGGCTCTCGTACGTCTTTTCTTTACTTGTACTGCCTCTTTTTTTTTTTTTTTGCTCCCGGCTTCTGGCTAGTGAACTGACCTGGCTGCCCTGGTGCTTTAGGTCACCGCAACCGAGATCATGGGGAACATTTTTGAAAACAGAGGGCTTCAACTCTGTGGATGTGCCATGACGATCGCTCTGGTCATTGTGTGGATCGGCGTTTTTCTCAAAATGGTCATTTGTCTCAAGCAAAAGAAACTGCTTTGGCCCAAATCCGGGGACTAGCTCTTGCTTTATGTTTGTGTAGACGCTCTATATACCCCCTCTTGTACTCAATAATGGTAATATTTGTAGAAATGTAAAAGCTCATTTCTTATCATACGTTGGCGACACTTGTTTCAAGCTCGCCAGGTCAATGGGAGCTTTTTTTTTTTTTTTTTTTTTTTTTTTTTCAACTTGAAGCTCTAATGCGGCGCAGTTACCATCACGGTACAATGCCAAAGGAGGTAGCTTTGAAAGAAGCTCTTAAAGGCAGCAATGGTGAAAGCTTCGGTGGAACCATCCTTAGCTGACATGGTTAGTTTAGAGGGTCCATCTACGACGTAATCGACTCTTAAGATTTCCAGGTAATTATCGGCAGATTCTATGGGCATTCTCTCTCTACTGTGGGAACATGCTACTTCTTATGCTTACCCGGGATAGATTTTAGTTTATCTCTCTGCTTTGTCCTTCTTTTACTAATTAGGTAGGTTAGATCACGTCTGGTATCAACGTAGGGAATAAGAGAAACAAGGGGGTATACCTCATCAGCCCGGTGGCAAAAGTCCATCGTCAGACCTTGATTCGGCACAAATTGATCGTAGACTACAGATACGTTGACGTCGAATGTCTCTTGACCAAGCTTACTTGTTCCCTGCTTAAAAAAAAAAGAAAGGATGAGGTCTATAAACGACTACAAAGCCACATGGACGCCAAGCAGCTTATTCCATGCCGACTGTCTTGCAGGGAACAAGAAAAAAAGGCCATCACGAACCCAGTCCCAGCATAATACTCGTGCATATTGTTATGCTGACTGGATGCCACATGTCATCTTGTTTCTAATTTATTGCAACGCGACCAGCCACCCGGCATAACGTGTGGACGTCATCCAGACAGCCACAGCTCACAGAAGCTGTCTACACGGACGAATCATCGAGATGCGGACAGGGATTGCTCCAGCAGGTCGATCTTGATTGCCCGGTCCGATGGGAATCAAGTGGGGCTTATTCAGCTGCGTTTGCTCTGTCGTTTTCCAATAGAGGTCCGTTGGCTGGGTCGGAATGAGACATGCATCCCTATCAACCCACAATGGCAGTAAGTACAGAATTCTCAGCTTAGTCAATCAAAAGACCGGAAGAGACAGTGCGTCCATTGCTGAGAGCAAAGCAGCAATAAGGAGTGGAAGAGAGAGCATGTTGAATGAAACATGCAAAAGCAGCGTTGGATGGTGGTCGTGATGGGCGCAGACATCACTCCGGGCTGCGCCGCCCACTCTGGTTGCCACCTGCTGGAGCGCCTTAACCGATCGGCTTCTCTTAGCGGATTGCGGGAAGCGGTAAGTCGCACCGCTAAGGCACTACTAGCCGTTAGCATTCATCTCCTATTCGTGGGTGCAAAGGCTCTTGGTCGACTTCGTCGGCTCATTCACACGTCGTGGGCTTGAGCAATCGATGGTGCCCCTGCATCGGACGCTCTCTTCTTTTTTCAGCTCTGCCAGGATCGGCAAAGAGTGCCTGCTTGGAAAACGACGCAGCTCGATCCGATCCATGAGCCTAATGTGACTCTATGCTAATACCTTGAACGAGCTTTTCGCGAGCTAGAAGCCAAAGCTTAGGTACGGATATCCTTTTCGTGCCTGGATGACACGTACTATGAGTAAGGTACCTTAGGTACTAAGGCAGGTACCTCAATCAATCTGAAGCCTGCTAGGCTAGTAACATGATGGCTAGCGCTCAGTGATGCAATGTGTACGCCAACAACATCAGTTCTATTGCTCTTCCGCCTTGGTCGTTCGTTCTATGCATCGTTACTCATGACAAGCTCCACTAGGAGCTACCTATAGCCCGGACTAAGCTAACGCATGGCTAGCAAATCCCTCCAAACGAGGTTGAGGCATTGTCTTACCTGCTACAGCTTCGGTGTCACTCGAGGTGTAAAATTCTTCTGCATGTACTCCTCCTTAGCGATGACAGCAATGGTGGCCTGAATCTTGTACTAAGGTAAGTTGGCTTTCCCTTACTGGGTCTCCTCAAAGGACTCGATCTCTCCATCCACACCCCGTTGCGGTGGCTGGCCTCAGGCTCTATTGTAGATGACGTCGGCAAGATGGATACAGGGCCAGCTTCGGTGGGTGGAGGCGGGAAGAGCAATCGTCAGAAAACAAGATACAGCAGGTACAGTATCCTTGATGATTTTATTGTAGTACCTAGAGCAAGAGCAGACAGGACACCAGTCCCGGAGTGCACTTTCATCTTGTGGTACAAGGCCAAACAAATAGTGGGTACTATGATGTCCTTTGCTGCTTCCTCATCCATAAAGCTACTGCTTCTCTCCCCCGGCTGGCAGCAACTGGTAGTTTTCGACTTCCTCCCTCTTCACGGGCTTACCCTCCATACCTGTATCCTCAAATCTCCTAGAGTCCCTCTCACACACGATCCTGTCTTTCGACTCAACCAAGGTCCATCTCGTCAGTCAAACCTCCTATTGTCAGCCATCGTCTGAAGTCTCTCGTTGCGCATTAGCATCCCCCAGGTTGGTCCCCCTCGCCTATTTCCCCTTCCTCTCTTCGCATCATCTGCCACATTGTGCCTTCTTCCCGCTTTCTTGCAAAACTCCCACAAAGCCTCCGAGCGTCTACAACAGTGGACGACTTCGCTGCTTGCTTTGAGGGAACACGGTAATTTCGTCGCAGTCCACCTTACCACCTGCTTATCTCCTCGTCCGCGTCGTACACCCCCTTGTGCAGCCTCACACAGTTATTTACCAGGCTTGCCAGTCATCGGAGACGAGGGGCTTTCATTTTCCACTGCCATTGTTTTCTGAGGTTTTAAGAACTTCCTTAGCCCCCCGACAACTTACGCTTTATAATCACTCTTCTGCTCTTGCCCTCCATCCTCGCTTCCTCGCAGAACTTCTCCTTACTTTTCATTTGAAACCTCGTTCAATTCAGTCTGAGAGATCGACGACTTGAGGCATCAAGCATTGACGCGTCTTCGCAGAATTCGGACCCATTTTTGACTATACTAACCGCAAAGATGAAATCTGTCGTTCTCACTCTTGGCGCCCTGTTCGCGGTTGCTGCCGCCCAAGATTTATCAAGTCTTGCCACTTGTGGTGTAAGCCATACACTTAGCATCTCTCTACTACGAACCTTGGCCTTGCTAATACTCTTTCGTCAGCAAACGTGCGCCACCAACATGCTGAGCGCTGACAAGGCTGAAGAGCTTGGTTGCAAACAAAACGATCTAAAGTGTCTCTGCACCAACAAGAACTTCTTTTACGGCCTCCGAGATTGCTCGACTGCTATCTGCTCGGCTGAGGAGGCCAAAAAAGTTGTCGACTATGGTGTCAGCATATGTGCCGGTAGGTTGTCTGCATATCGAAGTCGCAGAGCTTCTCTTACCATATCTTAGGAGCTGGTGTTGCAATCCAGACAAATGTCGGTAGTGGAAACAGCGGTCCCAGTATCACTCAAAGTGTTACCGGTAGCGTCACTGGTAGTGATTCTTCTTTTACCACTACTGTCGTTCCTACCGTAAGCCCATCCTCTTCTCTTCCTCGCAATGCTGGTACCGGATACTGACCCCTTCAAAAGGGAAGTGAAAGTGAACAGGGATCCGGGACAGTATCCACACTCTTCAGTACTCTGACTTCCGATGGGAAGACTGTCACAACTGGCATTGCCACTACTACCGTTGGTAGCCTTGGTGGTGCAGGAAGTGGTAGCGGCACCAGTGCTTCAGACTTTGTCTCTACTTTTACCACGGTCATCACCAATTCCGATGGCGGCGTTCACACGACAACCGGTCAGACTACCCTAAGCGGCGTCTCAGGCATCACGGATTCCGAAACCACCGTCACCGGCACTGTGACTGGAGTGCATCCAACTGGCAGCGCCGTTGCAACCACGGTGACTTCCGATGGTTCTGCTATTGTCAAGACCCTTACCACAATTCACAAATCCAGTGTCTCTGGGTCTTCGTCTGTCACTGAAACTGTTACAAAAACCGAGTCGAGCTCGGGTTCTGAAGCCACAGCCACGGAGACCAATGGTTCTAGTTCTGCTACTTCGAGCACTAGTAAAGGCGCTGCTGTAAGTTTCTGCTGCCCTATATACGCCGCACAATAGCTTCTTCTAACTCAAAACCATCTGTAGGCCGCTCAGAAGACTATGGGCCCTGTCGGTGCCATTGCCGCTGCTGGTCTCGCCATCCTCGTACTCTAAGAGGTCCTTCTTGATGGCCCCTTTTGATGTTCAAGTTGCACATGTTTGATAAATAATACCCCATCATTGTCTCATAATCCCCAAACTTACTTGACATCTTTCTTGCTCGGCCTGGGAACTTGGCGCTGGGTCTATCTTTCATGACAAGGAAAAATAGGAACAAAGTGAATGGACATGAACTGGGAAAGCTGATGAGGGTTAATGAGGCATATGATTTTATCTTCTTCCTTTCTTTTGATGGGCCATGAGATGCATGAGTGCTTTCGGTAATTAATTCCTTGATAACGTGGCAGTGGAAGACGGATGGCAAGAGAAAAGAAAAAGAAAAAGAGCGTTCGACTCACGTAAGTTGCCGCGCTCGATATTTTCTCTGTTCGTTCGAAGGGCCCAAGGGACTTCTATATTGCTTAACATTGATGTGGAAGCCCAAGTCTAGCCTAGTTGGGAATGGACAGGGTTGACTTCCTACTCTCATTTGATCGAACAGTAATAAAAGACTTTTGGTACAGCTGTATAGATTTGTTTGATGGCATTCGGCTGTTTTGTCACTGTAGATCATGAAAGCAGGAGTCTCTGGTTTTGAATGTAAGCCTTGCAAGGGACAAATTATCCGGAGACAAGATCACGTCACAAGGGGTATTACGACTACACACAGCTCGTAATATTAGCCATGAGAATCCATTTTCTCTATATCCCAAAACATGTGTACACAAAAAAAAAATTTAACCAAAGAGATATTTGTCTTGATTTATCGTAAACCCAAATCTCCACGCTCCCAGTTACGAATTATAAAAGTAAACCGAATTTCCAGCCTGCGCCCAAAACACCCTAGATGCGTGCAAGGATAAGGAGCCGAAGACTCTCTCAATCGAGACAGAGAGGGGTGGTGATGACCGTTAATAGACGCGGTCACCAATCTCGCTCCTCCAGCCTTTGGCGCGCTCAAAGCCATTCGCGTGCCCTTGATAGTCGGCAAAGGTTTTCATGATTTCCTCTTCGGAATTGAGGACAAAGGGGCCGTATTGAACAACGGGCTGGTCCAGAGGAGTGCCGGCGACGACGACTTGGGAGGAAAAGTTAGCATCGTAGTTTCTATGCTTATGAGTGGAGGACAAAGAAGATGAATTGACTTACTGACTCGGGCGTCCTTTGTGGCGTTGGCGTCGTTGCTCAGGTGGACGACGTCGCCTGCCTGCTGGAAGAAGACGTTGTCATACTGTTGGGCTTTCTTCGCCTGAGCTCCCTCACCCACGGTGATGTCGCCTTCGAGGACGTAGGCGAAGGCATTCCATCCCTTGGGAAGAGCCTGGGTCACCTTGCCGCCCGGCCGCAAGAGGAAGTCGAGGAGCCATACGGGGGTGTAGGCAAGTTCCTTGACGGAGTCGACGCCGTGACTCTGTCCGGAGATGACTTTGATGGTAACCCGACCTTCGTCGACGTCGACGGAGGGGATCTCAGAGGCGCGTAGGTCCCGGTAGCGGGGTTCGCAGTACTTTAGCTCCTTGGGCAGATCGACCCAAAGCTGGAGGCCGACGTTTTGGCTGCCGTCGGGCTGCTTGCGAGGCATCTCGGCGTGCACGATGCCTCGGCCGGCGGTCATGAACTGCAAGTCGCCTTCGTAAAGCGTTCCGCTGTTGCCCGCAAAGTCCTCATGGTCGACGACTCCCTTGAGCAGATAGGTAATGGTCTCCTGGCCACGGTGGGGGCTGGGTTGATGGAAGCACGTCGTGTTAGTTCTCTCCTAATTTGCCAATGCAAAAAAAAAAAAAAAAAAAAAAAAAAAAAAAAAAAAAAAAAAAAAAGAATAAAAGAGAAGGAGAAGAGCTTACTGATCGGGAAAGCCAGCAGTCGTGGCAAAGTGGTCGAGCATGAGGAAGGGGCTGAAATTCCTCTGAGATCTCGTGCCGATTGATCGGCGAACGCGAGCCCCTGCACCTTCAGCCTGCTCGATGGCACGGACAATCTTTGCGACAGCTCGCTGGGCAGACATTTCGTCAACTGTAAGATGATGGTCCAAGTTGGGGAAGTGGCTGCTTTCTGGCTTGATGCTGTTTGCTGCTGTCTCGGTGTCGTTCAATGCGACTTGCGTAAATAAGTGGTTGTAGTGGTTCGCAACTGATGTTATCGCAAGAGTGATCAAGTTCGATACGGCTTCGCGATGCTGGTACAGTACTGTAGACGACAATCCAATGAGAATTGCAAAGATGATCTGAAAGAGCTTCATGTGGGGAGGGGATGAAGACGCCAATGGCTTTATATAAACGCTGCACTGAGGCGCATTCTCAGGATTGGAGGAAATTTTGAGAAATTTCCAGGAGGCCAGATGCGCTGCATTATAAGAGGATTATATCATCATCGTTAATTAAGCCTTTCTCTCTGCGCTGCCCGTTAGAAAGCGCAGAGCTCGCGATCAATAATACGTGAGTAACGAATTAGCGGGGGCAACCTTTTTCCAAGCTTGGCTCCACGATTAGTCACTTTTACGTCAGCAGCGCAAAGCAGGCGCACTCTGGGCATAATAGCAACAGAAAAGAAGGAAGCTTAGAAAGATACCGGAACGGGGAGGGAAAAAATGGTTAGGTGGGCAAATCGAGGCCCCACTTGCCTACTTCGTCCGCACTCAGCATCAACCAAGCCTTAATCAGCAAGGAATTTTCGCTTCTCTTCTTCTCTTCAGAATTCCACGGCGTCACATGACTCGTATGGACAGGCAGAGCAACGCTGAGCTATTCATTTTCATCCAAAGTAAAACTCCCATTGGTATTTGACCATTTTATGTCCTCCCATATAATTACCCAAACATAAAAACAAAGAAAAATCAGTGCCCATGTAAGAATCACCCGAGAAGCAACACACATCAGCTGCTATAAAAAATCCGCATCCTCATCATCTTCCCAGATTCCAAGTCTCGGTCAAGACATTGCCACCATTAACAATGTGGGTGATGAGAGTGATCATTGGAGAACAGGATCTGAAAATAGAGGCAGCATCTAAGGAGAATTGGCAAATCTTGCCCTGGAGAAGAATCTTAACAGTAAAGAACATGCCGACCACGAATGCTCATCCCAAAGAACAAAGCTACCCACTCTCCTTTCCCGTTCTCGACGCTTGCCGCCCTGTCCATCGGCGCAGAGATGGACTGGTACCTTGAATAATGACCGCTAGCAGTGGACAAGGGCGATGCTGCTTGGCGAAGTAAAAAGGTCGGTTTGCCGATCGAACCACGGATGTACGTATTCGACTTTTGCTGGCAACCCACTCAGCGAGTCGCCTACTGGTTGATCTTCTCCTTGGAAGCTTCAGCAGCCTCGGATTTCTTGGCAGCTACAAGGCTGCTCAGCCAAGCCAAGGTTTCATTGCTAACGACAAAAGCGGTGGAGACAGCAGCTTTGCCCTGGGCCACCACGCCCTGCTGCTCAAGCTTCTTAAGCTCAGAGGCGTAGACCTTGAAAACGTGCTCTTTGCCCTCAAGACCCTTCTGGTAGGGCAACAAAATCAGTCCACGAGTCTCATTGAGAAGGTCTCCTGTGGGTTTCTTGACAATGGGGAAACGCTCATCGATGCGATCTAGGGTCTTGTCGCCAAAAGAGTCGGCCTTTTGGATGTATGGTGAGACGAGGCCGTATGGCTTAGAGAGATATGGAAGAACGGAGGAGGCCAAGGTCCGATAGGCAGAGTCGCCAAGCTTCAGAGGCTTTTGGGCGTACTCATTGGAGGTGACGGTGTGAATGCTGTCGCTGACCAAGGGATAAGAAAGCAGATGCTGTGAGACGCATTAGCTTACACACGTATACGCACATACATACAGCTCAATGGCGACCGCAGCTCGGTTTCCGCCATTGCGCGATGACAGATCACTCAGTACATACCTGGAGGAACGCGGATTGAGGATTGTGGGACACCTCGCCGTTGACCTGGGGAGCGGGCATTGTGATTATTGTTTTTTTTTTCCAGTTAGGAAAAAGATAAAAAAAGGCAACAGTGATGGTCAAGGGATCGCAATTGACAAGGCAAGAGGATATGTTCCGGCAGCGATCAAACGTGATTCAGGCAGGTATAGAAGAGCGATGCTGGTTGGGAAAGAAGACCCAAGGTAGAGAGAGGAAGGGAGAGAGAAGAAGAAGAAGAAAGCAGGAGGGAGCAGGAGCAGCGGCAGGAGGAAGGCGATAAGGATGGGGTGGATGCCTATTAATGGGCATGAGCATTCCCCAAGGGTGATGAGCCATGGCTGGCACGCCACCTGGGATGAGGTAGGAGGTATTGATAACGCGGCGCCTTGCAGGACAAGTACTTTGTCGAGCCAGAGGCATGTGAAAGCGGCGACAAGCTGCAGCTGCAACTCCAAGTCCCAGCTCCAGCAGCGGGTCTCCCCTCTTTACAGTAGCGTAATCTGTAGACGCGTGAGGCTTGCGGGCGGATGGCCTGCTGCCATTGGTCGGCGGCGCTCGTCCTCAGCCACACCTCGCATCATCATCTCTCTGGGACAGGGCAGGGATCGAAGCTTTGGCTCTGGTTGGTTTGGGGGGTCCGTTGTCAAAAGAACTTGGCCGGCATGTGAAAGGCGCCCTCTCTTTCTCTCCGTGGACTCTCTCACAGCAGGACCGCTTCCTCCTCCGCGCTGCCGCCTTTCCATCTCTTTTCTCACTGCCATTCCCGTCCACCCCGTCCACCCCGTCCACCCCGTCCCATCCTGCAACGGCCGTTTTCAAGGTTTGCTTTGCCCTCGAACCCTCCCATTTAGCGGCTCCTCCGGTTAAAGCGTCCGGGCGCCCAGTTGGAACGCATCGCTCCCCCCCTCGCCCAATGGCTGCTCTCGGCGTCCCATATCTACCCTACCAAATATACCTACATGTTTACTTGGGGTGCATGTGGCTCGTACTAACTTGCTTGCGTTTATCCCGACTAATCAGTTGCGGGTGAGGGCAGATGATAACCCGTATCGCGTCCGTACATTTATTACACGGGGGGTTCCCCGAAAGCGCCTACATGCAGAAGGAATAAATAATTGCGACAGATGTGGCACACGCCAGAGATCCCCGATTGCGACATTCAAGCGACAGGCAGCGGTGTGCGTCGAGGGGGCCGTCTTCCCATCGAACCTGGGTAGGCATGGACGCGCCCTGTCGTTTTCGTTGAAGTCGCTGATTCGAGCACATGCATCGCATGGTATTATCTGCTGCTGCCACATGCCTTATCGCTACGATCGATGATCCGCCAGCTTAAAGGGAGCTTCGGGGTCAAAATGCCCACTCACACCGGACCCATATAATGATCACCCATGCCGAAGAATGCTTGCGCCATGTTGCTGGGCCACGCTCATTGATTGACTCTCTTTTTTTTTTTCCCTCTCCCGGTGACTAGCTGTGCTTATACTAGCTGCTTTAGCCATTCTTATCTAAAAGTCCCTCATTACATCTCTTGGGGCCGCTTCCCTTCAGTCACTTGCGCAATTGGCCTCGATCTTCCGCATACTTCAAGCGTCACTGACTCATGCTGGGAGTGGCAACCAGCGTGTGCGTGCCACTTCTACTTCGTGAGGGAGCTTTGGTCACCAGCACGAATCATGGCCAGCTCCCTGTGACGGAGCCATAACCGTGGAACGACAGAACAGCCGTGAATGGGACGATGCTGGGGCCAATTTTCTGGACCCAGAGTTGCACCAGCGCGTCAAAGCTACCCTACCATGTCCTTTCCCTTGTCCTGCTTTCGGTGAGATGCCTATTTCCAATGCCGTACCTTGATATCTTTTTCCTCTCGGCATCAGGTGAAGATGAGCAAAGGGAAGGGACCCTGGAGAGGTCCCTATCACGTGTAGAAACTTGATGTTACATCCCTTGGCTGCGAGGCTGTCGTAACCGCCAGAACCGGGCAGTCGGCCATATTGATTGGTCCCCTCTTTGCATCCGAATCCCAGGGACGTTTTTTTTTACGTAGCACTGGCTGCGGACTTTAATCCGGACTTTCTGTGATATTTTATTTTATGCTCGGCTGATGACTTGTGTCAAAAAAGCTTGCTCGGGGGCCCAATTGCGGTGCGGAAACAAAAAATCAGCGCGCATCTTAAGTTTTGCAGGTCGGAAAGTTTGATCGATCCACGCCGGGCTGTTTAGCATCGCTACCCATGTCCGTATGTGGATTCGAGCTCTGCGTGCACCAGCCACAATCACATGCTAAACGGTCTTTTTTTCTTTTTCTTTTTGGCTTCATGTTGGGTTTCTTTATATAGTTCCTTGTCCTTGACGCGGGTCCGCATGCTTGACGTCCAAAAGGGTGCTGCTGTTGGGTGGCTCTGTGCTTCATTTGTCACTATTCAAACATTGCATTTGTGCTCGGTAATAATTGACGCCAATATCGCCATGATGCAAGACATACCTAGTCTTTGTGCAGCAAAGATGTCTTCCCAATCACATGTGCTCAGCAACTAGAGGGAGGCATGGGGATGGTTACACGTACACCATTAATTGCAGCCTGCCACGGTTCTATGATTAAAATGACCGTTGAACGATCCGCTGTTCAGATGGGAGTCACCATATTCGTTGATTTTTCACACACATGGACTGACATAGCAAACTGGTATGCGCCCTCGACAACGCTACAAGAGAATAGTTGGGCATCCCAGGATGCTCTTGGGGGTGATTGGAACACCTTTCTATACCACCTGCATGTAGCCACGCTCGCATTGGTCATGTAAGACGGGCTAAACTCATAATCCAAGCCCATCTACCCATTGATAAGATACTTGAGATACCCAATTGTCGTGACCTTCTTTTTCCTTTCTTTTCCCTTGCTGTTTCTTACTCGAGCCGGGAGTGGATGTCGTGATATCATCGACTCTAGCTCTAGTGAGATCTCAATTACAAATAGAACTACTACTACTACTACTACCTTATATTACTCGACAATCATCCTCGGCCAATCACATGTTAGATCGAGGGAAGCTTCGTCCATGTTTTGCATGCATGTGCGAGGCATATTGGCTGGAGTTTCACACCTGCATATAAACATGCATGAGATACGCGGTGCTACATTCATGCATATCTATCTGCATGTGTATCACTGCCACAATGAGATCCTACTGGCCGCATTGTCTGGTCGAGATGACATTGTCCTAGCGTTCTTGTCTCCTTTGGCAGATCCCGAGAAAACATGTCACTGCAGTATGTCAGGCCACATCGTTATATCACAAGGTAGTAAACGGTGGCGCACCTAGCATACACATGAGATTATATCATGGAGGCTCGACGACTAAGCCGCATCCCGAATGTACAAGTTGCGCCTTTCTTTTTGTTAGACACCAAGCCGTTTGGAGTCTCTTCCGTGAAGCGCCGAGTTCCCTTTCTCATGTTCCATTTGATGATCATCCGCTGGTCTACGACCAAATCACCACTCCGCCATGGTTAGTGTTTGTAATAGTATACGTAATAGGGTTTCATCATAGAGTAAGACGGCCAAGACAACCATGTGATGGAAGTGTGCCTCTGCCTCAATGTTGGATAGTCACTGGTGACGGAGCATCTTCGCTGTCGCCTCATAAGTTTGATAAAAGGTACCTTAGGATAGTGCGTCTTCTGATCATTGCGTAGAGACTAAATCCTTGTCCTGATTCGAAGCCTGTCATACCAAGCCTCTAAGAGACTTTCTGACCAGTTGTATCCTATTGTCGCACCTTGTATTGGTCCTTGCTATCTTCTGTTGTGTGTTGTTTGTTGGTACCAGAACTTACCCCTGGACGAGTCAGTGGAAATTGTATGAGTGCTTTAGGCATTGGATATGTCTTATACGGCTGGTCTGCGACTGCGAGGCCATAAGGATGCAAACCTTCTAGCGTTGCAAACCACCATACTACACATACACAGCCCCTTAGCGTTCGTCTTGTGTCTCACCAAGCTCTCGTTTGAGAGCTTGGGCTTAGAAGTGCACATATCAATCGTACAAATTCCAGGGTAAGTAAACGTGAAGGATCTTGGAAATGCGAGGCAGCAGCAAGTGGAGCTGCTACTGTTTCCCCCTACCTCAATAGCCGGGTTACAATGAAAGGGCAAAGAGCGCATCATCCTTTCATTGGTCTTTGCCAGACCGATTCGTCGAAAAAAAATCTTGATACACTGCGGCGGCCAACACTTCCCCAGAAAAGCTCTCGTTGACTAGTATAGTGACACAGCGGACACGCATGGGTTGGCACGGGGCAGCAAACGCGATGGTTTCACGGGCTGGTCTAGCATTTGATCGGCAGCACAAGTCATTAGGTAGCCAGCCCATCTCAGCTGGGACGTCGGCTGGCCCGTGCATATCTAGCAGTCTCGTCAGACGGACCTGTTAATGCTCTTTGTGGTTTCTAACTGTATGCCTTTGAGATTGCGCGATCAAAAAAGTCTGATTCCTCCTTGCATATTTGGGACGCATTTCATGCATATGTCTCTGATCATCTGGCACGGAGCGCCAGATACGACGCGCAATTAGCGACTCAATTGGCGACGACGTGCTTTGGCTGGGTCTTGACTTTCGGCTCTCCTTGCATCTCCATGTGTCGCTTGTCATTTTTTAGAGCACTTGAAGTGATAGCAAGCAACGTGCATGACGGACGAAGGCTGGGCTAATATTAAATGAAATGTCGCGCTAATAACCCTGTCGCTATTGCGTGCACCCGGTAATATGCACGCAGAATAGAGAACTAAAGCTAGCACCCGTGATGATGCAGTCGGGACCGTAGAGCGGGATCGGATCGCCTCTTGAGCTCTGCTTTGACGGCCACTGCTGGAGTGGTACGAGGAGCGGGACTTCGTTGGATATTAGGGTGAGTCTGGTGTCTGAGTCTGCCGTCCCTTCATCGCGACATTTGTCAGCTGCTCGTTTGACACGGGCTCGGACCATGTAGCAGTTGCAACTGTCATCTTGATCGGAGGTTGGCATCCGAGACCATGCGTGTAGTAGTAAGCTGGTACTACTAGTAACAGCTCTGCTACTATGGCCCTCAACCGACTAAGTGATGCAGAAGCCGTTTATTGACATCAGCCAATTGGGACTGTCCAAGGTGCGACGTGATTGCGGGACAAGCCGCTGATTGTATCGGGTCTTGAGCTGCAAACGCGTAGTATTATTAGTAGTAGTACGTAGTAGGTCTGTCGAATCGAATAGAAGTCTAGAATCAGAAACCATTGAGAGCTCATTTCGACAAGAGGCAGTACGAACACAGTATCGCAACATGTCCGCCGTACGGAGCACCATCGTGCCCCAAAACAGGGATACAGAGCACCCGGGTACTTTACCTCACCTCTCTCCATCTTGCACCCTTACTTTCAATGTACCATGTGCCGGCGTAGGCGGCCATATTCTCCTTCTGGCAACAAGGCCCGTCCCCAAAAGCATAGCTCCCCGCAAGTCACCGGGCAGATGATATGTATAATATGCGTGGCGCCATGCAGGCACACGGGGGGATGTGCATGCTCGCCCCGTAGGTGCATGATATGGACCAGGTGCGTGCACGCGAAGCCGTCTGCCCCTGGTGGTATCTGTGATGTCTTGCTTCGACGAAGAATAGAGCCTCATTAGCGAGCAGGAGAGCCAAAACACCAAACAGGGCAACCCTGGGGCTGGACTGTTGAACTGGTGACGATGTGCAAGCTGAGATGAAGACTTTTGCGATGATGCTTAATCTGCCCTGAGCCGACACTGGAAGCTGCTCCTTGCCTCTTTTGATACAGGGAGTACCTAAGGTAAGGTAGGCCTACCCAGTACATGATACGAAGGTAATAAATTTTTGCCTTGAAGGGTTAGAAGGTAAGGTACCTACTCGGTAAATACAAGCGGGAAGGTACCTCTCAGAGACACAGAGCTGCCTGCCTCCTGCCCTGGACAAGCTGGAAATCGCACGGAGTACGGGATACACCGAGATGTGTCATCATCAACATGCTGGTGAGATGGCGATGGCGCGCTGCTTCTCCCTTGCGTCCCCCCCCTTCTTTGCATCTTGATTCTGTTGTCTTGCGGCCGTCCCCCACTACTTCTGTTACCTGTACCCCGAACGGCGCTGAAAGAAACGACCAGACTGTACATCATAAGCGTTTGCTTTGCCTACTCCGAAATACCACCATCCATGTTGTTCGCGCAGTATCCAAGGTCAAGGTAGGACACGTATGGAGCACTACCGCGCATCCGATTCATCCACCTCTCCATCTCCGCCGCAGCGTCCGGACAAGCCTCAATCCCCTTTCTCAGAGACGAATTTCTCTCGCTGGAGCCTTGGTGCTAGCTTCTGGCCGCCGTGATTGGTCGTCATGCAGCTCAATTTGCACTTGGGCCGGGATCCCTGCACCCTGCCCTGTCCACCTCCATGTCGACCTCGTGCAGATGGCACTGGTACCTGGATCCATGGCCCAATGCGAGGAGAGGACCTGCGTGTGCAGCATCTCTTGCTGCTGCTCCCTGCGGCCCAGGCGTCTCAGGAGGAGGAGGAGGATCAGGACGGCACAGCCCGTCGTCACCGTGCTGGAACATGCATACAAGGTATGACGGGACGCAATCTATTGCAGATGCCAGGCACGGGGTGCTTGACTTCCCACACCCGTCCACAAGTATACACACGAACAACTGGAAAGCATGAGTGGTCAACGACGAGGCCGCTCGGAGATGGGGAACTGGGGTGATCCAATTGCGCGGTGCCAGAGACTTCTGTGCCCACGCCAGCTCGGCCGACTAAAGCGCGCCGCACGCTACCTGTGGACTATTATTGATTACAGCTCCGTAGCTAGTATGCACATCGCTCTCTTCGCCTCTCCAATTATCCAACATCCATGTCAATTGAGAGTCTTTTTTGGCTAATACCCACGGTAGTAGCAAAGTGGAAGAGAACCGTGAAGAGAAAAAAAAAAAAAAAGCTGGTCATAAAGCGAGTGGGGGAGGCCCCTGCTTCATGCAGGTCGTGCCCCTGACAGCACTGCAGCTGGGCAAGTTGCAGCAGCCGCAGGTGCTTGTCCCGCTACCGCGCCCACTAATACCGCCTGCTAGCCTGCAGCGTGAAGGCGCCCCCCCGTTCGTCCATCTCAGACCAGACCGGACTCCTCTCTCGTCCCCTCCCCAAGACAGAGATCCCCTTTTCTATCTCCCGTGTCTCGCCTCGCCTCGCGTCCGCCTGATCCTGACTCTTCTTCTCTTCTGCTCTCGTTCTTCCGTTCCGTACGGAATTCTTCCTTTCTTCTACGTCGTACGGGCCACTCGAGGTCGTCCGCTAGCATCCTTTTCTTCTCTCTTTCCACCCCAGGCATCGTATGCCTGCTCTGCCGTCGTCTTTCTCTTTCCACCCAGTCTCCGTGAGATCAAGGTCGCTTCGGATGGCCCGCTGAGGTTCTCTCTTGCCTTTTCTTCTCTTTGCTTTCTTTTTGACCGAGAGTGAGAGCGTCTTCGTGTGGCAGCCTCGATACCGAGACGATATCGGACTACCATCACCATGCCTCCCTCTCTCAACACCCACCCTTCTTTTACGCGCCCCCGAACTGGCGACCGTGATGGCCGGCCCAGCACTCGCGACCAGGCCGGCGCCGAAGCTGCCATGATGATACCCAGCCGTACCTCGTCGCTCCATTCCCGCATCACCCAGCCCATTCCCTCCACCTTGAGCCAGAAGCCTCAACAGCGCACGCCCAAGACGCTCACCCACGCCTACATGGTGTGCGGCGTTGGCCGTGAGCCCTCGCAATGGGTCAAGGCTCCCGCCCCAACCCAGGGCAAAATCACCCACATGAAAGGTGCCGTGGGACAGTTTTGGCTTCCCGAAATCCTAGGCAGTAGCCCTCGTCTTGAGCAGGACAACGAGATTGCACGGGCTCTGCACGCTGCCATGAGGGTATGCTTTCTTGTTTCCCCCTTTGTGAATAAAAGTATATATCGAACAATGTCCCGCTGACAACTGATGTGTTTATTTGAAAAGGCCTGCTTCCCTCACGACGTTGAAATCTGCACTGGCCGGAACCAGCCCCATTGTACTCACCATGCCTTCGTCCTCCAGCAGGATTCCTCCCACACCCTCTACGGTATTTGCCTGCGTGTCTGGTCCCGAGCCGACGAGAAGAGGGCCGAGACCATCCGCGACCTGAGGAAGAGGACCGAAACGGACTACTACGACAACCCGGAGGAGACCTACTGGATCCCTTACTGTCTATCCTTCCTGTCGCGATACCCCCTGTATAACCTGTTGGGCGACTACCTGCGTGGCATGTGGATTCACTGGAACAAGGCCACCAACCTGTTTCATGCTGAAGAGGTTTCCCGCATTCTGAGCTTCCCAGCTCCGAGGCTCAACGACCTCGTCCGCATTGACATGAAGGACTATGCTCTCTGCTACCAGTTTCCCTCGTCCCCTACCGGTTTCCAGAACTTTGCCATGTGGCCCCTCTTCAACTGTCTGTCGATTCCTAACATTGTCGGTGTCATCGAAGCTGCCATTTCCCCCACTCGCCGTATCATCTTCGTCAGTCACTATCCCGCAATGCTCACAATTGCCGCCGAGACTGTGCGCTATTGCGTTCGAGTGTTTGAATGGAGCGGCCTCTATGTTCCCGTTGTGCACGCGCGCCATGCCAAGGAGCTCGTCCAGGAGCCGGGTCCGTACATCTTGGGTGTCACGGCCGAGTGTCGTTCACTCTTCACGGCCCCTACCGATGCCTTGGTCATTGACCTGGACCGCAATTTCGTGCTTACTTCCAGTCCCCCCACAGCTCTGACTCCTGGTCAGCGCAACAAGTTTGTTACTCGCCTGACTCAGGCTCTCAACGGCGATGTGACGCCTTCGGGTGTTCCCCAGCATCTCCGATCTGCTTACGGCGGCGGCAAATTGGTCCCTGCCGGTCAGATCATTGTCATGCGCGGCGAGGTCGAGTCTATCCAGGACCCTGAGTGGTGGAACCAAGATTCCGTCATGGCCGTTATGGATCATGTTTGCGAGAAGATGGGTCGCAACTCTGGCATCAAAGCTGTCTTCGGAGGCTCTGTCAAGAAGCCCCTGATGACCAAGGTGTCAATGAGACATCTCAACGAGATTGTCCGCGAGAGGAACCAATACTCTCGGGATGCTCTCGAAGCCTGGCAAGATTTCATCAACCTGAAGGGTCGCATGGACACCGAGCTGGGTAAGGTGAATAAGAGGAACAACTATCTCGTGGAAGAGCTTGAGAGCTGGAAGCAGCAGTTCCTCAAATTCCAAGCCTTTGCTGAACAGCTCACCAAAGAGACCCAAGATCTCAAGGTCAAGATTGAGAATCACAAGCGGGAGAACCGTCGTCTTGCTTCCCTCATCGAGCAGCAGAAAGATGACAACGGCCGCCTCACGACCCGCCTCTCTGGCACCGAGAAGCAGCGTGATGATGCTCTCGAAGCCCTTGTTCTTCAGCAAGAGATTGCCGAAGAGCTTGAGCGCGAGCGCAAGAGGAACAAGAAGGAGCTCGCTCAGCTGCATCATACTAACGCCACCCTCCAGCGACAGCGGGACGAGGCTCGCCGTGTCGTCCTGCATTTGCGCAGCCTGATTGGCGGCCAGAGCCACCACATGGAGCATCTGATCCAGTCGCTCACCAAGCCAGAGGAACTGTTCCGCGAGATCGAAGGCGGCTATGAATCAGACGAGCCAGAGCAGGCTGCTGACTCCCACACCTTGCGGCCGTCTCGCAGCAGCAAGCGCCTCTCGCAATCCAGCTTCGTCGATTTGGCTGATCGTCACCTGAAGGATAAGACGGACGCCATCGCCCATATCGTTCGCAACATTGCGGACCAATGCCAGGCGGCCGTGGACGGCCTGCAACTGGCCCAAGACGCGGAATCTCGAGCCAGCACTCGTGCTAGCCGCCGCCACAGCAGCCTGTCGACTGCTCATAGTGATGATGGTGAGGACGCCCGCTCCACCGCCACCTCGGACGCCGGCGAGGGGAGTTCTCGCTTACAACCGAATGCCGGGAGGCCTAGCTCAATCCCACCCACACCGGACCTCATCCCCAACCGCAGTAGCACTGCGCTATCATTTGCGTCCACGGCCACAACGCCAGAGCGCGCCAGTCAACAGTACTCTATTCGAGACGAAATACCCACTAAGATTGTCGAGGATGATGAAGAGGACTTCGATGACGGACGTAGTGACCAGGTCGGAGTCTCCCACGACAACGGAGTCGTCTCGAAGCAGCCGGAGTCTCTTCTCCACCGATCATCTGGAGCAAGAATCAGCGCCTTCGGAGGTCTCCGATGAGTCAGGCGTCTGTGAATCGACCACCACCTCTGCGGAAACCTTTTGATTTCGACGAGCGCGCACAAATGTCCACATTTTCTTTGTATTGGTTACTTCTTGATACGGCGATCCAAGCCGATTATATCCTTGTATCTTGAGCGTTCGAGCGTCGCCGGACAGACAAGCTCGGCTTCGTGCCGTAGTGGCTTTGGATAAAACTCTACTACTTGGATCACGGCGTTCATTTCCTATCCGTTCTTTGCGTCCATTTTCTTCAAACCGATTTTCTAGATGAAGGGAACAGCTTGCGACGGCAGGTTGGACTGATGACTGGCGAGGCGCTGTCGAGGTTTAGGATCTCTTCTATTCATGACCACACTATTCACTTCCGCTCCCTGTTTCCAGGGATCTTATGACACTTGATAGTTCAAGATTGACCATTGAGTGCTTTGCTCATTGACCAGCTACTGTTTTCCTTGTTTTTTAATCCGTGAATGGTGATTTTTTGTTGAATAGATTTGTGCTTGACTCTGTGCCGGGGAGGTTTTCGTAAATGGTTGTAATTGCATGTTTAAAAAGTTAGCTCTTTGTGAAACGGTTTGCCTAGATTCAATACGAATATCTTGATTGTCAAGCAGTGGTGAATGGGAATGTTACCAGACCACCTCGTACTTTGAAATTTTGTTCCGAGAAACTGCCTCCTAAATCTTAGTAGAGATCACTCTCTGGTTGAGCTTCGGGTGTTTTTGAAGCGCGGTGGTACCAGACCTTTGGTTAGCAGGTGCTTCTGCTAATAGGGGGGGGGAGGGGGGGGACATTGAAGTGAGTGGGCCTGGAGACGACACTACATGCGCCCCACAAAGCACGCTAAGATTAGATATATTTTAGATAAGAGCTGTGCTTGCGTTTACGTTGTTTCCCTTGGGAAAATTCAGATGCTCGCGACTGCGATCGCCTCCATCTGCATTATACATCCAAGTTTACCGAAAAAAAAAAAAAAAAAAAAAAAGCCCTCTCAATCTCCCAATACCGTCATGGCAGATCCGCTGCTTACGTCTCTTTGCGGCATCTGCCACGTCTCTCCTCCGCAATACAAGTGTCCGCGCTGCAATATCCGGACCTGTTCGTTAGCATGCGTCCAGAAACATAAAGCTTGGTCGCAGTGCAACGGCGAGCGCGACCAAACAGCCTTTGTTCCCCGATCGAAACTGGCGACCGCCGCAGGCATCGACCACGACTATAATTTTCTCCACAGCATTGAGATGGCGTCTGAACGCGCGGAGCGGGTCCTCGTGCAAGACAAGGGGATAGTGCAGAAGGACGAGCTGCGACCGTTGACGGTGGAAGAAGTGAGGTGGAAGACGGGCAAGGATGGAAGAAAGAGGAAAGTTTTGGTGACGAGACTCCTGAAGCAGTCAAAGGGCAGGTCGATGGATAAGTTGCTGGCGAACAAGCTCAAGAAATATGGCACAGTCGTCGTGCCTGTGCCTCAGGGAATGACGAGGCAGAAAGAGAATCATACGACAGTGAACAGGAAATCCGGGCGCATCAATTGGCAGGTAGAGTGGATTACCTTTGAAGAGGGACACTGCCAAGACAAGGACCGGAAGAAGGCGAGAATCCTATCGAAGCTCTCGGACGATGTGCCGATTTACAAAGGATATTGTAGCTTGACGGATGCCCAGGCGAAGGCGGAGGGAAAAGTGCAGAAGCGGGCTTTCAGAGGGGTCGCACAGAATCCCTGGGATTCTCACTGGCATTTGGCTAGCGACTCACTACAAGATCCTCAGACGGGCAGCTGGATCTCGATTCGGACGGCATCGATCGACGCGTGGCCCCAGGAGTCTGATCAGCTGCAGCGGCGGCAATTTCAATTCTTTCTTGCAAGCTCGCAAAAGCGGCCGGACCGACTGACGACTTTGACGCCCATCAGACCAGAGGAGTGTCTGCAGACTGTTCTTTCCAACACCAGGGTCGTTGAATTTCCGACGGTATACATCTTGAACGAAGGAGACTCTTTGCCGGCTGGGTTTGCGATAGGGCCAAAGGACATGGTTTCCTCCGACCACCACCAACAGCAGCAGGGGGGAAAACGCAAAGATGGCCCTGGTCAGGGGAAGAAGGGCGGGCGCGGCGCCAAAAGAAGAAAGCCGGATGATAAACAAGACTTGGAGGAGGGGGAGCTTGGCAGTGACGGGGGCGAAGGTGAAGGCCTGGAAGGTGACGATGTGATTGCCGAGCGCAGCATGGGAGAGGATGAGGATGATGATGATACGAGTGACGACGAGACTACAAGCAGTTCTGGCTCCGACAGCGAATAGGTGGAGGAAGACGTTTGCGAGACATGGCATCTAGCATTGCATGCAATGAGTTGGTGGATTTACAGCGCGTTACAACCACATATATGCGAAATTAGCACTTTTCTTTTGCTCTCCATCTTCATGACAAGTCATCGAGATGTTATAGTAGGTAGTCACATGATAATTGAATTCTGTAATATTGGATGGTAAAGAGCCAAGTCAAACAGCATCAGGTCCTAATCATCACGTGTAAGTGATTGAACTGCAGTGCCCTGAGGTTCTACAGATATCCTCCCCACAGGGGGTTGTAATTGGTGGTGGGTGGTAGAGCGTGGGGTGCTGTAAGGGAGTCAACATTTCAAAGGCTATTGGGGGGGTGGTCCCTTCATTTGGAAACGGAGGGGGTACAAGGCAGTGCTAAAGCGCTCTGCGCAGAGTAAGGTACCAAGATTGGGTACTGAGGTACCTGGGGCGGCAACGTAGCAGCGGCAGTTGGCGGCCTTGCGACAGCATCGTCGTCACACCTTGCATCTTCCTTTATTTTCAATTCTGTCAACCCCAAGGTACGCAACAACTTCGAGCCCACACGCGCACCATCACGCGGGGGGCAGGGTCTACAGGGAGGCAATTGGGTCTGCATCATCCTTTTTAAAGTCTTTCCTCCCTACCTGTACCTCGCTCGCTCGTGATTTCTTCACATCTCGAGAGCCTCCGCACTATGGTCTAAACAAAATTTCGACAAACTCCCTTTCCCTATTTCCTCTCTCCCCTTTCACCAGCTCGTCTACACAATACGTGCTGCCGCCATGGACGACGCTCCGGTGCCCAAACTATCGGACCTGCTGCGGCATCCGGACGATCTAGACAAGATACCCGCGCTGAAGCTCGAGCTTTCGCGCAACAAGAGCGCCGTCGATGGGCAGCTACGCAACGGGCTGCGAGAGCAGCTCGAGACAACGCAGTCCGGCATGAACGGCCTCACCGACGGCCAGAAAGCCGTCCAGCAGATCAAGGAAGAGATGATGAAGATCGACAAGCTGTGCTCCGAGTCGCAGACCATGATCAAGGACTTTGCCAGCATCAACCTGGTGTCGCAGGCGCACCGCAACTTTGGTGCCGTCGAGGCCATGAGACGCAACCTCGAGACCTTCAACGAACGCTTGGCCGTGGTGGAGAGGATGCTGAGGGAGGACGATGACGACAAGGAGAACATGCCGAACCTGCTGCCGTGCCATTACGAGCTGACGCAGCTGCGAAACATACGAGACGATGCCATGGAACAGATCCAGAGGGCCGAGGACCCTAGCTTGGAGTCGACGCTGGAGGACTACTTCACGAGGCTCGATGACACAATCGACTGGTTCGACGAGCATGTTGGCCTCCTGGCCATGAACCTCATCAACCTCGTCGTCAGCGACAACAACGGCCTGGTCGTTCGTTTTGCCGTCGTCATGGAGGCAGAAGAGAAGAGCGATCAGCGGGTCATGGCACTGCAGGAGGCCCTGAAGGATCACGAAGAAATGGCAGCCCGGTTTCAGGGCATCACGGACGGCGCGAGGAAAGTCCGCGGCTACAAGGACAAGTTCATGCAGGCCATCAAGCTCAGCGCAGAGCAGCAGTTCCAGCAGGCGAGGGAAGAGTTCCTCGACGATCCCGACGGCCTGGAAGCCGCCATGAAATGGTTCTTCAACGACCTCAACGCGGTCAAGATTGGCATGACGCCGCTCATGCCCAAAAAGTGGCGGATTGCAAAGACATATGCAGACATATATCACCTACTGATGCACGACTTTTTGATTGGCATGGTGGATGACCCCGAGGCCAGTTCTGCGCACACACTTTCCATCATCAGCTTCCCCGAAAAGTACTACAAGAAGATGGCCAAGCTGGGCTTCAAGCAGGAAGATCTGGTACCACACGTCATCGACAACCGCGAGGCAGAGCTGGTCCGTGACTTCCGACAGCTCATCATCAAGTTCCTTGACGAATGGATCGATCGCATCTTCGAGCAGGAGAAGCGCGACTTTGCCGAGCGCAACGTGGAGGGCTCCAACTTGGACCAGGATGAGTATGGCTATTTCCGCACCAAGAACCTCGTCGCCCTCTGGAGGATGCTGCGCGAGCAGGTCGAGTCGGCCATCAACTCGCAACGTGCAGACGTGGTCGAGGGTGTCATAGACGCCATGTTCTTGCGGCTGCGCAGCCGCCAGCAGTCGTGGCAGCGGATGCTGGATGACGAGGCCATGCGCTACGAGACGGGCAAGATCCCCGATCTGGAGGGATTCCAGGCCCTGCAGGACTGGCTCGTGGCCACCGCCAACGACCAGATTGCCGTCATCGACGACAACGAGGAGGAGAACCGGCTGGGCTACCTGTCGAGCTTCCGGCAGCAGTTCGAGGGCCACGTCAGTCCGCAGTACCTCGAGCGTGCCGAGCAGGAGCTCAACGCGCTCCGCGACGGCTACGTCGACTTCAGCACCTGGTGCATCCACAAGTTCGCCCACCTCGTCTTCGCCGTCGACTTCAAGGTCGTCATGCCCGACTTCTTCACGCCCAAGTGGTACTCCAACACGGCCATGAAGCAAATGGTCGTCACCTTTGAGGAGTACGTCGGCGAGTACCGCCAGGCGCTGCACCACTCCCTCATCGACATCTTCATCGAAATCTTCGCCGACGAGCTCCTCGTCCGCTACCTGTCCTCGGTGCGCAACAAGGGCGCCAAGTTCCGCCGCACCGACCCCTTCCGCGAAAAGCTCTTCAACGACATCGCCACCGCATTCGAGTACTTTTCCAACCTCGCCAGCCCCGAGGTCGCCATGTCCATCAAGGACACGTGGCGGGTCACCGAGCCCTTTTTGGGCTTGCTCTCCGTCGACAAGGATGCCGTCGCGGAAGAGTTTGCCGCCTTCAAGTCTGCCTACTGGGACCTCCAGATAAGCTGGGTCGAGGCCGTCTTGCGGTCTCGGGACGACTTTGAGAGAAGCATGCTCAACGCCGTGAAAGCAAGGGCGGCGCAGATGGATATAGTGAGAGGCCCAGAAACGGTCATGGCCAAGATTAAGTAAGGAAAAAGAAAAACACCAACGGGGCATCAAGCAGAGGGCGTAGCTGGCGTGGTGGAGAAACTTTTGATTGATGGGAATGTCTGCAAGATGCTGGGAGGGCAGCTTAATTCTGATGGGCTTCGTCTTTTTCATCTTGCGGTGGATTCAGGATTATGACGACTTGAACGTTTTTTTCAATATGTGCTATATTAGCGTTTCTATGGGTCTTCAACGGACATGTTATACAAAGATAGGGAGACGGCAGTTGTTTTAGAAAATCAAGTTGAGTCAAGATGTATCATGCACACAAGCGGCAGCAAAAATCAAACTATGCTAATGGAGAAAGAGAAGAAAAGATAACACCATTTGGTTGAGAAAAGAAAAAAAGAAAAGACACATCCAAAAATTCACAAAATGTCCTCCTTCACAAGGATTACTACACACATATCTCACAAGAGACTCCCCTAATTGCTTAATTGACATGCCTTCCTCCAATGGACTGTAGAAAGAAGAAAAGAAAAGGAACCAAAAAAAAGAAAACACAGAAATGAAATGGTAATAGAACAAGACTAGCGATCGATGTGTAGTGCTTTCCTCCCCTTTCCTCCCTTCCCATGAGCCGCAAAAGAAAATGTAGTAGAACGCGACTGCGACGGCCCTGTACTATCATGGCCCTTTGATGAAGAATGATAAAAGGAGACGAAAGAAGTTGACGTCAAAGGAGATCCAAAGTTTCCCCGCCCACCCCGCGACAAATGAACGAACGATACTTGCTATGCTGTAATGTGCGACTTTTTTTTTTCTCTGCGGGAGAAGCCAGAGACTGTATTACGTGCGATTATTCCCATCCCCGAAACTCGTGTCTAAGACTGGTTGGCAAGATGGTTGGCAGCCTGTAGAAACACACTTAGTCTGAATTTTCTCTCAAAATGAAAGGGATGAAAAGAAGAAAAAAAAGAAAAAGAAAAGGGATAAGGACAATGCAGTGCTCAGAGGCTAACTTACTCTCTCCAGATTGTAGTCGTACTGCTCTAGAGCGGCGAGGGCAGCGGGCCGCGAGTATCCCATGCTAGTCAGGTTTTTGAGAATAGGGTCATCATGCTCTCCCGCTTCCGTAAGGGCACGCCCCGGTGCAGGCGGCCGAGAATCGGCAGCGCCCTCTTCTTGTGCAGGGCCAGTGTTGTTGCTCTGCAGCGGCTGAGCTGCTGCCGCGCTGGGCGAGTCAAGAGTAGAGAAGATGGCATCCCAGTCATGAGAATCGGCTCCCTTCTGCTGGCCGTTGCCGGAATGGCCAGGGGCGCTGGCGGCCGAGTTGGAAGAGATAAAGTCAAAGCTGCTCTCGTTGCCAAACGCCGTGGACTCGCTCTTGGCCTGACTAGCCGGAGGGCTGCTGTCGAACATGGGGTTGTAGTCGTCCAGTCCGGACCGAGAGATGTTGGCAAAGTCGTCATCTGCGGAGCCTTCCTTGGCATCTTCTAAGCCTTCAAAATCATCGTCGAGGTCATCGAAGGCGCCCTTGGCGGTCGGTTGCTGGCTAGACGCAGGTAATGTGCTGGAACCGAAGATGTCATCGGCGTTGGAATTCTGGGAGGTTGTTACGTTGTTGTTGCTGTTATTGGTTATCGTCGCAGGGGAGGACGGCAGTTCGGCGCTACAGGGATGGTGTCAGTCAGTCATCATGTTTCCCAACGAAAGGGCGACTACCGCCCAAGTCGTCCCACAAATAAAGACAAATCAAGACAAATCATTCTCTCGCCTGCATTTACCTTTTAGTTTCGGAATCATGATTGGCAGTAGACTCCTGAGATGGTGCTGGAGGGGGGACGAATTCGGAGGCGTCGGCGGCGGGCCTGTGGGACTCCGGAGTTTGGTCCAGAGCGGCCAGCTTCTCCTTGGCCTTGTTGTTCTCCGGCGACGCAGGGGCGAAATCATCGTCAAAGCCGCCCTTCTCACTGTCCGACTCGGACACATCCCGCTCGAGCTCCGAGATGGGAGGGAATTCCGTGTCGAAGGCATTCTGGGGTTTTACGACGGAGCCCTTGTCGGCGCTGCCGGGAGACTTGGCGGAGGTGAAGGCGGCAAATGCATTGTCAAAGTCTGCCTTGGCCTTAGCATGGTCAGTATTGTCAAAAGAGCCGGATCGTTCATGGGCCTCTCCGTCGGCGGGCTTCTGCGAGCTATCGCCTTGAGCGGCCGGAACGGGAGTCGCGCTGGTGCTATCATGTTCATGCTTCTCCTCGTCTTCGCTGGAAGCGGCAGCCGCAGGAGTCCTGGCCTCTGCAGAGCCCGACGTGGCACCGGGGAAGGGGAAGGAGCCGGACGCCGAGCCTTCGGCGCGTGAGGAGGTAGGGGGAGACACTTGTCGCGACGAAGACAGTGACTCGTTGGGCTCGGGGAACGGCAGGAAGCTCGAACTTAATTGTCTGGACTCTGGCGGAGCAGGAGGTTCAGCACTCAGCGTTGCGACGCGGCTGACATTGGGAGTCGGCCCTGAGTTGTTAGAAAAGGATCCAACACTAACTGATGACTGCCCCGTGTTTTGCTGTTTGAAGGCTGCAACTGGCGGGGGAGTGCCGCTGGAGCTGACGGGGCCGGTGGGGCCGAACAAATCGTCGAAGGTGGACCTGTCGGAGAAGGCCCTGCTCGGGGGCGGCGGTCCAAAGACGCCCATGATGTCCGTGCTGGCGGACCGCTTGAAGAAGGGGTTGTTGCCGCTGGAGGCCGACAGCGCCGGGCTGGCCATCTGGGCCGAGGTAGACACGGGCGAGCCGGTCTCCACCTGGCGGGAGATGTCGTCGGCGCTCTTGGCCAGGGAGTCGGCTTCGGCCTTGAGCTTGTCGCGCTCTCCCTCCGTGGTGGATAACTGCTTCTTGTTAATGGCAACGAGACCCTTTTGCTGTCGGGCGTCCAGCTTGAGCTTTTCAATCTGAGGCTTGAGCTCGGCGATCTCGGCATTCGCCACACGGATCCGCTCTCTCAGGCTGGCGTTCTCCTGCTGGTCAGCCTGGAGGGCAGCCAGGACCTGCTGGTGCTGGGCCTGGATGTCTCGCAGCTGGCCTTCCAGAGTCATGCATTCTCCCTGCAACTTCTTAGTATCGGCTCGCGAAATTCTCAACTGCTCCTCGAGGGCATGCGTGTCCTGAGCCTCCTTTTCATACTGTTGTCGCAGCTGTGCCAGTCGCTGTTCAAAGTTTTGCTTCTGAGAGTTAGTCTGGCTCAGCTCGTGCTGAGTCGTGGTCCTCTTGGTCTGAACCTCTTGCGTCTGCTTCGTCAGAGAGCTGATTTGGTTCGACAGGTTGGCAAGCTCCGTCGTCTCGTCAGAGATCTTCTTGTTCGCCTCCGGGTCGGTATCACCGAGGAGGTCCTCCGAGGCTGTGTGCGGCAGCGGCGAATCAGATCCGGGATGCACGGCCAAGCCACGGCCAAAGGAGGAGGATGGCACGAAAGGCTTGAACGTCGTGCCCACGGGGGACGACGGCTTGGCAGGCGGAGATGCCGTATGAAGCACGCTGATACCGCCGGCGAACGGGTCGGCGTTTGAGCCTCCCGTAGACATGGTCGTCTGCGCCGGAGCCGGCGGTGCCGGGCTAGGCGTAGAGGAGTCAAGGCCAAACAGATCCTCGAGGGCAGACTTGGGCGGAGGTGGTGCCGGGGCTGGTACAGGGACCGGTGGGACCGCAGCGGGCGTGGGATCAAAGGCCGAGACCGCTGTAGTAGGACGGCTCTGAGTTCGCAAGTGTGGGGGGATGAGATTTGTCGGAAGAGTGCTGGGCAAGGGCGTGCCGCGGTTGCTGCGCTGCTGACGAATCAGGTACATGGCAATGGCAAATCCATCACGAGTCAGCCGTCCTTGAGAATTGAAGTCGGCAAGATCCCAGATTTGGGCAAGAGTGTCCTCGGGGAGGTTGGACTGGGTCAGGAAAGGCACAGCCTCCTCGCCAGTAATGTACCCCTTGTTGGTCTTGTCGAAGTCATTGTAAATCTGGTCAAACCTTGCCTTATCAGCCGGCGTGATGGCCCATTCGCCGCCAGGCACGGGTACGGCACCGGTGGATTGAGCAACCACCGGGGGGCGATTAAGCGGGCTTCCCGTTCTCTGCTGCTGGGCCGAGCCACTCAGCTGTCGAGGGATAGCGGAGATGCCGGTGTTGCTTGGTGACTGTCGAGGAGCGGCGGCCGAGCTGCGCGTCGCTGCCTCGTACAGGCCAGCCGGTAGGACAGTGGGCAGGGCACGAAGAGCGCCGGTCTTCATGGATGTAAGCAGGTGCATGGCGATGATGAATTCAGGCAAGGCCAGGGCACCCCGCTGTTCGGTATCGGCGAGTCCCCATATCCTGCCGAGGGTCTCGTTGGGCAAGCCGGACTTGTCGAAGATTGACCTAGCTTGCTCGCCCGGCAACAGGTTAGCCTGCAAGTTCTGACGCTCAAACAATGCCGCATACTGGGCGACCTTGTCAGGCGTCAGGGGAGGAATTCGAACGCCGCCGGACACTTGAGGCTGGATAGGTGTCTGCGTCGGGGATGTGGCAGTAGCAGGCCAGAGGCCCTCAAAGCGGGGAATGGGGCCTTGCTGGAGAGCCAGCTCGGGCGTGGGCTCTCTCCCAGCCTGAGCATGGCCAATGAGACGAAGAACGACGCCGAAGCCAGCTGGCGTGAGGAAGCCCCGGTTCTCTTTATCGGCAATCTGCCATATCTGCAGTAATGAATAACAGGCGATTAGCTCAGAGAGGAAAATGGGTGGGGTGTGAAGAATCAAGCGGCCCTTCAAACGGAATATGGAGGAGGTATTGAGGGGGGGGAAAGAAGGGAAAGGCAAGCAGAGAGAGACGAACCTCTCCTAGGATACGCGAGTCTAGCCGCGTCTTTTCGAAGAATTTGACGGCTATTTCGCCAGTGACGACGCCGACGCCATCAGTATCAGCTTGGCGGAAGAGCTGGCCGTAGATACGCTTCTCCTCGGGCGAGAGATTGAGATTCGGCGCGCCTGGGAGAAAGGAAGAGTTAGAGGGAACAGAGGCACGAAGCAAAGAGCAGCTGGGGCAATTGCCGCAAGAGGCAGCAGCACGTACTCGGGTCAACGCCAGGAGCCGCCGACATTATCGCACGGAATCGCTGGGGAGAAAAGCGGTTGGAAAGCTAACTGGGATGGCGGTGATGGCGGGCGTTTTCGCTCGGTCCGGGAGGTGTGACAGGTCCCCAGAGCTCTCCTTTCGAAAGGCGCAGCGGACGACCAAATGCAAAAGGTAAGCTCCCAAAAAAAAAAAAAAGAAAAATAGGAGATGCGGAGCTTGCAGCAGCGCGAGATGGACGAGGACGGAGAGCGAGAGAGAAAAAGGCTTTTGCGGCCCAAGAAAATGGAACGGCGATGGAGGAGAATTTTCGGCCTGGGTATATTGGGTTGAAGTTTGGGGTCCTTTTGGGTCGTCAGCCTGGAGGGGGGGGGGGGGAAGAAGGTGGTGGCTGGCAAGCTAGTTGATGTCGAGGTGGTGGTTGAAGCTGCCAGGAGCTCTGATTCGGCCAAATTAGGCTGCGGGTTTAGCGTCACCGGGCAGCACGTTTCCACTGCCCTGCCACGGTCGGCCGGCGGCTGCGGAGTACCATTGGGTACTGGCTGAGCGGCAAGCTGGGGGGATTCGTACTTTTAGGTACTTGACCATCCCTTTTGGGACGCTGTACGGAGTAGAGTACTTTGGGTGACCTCTTTTTTATTCTTATTATTATTATAGTTGTTTCTGCACTAGAAGAGGGCTTGTCCGGGGGGGGGGGGGGGGGAGCATGTTCGAATGGCACTGAAACGGAAAATCAATGGAGGGGGCTCAATGACAGCATAAGGGGGGAAGCAAGTTTGATTTCTTTTGCTATGTGCTCTTGTCCCTAGGTATCCAGGGGAATGTGCGGACAGATGCCTGGCCAAAACCGCTACATGCGCTGACCTGCCTAGAGATAATAGTACATGTAGGCAACAGACCACTGCGATGCAGCACGGTATTGGTATTGGCATCCATGATACCCGTCTCTCCAGTCACTGAAGTGTGCCCCCCGCGCAAGACGCATGCTCTAATTGTCTGGTAGGTTGCTGTGCTGGGCCGCTTTCAAGATAAACCCGGCGCTCCGTACTTCGTACTCCCGTCATTTTATACCCACTAAGTAATCCATCCGCATAGGCTCCCCGGTTACGACGCCCTCCATGGCAGCGAGCACAGCCCATCCATCACTTCTCATGCAAACGCGCATGGCCTCTTGCAGTAGCCGCGAGTCCCGATCTTTTATTTTCTATTCGCCCTCTCGTGACTCCTCCGTTGCCAATAGCCAGAGCGGTGCACAGGCCAGCCATGCATCTCCATGGCCTCTCGTCACACAGCTCCCCGGCTAATGACAAGCACAGGGTCCGCTTCGCCCCAGTTCTCATGGCCATTCATCGTCACCACCCCGTCAATGCGCCACACAATGACTGACGGGTATCCAAAAGTACAGTAAGAAGATTTTAAAAATTCTAACTCGCAAGGTAAAAACAAAAAAAAAAAAAAAAAAAAAAAAAAAAAAAAAAAAAAAAAAAAAAAAAAAAAAAAAAAAAAAAAAGACATCTATATTCCCTTTTATTTCATCGTAACCAACTCCTCTGCACTCGTGGGGTGAATGGCAACACAGTTGTCGAAATCCTCCTTGGTGGCGCCCATCTTCATGGCGACGCCGAAGCCTTGCAGCATCTCTGCGCTTCCCTGGCCCATGATGTGCAGGCCGACGACCTTCTCATTGGGGCCCGCCACGATCAGCTTATAGTTGGTAGGGCCCTTCTGCTCAGGGTCCATCATCGCGTAGTACATGCCGGTGAAGCTTGACTTGTAAATCTTGATGTTCTCCCTGCCGTACTTCTCGACGGCCTGCGGCTCGGTGAGACCAATCGCGCCAACCTCCGGATGCGCGAACACGACGGACGGGATGTTGTCGTAGCTGAGCTTCAGGTTGGAGAACTGGGGCGGTCCGAAGAGCCGATGGGACAGCCGGCGTCCCGCGGCGATGGCAACCGGCGTCAGCTCGACCCGGCCGGTGACGTCGCCGAGCGCGTAGATGTTCTCGACGCTGGTGTTCTGGTAGTCATCGGCAACAATGTACCCCTTGTCGTCGAGCTTGACGCCGACTTCCTCGAGTCCGATGCCGCGCGTCAAGGGCGTTCGGCCAACGGCCCAGATGAGGTTGTCCACGTCGGTAACGGTGCTCTCGTTACCTTGGCCGTCGCGATAGGTGACAGTCAGCTTGCCGTTCGCATCCTTCTCTATCTTGGTCGTCAGGGACTCCTTGTGAAGCTTGACGCCCTGGCGCTCGTACTCGTTGGTGACGGTCTCCTGGATCATGGGGTCAAAGTGTCGCAGGAAAGTCTTGTATCGGATAAAGAGGTGCGTCTCCGTGCCAAGAGCGTTGAACATGCCGGCAAACTCGACCGCGATGTAGCCGGCGCCGACGATGGCGACCTTCTTGGGCTGCTTCTCAATCTCGAAGAATCCATCGCTGTTGATGCCCAGCTCCGCTCCGGGGATCTCGGGCGGAGGGTTCGGCTTGCCTCCGACGGCGATGAGGATCTTCTTGGCGTTGACCAGCACCTTGGAGCCGTCATCCAGAGTCACCTCGGCCTGGTTCTTGGACAGCAGGCGGCCCCATCCGTGCAGATAGTCGACCTTGTCGTTTGCGAGGTTCCTCTCGTAGATGCCATTCAGCCGCTTGACGTACGCATCTCGCTTCTTCTTGAAGGTGGTCCAGTCGAAGGGCGCGGTGTGCTCGACAGAGAAGCCGTAGCTTTTGGCGTCGTGAATGGCTTCGGCAATGGCCGCGGCGTTGTACGTGACCTTTTTGGGGACGCATCTATCGTGTATAACCTTGTCAGCAACTGTTGTTGACACTCTGAGGCTCTGGAGAGGGAAATGGACGGTATTTACCCAACATTAACGCATGTTCCTCCAAGACGGGAAGCCTCAACAACCAAAGCCTTGACGCCGTATTTGGAACTGGCCATGCGAGCAGAGCCCAGGCCGCCGCTGCCACCTCCGATGACGAGGTAGTCGGTGTCTTTGGTTATGGGAGCCATTGCGCGTGCCGTGGTCGATAGATGGCGAGAAAGAAAGGTTAATCGTTGCGAAGCAATTCCTCTGGAGCCTAGTGATTGTGCTCGTGCGAGGAGAGCGAAAGATGTCATGGACAATGGGAATTGCGATGACAGTTCCCACCCACGGTTCTTTATATACCTACGTTGTATCCTCCCTCTATAGTGTTTGCAGGAGGGGCTATTTTTCCTTTTAATTTTTTTTTTTTTTTTGCCCAACAAGAAGTTTGCTTTCAAAGCGGGGGAGGGGAATGACGTTTCCGCAGCAGCTCGACTGCTAATGCCAGGGTCTTGTTTACGAGATGGGCGGACTAAAAGGTGCTTGGAATCAGCCGCGGCCGCTAGAAGCCTTGCTTACCTGAGTGCCTTCGGCCCCAAAGCCTCAACTTTGTTCGTTTCAAGCCGAAGCCGCAGAGTCAAGGGTGGGTACTAAGCAATCGCAAACAGGGCGGTTGGGGCCACCGAGCGCAAAGGCGCCTAGTTGGGTCTGCGTTGCGTTACCAGGCGCACCAGATGAGGAATCACCTCGCCCGGTCAGATACTGGGGTCGCCTTTTCTACGTAGAGCTAAAACACCCGTAAGATTTTGACTTGCAAACACCATAAAAACACAAGGCAATCTAAGAGACCGGGCGAGGGCATTATGCGGGAAGATAAGTTAGGCTGAATAATATGCCCTTCCCCCACCCCCACGACGAGCCGCTCGGACGAATTTGGAATTGCAATGCAGAGCAACCGATTAGGACTACGTCAACAACCACTTACCATTCCTCCACAATGTGATTGTATGATATGAAGGTCGTTTGTCTCAACATGATTTGGCAAGCTTCAGGTACGAACCCGGATGAGAAAATGATTGAAAGTTGGAAAGAGCAATTCTTGATAGCTAGGTACCTGGATATAGATCGATTGAAAATCAAAAAGCTAATCGTACATTTTGGTGATGAAAGATGCAGGGTTATAAGCTGGACTCTGCTACGTAACCTGTACCTAGGTAAGGTACCGTACGTCAAATACAAATTGCATCCTGAATACTCGGCTCGAAAGTCGTTTGAGCGCTCCGCAATGCTTTCAAGCCGAACCTACCCTATGGCCATTTGTCATCACCCTACCGGATCACCTCGGAGCAAGTTCACAACGGATTCTTCCTCCCACCAGCGGCTAGTCTTTAGGAACTAAAACAAATTAGGCATACGACCTCTTTAAATTTCAAATGGTATGCCGCCTTGGCCGCACCGTGCGGCAGCCAAGGTTCTTCCCGCCCATGAAGATCCGTACCACCGCCTCCTCCGATTTTCGACCGAGCAAATCCCAAGTTGGGTGTATACTCTGTTCTCGTGACCCCCAGAAAGGCAGAAACAAATAAGCGTTCTACGCGGATTGAAAGAAAAAAAAAGAAAAAGGTATACAAAAATATGCGTGTAAAAAATGCAAAAAGAGAAGGACGACACGAGCCTGATTCGAACAGGCGCTCCCGAAGGAACATGATTTCGAGTCATGCGCATTAGACCACTCTGCCATCGTGCCTTGAGTAGTTGCCACAATGGCAGCTTGTTTGGAACTAGAAACCTTCTGCTGCAAACCCCCCATTTTTTTAACAACTCCCCTCAACATTCAGCCCCCTGCGTAGACATAGATTATGCAGGGCTGCTGGATGGTCCATTGAAGGCCATTGAAGCCGACTATAGGTGATATTACTCCTCAATCGGCTTTACAAGCAGTCAATATTTCCGTTCATAGACTTCTTATAGCATATGCACAAAGATGAAAGCATGTTCTACGTTTGCTGTAAGGGCCGGGAGGCCGTCCTTATTCATACGCAGTCCTGTCTAAGAGATGCTTCATCTTTTTTGGAATCGACGAGAGAATGAACCATGTACGTTCTGCAGAAGCTACAACCTGAAAGGCTGAGATACCTATTTCCGCTGCTGCCTTGAAGCTGTTTTATGCAAAGCGGCGGCAGGTATATATAGAATGTTTCCTTGGTTGCATGACGCCCTTTTGCTGTCGTAGGTCTTCTGTTCTTTCATCCAACACCCTGTAGATCGTACCTGTACTCCAATAATGGATATGACTGCCGTGGTGTTCTAGAGCCCACATGTTGCCACGTTATACATCATTACAGACGGTAGAAATCTCTTTGAGAGAAGATGGATGTCTTGTATATGCGTCAGGATCTCCCAGGGCATCATTGCAATTCCATCATATACCCTGAGCCTGAGTGGACTCGCGCAGACCTCATTCAGTAGGCTTCTCGACAAATAATCCAGCACTGCAAACGTAAATTATTGGACTGCCTTACGATTGGAGGGACTTGAAAGGACAAGGGACAGGTTTTATCTATAGCGTAGGACGGGATGAACGCATGATGGACTTTCCAACTCTGCTTCTGCTGGATTGAGTGAAGAGGGAGATGGAGTGAATCATGAGGCAAAACCTATCTCGACATTGCTTAGCCTGTTATTGTCGACTACATGTAGCATATGCTATGACTACCTGTTGCCAAGTGTGTGGTCACTGTTAAAGGGGACTCGACTATATTTACGGGCGATGTTGTTTTGACAAATGTCTGCCATTGAACACCAACAGTCATGCCATAATGACAGACTGAAAGTGCTCCCTAAACAAATGGCTTGTCCTAACATAATCGACTGCCAAATGCACTCCTTTAAAGTACGGATTCAACCCCATCGGTGGTTCCTGTGCGTCACGTCCATTCTGAGTAGTGGCTCCTAAAATATCAGGGTATAAGAAGCGTGATGGCAGTAAGAAACCCTCTATTACTGCCAGTTTGTAAATAAGAAGAGGGAGACCAGACACTTATTTTAGAAGGATGAAAGGTCAGGGTTAGATACAGTCGTGTCCTGCTACCTACCTGCGCAATAGTGGCTAATCCACAACATCACGTATATCCGTTCTCTGACATGAAGTGTCATCTTCCAGTTTTCAAGCATTAATCTGGTTGGAAGCATATCGTGTCACCCCTGTTCGAGCTCAAACTCTTTACGTGGCTGTAACTCTATTCACGGCCATGTTTTGAGATGGTAAGATCAAAAGTCATCCCACGTTCTGTTTATCTCGAAACTCAAGTATCGAGCTGTTCACAAGCTTCCTGCTAGACAGCCTCTTGTTACTACTGATCCATTTCCTTTATGATGAAGCATGACAGCGCAGCTTTATGTTCGTACTGCTGCTCCACGTTTTAGAAATCAGGGATTCCGTGTGATCATCTCTTGGACAACGACTGAAAAGAAGTCTCTGGCCTTTCAGGGTGAAAGGCTTCAACATTGAGAGAATTCACAATAGTAACCTTGCACGTCTAGCAAATTCGACGCATAAAGCCACCATTAGAGCCGGATGCCTTAGTAGCACTTAGACAATCTGGGAAAAGAAATGTCTTCTAGGGGCCTGGTGATTTTCGACCTCGAGACAGTGAGCCGCGGAGGCAAACCCCATACAAACATCGCAAGTAGCTCATATCCAGGTATCTCATGGTTCCAAGAGTACCATTGTTTCTACTTTTTAGGCAACATTGGACGTCTTGATCCATAAGTAGCGAATTCCAGCCTTTTTTACACAAGAAATGTATAACAAACCGATGAGGAGAACGGTGAACGCAAGCATCTTTTACGATTCTTTTCAACGGATTAGAGGTTATAAAAAGCCATTGAGACGTCTTCTAGGAGAATTAGGAATTGCTATAGAGTTCTACGTAAAGCAAAAGGAGCTTTGGAGCCAAGTCAATGCCATAACTGTGGCATATATTCACGCATCGTTGTCAACAAATGTCATCATCCTCTACAAGTGTCGGCCAAGCTACTAAAGAAGAGCCACAAGAATCAGGCTGAGTATCGGCATTGGGCACTATGCGCCTACAAAGAAGCTTCAATGTTTCTCGATGTCTGAACAAACGGCTATGGGGACGGCAGCTGGTTCAATCACGGCTCCTAGCTTGACCTGACTAGAGGTTATTGACAACAACAGTAATCTCATCCATGTAGTATCCCGAAAAAACATCTGCCACCCAATTTGGAATCAATGATGATAGTAACACAGAACATCATGTGCATCTGCCTCTGCCAATTCGACCGAAAACCGCATGCAGCACGCAAAACATCAGCCCCAAACCCCTCCTCTCACCTCTCAAGCGACAAAGAATGGACCACCAACATGTCGCTCTTTGAGATCAAAGGGACAGACCTAAACCTCACTCGAGAGCGCGCAAATGGGCTCAAGCCACGCAGACCGGGCGTCTAAACGGACCAACCACACACGCCTTTGATATCTGACAGGGCGCTGGATCGTGCCCAGGCTCATTGATAATGTCCCATTACCCCGCGCAGGATTGCATCGTGAATCGAGTCCATGTGTGTTGCATGCACCCCGTATATGTATGCGTATGCACGGGCAGATTGCAGGTCCGTCTGCGATTGATTCTTCCCCCCCTCCCCGGCCGCCTCTTTGTGCGTCTTCGCGTATGCGCAGGATTCTCACCCAACTGGCTCGGCCGTCTGCCATGTACGCATCTGATAGCAAATATTGGCATGTATGTCGATGTATGTATGCCTGTACGTTCCCCCGCCCTCCCTGCTCCGAGGCGGCGTCGCCAGGCTGCCTCCTCGTGGAAAAGCTCACGCATGATGGAGACAAGTAACTTGTCTCTCTCTCTCTCTCTCTCTCTCTCTCCTCATTGGCGCCACCCACTCGACTACTCGCCGTGCTCGGTCAATTCCTCGTCTCAAGGTTCAGACGTGCATTACATGCGCATGTTCACGATTCCACAAACAACAGCTGCCAAGAGTCCCAACACAAAGATGAAACCGGGCGCCATCTGCCACAAGCATGCCGTGCTCCTCCCCCCCCTCTTTCTCCTAGAGGCAGAAAACGTTTGGAGAACGGACCAACAGTCGCTGCAGTTGGCTCCTTCGCGAGAGAGAGACCACTTCGCCTACTTCCGAGGCAAGGGAGAAAAATAAGCCAAACGGGCGCCTAGCATGCAGGGACTGCCAATGGCCAGCCATGTTACACGGCATGTACATTACACATATGCGTGTACGTACAAGTATCTGAAGGTGGTTAGTATTCAGTCTGTTGCTTGAAAAAGCTTTCACGCCCCCAATTCGGAGAAATTAAAGCAAGGCTGAGCCGAACTACCTGAAAGGGCTGCCTGGTGAGATTAAGCCAGGCTCCCTCCCTCCGTCTCTGGATGGCGCAAGTCATGCACCGGATGAAGACGAGATTGGAAGCTAAATTAGATGAATGACACGACCAATACGCCGAGATGGCGCTTTTTTTTTTTTTTTTTTTTTTTTTCCTTCCTCTGCAGGCCTCTCGCCAATCAGTCAAACCCATTGAACAAAGAAGCCGTTAGTGAGAGAGCGTGGGTGAAATGAAAAGCAAATAACAAAAATCCTTGGCTCGATACGGGCGTCGGCGCTGACGGTGGAAACGTCACTTCTAAGACAAAGAACGCCACCTTTCACAAGGGTCTAGAAGGAAAATAGAAACATCTAACCCGGGCAAAATTCAAAGATAAAGGAGCCAAAGAAAAAAAGGGAGAGAGGAAAAAAGAGACATGTCACCCGAAAGGAATATTTCAAGCTTGTCGGGTCTTGTCCCGCCCTCTTGGAAATCACCAGGCGGGCCGGTCCCCTAACCTGTTGGGTGAGATTTTGACGTTTTTTTCGGGGTCCTGGGACCATCATCTCTCAGCTTTTTTTTTTTTTTTTTTTTTTTTTTTTTTTTTTTTTTTTTTTTTCGATGTTGGGTCGGGGAGTGATGTGTTGGGTCGATCATCCAAAGGTGTGGACGTAGCTCGCTGTAAGCTGGCGTTCTCCGTCGCAGCGACGAGGAAATGAGCACAAAGCGGGAACCCATTGAGGCTCTAGCTGTGCCCAAGCGCATAGATCCAAGAGAGTAGTGTTGATGATGATTATGATGACGACGATGATTATGAAAGATGTCTCAGAGGGGGGCCTGCGATCTAGTAATAGCAGCAGTAGTAGTACTACTACTACCGTAGGCAGTAAAAAAGTACGGATAATCGATGGCGGCTACTGCAGCGATCGCGAGCAATGATTGGGGAGGACAGCCATCATGGAGGGTACCGTGACGAGCATCGGATGCCCGTCGGCCGCGGCCGGTTCGGAATAGCCTCAAAAAAGCGGGAGCATCGTGTGATTGGAGCCCCGCCCCAGCACAAGTTGTCGAAAAAAAAAAAAAAAAAGAGCCCATCTTCCCGTCTTGTCCATCATCCACCCAAATGCCTGGGACACGCGTTCATTCGCCCGCTGGCGCCTTCGGAGGAGTAGAGATGTCCGCAGGTCTGGAAGGACACGGGACAGACGGAGGAGGGTCCAAACCCTGTCTAGTCCAAAAGGGCGAAAGACGAGAGAGCGTGTGAGGAAGAGGAGATGATGAGAGACGGCCATGGTATAGCAGCAGCAGCAGCAGCAATCACACGGCCAGCTGCAAAACGTTCTTTCTGTCCACCACGACATGCGGCATCGTCTCTTGTTTGTCTCACGCCCCCTCCCTTCTCTTCTGATTTTCTTTTTTTTTTTTCCCCCCCACGACATGTTGCCCGTGTGCCACTAGATCAAATAACCCCAAAGAGGCCCTTCCGTTCCACGAGCTATGACAATGGTTCCGGGCCCAACATCAGTCCCAACGCCGTGGCACAAGAGCAAGAAGCCCAGTTCCAAGTGTTGCCCCTCCGCAACTGCTTGAAGTTGTTTGTGCCACTCCTCTAATTATCCATGCATCCATAGGCACACAGATAGATCAATGAGCCCCAAGGAAGCTTGGACTTGGGACCAAATGCCCGTATACACAAAGCTCTGGCGCCGGTGGCGCAGCGCTATTTCTTCCGGCCTGCCGTTTCATCCACCATCCATCCATCCATAGGCAAAAAGACGGCAGCCGTAAGTTCTGACCACCACCGACGTCCCAAAACATCACAAGGGTGCTGACGATCAGCCGGCGGGCGCCTGAGCCGCGTGCTTTTGCTTTGCTGATGGCCTTTCAAATAAAATGAAAGAAAATTTTCTCGTTGGGAGTCCATTCTCTTGGGCTGCCCCCCCCCAATCATCTCTTCGAGCTGCCATCTCGGACCCAACACGATAGATTACCACGCGCAGGGTGTGAGATCAGATTTGATGCCGTCGCAAATTATTGGCACGTTAGCCTAGATCGAGTCGGAGGCCCATCAGGGCGTGGGAGGCACACATGGTAACAGGGCCAGTATTTCTCTTCCTTTGCCGAAAGACGCCTTGCTTACTTGCGCGTAATCAATGCTGGTAATGACTCCAATCGTGGTGCTGTCTATCGCTCAGAAGAGGCGTTCCTAGCCTGCGTCTCGAACAAGAAAAGAAAAAAAAAGGGATATGATACAACGTACCACCAGGATGGTGCGCCACGGCACTCCCGCCTCTCTCAGTCTCTGTTTACGGCTAGCCTGGTGGGATTGTATCGGTCGTTCAAAAAGAGACAAAAAAAGGAATTGTCGCATGTGGGAGGCGTCTAATAGATCCTGCTAGATGCACCAAGATGCTGACATGTAGATTGACGAATCTCATGCCTCTTCCTGTTCTCTATACACCCTCCATATGACGGGCTAAGCTGCTCGTGCGCATTCGTCCGTATCGCAAAATGCCTGCAGAAAAAGCAAGGCAGAAGAATGTTGACGCCCATGTTGCAGTGAAGATGACTGGTATATGTCCGATACTCGTGACAGCTGGTAGCGGGCAAAAGAGCAGCCAAGCTTGAAACAATGGGGATTGTAGTCGCTCGCACTTCTGGCTTCTTCCACCCCTTCCTTCTCTCTGGTCGAGTTGGAGACCATCGTAGTCTCGCATTTAACCCCCTTCAGGATGGGCATGCGCGCTACCTGCTGCCTTGGTTTTTTTGACCAAGCACAGAGTACACCACCATAAAAGGCAATGTCGCGAGATTGAAGCTACAAAGTACGGCCGACTTGATACCGTCACATCGGCCAAAGCCGTCAATTATTTCAGTCGTCCAGTCACTCGTAATCGAACACGGCCGCAGACACATCCGCGGTCATGCCAACTTGTCAGCCCTCCTTCCTACATCTCTCTGGTTCATTCAGCCTCAAGGTGAACTAGTGGCGAGCCATGTTAGCTTGGGCCCTTCTCTCATCCTTCGCCCCTCGGCGAAGAGGTAGGGTGTAGGAGTGGTTTGCTTGGGCGTAGGCAATGGAGGAGGGAGTGCCGTCGGGTTCTCCCAGAAAACCGACTTGAATAGCCATATCCATGAAGCTCAAGACTCATTCTCGAGCTCGGCATCCAGTTCAGCCCTTTCATATGCATGCAACCGGAAGCAGTCGAACGGATGATAGTGTGTGCAAAATATGTAACAGGAAAAGCAAGAAAAAGAGGGCCTCCTGCCACAGACCAATGAGTAGCTGCCATCTGCTCCGTGCACCCAGCAAAAAGAGATAGCCTTGTTCATCTCGCCAATAGCCAGCGTGCGTTGGGCAGATCATCTTCGGGAGAGCGTGGCCACCCCCTGGTCTTCTCCAAGCCCAGGCCTAGGCCTGAAGCCAACAAGGCTAGATGGTTTGCCACGTCGTAAAAAAAAAAAAAAAAAAAAAAAAAAAAAAAAAAAACCTAAAGGGGCCCTGTCTCAGGAGCCATCAACAAGAAAGAAAAAGCCGGATGCTGATACTAGTACGTGTATGCACGCACCCTGAGCCCAAGAGATGAGACGGGATGGGGAATGGTTACCCTAACGCAGAAACCTGGCTCTCAACCCAGCACACAGGCATGTCGTTGAAGAGATGGGCAAGAACAGGGCTAAGAAAAAGAACAGACACCTTGTTCTACCTGTGCAGCGTACGTAGACATGTACGTACTACTTGCCAGTTTGACAGGGAATTATTTCAGTTTGCGGCTGGCCTTGCCTGGCAAGGTTCTTACCCCCTTGATAAGATGAGTCCCAGGTTGCTGAGAACCCTTGTCGGCATGCCACGCCTTCCATAGCGTCTCGAAAGACAAGAGATAGAAAGCATTCCCGTCTCTCTCTTTCTGATAACCATCCCCGGCAGAGTGGACACTGCTGGAACCGGGCTCCGTAACGGACTAAAGCTCCGCATCCGGTGCTGGCTGCGAGATGGGAAAAGGGCCCGTGAGCTCCTGGAGCCACCCCAGTCTTTTTGCCCTCCCATCTTATCGTGGACCAGTCTCTGGTCTTCCCTGAGGACGATTCTGCGACGCGCTGATTGGCCGCATTACGGCAATATCTGAAGCCATTGGGCTCTGACCCTCTCACCCGCTGTAGATCAATCTTCCGGCTATGACCTAAGCGTAATAATACGTACACGAGCTAGGGACGACACATTAGCAGCAGTAAGGTATAGGTAGTAATTACAGAGAGATACGGGGGTAGAAGGTGTTGGACGGAGTATTGATTAGATCATGAAAGCGACTCTCTGCTCCCGCGTGAACCTTGTCAGTGCATAAAGTTGACCAAAGAAAAAGCAGAACATACTCCCCAGCTTTTTGGCACGTTTGTGCGACGCAACACAATGACAAGAATTGGCGAGTAGGATGGCAATCATCATCAATGGCTACACATCTGCCCACCCATGCATGCATGCATGCAAGCTCGCTTCCTGGGCCACGACTCGATGCATCGTACGACCTGACAGGTACGCAGGGAAATGCAGAGAAATGGGAATTAGATTAAATGTTTAGGTGAGCCAACTCCGTGTGTCCCGGGCCCGGCCAATAACGGCATTTGGCGCGCACGAACCGCTTCGCTCGCTCGCCAAAGGGCGATTAATTTTATGCGGCGCCAGGAAAAAAGCAATCTATCACAGAGAAGGAGGAGGGAGGATGCTACCCTCCATTAGCGTCATGCCATGCATAAAGGCAGGCCACAGAGGCGAAGGCGAAAGGTGGGAGGGTAGAAGAAGCCTCTTTTTTTTTTTTTTTTTTTTTTTGCCTTGTTCCCTTCTCCAATCTTCTGCCCAGACCGATTACGTTTCGAACGAAAGAGATGATGATGCGGACTGGCGAACTGGTGGGTCGGTTAGCAGCCAAGTAGTTTAGCATCCTTTGCGGGAGGCACGGCACGAAGCCCGCGGCCTCGGACCCTGAGTCAATCCAGTTCCCGTATACTTCGTACCATAGCATTATGCTTGGAATCTTGACACGCAGCATTAACCCGATGTGATTTCCGTGATGCGACAGAGCAGGTCACTGCTCTTCCGGGCCTCGATCCAGGGAGCTTATGCATCGTGGGTAGTTGCGGCGTCCGCAGGAGCCCATTGTGCTTTTTCCTCCAAAGCCCTGGCGTGTTACCGAATCGTCTTAACCAGGCTCACTGGGGAAGCGCGATGACGCTAGACGAAGCGTCTAGCGGGCCAGAGCTCTGCCTCTTTTCATCCAAGGCCGCATCTCTAGCTCGCAATCCTCGCTCAGTTGGGCATCGTCCCAAGGAGCTGTTTTTGTTAATCGGCGTCCACTAGCCCAATAGTCTCCAAACTAAGGCAGCAACAAGGTACTGGGCGCTCGTCTTTCCCCAGCTACGCTTCCGTATGGCGTAGTGTGCTGTAATTATATAAAGAAAACATGGTGGTGCGAACCATCGTGGACTCCGATCCAGCAGCTGCAACAGCAGCGAGAAGGAAAAAGTAGCGTAGTGTCGATATGGGGTACGGCACGAACGCATCCCACGCTTTGCCGACGCATTCCAAGGTGCAGCGACTATCAGCTTTCCAGGCAGGGGCCAGACCAGAGCGGCGCAAGCGTCAGAAGGAGAGGAGCAGAGGGCCCGTCGACGATGCGTAGACGACCCCCAGAATCCGACAGCGAATAGCAACAAGAGCCACGCCCCCCTTTTCGCTTCCTACACCCAGAGAGCTCGGGCATGTGCACGAGTATGAACGACCCTCCCGCGATTATGCACAAGCCGCATACAGGCACCACATGTACATAGTGAAAAAAAAAAAAAAAAACACCCGGGGGAAGGGCTCTCTCTCTCCATTGCCAAACCATTTGATGCAGGCAAACCAACCAACCAGACGCCCTCCTCCGTAGGCGAGTCGAGTGCACGCAGCAGGAGGAATGCGGGGAAATATTGTGAGCTGTCACATCCCAACGTGTGGGTTGCTTGAACCCCAAAGTCCTAGAACACTCTCTTGCACGCGCACATACTCGCGCACATACATATTGCAGGCAGGCAAGCTGAACAGACCTGAAAGACTCCCATGCCAGACTCAGCTCGCTCAAGCCTGGACACTGACGAGAAGCGGCCTAGACCACCAGCGCACGTCACTCCTTACAAGAGCAGCCAAGCGCCTAAACAGGATATATCAACAAAGAAGAGAGGATGAGAAGAAGGGTGTATGCTCGCTCTTGGGCGAGTCATGACCCAAAGGAGGGATCCTATCCCAGCATAATACACAAGGCAAGGTGCTATTAATCGCACGCCTCCTTCATCCCTTGCGTCGCCTCATGTAGTTGTAAACGTGTCGTAAACGTGTATAATTCTTTTTTTTTTTTTTTTTCAAGTGAGCCGTTCATACCGATCAACTAGGCTATCACATATCACCGGCATCCACTCTTTTCTTTTCTCCTTCCATCGAACTGAAGACTGCTTTCTCTCCTTCTTCCCCTTTCTTTTCCAATACCCCACAAAGCGTGGAGTCCCGTCCCGCTTCTTCGCCGTCGCAACACGACCTTATGATGCCATGGCGTGGGTTCGTCTCCCGCACGTGGCATCACCAACCGTTCCTTTTCAAAGGGGACGATTTGGCAGTATGGATCCATTCCTCTACTTCTTTTCTTCCCCTGCCCGGGGCCTTTTCCTTTCCGGGAATGCCGGCACCCCAACGAACAGTAGCGCTCGTTGATTGTGCTGTAGCGGTTAATATTTTGTGACGCGGCTGCATTTATCAATCACGTTGTCCTCATCCCATCTTCCCCCACAATGCTCCGACTGATGAATGAATGAATGAAAGATAATGGGGGGAGCTCGAGTATGAGAGTGGCTTGTGGGTTTCTTGAACGAGCTTCGTTGGGGGATTATGGCAAAATGCGAGTTCTCACGCATCAGCCAAGACAAGTAAAGAGGAATGAAAAGACAAAAAAAGCACCCGCATGGCAATCTCGCCTTGCGGCTTGGCTCCAGCCAATGAGGTAGCCATACGTGAGGGAGGGCCACTGGAAGAGGCCATGCAAGGCACACAAACTGCTCTCGTCCAACCAGAGACAACCGCTCCGACGCTGTGTCTGAGCCAACGAGCTGTCGTCAATGCCCTCCCACCATCAGGCCTTGATATCCGGTGGCGATTTGAAAGACAATAGATGCATCCACCGCATAATAATGATAGGTAATAATGCTCCTACACGCTCGACACTATTGCAGCTGCTGTTGTCACTCCGTCTTTCGTGCTATGGACTGCATATATGTGCTACCGGAAATAAGTGTGACTTGTTTCAGGCGCTTTGCCACTCCAGCTCCTCTGAAGCAGGCGGGCCTAGATCAACGGTTTCGATGAAAATAATAATATTATTAGCACTTCGAATTCCGCAGGCCTTGGGGTCTGGGCCGAGAATAGCAGCACAAAAATTCCGGGCCCAAATCTCTGCCTTTTTAGAATCTCCCAAAAAAAAAAAAAAAAAAATTACATGCCCGGCAGGCGCATAAGCACCAGCGATGCGAGCGCGCGCACAGGGTCAAGATTTCAAATACTACTGCGGAGGTAGACAGAAATCAAAGATATGGACTTGTAGGCCGTGGGCGTTTCATTCTTCGATGTCTATGGCACCACCTGATCCGCTGTGCCTTGAGTAGAAGAGTTTTCGCGGCAAAGACTTGTCATCCGTGGAAGCAGCCGTCACTGCCGTAGAGATGCCATCGATGTCGTCACCTCTCAAAGACATCGGATGCTTCTATTCCGTATCCCGAGGACTCTTGTGCATGGGCAAGCCAAGTTCAAGTATACCAGAAGTAGCAATGTTTCCCGGCGACCATCTCCAATGAGCAGAATCTACCCGACTCTAGCCTAGTCAGGCGCAAGCGAATCGGGTGACTGTCTTCGTTTATTCTTCTTGCATTGCCGCAGGCTCCATCAATAACTTCAGGCCGTTGTTTAATTTTCCCGTGACATCGATTCGTATTGCGACGTTCAAGTTTGACTCAGGGGGCGATCGTTGCCCTCAGAGGTTGAGCCGACCAGTGGCAGCATTCAAAACGGAAACGCGGTGGACCCCCTTAAGCTGTGGATCTGCTGCTAGGAAAGGGGGTGTGCGTTTTCGTGTGCGTTTAATGCTAGTAGGGTAGAGCCTCCAGTGTGGTGCTAGCGCTCCTCTCCGTGGAAAACCGTTAGCTACGGTCCATATCCTTGCTTAGGCTGGCAAGGCTAGAAAGGGAGGGGAGGAGGAAGAGGAGGGGGGTTCGCAAGGCTTGGTTGTCGATCTTGATTAGTCCTAGTCCCAAGTCCTGACTCGGGAAAGCTTTGCATCAAACAGAGGCGAGAAGGCGTTCTGTCTGGGGATGGCATCAGGCTGGTCTCGCAGCTCTAAAAGAGCTGGCTTGCTTGCTTTCTCCGGAAAGTGGGAGGGTGCTGTTGTAAGGGGCGGCGGCGATGAATCAAAGTTCTGCTGAAATTTGGCATTTCGTCCTCTATGTTGGGGAGGTGGCGACAGCCCATCGTTAGGCAAATCTAGAGAGCCATCATTTTCAAGTTCAAGCCAGGTCATTCACGAAGAGGTACGGGAGTAATGCTGATCATGCGGCTGCTAGTTGCCGCGAACGTGCTTTAACCAAACAAGTGCGACGACTTGGAGCGGAGGATGGCGATTCTTATCAGGCATGGGTCGTCCTTTTACAAGCTAGCCAGTACAAGCGCTCTCATGCCCATGCAGTGGGAAGGATTGGCGAATGGCCTTTGCTGGGAACCTGCGCGAGCCGATGCAAGGCACCATCCGTGTGCTGCCGTGGCTGCAAGGCAAATGGAACGGAACCCCAGTTTCACCACACAAGAAAGTGTGTACTGAGTGCTGAGAGTATTTCGCCCTCACCACCCAAAAGTCGTCCTCGCTCTCGTTCCCAAGTCGATAGAGAAAGCGGATAAGATGGCATAACTGTATGCTCCGTCCTCCGCGCTACTTCTATGGCGAAGTTACAAATTGACCTCTGTGTGGCTTAATCTTTTATACTCGACGATCACCCGCCCAATCTCGCCGGCTAAGAATCGGCGCCGTCCACTGGAATCTGCTCCAAGATAGCCTCAAAGACCGTCGCCGTCGCGCCATGCTAGTGGCGGGCCTAGTGTGCTCTCCGTGCGGCAAGGCGTCATGGCACTCCCCCTCCACCCATCTCAGACGAGCTGAGCGCCCGGCGGAGTCTGGTTTCTCATCGTCCAAAACCAGACTTCCAATCATTCACGACTGCAAACGCCCACGTGCTCTCTTTTTTTTCTTGTTGGAGCATTTCCGTCCTCGTGGGAATCGCCCTAATTTTATGTGATGAAGGAGACTCATTAGAGCCACTGGGGGAAGAAAAATGTCACCAAGTCACCCGTAGAGGTCATGCTGAGAGTCAGGACCTGAAGGTGAGCATCATAGATCCCCGGCCCATCACCATTATATTGTCCCTCCTCGGATCATGCTGTTGGGCTGAAGATGCTGGTTAGTAAACGGTAAAATGAATATGAGCGAGCGTCCTAGCGCACGCCATCAGCACGACATCGCCCTCATCCAACGCGTATCCAAGTGCCTATTTTATCCCCTAGGGCGATTACCCAGTGTGATGGGACGCCCGTCTCCGTCGGCGTGAACAAATGGCCCAACAGTTGTCAGCATCATCCAACAAGCCACTCCGGCCACGCACATGGTCGTGACCACTGCGCCGGGAGAGCAAGGAGAAAGAAAAGCACAGGCATCGCACCATTTCGTCGGTGCCGCTAATGGCACGTTTATGTTTTCCTTTGGGTTTGCCTTTTTTTTCCCCTCCATTTGGTCGTGTCCCGTTTGCAGTGACGTGCTTTTGGTGGATATGTTGGATAGGGTCCATTAGACCCAGCACCACTTATTTGGGATATTTTTGAGATGATACTAGTGCCGTTCTCGAGTCAGTCATCCGTGGTACAGGTAGTGCCCGTGATTACTAGCAACAGCTTGCTGAGCTCCCCCCCCCCATGCTCCGTATTGCTCACGGCAGTGGCCAGTCTGACAAGCCATGCCGATAGCCATGTCATCCCAGGGCTGAAACGGTTCCTACACCCGTTTAAAGCACCCCCGTTAGGGCTGCGGATTGACTCGTACCCGCTTGCCGTAGTCTGAATTTTCATCGCGAGCTTTGAGCGGGAGACCCATCATCTCTCTCAAGTCCGGCTCATTCACTGCAGGCATCGCACGCACGTGGGCAATAGCTTTGTTGAGTCTTGCGCTATGATGTCCAATTTAAATTTTTCAGCTCGAAAGAATTTATTGGTGGTGATAGGAATGTTGTGAATCGCGCTCAGGGTCCTCACTCGTCCGAGTACCATTTGCGCCCGCCCGTCATGAAATGAGCCTCCGAATCGGCATGTTCCCAAAGCCGAGCCCGCCTACGGAGAAGAGTGGTTCGACTTTGAGACGACACTCTAATATGAGCAAGGGACGACGCCGGTGGCCACATTACGACGCGGTGTTGGCTGTCGTCCATCTACCCCGTATTTCTGGCTGCTGTCATGTAATGGTAAGAGCTCTCTCCATACTCTGTGTGTACTAGCGGTAGTAATATGGAAGGCTCGGAGGCTCTCTGCATGTACGTTTGCAAGCAGCGCTGCAGTCCGCCCTGCAAAATGCCACCACGAGCACATGTAATTTGCTATGCACTAGGAGTACCAGCAGTAGATGGCAAGCCTAGACGAAACGGGGGTCAAGGATGCCTCGGGGTGCCTTGATGGTCTGGAGCCTAGATCTCTCCGTCCTGTCACTATTATGCTTATGGAGTAGTAGTAGTAGCACTACTAGTAGTAAAAGTTGAAAAGCTTGGCTCCGAAGCCCTTGTGAGTTCTGGACCCTTATTTTCATCCGGTGCTTCAAGCATCATTCGCCGCAGCGCACAGACGCAGCTTCTTTTCTACCTCTCTTTTTTTGTTCTCCCTCTTGGTTGGAAAAATTGGCCAACCTTTACTCGCTGCAGGGTAACTCAGCGGCAGCGCCGGGGTAGCAAACTCCAAGCCGACAACAGTGATTGCATCATGTTTCGCATTTTGGTTTTTGGGAGGGAAATACCCCTTCCTTGATAATAATTTTCCTGATTCGGCGCGGACGCAGCAGCCTCTCCGCAGGCGAGCGACCCTGACTGCAGGTGATGATGTCGTCGGGCACTCGAACAATGCAGCATAATCCTGCTCACCATGCCGATACGTAGTTCGGTGAGGTTGGGACCCAAAAAAAAAAAAAGTGATATCATCTGCAGCGTACATTAGATTATCGTGGGGTTTGGGGATGGACTCCATCCAGACAGGGACGGGGTTGCGTTCTCCAATCGATTCGACTGTGACACTGTCGTAGTCCAGCAACCCCATAAGTTTGCAAAGTGCGCTCGTTTTTGAGCCGTCGATCCTCACATTGGCAACCGGAGGCGGCATTTTCGAGCCATCGGATGATGAGGAGGCCAGATATTGGCTATCCGGTATGCCTAGAGAGTGAGAACACCATTTTGATTTTGTCTGGCATGTCCGACTTAGGGATGGGCACTCAGTGTGCTAGAAATCCAGCTGATCAACGGCTCCCCTCCTATCTCCTCAATGCTCCTTTTCCTTTTTCTCTCCTACTTTTTTTTTACTGATACCCGCGACAGCCTTGGCAAAGCCCCCGCCCCTTTCCTCAGGTAGCCTTCCGTTGGGTGGTTGTGTTGCGAAGAAAGCCACTGGCGCCCTCCAAAGGTTCATGGTCGCAATTAGTCTCGTATAGCTACGTCAAGCCGCCGTTTGGTGTAGATCACCTTTTGTCAAGTTTCATTTGCATGGTGAGGCGGCCTACCTTGCTAGGCCTGAATTGTGAGCGACGCAATGACGATGCGCCTTGAACTTAGTCTCATGTACCGCCCTAAGCACATTCCTTATTCCGTGCTGGGAAACCTGGCTGCAAAGTCAGCTCGCGCGGCCGACGCAACGCGCCAGCGTTCTGCAAGTTCTCTGCAGACATATCCATGCTAAAACTTATAGGAGGCTCACTGGTACGCTGCACCCTGGGTCTCTCTAATCAAAGTACCAAGTCCTCCTATGGAGTAAGCTGTTTAGATGTATGGAGCAGCGCTGGTAGCGTATCGAAGTAATGCCCCGTTAAGATCTCTCCGCAGCCGGGGAAGCTGCCATTGCATGGTAATTTAGATGCACCTCTTGGTTAGATACCTAGGTACCTTACGTCGAGCTTATCCACCTGCCACGTAAATTCCTGAGACGGCAAAAGCCATGTGTTCGTCTTAGACTTGCCTGATAGATGTACTCTGATAAAGAAAGGAAACGGAACAGCAACAGTACGGACTCCAGTGCCGCTCCGACCACCGCCACTACCAATAATCGCCATCCTCAGTCTGAGGGCCTCAACGATCCGGAGACTCCCTCTAGGCCTCGTTCATTCTTGGCTTATCGACCACCGGATGAATGAGGTATCGGCACGATATGGCAAACAAGCGTGATTCGATGCACATACACAGCAGCAAGGTGAGAGGGCATGCGGTCCCACTGCAAACCTCCGCACCAACCCGTATTGGCGACAAGCAGTCTTGGACCGTAGCAGCGCATACGACGACGATGAATGAGGTAGCTTGCATAAAATCTTGTAGGAAGAATAGTTGCACTTGTAGGCTGCTCCCGATACGTTCTTGGCACACCGGCTGGATGGTCACTCTTCTGGCCAGGTGATGAGATGGGGGTGGATGATGGGGACCCCTCAGATCTCTCCAAATCTCCAACCACGAATGTAAGTGCGTGCACGAGTACGAGGCCCTCGACCCTTCCGGCGTGCGTGATAGCAACAAACGGCACTGAGGAGGCGAGAGATGACGGACGATGAGTGCGGAATCTGCCTTCTGTGGTGGTAGCAGTGTTGGTGGTGGTGGTGGTGGTGGTGCTGTTGGCTGTCAGTGGCTGATCACGGTCCTTGTCGAATGCCAGCGGCCACCATGCGCCAATCCGGTGCCACCTCCAGGCCCCCCAGAAGCAGGTAAGAGCAGAAACGGCATAGTCTCCTCTTAAGTCGTCTCCACACTATCCCTCCCATGGCAGCCCCAGCCGGACCACATGGCCTTTGTTAACCACTGCTGTAAGCCCGTTCAGAGGACGCATCACGACCGGAGGAAGCATTTGAAAGGTGGAGGAGAGGGGGGGGCGTTTTTTTTTTTTTGGCATTGGCGTCCTCCATCCTTGGAGAGAGGAACGGCCAAGCCCTTCAGTGACGGTTTGGCGAATCGCCCTATCGAGGCAGATCTCTGGGATTATCACCACTCTTCCGCCTCGCGATGGCTGGAAGATGGCCAATGGGCGCCGCGGCCAGAGTGCGCCTTCCGCAGATTCGGATTAGGCATGAAGTGAAAGGGACATTGTCGAACTGCATCGACAGGGGGTGAAAAGTGCGTTGCGTTTGTCTCTAACAAGTCCTACGCAGCCACCTTTTGAACAAGGGCAGATTTTTGGGTTTTCTTTTCCCTCCCATCACCAGAGCTGGCTCGTCGCAGGCCTGGCACGGTGATTGCAACAAAGACGACATTGCGGAGCAGCCCTTCCTTCCTGGGATTAGACGAGGAAGTGAATAGTCGTCGTATGGAGCTGTCAAAATCGGATCCGAGGGGAAGGTGTGCTGGGAACATCCCGCGTGAGCCGTCAGAACGGTCATGTCCGAGTGATGAGGCGCAAAGATGGGCAAATGTATCAGTGCGCACGAAGTAGCAGCCGGTTTAATCATAGGCTGGGGAGCGCTTTGTTGCTAGTGAATACTACTCAAGCAGCAGGTTGCCCGCTGGAGTCGCTGGTAATATCCGGAGCCCCAGAAGATGCTTCTCGAGCGCCATGGTGAGTGCCAGGCGACGATCTGAGAGCTTGTGGTATTATCTGTAGTATCACCGCTACTGTGACCACTGCTCAAGTGCGCGCGCGCACCACTGCTTTGTGCGAGGCTTGTGCAAAGTATGCCGTGGCTGTCTCAGTGGTGCTCTTGGATGATTCTGGCGCCATCACCTTTCCGTACCATCCCGCATACAGCACTGTAGTTCGTGCAGCTCGTTACAGGCTGCAGAGGGAAGCCAAGCCCAAAGGCTGGCTGGCGCTGCCAACGAGATACTATCGTGCCGTCGGAGGAGACGGCTTGGCTCCTAATTATCCCGTAGCGCATTGCATACCGCGTGCGTGGTCTTCCGTGTGGTATCAATCATGGCATCTTGTCGTCGTCGTCGTCGTAAAAGATAAGAAGTGGGAAATAAGAAACCACATGACGGCAGCTTGGTGCTTCAAGGGTACGACGAAAGAGAACGACTTTGCTGGTGGAGCTGCTTTGATTCTAGCGACCTCCGAATACAACCTCTGCCGTACTCCGTATGTGTGTGAGTTACGTACGTACATTTCTTCGTACGACGACGACGTTGGGTCTAAAAGAAGAGAGACAAGGCCCGAGGAGATGATGGATGATCACGAAGGACAAGCGCACGGCGACTAGCTGGATGCTGCCTAGTGCCCCGCCGAGATCTGCTAGGCCCGTTGCGTAATGCCTGCACCAGGGCCCCGCTTTGTCTGAGGTTGCTTTATCGGCTCGCTTTTCCTGCCTGAGGCAGCGGCTATTTCGTGTCTCATTTCCCCTTCTCTCCCTGGATAGAACATTCCAGGGGGAGGAGAACAAGAAAATCGGTTTGGCTGTGCTACCCGTTGCTCCGTTAGCAGGGCTAGGCTTCCAACGCAGCCGCTTGAGCAAAAGGAGAATTTGATTTGGGGTGGAAGGGTGGTCTCAGAAGATGCTCTGCCTGAAGGGCTCTGGAAGCGTCGACTGTGATCGTCGCGGCACCGTGCACGCTCGACAGCTCTAGTTACATTAATGCTTGCCTACATGTGCTGGGCTGCCTGTGACATGCGCCCAGGCCAATTGACGAAAGATGGACTTGAAATTTTTTTTTTCTCGTTTCCCATCTTCGTTGATCTTCCAAAGATTTCTTTCGAGTATTGATGTGCATCATGTAGCGGCAGGATTGATTTATTTTTGGGTTTCTTAACATTTTTGTGTGCCTGCCTATCAAAGGATTCGCACCCCCTTTTATCAACATTTGCAGCCTAGCATTTGTTGCACGACCGCAGTGACATACATGTGGTGCAGTTTCGCTGAAGGAGTCTCTTTGACGATGCCGCAGCGTCGCACAGCGTCAAGCACTGGCCTTGGTTTTCTGTTTTGTGCAGGGTAAAAACAGACGACATGGAGCAACGGAATTGAAACGCAATATCAAGATCAAATGGTTACGGATCTGGATGCGGTCTGGTATGATACAGCGGGCTACAGAAGCCTGTTGCCCTGTAGCACAGAGGGAGGAGGGGCGCTGAGCCGCCGGTTAATGGAATCATTGGCCGCTGCAAGCACAACCGTAGCAATGATGAGCAGCACTTGGTCGCCCGCTTATACAGGCTTAATACTGCGTTACAATGTGCTCATACGTGCTCTTCCTGTGCATGATGCCAATCGCTTGGGAAGGTGATTGTCCGTCACCGGGCTCAAAGCGACACTCCATCCATAGCTCCATCAATGCCTTAACGTGCGATGAGATGAAAATTTTTTCCTTCTCTTCCTCCTTGATTGTTCCTATTCCCAGTTCATGTCTGCCCAAGGGGCGAAAATGTGCCCACCACCTGTGACGCTACATGATGCCAATCTGCCCATCAGCGATCTGCCCCCCCCCCGACTCCGGCCGGTCTATTTGAGTCACCTCAACAGGACGAGGCATCGCATCATGGCTGGAAAAGTCGAATGTTGTGCGCTGGTAGCTCAGCAGAGGCTTGACTAAAAACTTTGATAATTTTCTGGGGCTCTCCCGCAACGCCCTAGTAGGACTGGCGCAATTTTCTGTTTCTTGTTCGTTTTTTTTTTTTTTTTTTTTTTTTTTGGCTCGCTACACTAAAAAAAACAGAGCCAGCCCATCAGCTAACTGAGACTCGAACTGATTTGATTTTAAATTGAGCTGGGCTGACGACGGTTCGCTGCGCTATGCCTTGGAGGGGGCGGCGTCAAGTTGCTGCACGCCTCCCGACCGTCAACGGACGTCCCCGGTCGCCTAATGATGGCTCTGGCAGTCGCTAAAAAAACTTTGTACCACATAGCTTGAAGCAATAGTTAGAGCTTTCATACCGTTGAGTCCCGAAATGGTGCAAGACAGGACAAGCCACCGCTGTGCGCGAGGACAGAAAAAAAAAAAAATAGAGAGAGACAAAGCCACCACCATTCCGCCCAAATATCCCACGACGCAACACACGCCCCCCTCTGGGCATAACATTGCTAGGTAGCATGTATTTCATATTCATGTCCCAAGTGGGAGGCGCCATCTTTGCTGCAGGGCATGACGGGCGGCGGGCCCTGCCTGGCCCTCCGTGCTTCGTAGTAGTAGCGCTCATGTAGAGCAGAGCAGAGCAGAGCAGAACAGATGCACCCCCCAGCTGGCTGTCGGCTTCCCTGCACCCCTCCTTTCATTTTGGCACCCTCCCATGCTGGTCTCCACTGCCTGTGCCTCGCTCCAGTCTGTGTGCAACGCTGCGGGCTCCTGAGCACGTCTTGGGAGCACTAACACGCGCAAGTCCTAGCGCAGACGCTGCTGCAAAACCGTACAGGCGTGGGCTCATCATCATGCCTGTACGCAAGGTAGGTACCCTCCTGCACATATCGTCAGGCAGGTACCGCCATCAAGGTGGTCATCCTGTGTGTGCCAAACAAGCAGCGCCAACCAGCCAGCCAGGCTGTGCCCCGTCCTCGCTCCCCACCTGCAGCGCAGAGGTAGGTACGTAGGTACCTGTTGGAGGGAAGTGGGAGCCAACGGTACGTACCTTTTGGGTATCTTGCGCACGTCTCCACTTCGCACACCACGCCCACACCACGCCCACACCACTCTCCACACCACCTCCCACACACCACAAGTCGCACGCACACCCACCATGGGCTTCTTCTTTTTCGTCCCAGGCGAGTACATATGCATCCTGCTGCCCTCCTCGCTTCACATCGCATCTCCCTCTCCACTGCTTCTCTTCAACCTCAAAACCTTTTTTGCTCTCCTTCCTTCAATCACTGCAAAGAGGCAGGATAGCTCCTTTATTATAATTACTTGCCTTCGTCCACTCTCTGCCTTCCCTTATCCACTCTCATATTCTCATCTCGACTCCAACGCACTGGGTGACTGCCCACCACACTCTGCACCTACAAGAATTACAATCAAACTACAACTACCACAACCACAACCATACACAATCCTCTTTTTCTCTCACCGATCTTTCCAAAGCCGCCTCTCTCTTCTTTCTTCCGCTTCTTGTTGAAAGACGACGCAACAAAAGCTACCGCTACCATGTCTCTTGACCTCTGGACCCACGAGTTCTGCCTCGCCTGTGACAGACAAGTCCAGGTCGACGGTGATGCCTACTGCTCCGAAGCGTGCAGGATGGCCGACTTCGAAAAGTCTCCTTCTTCTACGCCTAGCTCCCAAGCCAGCTCGCCCGGCTTCTCACCCGCCGGCTACTCAGGATCAGGAAGCTTCTCGAGCCGACCTGCACCCACCAAGTTCTACCTCTCCCCAGCCTACGACTTCAACCAGGCTCGTCCCTACGGCTCAACATCTCCGTCATCGTCCTTTGGCAGCTACAGCTCGGACATGTCACCGCTGTCGTCGGCGACCCGAAGCCTCACCCCTTCGAGCTCACACAGCAGCCTCTGCTCCATACAGAGCGTCTCATCCACCGCCGAAGCGAGCCAACTGTCAGACAAGGCACGAATGGAGCTGCGAGCATACGCCGTCTCCTTTGAGCAAGTCCGGTTGCAGCGCAGGCGATCATACTAAACAACACCGACATACATACAACCCACCTCCTACCTCACATATATACTATATACTATACATCATGCCGCAGGTGCTCTCTTCACAAGAGCTAACCCGGCTGATGCCTCGACTTTACACCATCACGCAACTCAATCCTATGCAACACATACGAGATCACACGAAGCAACTTTGCAATTATTATCTTGTCGCTTTTTATTAACAACTTTTTTTTTTTTTTTTTTTTCACCCCTCATGTTTCCCTCTGTTGTATCAAGACGGGCATTACATGGAGTACTGCATACCCACAAAAAGCACTTTTTGCCTATTTTCTTTATATCTCCGGGTTTAGTTCAACACACTGTCTTGTCTCTGGTTTTACTCCCTTTTGGTTTCTTTTGTCGCTAGGCAAGGAGTTTTATTTACGGAACGATTGGCTTTACGGGACCCCTTCATGGGCGTCTGTATACCACATACACAAAGACTGGGCGGGAGAACTTGATATCAAACCATTGTTTATTATTAGCATGGCACAAGGGAAACACATCGGATGCTGGCGGGAACCATTATGATGCTTGGGAATATGATCAGCGGGCGCAGACCAAGAATTGGGAATCAGCAAGAATGATGGCGCGGGACAAGGGCAGTCGGCGAGCTGCGAAGCCGCCCGGTCAATGGATTTCTGTTTGGAAAAAAAGACCAAGGGGGAACTGAAAAAAAAAAAACACAACGAATTGGTGCGGGCTGGCTGGGCCCTGTGAAACAGGCCAGAACGAGGCAGGCAATGGGGGATGACTGGAATTGGGGTAGTAGCTCAAGCTGAAAAAAAGAAAAGGCTCTGCATCAATGAATAGAATCACCTGTCTAAGACTCGTCAAAACATGATTGCATCTCTTGTCTCGTGCGTGACACATTGCTTGAGTACGTCAGAAAGGAGCTCTGGCCCCGTTGCGTGCTCCATACGTTTGACTCTGTGATGGGCCACTAGAGGTTGGGAGAGGTGGAACCCGTCCCCATACGCTCGGACAACGTTGGGGTTTTTTTTTTCTTACTTCCCGTGGCGACGGGCGACTACGTATGGATGACTCGGCTGCGACATCGGATTCTGACGATGCGGGTTTGATTTGTTGTATGTACGTGTGTGCAGTGTGTATGTCTGCGGTGTGAATCCAAGGGCATCCCATCTAATGCGTGTGTATGTGCGTGCCAATGGGGGGGGAGCGAAGAGAGGCTTTGGTCCGCGGCCAATCAAGGGGCGCGTGCCATAACGTGCCTGACGCAGTGCTGGTTTGCCCAAATCCCGAAAAGGCACGAGGATGGAATTGCCGTCTATCTGTCCAGCCTTGAAAAAAAAAAAACTCTTCAAAGGGATGCCGTGCTGTTACCGAACAAAGCATGGTACGCTACATACAGTGCCATTTGCCTTTTTTTTTTTTTTTTTTTTTTTTTTTTTTGCCTTGCACTTGGGTGCGCCATCCGAAATGCAAGGTACGAAGGGGGGGGGGGGGGAATGCGCCTCAAAGACCTTGTCCGGCCCATTGCGTCCCAATCATGGATGGCTACGGGTACGAGCAAACAACGTGCACATACATACATGAGGAAAAAAAAAAAAGAGAGACCGGGCTTCGCATCGCTTCGGTCTTGGGTCGGGGAGAGAGGTTGAGTGGCATGGCGGCCGGGTGCGACCCAATTTTGCCTACGGTAGCCGTGCCTGACCGGGCGGCGGGAAAAGGGAGAAAGCGCTAAAGCGACTATTGAACTTGTGCCTTGGTATCTGTGGATGTATGCCTTTCTTACGATGCAAATTTTTTTTTTTTGTTCCCCCTTGGTGGATGGATGCATTGAAATGGTGGTGATGTGCGGCATGAATGGCAAGCACCATGTAAGAGATGGTTTTTTTTTTTCCACCTTGTGCGACGGTGAAAATTTTCTAATTCGGTGCCTGCCCAAGATGATGGGTTCGGCATCCGAAGCTCCCTCTCTCTCTCTCCCTCTCTGGCCGCCCCCCCCCCCCAATGTCGGACGGGATGGACGGACGGACGAACGGGGGGCGCACAAGAGACAAGACCGGACGTCGCCGATGCAGCGAGCAAATAATGTCTTTGGGCCATGCACTCATCGTCAGGTCCGGCTAGCATGGGCACGCACCCCCCCCTCTGGATACAAGTTGGTAGAGAATAGCTTACATCGAGCATTTATTGCATGAGATACCTTACATACGGAGTACAGCAGAGCAAAGACGCAGCATATGCGGTCAGAATCCAAACTGCACAGGCCGTACATGGGCACGAAACATCAATTGGCGAAGCTGTGCATATTGGAGGCGAGACCAAGCCGAAGCGAGCTTTTGCAGGGAGTGGGTATCAGTGCACAGTTGCATCCAATGTCGATTACAGCCAAAGGACCTGAATTGATTCGATTTCCGTGTTGGTAGCAGTGGCATTTGAAAAAAAAAAAAAAAAAAAAAAGGTAAGGTGGTAATCCATCATCTGGCGATCCAACCCAACAACGTAAGTCACTACGAGAGGCGAGCATTGGGGGGGTGTCGATGTCGAATCATCAGTATTCTTTCCCGCGAGGGCAAAGCTACAAAGTACACTTAAAGCAAAATTTTTTCTTTCCATCTACTCCGTACTGACACTGCTGATGCCAGCGCATCAAGAACCACACAGATGGGAGAGAGAGTCGAAGGGGTGGAGGAGGAACGATAGACGCCCCCCAAAGCAACAGGGATCCGAATCCCAGGCCCGTCTCAATCGGCAGCCGGAAGACGTCTTCCTGCTGGGCCGGCTCCGCGGAAAGTGGGACGCTTGTGGAGGGGGGGACCCGGATGGAGGTTTGAGGAAGAGAGAAACCAATGTCGAAAAGAAAAGAAGAGAAAAATTAAAATTAAATTGGACTGCATTGAGGCTTTGCAGGAGGAGAGAAGCGAGAGTATGCCGGGATGGAAGTGGGTTTGGCCTTTTGACGCATCGCATCGTATCGTACAGATGAGGAATGTATGTGAAGGTGTTCTCGGTATAGCTGGCTCCGAACCATCTCGAGCCGGATGCTTACACTCTGACTCTGCTAATTCCAATTTCTCCATCCTGCTTATCCTGAGCCCTTCCCCAACAATGACAATGCAAAAAGCAATTTACAAAAAAAGAAAAAAAAAAAAAAGAAAAAATGGCCCATCCCAAGGGGCGAGGGAGAGAGGGGTCCCCCCCTTCAAGCGCTAGGCCTAGTGCTGGGCTGACAAGCGGATCGTGGATCGAGATCTGGGCAGCAAGATGTCCATCCCCAATGGCAATTTTTTTTTATGATACATTAGATAGAACAAAAGGAACACCCGTCTAAGGGACATGAAACTCACATACATCCTTTTTTTCTTTTTTAGGTCCAGGGGGCGTGCATGCGAATCGTGATTCCATGGTTCGAGAAGGACCAAAAAAGCTCCAAACACACATTTCGTAATATGTTTTATCCAGCTCATCGCCATCGACGATGGGTGTCTCTCTCTGCCCATCGTCAAAACCGCAGCTGGATCGTCCCCCGTCCCCGGTTTGCTTTCTGGTGATCCACCTCAGGTTTTAAAAACAAAACGCCCCTCCCCCTCCCCTTGCGCAACTGTGGATGCGTTTCCAGCTCTCTTACAATTTTTTTTTTTCCTGTCGTATGATGATGTGGCAGCTGTGGTTCCATGATGTGCTGTTGTTTCTCTCTCTCTCCGTTCTTCTAAGCACTTCTCTTTACTGACCCCCCCCCCTTGTGCTACTCCACAAAGCAATCAACAATATTTTTTCTTTCTTCTTCTCATGATCAATGCTTTCTCCCCCCCCTTTTCCGGTGCCCTGTAGTCGGGTTCGGGAGCCGCACAGCCCGTCGAGCGCCAACGGCGTTTTTCTCCTTGTGCAGCCAACATATTTTTTTCTGTCATTAGCATCTCAGCTTAGTCGCGCACGTTAATTGAAATCTAGCAAATCACAGCAAAAAGAGGCGTTCTCTTCCGGCGCCGCCGCCTCCTGGGGTCCCCCCCTTCCCCCCTTCGGCTGTCGCTGGAGTTAAAAAAGTAAAAAAAAAAAAAAGAGGGCTGTTGAGGAGGGGGGAGGCGAAAATTCCCTTTTTCTGCTTTGGTGCTTTTGAGAATTTGGAAGAGGGACGGCGCCAGTGGCCAAAACCATCCCCATCCGTCCTTTCCCGCCCTGGAAGCGGCATCGTGTAGTGCATCACATCGTTGGTTGTTTCCCGGCCGTCCCTTGATACGCCTCCTTTGTCCCGCAAGCCCCGAAAAAGTTCATTCCTGTCCAGTATTTTCAGGGACCCAGCCCTGTTCGGCTGTCGTCGCAGATATCACACACACAAAAAAGGCTTTTCGCGCTTCCGAGATCCTCCCCCCTGAGCATCTTACGATCGGTGGTGTGAGCCGGACAGCGACCGGTTCTTCCGAGTGGCTAGACTCTCGATATACGCGCCCATGCCCCCTGTTTATTTTTTTTTCCTTCTTTTTTGTTTCAAGCGTTTTTTATCTGCGGCCTTTGGAGTATTATTAGCATGTCATGCAGCGGGTTGACTGGATCTCTGGCTTCCGGAGGAGATTTCTGTAGACAATAATGATTGCGGATATCCTCATGAAACGCAGTGATGAACAGAGCCTTCTAACAAGCTTCCCCCCTTAGACGGACCTGCCTACATTGACATGATAATACTCCTTCATACCAGTAATTCTCCATCTCTAGCCTAAGCGCCTGCTAGTTATTCGTGAGAGCCTATCCCAACTGCTGGATCAGCTTGTAACGGATCTAGAGCATCTGCAACATCTACAGCCCATGACCGAAAATCATGCAAGATCAAGCCACGCAGATCCATCTCAAATGCCACCGCCCCTACCTTTAGCCTGACAGCAATCATGAAAGTGAGTTGGCCGAACTTTGCCTTTGCTAAGCGCGTGCCCCAAGATGGCGAATATCTCAAAACTTCCCACAACCCCAAAAACTCAACAACTTTCCCCTCCCCCCTCCTCCTCCACAAGAAAGTAAGTCCTCTCGTCCCACGGGGCTTGCTCAGCCCGTCGGAGGGTCCTGCTGCTTAAAAAGACACACTAAACTACATGGATAGATAGACTAACCTAGCCGCCTTCCAGCCTACATTACAAAACGCCCTCGTAGCTCCCGTCATGAAGCTTTTGCGCCGCCTCAAGCCACAACCGCACTATTACCTACTGGCGATAGAGAAAGAAAGAAAGATAGCTCCCCCCACGGCTTGGTATGGCTTGGCCTTTGCCACTTTGCTAATTCTCCGTGGGGAAGCTATGGGCTTTACTTTTGCCCGTGTGGCTTCCCTTCAGCTCTCCTCCAAGCCTTGCATTCCATTCCATTGTAATTCCCCCATCTGGCTTTATTTTCTGAGCAGAAAGAGAGCTTTCGAGGCTGGGGGCGGGCTGAGATACGCCGTAGCGTGTGAGCCCTTTTTTTTTTCTCTTAATGTAGCTAAATAGCATAGCACAATCCACCTTTCGGCTGGCGCAATCTCTAAATCCCCCCATTCGCAAGCCCTTTCGTGATAGAACGACACCTCATCCCAATTGTGAAAATCCATCCCCATCATCACCCATCATCATCATCATCAGCAGCAGCAGCAGCAGCAGCAGAAACGTCTTCCTTGCAATTCCATCTGTCTCTGTCCGTATGTCCGTAAGGTGGAACCGCCTCGCGCAAACTCCAGCCAGTCAACGATCACCACACTCTGAGACCTCCGAGTCACCATTCACAAGCTGTCCTTTAAAAAAAAAAAAGGCCGCACATAATTCATACAACCTCGTCCCCCTCTCCAATGAAGAGGCCCCAGTTCTGCTGGACCCGAGACCTGCAAGTCGTTCAACATCCAGCCATACACGAGAGAGAGAGAGTAAAAGAAAACCTGCAACAAAAACGCTAAAGGCCGCAGCCTGCCACGTAGGAGAAGCCTCGGCGACCCGATCAAACCCACAGAGAGCCATCATCATGAACAGCGTAGAAAACGTCATGCATATACATGTTGCATATATAGACAGCATACACCTACATATATGGCCGTGCCGTTCGAGTAGCATCTGTGTCGTGTCGTGTCGTGTCTTGTTGTGTTGTATCGTGCCGTGCCGTGCCATGTCGTGTCGTGTCGTGTCGAGCCACAGCCTCGCCAACTTTCCCACCTTAATAAATGAAAGAAATACAACTGTGTCTGCAGCCGACAATGCAAATGCACCACAAATGCAACCTGCCATGAACTCATCTTACTCAATTCACCACCTAGGTCCTCGGCCATATCCGACATGATGCAAATAGCCAAAAAAACGGGAGGGCCGCGAGGGGAAGATGCAAGGAGGCTCTGCTGGGCTGTTGACTTACAGCTGGCGAGATGACGACTGCGCTCCTAACAAACGGGAAAGAAGGCCGTACGAGTCCGTCAGAATCTTCACGCATTGGTTCTGCTTAGAGTGGGCAAGGCTGGTCGTCGTCCATCCGCAATTCTCTACAGTCTCATCTTCTGCGTCTTTCAAGGGGCTCACACCCGTTTCCCCCTCATTGCTCCCATCCGATTGCAGAGGAGAGCTACCACTAGGAAATGCCGATGAGACATGCAACACAAATGATAGATAATATTACTCGTAATTCTCCTTCTGGCCTATCGGCTCGCCTCGGAACCCGAGGTGACACTTGGGCGTCGAGGAATGGCCGCTTGTCTTGACAAAAAGTCATCATCACCATGGGTCGGTCTTGCATGACATGTGTATCCCGTCCGTCCATAAACCACACAAAACTCCAGAATGCCCTTTCCCCGCTCACACATGCCTTTCATTTTCCACAGCCAATAAGCGCCCGCATCAAGGGGCAAGCCGTCAGGTCTCATCCTGGTAGATATCCCCCCCCCCTCCCTATAGAATGTCCTTTGATTATTGGTTTGATTTGTTCAACGAGCTGATTGGAGCTTTGCCACAGCTTCTCCTCCTCCTCCTAGCCGCCAAAATTCATCTTCAACGTAATGGTTGGTTGTGAAGCTTCGCTGGAAAGCGTCTTGTCCGCTGCACCGGCTGCCGGTCGCCCTGATCGGATGACTTCCTCCAAGAACGCCCGCTGGCCGCTGCTCAGGCCTCCAACGACTGCCCGGAAAGCCTCCTGATCCACCGCTGCCAGCTCCAGGAGGCGTGTGCTTGTCTCTGTGTAGACCTCCTCGCCTTCTCCTGTCGCCCTGGTCATGAGCGCCGGAATGATCATGGACATGGCCGCAGTAGCTCGGTCAGGCTTGACCGACCTGACATACAAGCATAGGGTATGGCTGACGAGTGATCGGGCCCGTTCAGGATCCTCAGGCTCCACATTCGTCACGAAGGCTATGAGCCGTGGGAAAAGGTAGCGAGCAATGCTGACATCTGCCGCAGAAGGAGCCCCTTGCAGCAATAGCGATCGAATACAATTGGCCGCAATCTTGGCCGTCTGGGGGAAAACAAAAAGCAAAAAGTACGTTAGCGGGAGCGGATCTGACAGGTAAGAGTTTCGGATGGCTCTAGGATACAAAGAAAGAAGAAGAGGAAAAGAAAAGGAAAAAAAAAAAAAACATACCATTCGATCTGAGAGGCAGTCCAGGACCTCATCTAGATAGCGCGCAACAAGAGGTTCGGTAGCGGGCAATTGATTGGTGCCACTTGTAAATAGAATTGTGGTAGCAAGCAGGCAATTCCTCACAGAAACCAGAGCGTTTGGCGCCTCTCGCTTTTGGGCATGGAGGTAGATAGACAGGAAGCGGCGGAGACACCCCTGCAGCTGGATGTCGGTTGCGGACGGTCCATCGGCCGACTCCCTCCTCGACTTGGACATGCTGGCGACAAACCGCTTCAGAATGGCGAGCGACTGCGGTACAATGAGTTCCTGACATTCTGGCGTAGCGAGGATTGTGGCGAAGATGTGGATTATGCATGCGTGCAGATCTGTCTTGATGATAGAGGGGAAGACTTCGGCCGCATCCACAATGGCATTGAGCGCCGTGCCAATCAGGAGAATGGCCTCTCCGTTCATCTGGTGTCGCGCCGGCGCGCTGCCGTCGGACAAGCCAGGCAGGAGGCCAGACAGGACGAGGACGATGATCCGAGTCAATTCAAACAGTTGGTCAATGTCCTCAGAGAGGTCGCCGTCGTCATCTGACTGCCTCCGAGCAGATGGGTGCGTAACGCACAAATCTCTCGCTATTTCGACAATGACGCCCTGGACGTCCAAACCTTCCGTTAGCACAAGACGGTCGAGGAGATCCATCGTCTCGGAAAAGACATCGGGTCGGTAGATTGCATGGCCAGTAACGCTGGGATGTAGAATCTTCTTCAGAGCTTGAAGGATGGCTAGCATCTGCTCTTGTGTTGCCAGTGAGTTGTCTTGGCCGGGTCGGGTGGCCAGAGCCTCGAAAGCAAGACCGAATAGTACAAAGAAGAAGGCGACAGGCTCGTCTCGATAGTTGATGCCCGGCACTTTTGTGTGTCCATTCGTAGACGTCTCGCTGAGCTCCTTCCCGTCCAGAGCGTCAAAGACAAATCCGCTGTCTTGCTCGATCAAGCTTGCAATCGCATCAACCAGCTTGAGCCATGCGTCTTGGTAGAAGCGAAGCAAGGTCTCGCGATTTAAAGCAGCGTAAATAGTGTCGAGACTGCCGGACAGAGAGGGGGGGCCCAACGTCATCGAGATATCCGGCTCAAATCGAAGTCGTGCAAATTCTCGAAGTGCTTCGAGCCAGAGAGGCGTTAATTTTCCAATGTGTGGCTTGAGGACGTCTAAGAGGTACTTTTGCTCAGAGCTGGCCACTTGCAGCTCTGCCCAGGCTGAGAATACTGAGATCTTGACCATGACTTGGGCATTGGAACTGAGACCCTTCAAGTCCCCGATCCCCGCATTTTCGTTATCGCTCGAAAAGTTTTCCAATGCGTTTACAAGCGTCTTAAGGATACGCCCCATCCTATCTACATCGGTCACGATGCCTATGGAGATGAAGCTTGCGCAGACATTGACGGCCTCCGAAGCTAGTTCAGGAGACGAGTCTGCTGCAAATGCTGGCGTAAGTGCCGAGCTAATTTGGGCTTGGTACTGCTCCAGTAGCATCGCCTCCTCAAAGTCTGGGTCGGGCGTCTTGCCAAACATCTTGAGAACTGCGCCGATAATCTTAAGACCCCAGATGCGCAGCTCCAGGACGCTAGACGTAGACGCGGAAAAGGCCATGCGGACAACGTCAGCAATCTTGTTTTGCAAGGCGAGCTGAGCGGTCGACTCGCCGTTTGTTGCCACATCCTTTGCGATGATGGCAAACATATCGAAGATGCAGCTCATGGCGAACGTCGTCACTTGCCAGCGCAGAGGTTCCGCCTCTGATGCCGCCGCATCGGTCTTGTCTTCCTTGGTACCGGCTGGAGCTGCAGCGAATCCGGCAGCCTCTTCATCTCGTAGATCGGGAAGTCCGCTTGTCGCGGACTTGCTTGCTTTCTCTTCCTCTCTTGGTTTTGCTCGTGTCATTTTCAAAACTGCCTGGAAGCGCTGAAGCCAGGAGGAAGTCTCAGTCAAGGCAGTCTGGTGTGACCAGTTTCGAATGATGTTTCGTATACCGTCATGAGACGGATCAGCGTCGAGCACCAGCCAGAGCTGGTCCTCGAATCCTTTGTCTGCTTCTCTCAAGACATCTCGAGGGTCTCGCTTCATGATATTGTATAAACCGTCGACGGCGATATCACGCAAGGTAGCATGCTCGGATGACAGGTATTTTTGCAAGAGTTTGACGTAATCAGCAAAGTGCATCTGCCCAGGAGCATATAGTGATAGATGCTCCAGACAGGCTAGTGCAGCCCTTTCGACGTATATGTCGTCTTCTTCTTGGAACTGTCCAACCAGGGTGAAGATGAGCTCTCGCGATTTGTTGACATCCTGTAGGTCAGGTCCTAGCACATTGATGAGAGAGTCCACACATCGTGCAATAGCCGCCGTGGTAGAAAGCTCCATTTCAAAATTCATCGTAATGGCTGACGGAAGCTCAGGATGATGCGTCTCAGAGACATAGAGCTGAGCGAGCATTCCCAGAGTACTCGGCACGTAACTGGCAAAACTCAAGCCGGCGGCGTCCGAGGCCAATGACAAGGCCTCGAGAGCCCAGTAATGGACTACCGGGTGTGGGTCGTTGCAGAGCGACATCAATATACCGAGAATCGTCTTCAAATGGTAGCCGGCTGCCATTCCGCCCACTTTGGTCTGTATAGCACCCAGGGCCATTGCGCAGCCCGCTCTGGCACTGGGTTCCCGGTTTCCGACAATAGTGTCGACAAGATACTTGATCTCCTGGTTTGTAAACGCATTGCCGTACACATTACATAGTCTCGCAACGGCGGCGTAGCCAAGGCTGCGGATGTATTGGTCGGGATCAAGCACCAAGTCCCTCACAATATCCTGCAATAGTCGCTCAACTGCAATATTGGTGATATCTCCGGACGGAGAACTGGTCTCTTTCACGGCGACTCTCATGGTACAGAGGACAGCTGCCGCAAGATTGACATTGATGGCAGCTTTCCGGCCTGGATCTCTCTGGAGAGACCCTGCCGATGCAAATGTCCTGATCTGCTCTAATATACTTTCCTGAACCTTGGCTGGCGTAAGCGGGAAAGCGAAAGCAAACAACTGTATCGCGTTATTGATGACCTCGGTAGCCGGAGGGTCAGGGTCCGTTGTGCCATCATCTATGCCGCCTATATACAGCATCGAGGCATCGTGCTCCAGACTACCGCAGACTGGCGATTGCAGCAGACTATCAACGAAAGCCTCGGAATCGTTTCTCAGAATCTCGTTGTCCTGTGTTGCGTTCTCATTCTGACCGGGAAGCGGCTTGACGTTGAAGCCCGACACTAGGCCAGTAATTCCAAACCCAGTGTTATCTCCGACATCCCAAATCGACTCGAACGTGCCGGCAGCGTTTGCGATTGATGCGCTCAAAGAATTTGGTGTGTAGTTGTCGGGATCCGCAAAAAGTGAAATCGCAAGAGTGAGCAAGTTCGATTGTAGAAGAGCTTCACTCCCACCTGCAGGGCTGAGATTGACTAGTTTGATATAGCACTGCAGGACTCTGCGCTGCACCATCCTATCAAGATCTTGTAATTGTAGAGCAGGAGTCAATCTCTGCGAGATATCCTCAGACGTCTTCTTGGATGGCAACGTCTTTAAGAAGGCTGTAGTGCTTTGAAGCATAGCTGCAATGCGCTTGGAGACATCAACCGTTAGGAGTCGGTTGTTGAACTGAAGGAAGGCCAGGATGGAACCCAAAGCGCATTCTCTCACATGAGTGAGAAAGGACGCTTCGAGGAGGCTCCTTGCAGAGGTATTATCTTTGGCGAGAGGCTTTGGAAGTGCATTCTTCCAGAGCAAAAGCAGTTGTGACAAGTGGATCTTGACGAAATTGGGACCCAGAGACATGAGGCCGCCGATAAGAATCCAGGCTACCTGGATTTGCGTGCTTGAAATACGGAGCTCTGATTGACTGCTCGATTTGAGCAGGTTCGTGGCCATGGTGAGAACTCTGCTATTGACGTCGAGGGAACCGTGCAGTGGACGGGAAGGACTGGCGCTCAGGGTGGCGGCCAGCCCATGGGCGAAGCCTATGCATCTTCTGGGGGAGTTTCTCCCAGTCCCAAGCAAAGACAATTCTCGGCTGAGGCTGTTCATGCAAACCGAAAGGCAAGGAAGCAGCTGTTGAGGGCAGGCAAGGACAAATGTCTTCATGCAGTATGATGCAAATACTTGGACAGAATAGCTGGGGTGTTGTAGGACCTGCAATAGGCCATCTCGGCAAGATTCTGCAAAGCTATTTGCAGCAGACCCAAGCGATTTGATGAGAGAAGCGACGGCGTTCAGGGCAGCGATGAGGGTATGCTTCTGAGGCTCGGGTCTCTCGGCCAAAGCTTGTGGATAGTTCTTAAGCACACCGCTGATCAAAGATTCTGCCGCAGACCTTTGACCAGACTCTCCCAGTATCTTGCGTCCGATGACGTCCTGGACGACGGTATCTACAATCTTTCTGGAAATCAACAGGCGATAGCGATTGTTGCTGATAGTTGGGTGACTGAGCACATCAACGGTCAAACTCTCAACAATGACAAGGTAATTGGTCTGAACTATCTTTTCTCCCAGCCGACGGAACAGCTTGCCATAGCACACTCCTATGGCTGCGCGAGATCTGTTGGACGTTGCGCTTTTGACGTAGTGACCGGCCAAGATCTTTAGGATGTCTTGGAGCGATAGAGCAAGGTCCTGGCTCCGCTTTGCTCCAGGGGCCGGACTTGATGAACGAGACGGGATCTCGTCTTCGTCTCCGGCGATGGCGGGGTGTGTGGATGCCCTCTTCAGCTTGGTCTTCGATTTTTTGTTCTTCGAGGCCGCTTCTGCAGCGCCAGCCTCTGAATGTCCCTGCACAAGAGCCTCCGCGAAGCAACTAGCCATGGCACGTCGAACCTTGGTAGACGATGAATCGGCAGCCTTGAACATTGCACTCTCCAGCTTGTCAAAGTCGGTGGAATTTTGAAAGTATGTGGTGTGTTGAACTAGAGCCTTGAGGCATCTGCATGCGGATGCGACGACTAGCGTTCCTTTGTCGACGGACGCATGGTTCCTGGCCTGTTTCCAAATATCGCGAGAGACATACTCATCCATGGAGCCCTCAATCATGATGACGATCTTCTCCAGGGCCGTGAATACTGCTGCCCTAAGTCCTGCATTGTTCGAAGCCGACTTGAGCAGCTTCAGGAGAGTTGTGCAAACCAGCGGATGCAGCCCAATGGCACTGTCTCCGGCTGACGCGAACACATCGCCCAGGCAGCTTACGGCGGCATGCTTTGCGCGCGTCTCTCCATCTGACTTTGATTTTCCACCTGCGGTTATCGTCACGAGGTCGTTGATGGTCTCGAAGAGAAGTTTCCTATCACCCTTGCCAAAAATGTGTGCGAGACAAGCTCCCAGATTGTTCCTAATGACTCGAGACGGTTGCGGGGCGGGGAGATTGATGATCTGGAAGATTTCGCGCTTGAGGTAGAATTGCTGCGCCGTGCAATCGTCTGCTGAAAGTCCCAACACGTGCTTCTTCAAACCCGAGACAAAGGTCAGAAGGAAAAGATCTTGCTGTTCGGTGGGGAGTGCTTGTAGCTTGGGGAGGTCGAGCTCAGGATTTGCCGTTGCAGCCTCAGCGGCAGAGCTGGCCTGGACGCTGGGCGCCGGCGCGCCAGCTGGACCTTCAGGGTCGTGGCCCGACGACATCGCGAGCGGGATTCGAAGTCGTCAGATGGACCCTCTTTGGTGTTGGGCTGTATCGTATCGTCAAAGTCTTATCCAGCTAGGATCATCCAGAGCTCTTTTGATAGGGGGGGAGCAAATGGCCAGCAGCCAGCCAGCAGACATGACGATGGGCATGGGACACCTAGAGGGGTGTCACGACCAATCAGCGGGCCGCTGTGGCCCTGGACAGGCAGCCCTTTCCGCCCCAAGCTCCAGGGAAGATCGTTAACCCGGCGCAACTGAAGAAACAGGCGATATTGTATCCGCCGGTTCTTAATTTAGGTACTTGTAGTTTTTCAGACAAGAGAGAGAGAGCGTGTGTGTATATGTGTGGTGGTATCTTTCTTCAAGGCCAATAATTCATTTATTTTGCTTCGTATCTTATACTCTGAGAATACCATCATGACCCCCGTACGGTCATTTTCGCTTGCTAGACAGGCTCATCTTCCAATCGCTCCTCGCGCATCATCCAGCAGACTAATATGCCCATCATGCTCGCGGTCATTTGGGACGACATCGTCTCAATACGCAGGACACAACAAATGGTCCAAGACAAAGCACATCAAAGCCGTCACGGACAGAAAGAAGATGTCTGACCGAACTTCTTTCACAAAACTCATCACCATGTATTCCAAAAGTGAGCCGCACCAAGCTTCCTCAAACAATGATATTGGAAGATTCTCATTTATACTGATGTTCAACCCCCCAATAAAAAAGTGTATGGGGAGGATGTCAAATTCAATCCACAGCTAGCAAGTGCAATTGCAGCCGCCACAAAAGGTAACCTAATGGCTCTGTCTTTCTGATCCGTCAGACAAATGATGTCTAATATATCGAACCAGCAAGCGTACCAAAATCATTGATCGAAGGTGCCATTGCACGAGGTCAAGGCCGTTCAGCAACCGGCGCACAGCTTGAACCCATGACCATGGAAATCCTAATGCCGCCCAACATTGCGCTAGTTGCCGACATTGAGACGGACAACAAGACGCGCAGCTTGCATGACCTCAAGTTCGTCGTCAAAAAGGCCGGCGGCCTTGTGGGTTCAACCGCCTTTTACTTTTCACGACGCGGGCGAGCCGTTTTCAAGTCCAGGGAGGGAGGCCCATCCTTGTCAGATGTGCTAGAAGAGGCGATCGAGCATGATGGGGCTGAGGACGTTGAGGAGCATCCCGATGGTGGGTTCCTAATCTGGACGGAACCGTCGAAGTTCATGGCCATAACGGAGGCTATTTCAAAACGCTTTGAGCTCGAGGTGATAGAGTCCGACATTGTATGGGCAGCCAATGAAGATACCAAGGCCGAGGTGGACACGGCCGATGCGGTAGAGAGCCTAAACACTTTGCTATCCGGCCTGAGAGATTATACTGAAGTCAAGGCCATCTTTGCCAACATCCGTCAGGGCGCAATCACAGACGATGAATGGGACAAATTGGAGAGGCATATAGATATATAGTCGTTACAGATTCTCATATTGTACAGTAGTGATCCCATTCCATCAGCATTGATAGACTCCCTCTTTTTTTGTGTTTCATTTCTTTTCCCTCTTCTCATCCACCCTTTCCGACACCTTAAACGCCGATCATGCATTATTTTTGTTCCTGCCAATAGCGCTTAACTAGCACATATTCAATCTTCATATCATACAGCCCAACGTTTGCGAGCCTTTCCTCCGCATCTCATGCTCATGAGATGCCATGCCATAGTATCATGCGTGACACAGCTAGGAACGGCTCTCATTCTGCTGCGCTTGCTGCGCTTGCTGCGCTCGTTGTCGCTGTTGCTCTTCCTGAAGGCGCTGCCGCAGTTTTTGTCGCGCCACGATCCTCTCGTATTCTGCCTTGATCTCCTCCCGGTCCTGAGGTAGTTTGTTGCATTCCTCTGGCTTCGGCCAGAAATCATGGACAGTAAAGCGGTCGTCTAGGTTCGTCCCGAAATAGTACATGATGCCTATTGGGAAGAGCACGTAGGTGCCAAACTACCCCCAGAAGTTAGAGACTGACGGCGCATACTCGTATCATGATTCTACCGAGAGGAGAAGCTTACCTTGAATATTTCGAGATTTAAGCCGCCCATGTTTGCATTTGGTCAAGATTAATTACAAAGATTCTTGCAGGGATAGCTTTGAGTGGTTCAATCTCGAAAGCTAGTTCGAGATTGCTTGACGACTGTTCGGGATATTACATTTACATCAATAACCTCGATAAAGCGGTAGCTTCCGACCCCGCCATTCCACAACTCACGCCACCATCAATATCCCCAAATCGCCCGATGATGACTTCTAAAATACAAGTACCTACCTACCTTAGGTAGTACTACGGACGGGGTATTCTACGAGACAGTAGGTAGTTGGCATATTTATACGTCTTTCACGATTCAAAGATATCCCCTCGGTAGCTAAGCTGACATAAGGCTTCGTGTATATCATGCCTATGTGTATTACCAAGGCCCATCCTGACTAATAACTATATGTATACACTTTTTGATCGGTGACGACAAAAACACACAATTTGTGAAGTACAAGGGTGTCGTGGTAGTATCATGTAGGTGAGATGCCATCCTTTCATCATCCGTCATCAATGTCATTCCTCCTCCTAGTATATATAGAATCCTTTGCCACAAAAAAAAAGAAGAAGAAAAAACCAACGCCATGACCGTTTCCCTATAGACCAAAATCCGTGCCCTTATCCTCAAGGGCTATATTTATAGTAAGCTGAGGTAGGAGAACAGCCTGGGACGAGGCGCCAAACTAGTCCCCATGCCGCAAGTATCTCACTGAGCAGCTCTGCTTCTTTCCCTTTCTGCCTGTGCTTCTTCCATCATGAAGCGCTCAGTGAAACTCCGAGGCGTGCCCGTGAAGCCTGGCTGGACACTGGCACGGAAGCTGCTGAGGTCGCCCTCATCCATTCCACTTCGGCCATCCAAGCCTCCGACGAATGTGTTGAATTGGCCGAGTGAGGCAGCTCTGGCATGCACTTCTGGATTGCGCACTACTGGCATCACGACGGGACGACCCTTGTACGATCCAAGCGATCCGGGTTGGAATCTGGATACGGTGGACATGGCGTTCTCCACCCTTGCTGGTCGTGCAATGGCGACAGCCGGCGACGTCGAATACAGGGACTGACTGGTCCCGGACAAAGTCGGCAACTCGTCTTCAGAGTCATCATCTTCAGAGTCATCTGCTGGGGGTGGCGGTCTTTGACGTGGTTTTGGTGGAGCGCTCAAGCCAGCAGGCTCGAATTGGAACAAGTCATCGCCGTCATCGTCCATGCTCTCATCTTCCGTGGGAGCCTGCTCTCTGCTTTCCTCAGACGTGCCGGGATTAGAACGAGGCTTATCTGACGTAGACGATGGGATCGAGATTCCGTTACTTTTCCCTTTGACGGGCGACTGGGGCAGTAATGACGATGCAGGTTTTTTGACAGCAGCATTGCGTTTGCCCATGGCCAAATAGTCTTCATCATCCGATGAGTTGATGATATCCGGGCTCTCTTCGGATACGTCGTCATCATTGGAATTCAGATGTATTGTATGGTTGGTGTTAAACGTTGCTGCTGAATTACTTATCCTGTAGCTGGCCGTTGTAGAGCTGGCTGTTGTCAATGCGGCCTGTTCGACAGAGCTAGGCGTCTTCAATGTCGAGCTACTCATTTCGCTTTGTTGGGATACCGCCTCCTCGGCCTCGGGATTAACGACAGTCCAAATGGTACCTTCTTCCACCGGCGCTCTGGACAAAGCTCTCAAGGCCTCAGTGGAAGAACTCTTGCGAGGCGGAGGTCCCAATCCCTCAATGTCGTCGCCAAATATCATATCGGAGGCAATTGGATCATCATCTTCCTGAGCAAGAGGCGACGATGCGATGGGAGTTATAAATTCGGTCTGCTGGGGAGATGACGTAGGCAGCACCTCTGCACCCATGACTTCGAACCGCACTCGCCTAGGGCTCTGGGGCGGCTTGGACGTGCTGGAGGAGCGTCGCAAGGCACTTCGCCGCGTCTTGGAATCGCTCTTATCTGAACAGACAGACGAGGTTGAATCTTCGGTCGCCGTCCTCACCAGGCGGTGCGCCTCAGCAGGGCCCTGCAAGTCCGTGGGAGTCGCGGTGTTGCCATCGCTACCGCCGTTGCTGCTGCCATTGGCGGCGCTATTGCTGCTGCTGGTGCCGCTGCTGCCTGTGGTTGGGAGGCCACCCATGGTGACAGCATCATCCGTGGCAGTGTTGTTGTCGACGATTGGTGGCCCCATTGCAGGCAGCAATGGGATGGGTGCTGTGGTCTGCGAGGAAGTTGTGGCAGCAGTCGCGGTGGCGGCCGGGATAGCACGGTGGTTGTATGGAGGGGAACTGTCAAGCAAGGGCAGATAGCTAGGCGTAAAGAGGCCCTGTAGTTCGGCTTCCCGCTTGCGCGAACTGTCGGAAGCCTCGATACGAGGAGGTGCTTGCGGCGCCGAAGCCTGTTGGACGAGCGCCTGCTGGAATGCGGCCGGTTTGGGGTTGTCAGGTGGTTGTCGTGAGTCAGCGGCCGCCAGCTCGGGACGGAGCGTCGGATAGTTGGCAAAGGACTGCACAATGGCTCTCTCGAGGCCGGCTGCGACGCTGGGACTCAGGTCACGGACAAGGTCGTGGTAGTAGTGCTGGAATTCGGTTATCAGGTCGTAGCGATAGGCACGCATCCTACCCTCCAAGTCATCCAGCTTGTGGAGGAGGCTACTCAGCAGCGTCGCCTCCATTGCGGCTAACAAGATGCTGCAAGCGGACCGGAGTGTGTCAATAGCCTTGATCTGCGCATGACGCTAGGCGTGAAGGCGGGGAGCGAGGGCGGCTGCTGATCTCGAGCCAGGAAACTCTATACCATACTGTAGCCAGAAGGAGGGTTGAATTCCTGGTCTTTGGGGGAATGGAAAGATGGAACGGAACACAGCTTTAGATCTACTACTAAGGTAATGCTAGAGGCTACCTAATGGCGAAGAAGTGGGCTAATTACATAGGCGAGCTCTTTCCCCCACCTTTTGACCTGCCCGTGACCTCTCGAGGTGAAAGAGCAAAGGAACCAATGCCCTCCTTACTTTTACACACCGAGGGGTTTTATTTTTGCTCGCATTTCGTCGAAAATGACATGATAACCTGCGCTCCGTCAACGATTTGGGGGGGGGGGGGGGAGGGCACGGGTCTGTTCGCTCCGAAGCCGTCAATTTGCCTCGTGGACGAAACGAATGATGGGCTGCTTGAGGCTTACGCTAGGCAGATATTAGTTTCTCTCTGTATCAATCGGAGTCAGGGCCTGATTATCGTGGCATCACACCAACTGATACCTTAGCTCAACCACCCAGGGGGACACGAGCATGGGCCTTTGCCAACCGGAGTCCAACGCCCGTGAGCCACGGCGGCTGCCTTCTGCTGAAAACAAGCCTTTGGCGCTCGTGCGCCCGGGGCTCCGACAAGCGACAATGGACTCACGATGCGAGGCCAATCCATCGGGGAGTTGCCCGGGAGGCCTGGGGTCGCATCGCCTCGCCCCATAGCTTATCGTCTGGATGCGGAAGACCACCTCGTCGGGGCCCGGGATATTCCAGGCTGCTTCCAGACCAACGAATGCTGGGCCAAGGCCTCCCCTTCGGGCCCCCCATAAGGCCTGGGAGAGCGTGGGCAGACGTGGGCAAACGTGGGCAAACGTGGGATACACCAGCATGGGGTTGGGGTGCTGCGCATGCAACAGCACTGCAGATCTCCCCTGCTGACTCGGTGAGGCGGCAACCCCTCATCTTAGTACCTAAGGTAGTAGCCCTCTGGCGATGCCGATACCTCAGGACTTACTACCACCTAAGGTGCTGCTACCCACTACTACTAAAGTACCTAGGCAGGTATGCACCATAAACCACAGCCTCGTGTGCCTGTCTTGGTTGCCCAACTGCTGAGCACTCGTAATATAGATTGATCATGCGGGAAATCATCCCCATCCAGCAGCTTCCACTGCGTACGCTTAGCTCGCATGGGGCAACGATTTCCGTTCTTCGTACTGCCCAAGCCACCGTACCTTACATTGGTACCTGAGGTGGGCGCGCATTCCTATCCACCTACCACCGCTAATTCAGGTACGTGAGCCCGCTAAACGGATACGTGCGTATCCGTGCAATGGAGTATGTAACCGTTCCACCCTTTTCCTGCGCTGCTCGTGGACATGACTCTACCATTGCCATGCACCTTGAACGAAGCTGTGCTATCCACCTCACCTAACTGGCATTTTCCGTGATGAGAAGAACTTTATGAGATGCAATGCTTCCATTTAGTAATCCGTAGTCGCAAAAGTCCACTGGTCGGTGTGGTAAGCAAGCGAACAAGCGTCTGATAGCAGTACTCACCTTTCGCTTTTTGAGGCTGCACGTAGTAATAAGTAATAATCTGGATGCTGAGGGCTGTGCGTGCTGCTGCTCTGGCTGACAGTGACTCAAGGTACAGCGAAACGCTATGGATCTTAGCTAAGCCATACGTTACCCGTAGAACTGACTTAATTCCGTTTTCGAACAGTTGTCCGCTGCTTGGAATCGATGGGTATTGGGCCTTGCACACCGCCTATCTACTTTTGGCCAGCCCATGGCCGGGCACTGGATTCTGCCGCCTGCCTCGTCGCCAGCTGTGGGGCCCATACTGGCGGCGCGTGCTGGCTTGTCGTCAAGTGTCGGTTTTTGGCAATCAACAGCCTCCGCCTGGGATCTCGAACACGGTTCGCGATAGTCGAGATCTAACCAACATACCTTCTCGCCCTTGTCTACGCCAATATTCTTTCAAAAGGAAAAAAAAAAACATGTCAACGATTCCGGCCTCGGCCCTCCAATCAGGGTTTCCGCCCATCATCCCGCTGGACTTCAATGCCAAACAGCCCGAAAAGGTCACTCTGTATCCGCTGTCCAACTACACATTCGGCGTCAAGGAAACGCAGCCGGAAGAAGATCCGTCCGTCATCGCCCGTCTAAAGCGACTGGAGGAACATTTCAACGAGCATGGCATGCGCCGGACCTGCGAGGGCATCCTGGTGTGCCACGAGCACAACCACCCCCATATTCTAATGCTGCAGATCGCGAACGCGTTCTTCAAGCTTCCCGGCGACTACCTGCGGCCCGAAGATGATGAAGTTGAGGGGTTTAAAGCGCGGTTAGACGAGAGACTCGCGCCGGTCGGCCGATTGGGCGAAGGTGAAGAGGCTGGAGATTGGGAAGTTGGCGAATGCCTTGCGCAGTGGTGGCGGCCGAATTTCGAGACCTTTATGTATCCCTTTGTTCCAGCCCACGTCACACGGCCCAAGGAATGCAAGAAATATTACTTCATTCAGTTGCCCAAGAGCAGTGAGTCTTGTTGCATGTCTGTCCCTCGCTCTGTCGTAAGTTGCTGACAAGTGCTTCGTCCCAAATCACAGAGGTCCTTAGCGTGCCAAAAAACATGAAGCTACTTGCCGTACCCTTATTCGAGCTATACGACAACACCGCTAGATACGGACCGCAGCTATCTGCCATTCCTCACAATCTGAGCCGCTACAACTTTGAGTTTGTTGATGAGAATGGCGATGTCGTTGCTGCGACACCTGGCACAGGGGCTCCCGATGGGTACGTGCCCAAAACCAAGGTTTTAGCCGGTGATGATACGGATATGGGTGAGGAGAACGGGACACATTGATCGGGACGGCCAGCATATTGGAAAACATGGCGATGGTGTTTGGCGTATGTGGGGAAATATATACAATCTTCGAAAATTCACGCGTTGTCTATTTATACAGACTTCTAAAGCAATGTCATAGAATACCTTGAAGCATCTTATGCCTTTTCTCCCTGAATCGTTGCCATGACACGCCGCTGGTGCTTACTTGCTCTAAACTCCAGGTACCATATCCCCTGCCATGTTCCGGTGGCCTTGCAACAATGTTAAGACTGGGTGTGCGGCATGTGATGGCGTCTTTGGTAAACTTACTAATTTGCCGTCTTTGATCGGAATAGTGACGCTAGCGCCAATGAGCGCAGACTTGATATGGGCCTGTCCATGATCAGATAGCTGCTTCTCTTTCTGTCTTGTTAAGCAATCATCTGGGAGGACTCACCGGCATATCATCAGGGCCTTCGGCACTGTTCGTAATGCTATTAGTGAAAGTGGTGACACGAAGCTTACCCTTTTACCTACTCATGGCGATACAGGGCCTCTCCCTTGGCACCATAATCCGGCGCAATGCGATCAAGCGCATCGCTCATGTCTGCTCTTACATCCTCATCCCCTGTTAAGAAAAGAAGTTTCAGGGTGTCAGCATACACAAGATCTCTTCCTTGAAAGATTAGTGGCGACCTAGAATATATAGGAAATCGTACAGTTCTCGTTCAAGCTGAGGGCACAGCTGGTATGCTGCACGAACAAGTTCAGCAGGCCGACCTTGTAGTTGCGTATCTCGGGAAGTGCCGAGACAATCTGATCCGTGATGAGATAAGAGCCGCGCGACTTGGCCGGCAGTGTGATTTGCTTCTGGAACCAAGCCATGGTGGTGGGAATGCCGTCGCCGTCCAGTGGTTTAGAAGGGCTCGAGAATATCAAACTAAAGGGAAGAGTCCAGATGAAGTGAAATAAGTTAGGAAATAATGCGACAAACAGTAGACAGGCGAGGAAAAGTGTTGTTGTCGTAGAGAAGCTGTGGGGTTGTTGAGGCATCCTGTGTGGTCACGGTGATGTATGAGAGGTGGGGGGGTTTTGGAGTTGCAGAGTGCTGGTTTAGTGGGGTTAATGGCTCTTTGATCATCGTTCTGTATGCTCAGTACGAAGTAGCTTGTAGCACACAACCTCCGGCATCTGCATGCACCGGGATCAATATATTTTAAATGAAAAGACTCTACACAAGGTAGGAAATAAAGGAAATAAAATAATTGACTAGAATAATTAATTTTTGGTAAATTTTACCACAAGCAGCTGAGGACATACCGTATATCGTCATCTACTCCTTCATAGAGACATGGTCTCTAGCATTGAGCACCTATATGAACAATCAAATCACCTCTTAAAATACTCATCATGAGTATAGAATGTGGTCCTAATTGCTCTAGGAGAAGAGATGTATAACCACCAGCGATAAAGCGTATAGGGTCATACGACAGCCTGTCCAATCCTTTGAGTAGTCTTCATATTTCTTTCTATCAACGATCGATGACGAACTCTCATACAGCGCTTTATGTACAATAGTGCTCTCATTTGTTTTCAATTCATCTCCACATGGCTTAATACAACATATACTGTGACGCGGCCCAGTTTTTAGCTGCCTACAGTCAGCAGTTCACAAATCTTCCAGTTCCTCCCGCGGCGGATAACAAGTTTATTTCAAGGGGTAAGAGGTCTCAGGGAGAGACTCGAGATGTTTTCGGTGGTGCTCGTTAGCCTATGGAGCCATCAGTATATGCTTTCCTCTCGTTCATCATGGGTGTAGTCCAAGCGTACAAAGGGAGTGCCGCAATAGTTGCAGGAAGCAATTTCCGGCTTATCGGTATTGATAAAGATTCTGGGATGACCGGCAGGACCGCCGCCACCATCGCATGCGACAACTCGATCGTGTGTCCACGTAACAGGCACCTTGTGGATCAATTCTATAGCAGCATAAGGTTGGGGCTGCGAATTCGTCAGCATTCATCGATACATAAGAAGCTCCAGTCAATTGCCCATACTTGGAGGCTGAAATCAGTCTGCTCAAAACGAGGGCCCGTCATGGCCGCTGCTCGAGGTTTCTGGCTACGGGACCAGATGACAGCACGGTTGGGAGCCTGGCTGATGGCTTTCGTATCCGTCTCAACGACTGATGCGGTATCCTCCGTGGAGGTGACGGGCGCAGGAGCTTCGAGACGGCGGGCGGAGGTAGCAAATGTTCGGCTAGACGCGCGCAAACTGCGCGTCAGAGCCTGGACCGCTCGCAATTGTGACGACGCCATGACTGTGACGTTTGCGATGAGATTGTGTGATGTGAACTCGAGGCCAAGCAACCGCTCCTCCGGAGTTGAAGTCGGATCGGGAGGTGGGTTGAATGAGCGCCGGAATAAATATTGTCCGCAGTCGGCACATGCCATATGACCTACGATTGTTGCTGCAAGGCGCCTATCGACAAGCTACTTTTTTTCTGGGCCTAAGCACCAGAAGCACATCGGTTCTGTCTATTTTTCAATCATTTACCTATCACAGGAGCACATCTGCTACACGGCTATTTTTTTCCACAAAGGAAGACATTTGAGTAGCACTTGAAACTGTTTCCAAGAATACACGTCCGAGATGGCTCCAGAAACGCCCAAAGGAGTCTCGTCGAGACTCCTGACTATGAAGTTCATGCAACGGGCTGTAGCATCGGCTTCGTCGTCGCCACAGTCAGAGACCGACAGTCAATCTTCCAAAAAGCGAAAGCTGAAACATTCGGCCACAGCTGCGGAAGAAAGAGTGAGCGCATTGATCGATCAGGCTTCAATTCAAGCAGCTCTGGAGGACCAGGAGGCGAAACGACAGGCCGCATTAGCCCAACACTCTGCGACCGGTGCGCATTGGGTCTTGAACACGAAGTTGGACAAACTGAATGCCGGCAAGCCTTCACAACCCTCTCTAAACGTCGTTTATGTGGGCTATGGAGACATAGATTCTTCCAATGAATCTGGCGGCGAGGACGTGCCCCAAAGTGGGCGAACTTCGACGCGGAAGCCTAAGGCGGCTGAAAAGCAGGCATGTCCAATTCGCGTGGCCGCAGTTTAGCGTTTTTGCTTTGTCTCTAGACTGACATTTGGCAGAAATCTATCTCTGAGAAGGAAGACCCGTCCACCGGGGAGTCATCCGATGATGACGATGGTTCAACCCCAAAGCGCAAGAGTAGACATTCGGACGCTGGAGATTCTCAAAGCCGCTCTCGCTCTCGCTCCCGGCCGACTCCCAGACTTAGCGAAGAATCCAGAAAAGCCAAGGACTTCCGTGAGAGGCGGAAGAAGAAGGAGGTGCGGCTAAACCAAATCACCTCCATATCATCCGGGGGCGCCAGCAGCCCAGTCTCTACGTGCTACAACTGCAAACAGCCAGGACATAAAGCTTCCAACTGTCCTAAGAGCTCTTCCAGAAGATGATCATTAATTTCCCTTCCACTCCCACCGCTAGTGAGGATCTTGTTCCAGTACGAACCCATTGCGCATGTTTCGTCCACCTAGAGTCTTAATGCTTTACGAGTACAGGAGGCTGGCCTCCCATAACCTATACCCGACTACACATAGAAGGAATGCTTGCTTAGCCGGCACCTGCGATTAGCGGTTTTCAAACACGACTTGGAGGATCTTATCTAGTAATTAAGATTCATGATAGCTTTGATCAGATGCCTTAATAGGGTGATGAGGATTGCTGTGATATGGAGAGAAGCGAATCTGTGGCCGTGTGAGGCATCCATAGCGTTCCCAAATGGTTTCGGTAGCCTCCCGCAATATAATAAACAGGACGACAAGCGGGTAGTAAAGTTGCATCGAGCTGAAACAACAAGCTTTGAATGTCGTACCGACATAGAGGGAGGGTTGTTTAATCTTAGCAGCGCCCATTCAGACAGTATGTACGCAGAATTTCAGTATCTAGTTGGATTCCAAGGCAGCTACTACGGAGCTGAAGTACCTACCTGATTCGTGTAAGGCAAGATACCTTATGCTATTAAGCAGCCACGCCCCAGAGGCATGACCTTAGGAGGCTCTGGGCGAATGGTTTCATCCATCGTACATGCACTCCACACACCTCATTTAGACCTGTCAGAGTGAACAGATGATGTTATGCGCCTTCGGGCGTATTGCCAAGTCAGCTCGATGCACGAAGCCTTCTCAGCCGATGTTCCAGCTTCGTCGGCATTGGCCTCGCGATCTTTTCCGTGTTCATCACCTGAAGGCCCAGACTCGTGCTGCCTGGCGGGATAGGGGGCCTCCAATCACGAGGCAGCAATGCCGTTTGACTTATCACATACATGTGTGCATGCAATTATACGAGAGCGATGAGTAATTTGTAGAGGTCCATTTCTAGGATTTTCAACCATCACCGTTACATGCCGCCTCCTCTCTATTCATCTATTTCGCATAGAGCCACCGGACGCGGGCGCTAGACTAAAACATATGAGGCGGAGAGAGGTATGTGTGGGAAACCAACGGGTATTCTGCAGACTACACCCATCAAGCAAGTATCTCATCAGGGCTGAGCAAGATCACTGACGTCGACGATGAAACGAGGTTAGTCCGGTGGCCCATACTGTTACCGTTCCCTTCCCCCATCAAGAAGCTCTTGGTTAACGCAACCATAGGATTTTTTTCTCAGGCTCTCGGAGATTAGTCCCGCTCTGGGATTCAATGGCACGCCTTGTCTCGATCATGAAAAGGGTTTTCTAGCTGCGGATGAAAGTATACCAGACACACAAGGCGACCTAGCTCTTGTCCGGGCTACCACACTGGGGACCCAGCACCCCATCGCTACCATTCGATTATCATCGGTTCCCATCTACAACTGCATGTGATATGGGAAGGCAATTTGCCGGGTCCAAGATCCTTCCTTGGCAAGTTGCAGAGAAATAAAAAGAAATGCCCGGGAGATTCGTACTTATGAGCAATTCCATGAGATTGAGACGCATGCCGAGACCGGTTCAGGGCACTTGAATGGATCCCGAGCCGCCCGTAGGGAGATTGCGTACATGCCACATGCATACGGAGCGCATCCGCGCAGCCGGAGACTCATACCAAAAATCACTGATGGCGGCAATGATTGATTAACCTCCTTACCTACAATATACTCTGCACGACGACAGCGTCTAGTTGGATCGCTTATCTGTGACGAGACCAATGGTGCTAGTGAGCGAAATAGACCCTCCTTGGCTCACACGAAGCTAATAGATTTAGTTCTCAGTCGCTAGCACATGGGACTATTGCTACTGTGCCCAGGGAGCACACGATCAACGCAACCGAACAGGAGCAAGAGGTGCCTTGTGCCCTTGGCTGGGGCACAGTTTTCAACAGACATCCACTGGCTGTGGAGCTGCGGGCACAACGGGGGGCAGGGCAGTCATGGGAGATTCCTTTAAGCCAAATCATGGAATTTCCAATCGCCCTCCGAAGCAGCATTTCGCTGGCCAGCTTTCGGCTTGATGACCCTGATGGCCCGACCGCACCCTCGAGGCCATGGAATTGTTGACGTGTCAAACCAACCATGTTTCGCTCGGATACTGGTTAAAGTCATGCACGGCCATGGCCTATGCTCACCGACCCAAGTAAGCAGATCAGATCGCAACCCTGACTCTCGTGCTTAGCGCGCCCCTCCATACGGAGCACGGCGTATGAAGTGCTCGGCAGCTCGTCAAACACTGTTGCTGCCGCTGCTGCTGCGCTGCCCTACGCAATGCTGCACAGTCATCATCATACTCTCAAGAACCGCCCAGTCATCTGCAAGGACTATTCGAATGGTGAGGTGAGGCGAACGTTTGCCCGATACCAAGGTTTCCCAAAAGAGCTACGTTGCCTGTTGGCCAAGAGTCCTCAACCTTTTCACGTCCCTGAATCAGGAGCAACTCCTGCAGGCTAGTCTGCAGCTAGTGGGAGCTTTTGGCACAGAATTAGTATACCCACCGTGAATCCGCACTTTGAACTCCCTATATCCAAGACAGCGGGAGCGAGACGGTGGGACACGACCACTCACTTTCTCCCCACACCCCTTGCAGGACCACGCAGAAACGATCATGTAAGTCCTGGGATTGGCAAGCGGCTTTTCGTTCCCCTTCCTCGTCCTGCATATCTGTTTGCTCCATCAGATGTTTATTGGGTCTGCAGGGCCAATAACGGTTTGTGTCACCACGGACCCCAACAAACGGCCCCATGATTCGCGTTCAACAACTGCCTAGTGTCGATGTTTTCTCTTTCCTCCTCTTAGCTTATGGGCGTCGTATGGACCGGGTGTTCATAGGCCAGATTGATATTAGAGGGTCAACGAGACAGAAGCATTCTTTCTTTGCCAGTGGCAAGAATGGAGGCGACACCGCCACCCAATTTATTGTCCAGACTAACTGAAGATTCATGGGCAAGGAAGAAGCAAGAAGAAATGGGCGTTTGGATCTACTGCCAAAATCTCGATAGACAACGTCGCAATTAGCGCTATAACGGTAGGGCACAATCGTGTATGAAGGCGTAAATGCATGTAAACCGCGTAAACCAGCCAGTCTGATAGGCTCATAGCCCTTTTTGCATGATGGTCGTATGCTGGACCTTGGGGTAGCTCAATTGGAGAGACCCTTGTGTATAAAAGTCGGTCTCCATCTTCGTCATGCCACGATGGTCAAGGGAAGCCAAGAACGGTTTGAAGAGGCGCCCGTCAGTCATCCACATTGCAACTCGCATCGGCAAATAAGCAGCAAGCCCTTGTCCTTGTGCGTGTCTGTGTGTGTCTGTGTGCTCGCTCCAGACGAACGTCTAGGCATCTGGCAAGCTGCGCAATCAGCAAGCAGTCTTTTCCCGATCGATCCCAAATCATACACCCCATTGAGTCGGCGCACAGGGCACCTGGGGACGGCGATATTGGGACCAGATACCGTTTAAGATTAATACACAGGGCACGAATAAATCTCCGTACGAAAGCACAAGTACGTCCACTCGATAACAGGCACGTATATCATCAGCTACCTTACTCATCCTGCGTCAGAGTAGGCAAGAACGGGTCGCCTCTCTGCCCCTCGCCGATGCTGCCCGGGAGCATCACCATCATCACCACCACCACCACCAGACATCTTGCTTTGTCTCAACTCTGACTCGGCCAACGGAACATAACCTTACCTTACCTACCTCAGGAGTCGTCAACGGGTGTTCGCTCCTATTTTCCTGCTTGCTCTTCGTTACTTACCAACCGCTGCAAATCGCCTAGTAGCGGCTAAGCAATTGCCACTACGACTACTGATTGCTTCATCGAACTTGATCCCGTCCGGCACCTAGACCAAGGTGGCGCACCCCCACCAGCGGAGAAGCTTCACCGCAACCGCGGGTCTCGGTCAGCCTGCCGCTGCCACCTACACAAACACAGTCGCCCATCAATCATCAGCCGTGCTGCCTCTTCGCTGCCTCGTCCCGCATCCTCTCCTTTTTTGTTGTTGTTGCTGTTGCTGAGGCCCGCTGGTACTCGTCGCTGCCGCCGTCGCTATTGCTGCTGCTGTCGCTACTCATCCTGCCAGGCCGTACCAGATAGAGGAAAAAAAAAAAATCCACACCCCGCAATGAAGGCGCATGAACCGGCGCAGGTCGAGGCTGCGGCCCAAGCCCCCAGTCGCCAATCGCCGGTCGTCGTCTTGACGGACAGGCTCGAGAAGCCTTCGCTGGACGACCGCGACTACAGGGTCATTCGCCTGGAGAATGAGCTCGAGGCCTTGCTCGTCCACGACCCCGAGACGGACAAGGCCAGCGCTGCGCTAGACGTCAACGTCGGAAACTTCAGCGACGAGGATGGAATGCCTGGAATGGCCCACGCAGTCGAGCATGTAAGCCGCGCGCCTTTCTTCTGCTCTTTGTCCTTGTTCTTCTAGAGTCCTCTTTTTGATTCCCCCTCTGCATATACACTTTTTTTTTTGTTGACATTTGTTCGTTCTTGTTCGCCCTTGTCATATCCTCTGCCTGTCCATGACCGGGACTTTCTTTCCTGATTGTTCCTGATCGACTAACATCGGAGACACCCGCCAGCTCTTGTTCATGGGCACGAAGAAATTCCCCATCGAAAACGAGTACGGGCAGTATCTCTCTGCCAACTCTGGCAGCTCCAACGCCTATACGGCGGCCACGTCGACTAATTACTACTTTGACGTGGCTGCCAAGCCGGCCAATGATGAGGACCCGTCAGATTCCAACCCTTCGCCGCTCCGCGAGGCCCTCGATCGCTTTGCGCAGTTCTTCATCGAGCCGCTGTTCTTGTCCAGCACCCTAGATAGGGAGCTCAAGGCTGTCGATTCCGAAAACAAGAAGAATCTGCAGAATGACACCTGGCGCCTCCACCAGCTCGACAAGTCGCTCTCAAATCCAAAGCATCCTTACTGCCACTTTTCCACCGGCAATCTAGAAGTGCTCAAGACCATTCCAGAGGCCAACGGAATCAATGTGCGGGACAAATTCATCGAGTTCCATGACAAACACTACTCCGCCAATCGGATGAAGCTCGTCATTCTAGGACGGGAGCCTCTCGACGTGCTCCAGAAATGGACCGTCGAGCTCTTTTCCGGCATCGCCAATAAGAATCTGCCTCCGAACAGATGGACGGACGAAGTGCCGTTCCGTGATAGCGACATTGGTGTCCAGTGGTTCGCGAAGCCTGTCATGGACACCAGAGAGCTGAACCTCTACTTTCCCTTCATCGACGAGGAGCACCTGTACGAGACCCAGCCGAGTAGGTACATATCCCACTTGATTGGCCACGAGGGGCCCGGCAGCATCATGTCATATATCAAAAACAAAGGCTGGGCCAATGGCCTGTCTGCTGGCGCTTACCCGATTTGTCCTGGGACACCGGGTGTCTTTGAAGTCCAAATCCGACTCACAGAAGAGGTAAGCCCGATTGAACGTCCATCTACTAGATTGCATCTGAAAATGTTTGCTAACGATTGCTGTATTGCCAAAGGGTCTCAAAGTCTATCCTCAGATCGTCAACATCTTTTTCCAGTACATCTCCCTTCTGAGAGAGTCTCCTCCGCAGGAATGGATCTTCCAGGAGCAGAAAGGCATGGCCGATGTAGACTTCAAATTTAGACAGAAGACGCCTGCCAGCCGATTCACTAGCAGGATCAGCTCGGTAATGCAGAAGCCGTTGCCGCGAGAGTGGTTACTCAGTGCCCATAGCCGTCTGCGGGCCTTTGACCCGAGGCTCATTGAACAGGCCTTATCCAAGATCCGACCCGACAATCTCCGTCTTTCGGTTGTTTCACGCACCTTCCCCGGCAAATGGGACAAAAGAGAGAAGTGGTATGGCACGGAATACTCGTTTGAAAGAATTCCTGCAGACCTGATGGACGAATGGAAGCGTGCCGTCGAAACCCCCGGCCAGAAACGACTGCCAGAGCTCCATCTCCCTCACAAGAATAACTTCATCCCCAGCAAACTCGAGGTGGAAAAGAAGGAGGTGCCGGAGCCTGCGCTGGCGCCTCGGATCTTGCGCAATGATGCCGAAGCTCGGACTTGGTGGAAGAAGGACGATACGTTCTGGGTCCCCAAAGCGAATGTCGTCGTGAGCCTGAGAAGTCCTCTTATATACGCGTCTGCGGGCAACAACGTCAAGGCCAGGCTCTTTACTGAGCTGACGCGAGACGCACTCGAGGAATTCTCCTATGACGCCGAACTTGCGGGCCTCCAGTACACCGTCTCTCTCGACTCCCGAGGCCTGTTCCTTGACATTTCGGGATATAATGATAAGCTTCCGGTCCTGCTGGAGCAAGTCGCCATCACCCTGCGGGATCTCAAGATCAAGGACGATCGATTTGATATCGTCAAGGAGCGCCTTACCCGCGGATACGAGAACTGGCAGCTTCAGTCTTCCTATCAGCAGGTGGGCGATTATACTTCTTGGTTAAACGCGGAGTGTGACTACTTGGTGGAAGAGCTGTCTGTGGAATTGCGGGGCATCACTGCGAACGATGTTCGACAGTTCAAGAAAGAAGTCTTGTCCCAGCTGCACATTGAAATTTACGTGCACGGCAACATGTACAAGGCCGATGCTCTCAGAGCAACAGACATGCTCGAGTCGACCCTGAAGCCTCGCGTCTTGCCCAGGTCCCAGTGGCCCATCAATCGCTCCCTCATCCTACCTCCTGGGTCAAACTATGTCTACAAGAAGACCCTGAAGGATCCGGCCAACGTGAATCATTGCGTTGAGACGTGGCTGTACGTCGGCGACAGGGGTGACCGCGAGGTCTCTGCAAAGACCCTACTGATTGACCAGATGATGCATGAGCCTGCCTTTGATCAGCTTAGGACAAAGGAGCAGCTCGGTTACATCGTCTTCGCCAGCATCCGGAGCTTCGCCACCACCTGTGGCTTTCGCTTCCTGATTCAAAGCGAGAGGACCCCCGATTACCTGGATCGGCGCATCGAAGCCTTCTTGGTTCGATTTGGGGAGGCTCTCCAGAACATGACGGAGACGGAGTTTGAGGGTCACAAGCGAAGCCTCATCATCAAGAGGCTCGAAAAGCTGCGAAATCTCGATCAAGAGACATCGAGACACTGGGCTCAGATTTCTAATGAGTACTACGACTTTGAGAAAGGTATGTGTAGTGTCGATGTGCTTTTGCAACGTTCACATTTATCACGTTGGCATACTAACGATGTATCGCAAAAACAGCCCAACAAGAGGCCGCCGCCGTCAAGCCGCTCACAAAAGCGGAAATGTTGAGCTTCTTCAACAAATACTTCAGTCCATCCTCCAAGACTAGAGCACGTCTTTCAGTTCATTTGTATGCTAGGGGCACCAACGAGCTCGACGTCAAGATTACGGATCTCTTGGAGAAGCTGGGACTCGACGATATCCCCAAAGAGAAGCGGACCAGCCTTGACGCCCTAGAGGGACATCTCAAGTCCAGGAAGTCGCTTGCGGACGATCAACGGAGCTCCATCCTCTCTCAAGCCAAGGACCTCGGCCTACCTCAGACGTCTCCAGACGGCGAGGCTGCCTCTGGTGACGAGGCATCAGCCGTGGATTCGGCAACTGAGATCACCGATGCCCGGCAATACAAGGCCAGCCTTCAGGCAAGTTCAGGTGCAAGACCGGTAAAAGACCTCAGCGAGTACGAAGAAATCGACTCAAAGCTATAGAAGGAGAAATGAAACGCTGATGATTGACGACGAATTCACTAAAGTGTTTTTTTAAAGAAAATGGATAGATGCTTGATGCTGCACGCGCAAAGGGGCGGGGGCGGGGGGTTCTTAGAAGGAGTCTTGGAAGGGGAATGAGGTAGTCCTGCATGTACATATCTAGAACGTGTGTTTTCCAGTGGACCAAGAAGAGAGCGATGGCTAGATGAGTCGCTGCCACAGGCTGTTTTGCAGCACAGACTGTTTGGCAGAGGCAGAGGCGCTTGAATGCATTGTTTATTAGAAGTGGTGGGAGATTCGAACTACTAGTAGTACAGGTATTAAAGAGCTTGTGCCAGAGTTGTAGTACTTGGGTACTGTACCTAGAAAATTACTAATGACCAAGTGGTTAATGTGAATCTACTGCCAGCCTGGAGATCAGCTCTCTTCTCCCGAGACGGGTTGATTGAGAAAGCGGTCAGAGTCATCACTGCCAGGATTGGCTGCAAGGAGTCCCAAATGCATCTCGTCACTATTGGGTACTACTACCAAGAAGGTACCCCAGGTAACCCCCCGTACTTGCTTCTAGATTGAAGATGTGCGGCCGAAGCAGGTCTCTCGGAGTAGCAGCTTGTAGCACACAAAGAGTCTCTCAGTCGCCAACGCTGCGTCACCTGCTGGTTGGTCTGTCAGCCAGCTTCACACGTGTTCGTAGGCAAGGTATTTGTCTTATCACGGCTGATGCTGATGCTGCAACTATGCTTACCCTCCATCTGATTTCGAGATCAAGTACAGAGTACGACATGCCTCGAGTATCGCCTGGGGAGAAGCAGTCCTGGTAGAATGAAAGTACCTACCTTAGGTACCATGGTACTACAAGGAATTTTACAGACCGGCACAGAAGCAGTCCACTTACTATAAGGTACTACTAGTAGGTACCTAGGTAGTACCCAGCAATTAGTACCTCGCTCGGGTATCCTACGGTAGCAGGTCTACCTGGCGACGTGCAGTAGATGGCAGAGAAGGCACAGAGGAAAGGGGCATGTAACAGCTGCAACTTTTAATATGCCCACACTCCCACGTTATTATTAGAAATTAAAAAGAAAAAAAAAAGGATGTAGTGAGGGGAACGATTCCGAAGCGCTCGCCACCGCCAATCTGAATAAAGATAGATGTACGGAAGTAGCGCACTGGCGACTTACATGCCCCCAGTACGAGAAGCTTCGCTTGTACAAAGCAGGTAGAGGATCGCCCGCAAGATGCAAGGCGAGGCGACTTGCCGTACTTGTGTCTACCTGGCCCGGGCTTGCTTGCCACAAGTACTCGGGCGTTGTCATTACCTGCACCTACCAGCAACAATGGCAATTTTGATTTCCGAACCAACTACTAATCTACCTACTTGTACCTAAGGTAGGTACGGAGTACTCCGTGCCTATGCTGCGGTTTGTTGCGCCGGAACACTATGAAGTGCTAACTCAGGTATATACATGACCTTTACGGAGTAGTCGCTCAGTGCGCTGGCCGCCCCGCCATGCCGGCTGATGGGGCGCTGGCAACTACCTTCTTTGTTACTATCAAATCAGTTGCTTGGCGGCATTTCCAGTGGGCGCCTGCTGGGCCGGTGCGGTGGAGACTGCCTCGCCTTGCTGTAGCTACAAGCAGTAAAATAATGTGGTAGGTACTTCTTTTTTTCTTTTTTTAAAACTTGAACGCCTATGGGAAGGGGCGGACTAGGAAAATCAGACTTTTTCTTTTACCCCCTTCGTTTTATTTGGGCGGCTTGCAGCATTTCTCGTTGCCCACACGAACCGTCCCGGTTATACACTTTTTTTTTTCAGTTTCTTTTTCTTTCTCCCTCCATCAGAGCTTTTACCAGCCGCTTGTCGCTCAGCTTCAGAAAGGGAGATTTAAAAAAAAAAAAAAAAAAAAGAAAAGAAAAAGAAAAAGAAAAAGAAAAAGAACCGCCCGGCATCGCCCAATCTGCTTGTTTTGGTTACTTGCAAAACGGGGCACTAGGGCCTTTTTTTTTTTTTTTTGGCTCCTCTTTTTGCCGTCCTTTTTCGTGTTGATTTTTTTTTCTTATCCTCTTTTTGTTTCTCTTTGGTTCTCTTTTGCTTCCTTCTGAGACCTCCCGCGGCAGCAACCCGCAGGCACGAACAGGCATACGTACCTTGCCTTCGTGCGTTTCGCCCGTCACATTTGACCTCCCCAAGGTTCAAGCACTGGTAAGTGCTAGATGTCAGCGTGCAGAAGCACCAAGAACTGCTTTCCTTCACCGTCTCGATGCATTGGGAATCCGCCCAGCAGCTGTGTTGTGTTGTTTGATGTTTACTTATAAATTTTTTTTTTGTTAATTTTTCTTATTTTGATGCCCCTCTTATTGGTCTTCTACCTTTTCTTTAGCTGGGTACCTGGCACCTTTTTTTAGGGTCTAATACCTAAGACGAGGCAGAGCGCTCCGTACGGGTACCTGCCACTACCCGTCTATACTTACCATCCAACTGTGTGCTCTGCTGTGACGTCGCGCCTCTTCTGCCGATAGCTGACATCCGACCCACACAGCCCGTCAAAACACCGCCTACCTCGTACCTGCTTGTACCAACGAGACAAACGCCGCCCGCCTCCACTGCCCCGATGTCCGGTGGTGCTCTGGCCGTTCTTTTCTCTGCTGGCTGATTCCGTCAACCCCCTCGAAGGCGAATCCTGTGTCTAGATGCAAGACCATTCTCTTCGCCTCCCTCTCGCACGCGACGCTCCTCCTGTTCCCTCTATTCTCCCCAGAGCTGCCCGGGCAGCTCACTGTCAAGACGTCTTCCTCAAAGAAGAGAAAGCTTGCCCGTCCCTCGACGATAGACACTGATATCCCGGCCTCGCCATCGCCAGACACCGCCATCCCCTCGTGCGAGCCCGACGACGACGTAGCTCTCTCCTTCTCCGCCACGCCCATAGCCTCCGGGCTTGAAGCGCCCCAGTACGTCCGCTCAGGCTCCATCCCCGCCTCCAGCGTTCCCTCGCGGCTCCAGACCCACGCCCACGCTCAGACCGGCGCCTCTCTCGTATCCGTCGACTACGCTTCATCCGTTGCCTCTTCTCCCGGCGCGTCCTTCAACCACGAGCCATCATTCGACAGTGAAAGAGGAGGAGACGACATCAGCTCTGTGCGGGCGTACGCCAGGAGCCAGTCACCTTTTCTCATTTCCAAGAGGGCCATCATGTCTGGGGATGCAGAGCTGCCCCAGCGTTCTTCCTCTCCCCTGAAGCGACGAGCATCAAGCATGGAACCAGATACGACAACGAACAAGGACGGCGATGCCAACAGTGTGGGGGACGTCGACATGGCTTCCTCCTCCTCCAACCCCTCGTCGGACCTGCCCCGCGCCATGAGCGTGGACATTCCTGACTCTAAGCCGGCCGATGGCGCCGATGCTCCTGCTCAGTGTAAGTTTCCCCAAATATCAAGAGAATATTGAAGGGAAAGAAGAAAGAAAGGAAGAAAGGAAGAAGAAAAAAAAAAAAAAAAAAAAAAAAAAAAAAAAAAAGAGAGAGAGAGAGAGAGAAAGAGAGAGAAAGAATTACGAAGAATACAACATAATTCGCATCATCAAACTGAGTTCCTCGATTGCTAACTATGCCTGTTTTCCAATAGCTGCCCTTCCGCCCCCGCTTACGGAACAGGTCAAGATTATCGAAATGCTCCTCAAAGCATCTGCAGAGAAGTTGCCAAAGGAAGGTGACAAAGCTTATCTCGTATCGCGAACGTGGGTAGGAAAGGCATTGGCACTACGTTCGGGCAAAGCGGACACAGCCGAAGTATCCCTAGGCCCGGTCGACAACTCGGACATCATTGAAGAAATTATCAGAGAACCTGGCCGTGACAGCTTTGTTCGCCTCAAACCAGGACTGGACCAACAATCCTTCGAGCTCTTCCCCGAGGACGCATGGAAACTTGTTACGGAATGGTATGGCATTGTAGAGGGACAGGAACCCATCGTTAGGACGGCCATAAATACCTCCACCGATGCGCAGTCTCCCTCTGATGTCGTCTATGAGCTTCACCCCCCGGTTTTTCGTGTGCATCGTGTTTGGTCTGAGCTCAGCCCTCTGCCCATTGAGCAGTCCCTTAAAGCGAGCAATCCTCCTCCGGTAGTTATAGCCAGAAGCCGCAAGTATCACGCCCAGACCTTCATTAAGGAGCTGAAGGCGCTTACGGGCATTCCCGTCGATCGAAAGATTCGGATGTGGATGGTTTCTCAGGAACAGCTCGCAGCTTCGGCCAATTCTCAGCCTCACGCTGCCCTGACAACGCCCCCGGATTCTCCAGGCCGCAATCAAGATGCCAACGAGACGGACAATTCTCCTTGGTCGCACCTACTCGTGGACGTTGCTTCTTTTGCTAGTACAAGAGATGCTAGGCGGCTGGCTCCTCTGGTGGACCAAACCGTCAACTCCAACTACAACGGCTCCTCTGCCATTCAGATGTTCGAGCTGGTCACAGACCAGACCCTCGTTTTGGATGAACTAGTCGATAATGGCGTTTGGGTAAGCATCTGTACAAGTCGGTCACGCATCGAAAAGGCAATTCCCACGCGAACGAACAACGCATCGTTGTCATCCAAATCAATAGGTAGCAGCCGAAGCAGTCCCAGCTCCTCAGATGGCCCTGCCACCCGAGGCAGACTGCAGAAGAAGAGGAATGGGCGAAGTGTCGGTGCTGTGGGTCTTCACAACCTTGGAAATACTTGCTACATGAATTCCGCATTACAGTGCGTCCGTAGCGTTGAGGAGTTGACAAAGTACTTCCTGACCGGCGCATACGCCGCGGAGATCAACAAGACTAATCCACTCGGCTACAACGGAAGGGTGGCCATGGCCTACAACGGCCTCCTGAGGGAGATATACGACGAAGGAAGGGGCTCTGTGAGCCCCAGGGATTTCAAGAATACCGTGGGCCGTTGCCGTAGCACCTTTGCAGGCTGGGGCCAGCAGGACTCCCAAGAATTCCTCGGCTTCCTTCTCGACGCTCTTCAGGAGGACTTGAGTCGCATCAAGAAGAAGCCGTACATTGAAAAGCCAGATTCCACAGACGACATGATTAACAACCCAGAGGCGATCAAGGAGATGGCGGATAAAGTGTGGGACATTACCAGAAAGCGAGATGATTCCGTCATTGCCGACCTATTCACCGGCATGTACAAGTCCACTTTGAAGTGCCCCGAGTGCGGCAAGATCAGCATCACATTCGATCCATTCAACAATCTGACCTTGCCATTGCCTGTGGAGAATATGTGGTCAAAGACCGTCAAGTTCTTCCCTCTTAACGATGTTCCCGTCAAGTTCGAGGTTGAGTTGCCGAAGCACAGCTCGATTGAAGCCCTCAAGCAATTCTTATCGATTCGCACTGGCGTTCCGGTGAATCGTCTCATGGGGGCTGAAGAGTTTAAAGATAGATTCTTTAAAATCTACGATAACAGCGGCGACGTGTCAGAGGAGATTGGGGGCTCCGATGTAGCGACCTTCCATGAGCTGGAAGCTGTGCCAACCAACTGGCCTGCCAAGGGTGCTCAGAAGAAGCCCCGTTCGATGTTGGACCTTGATTCTCCATTTGATGCTGCTACTGCTGAGTGGGACGATCCTAGGTATGAGACAATGGTGGTTCCAGTCCTTCATAGACGCCCTCACGCTACCGGCAAACCGCCTGACGGAACCTCACCTCCACACTTTATCACTCTGACGCGAGAAGAGGCGTCGGATTATGATATTATCAAGCGCAAGATCTTGGAAAGAGTAGCAACCTTCTCCACGTGGCCAAAGTTCAGCCAGCAGCAGAGCTCCGAAAGTTCGGAATCTACAGAGGCAGACATGGTCATGACCACCGCTTCCGATGCCGACTCTTCCGGCGACGGTAAGGTCGTTGCCAAATCCGTCGAGGGAGAAGATGATATCGTCGACGTGACTATGAAAGATACCAAGACAGCCTCGCAGGAGCCACCTCTGCCTAATCAGCCCCAGCTTCTTCGGCACTTCAACACCCGTCGTCCAGCCTTCGTTCAACCCGATGAGTTTCTCGACCCGGAGCTCCAAGGACTCTTTGAGCTCAGCTACTTTTTCAACCAAACGGATGGCCCTGTCCCGACTGGTTGGACTAACGTAGATAACACCAGGACACTGCCCAAGCTTTCGGACCGCATTCCAGACTCGTCATCAGTTAAGGAAGAAGATGATCAACCAAGCCCCGAAAGTTGGAACAGTACAGCCTCGGGCAACGAAGACAGCAGCAACGAGGGAAGCCCGCGACCAGAGTCTCTGCAGACACGTATGGCGGAGGAGTCTAGCGAAGAGGAAGATGTAGCTCACAGTGCTCGGGTATGTTTCCCTTCTCATTATGAATTCTTTTGTTCCCGAAACACCCAAGTCTCGTGCATGAATGAGTTGAAAATGGGTATCTGTTGACTAATATATGATTATAGGCATTGGCAAGACCTACTATTAGCCGACCCCCTCAGAAGCTTGGCACTGGGGGCCGCAAAAAGTTCAAAAATCATAAAACCTATGGCAAGAAGGGCAACAAGCGTCGAGACAAGCAGATGCGTGCAGGGAAGCAGACACAGCGTTCGCCCGTTATTGACGCCCAGCCAATGCCCCCTGCAGTGGCAGACGGTGGTCCGTTAATTCGACTGTACGAGGGCCTCGTAGTAGACTGGAATGAGGAAGCTTGGGAGACCGTCTTCGGCAACACTGGAAGGAAGCAAGATGCGGGACAAGGGGCAAAGACATTTGTCGATCCGGAAGTCGTGAATGATCCAGCTCTTAAGATTAGTCAGAGGAGGCGGCAGACTCGCCGCTCCCGTGGTATCACTCTTGAAGAGTGTCTCGATGAGTTCGAAAGAGCCGAGGTCTTGTCAGAACAAGACATGTGGTATTGTCCACGATGCAAAGAGCACCGCAGAGCCAGCAAGAAATTCGACCTGTGGAAGACACCGGATTATCTGGTGGCTCACCTCAAGCGCTTCAGTAGCTCCGGTTGGCGACGAGACAAGCTAGATGTGCTAGTCGACTTCCCTATCGAAGGACTCGACCTTACCTCGAGAGTCATTCAGAAGGAAGACGGGAAGGAAGAGATCTACGACTTGATTGCAGTCGACGACCACTACGGAGGATTGGGGGGAGGCCACTACACAGCGTACGCCAAGAACTTTGTAGACGGGCGATGGTATAATTACAATGGTAAGGACAAACCCATTCCTTTTGATGAAGCTGGGGACAAAGATGGGAAACGGAAGAAGAGAGAAGCTAACTCGGGGCACAGACTCTTCTGTTTCGCCTGTATCCGACCCTTCGTCGGTGGTGACCAGCGCCGCATACCTGCTTTTCTATCGCCGCCGAACTCGCGGCCACCTTGGCGGACCGCGGTTCGCTCAAATTTTCGAAAAGTATAACGCAGAGACGAGCGAAGATGACGAGGCTGAATCCGGCGAGGATAACGGCCTTGGCCGGGGCTCGTCTCTAAAGACCGGCGTCACTCACACCACAATCAAGTCTCTCTCCGATAGTCACGATGGCGATGTCCCGCCATATGAGGAAGCCATCCGTAGCATCGAGGAAGAAGGTCTAGGGCCTTCAGGCAATTACCAATTGGCAGAACCAAAACCTATGGACATGACACAGGGCTGGAGCTTTAGTGGGCTTGATGGTAGCGGAGCTGAGGGATCTACAGCCGCCGACTATCCCAGCGACGATGCGCAGTTCAACTCATCTGGCGACGAGCGAGGTGACTCCCACTCACGAGAATTTTTCGACACTGACACTCACATGACGTCGGCCGGTTCCGTCAGCGGATACATGGACGGAGAGGCACCGTCCCCTGCCGGAACCTTTGAGGAGGAACTGGAGAACAAGAAGATTTTGTCCGTGCCCGCTGCGGCTCCCAGCGGCGATGATTCGGACGAGGTCGCTGAAATTCATCTCGAGGGCGACGGCGGTATGAACTGAAATAATGACATGATGAAAGGCCTGCCTGGTCATGAACCATACGAGATGAGGCTACGGCTGAAACGACTACATTGTGCACATAAATAGAGTTACTTGTAACATGGGGCTTTGAATGTGGGATGATTTGGGAAACCTTTCCCGAAAAGAGGGGGGAAAGTGAAGAATCCACCCCAACCCCGTGTGGATAGAAATTAGATGACCATGATCTCTGGCTTGAGACGGGATAGCAAGAAGTGGCAAATTAACAGCATGAATTCACGATTGCATGTATATGAAGTACTTAAAGCAGTGCTTATCGTATAGCATTACAACGAAACAGCAGACATTCAAACAAGAAAGCTGTTAGAACGACATACGAAAGGGGCCCACTCCCTAACCGGTTGTGATCTCTGTGCCGTCCACTCTTGTATCGGTTGTTGGCTCCTTGAAAGTGATGTATCATATGTTCTCTCCATAGGTATGCTTGGCGTGCTCCTCCTGCTTTGACGATCCGGGGGAGAAAGAGCAGGGATTTGCCGGGAGATGTTACGGAGCCGCGGTGGTATAACCAGGGAGTTCTTGTGGGTGTGCCCAACTGAACTAGCGACACCGCGGTGACGACGACATCGAGCGAACAAAAAGAGCAGACGCGCGTGGGGAAGAGCAGTTGCAGCGATGTCGGTGGCAATGGAGGGGGAGCGAACAATATGACGATAATTGAAGCTACAACCAATCGCGACGGGGGAGCAGATTAGGACAGCAGTTTTTTTACCCCCCTTCTCCTAGGTGACAGTCTAGGGTAGGAGAGAAGAGAGTTGCATCGGAGGCGCCACATCAGCGATTATGAGGTGGTACCACTTGAAACGACTCATTTGCGGGTGATGTTCCTTTTCTCCTTTTCCACAAGAAATAACCGGGGTGGGGACGAGGCCGTCATAGTATGCATAATGAAAGGAAAATCTACCCAACGGGCAGTTTACTTTCCCCCCTCTTGATTGACTGCGGCGACAAGACGACATCAGTTCGCCAAGGATTAGAGATTTCAACGGAGTCTCCGCGCAGAGTACCTATCACTCCACGGTTCAACATAGGGCTCGGCGGTGGATCGGCCTCGGTATATGATCGGCGGGGAAACCATTCGAACAGGCAGATGGTGGATCGATGAGAAGCAGAGCTATCCCCTCTGTGGCACTGTACGGCGCATGAAACGGTCATTCAATATGGAGTAAAGCTTGTTTAGACATTTTCGAACTTTTGAAGCGTCTGTTTCGAAGAGGTGACCCAGCACCGCATGAGAAGGTACTTAGCAGATGTTGATAAGCGATCACTCCAGGTCCTTTAGCGCTGGTGTATGTATGTATGTATGTACCTTGTGTTCATACGTAGTACCTTACTGTAAAGTAAAGCAGATTAGCCTCTCTCGTCAAAGCGTGGTGCCGTTAATAGGAGAAAGCCGTGACTGGTCGTCTAGACAGATGCGTCCGGGCAAGGCAAAGCCTCACTACGGTACAGAACAGAACACTACGGAGCACGTAGAGAGTACTCTGAAGAGCAATGTGGATATGCAAACGAGTAAAGCACGCCATGGTGTCGGCATTGCATACCTTCTCTATGCCGGCTTTCGCAATATCGAAGCGCAGGTGTCGTATTTCGTGGATGGCTATGAATGGTGGCCATTGAAGCTATGTGGCATTCTCGCTGGCATTGGCAGCTTATGACGATTGCCTCTGCTGATAAATTGCTCCAACCGGATTGGATTGGACTGGGTAGGATGGGATTAGACGCGATGCGATGCGATGCGATGCAGGCAGGGAGCCCAGCCTCTACCCGGCCTGCCACATCATAGCCAGACAATTATCCGCTGTGAAAGGTAGGATACTACCTGGTTAGAAGCTACCTCAGGCGGTAAGTTTGCAAAGGATACTGTGCGTCCGAGTAGGGCTTGAAAGCCGGCTTGTTCTCCATATCCTAAGATGCACTAAGTTTTTGTTCAGTATGCCATGATGAAAGGGAACCAAGGGCCGGAGTATTGGGTCCGGAGTCCTCGTACACCTTGTGCTTGCCCGTCGTGCCAGAGCTCAAGTTGAAGGTCGCTAAATCCAGCCATGGCACGATAAATGCTGATGTTGGTGATGATGCAGCAGCCAAACCCTCGGCACTGACAAGTAGCGAAACGACGCAAACATTCCGAAGTCCCGACATCCTGGGTGAGTAGTCAGCTCAGAAGGGCGATCATGAAGTTATGACGCGACTCGGCATCCATCTGCCAGTTCCATATCTTGACTCATTAATCAGCGCGACAGTGAGCAGCGCATGGGCACACAGACACAGCGCGGAATATAGGCCCAGAATAGTAATACAGGTGGAGTTGATCCATGGCTACGATCCATGACCTAGTGCTAGTATTACTAGTGGTACCTACGGAACGTATTTGCTTGTTCGTAAGCTGTCGGCGTGGAATTAGCGCGGTCGGGGTTAAGATGAAGCGCGCTTTGGCCATGCAAAGGGTAGGTATGTGGATGGGCTTCGGAAAAATCTTCTAGAAAACGGCTAGAAGCCTGAGAAGCCGTCATCAGAGTCAGCCGCAAGCACAGAATCAAAAGAAGTGGAAAAAGACAAAGAAAAAGTGGACCAGCTTTCATCCCTTCCTCTCGGCACGCGCCGGGTTTCCTGAGTTGGGCCTTTATCAGTGTTAGGCCGTTCTTTTGGACATTCTGCATGTTGTGACAGGGAGCAGAGGCGCAAACAGTTGAGCAAACAATTGAAGGGATAACGCAGGTAAGGGCTGAATCCATTTGATACCCTCCCCCCCCTTTTTTTTAACCTTCCGTATACCTCCCTTTATTCCCTTTTCTTTTTCTTTTTCCTTCTCTTTTTCCTTTTTTTTTTCTCTCGTTTCCCAACGAATGAAAGGCAAGTCGACCAAGTCTTTACCCCGCGAATCAGCGTCGGCAGTTAGGCACGGTCGGTGACAAGAAGGCACGAGTCTTGCGGACGATCGCGATCAACTCACAGCGCCTTCCCTTTTCTCCCCTCTTGCTTCCTTGGGAGGCGCCAGTGGCCAGCTCATGACGTAGCTTCCATGGCAGGTGCCACTGTGCAGCCCTAGGGCTCAGGTTGGATCAGAATGGCGGAGAACTGTCAAAGACAGCCGACGGAGTGCTTCGGTAGGCCGTACAGTACATATAACGGGGTAGTCTTACGGTCGCGGTCGTTTTCGCTGGCTTGTTATTCCGACTCTAGGACTTCCTGTTCGTCATATTTCCATGTAATCCAACAGGCAAAAGTCTCGAGCGTGGGACTACTCAAAAAAGGAATATAGAGGGAACATACGTGCTTGTGTTGATGGGATCGCCATCCGGTGCTCTCAAGCTGCAAGTGTTAGGCTCGCAAGCGCTCGTACTAGCCAGGGATGGAAGTCACTGCCATACGCGGCAAGGGCGGGGGAAGGTTGAATGACGCGCGAGCGTCTTGGGCTTCGCACTGGGCTTCTAGAAATGTTCGCTGAGACTAACAGCGCAGTACGGAGTACATGCACACACTCAGCTCTCCGTATTGCTCAAGTGGTAAGCGAGACCGAACACCCCGGCCCAAGGTGAGGGCAGCTGCTTGCGCGTTTCGTCTCCACGATTCGGCTCGCAAGGACACGCTGGAAAAGGGCATCTCGCTGCCTGTCAACGGAAAAGTCCGATCTCGCGGCGCGAGTCAAACGCTAGCCGCCTTGACGTGCTTTCCAAAGGGATGAGATGCGCCCTTGTGTCGCGCCTTTCCTTTTCTTTTCTTTTTGCACCTCTCCGGGAACCCCTCTTTTACGTGTTGAACCTGATTACAAGTAGGCGCTATCTCCTAGTTCCGGGCTCGTCTGCGAGCTGAAAGGCTACGGATCCACAACCGTACTGCCCTGGCTGTCGCCATAGCCGAAACCCAGGGGCCTACCCCCACCCCTGATATCCCAACCGAGAAAGCGGGCAGCGGTCCCCTGTAAACTGGGCTGCTGGCTACGAGCCCGGTCGAGTGTTTGGGCAGCTTTCACGCGAGTATTATCACGGTACCTAGTATGTTTATTATTCTGTGTACAAGTCCGGACTAAAGCTTTTTGCAACTTCGCCCTTGACTACCTAACATGGCTATGCCTTCGGAGCGGAACCATTTCTTGTTAGCTGCCTGCATCTATACGGGCTACCCAGGTCTCCTACAGCTATCGTCGGTCCAGCCGAGATCTGGGATACGGTACGGAGTGCCGGAGACGGAGCAAGTTTGATCTCTGCTCAGGGCCCAGTAGCTATTTTAGTATAGCAGGT